>JAHLJS010000007.1:44862300-46062300 GCA_038502445.1 Eremochloa ophiuroides
TGGTATTGCAATGAATTATTGTGTGTGGCAATTGGATGTAGCTACCAAATAATTTTCATTGCAGAAGACCTTATTGCAATGGAAGATAGTGTGTGGCAATTAGTTCTTTTCCCACAAAGTAACATAGTCGCAATATTGTCTTATTCTTGCAACACAATGTGTGGTGGCAATATAGAATATTGCCACAGCTTGTGTCGTGGCAATAATTACTAATGCAACGATGCTATTGGTGGTAATATCTCCTATTGCGACCATATCAATCGTGGCATTTATTTTTTTGTGATCGTTGCGAAAGTTAAAGTACCGCAACGCGTTAAAATTGAGTCGCAATAACCTATTGCAACATATTAAAATGCCATGACTCACAACGAAACTGACTTCGAAGCATTTATTATGTATTGCAACCAAAATGCCCATATTGCAACCATTCTTAGCCGTGGCTTTAGGGTAAAATCCTTGTAGTGGACTTTGGTTCATTTAAAGTGAAAGACGGATCGTAACCCAGGTTCTGGATAGACAATTGGTGGGGAAATAAACTTCTTAAAGATAAATTTCCTTCTTATTTAATATTGTAAGAAGAAAATAAGATTCTGTGGCACAAGTGCTTAGTTTATCTCCACTAAATATTTCTTTTCGACGAAACTTAGCGGGTGCGAATCTAAGGGATTGGCATAGAATTGTTGTTTTTTTACAGGATGTTAATTTACCGAAGGAAAGAGATGTCTTTGTCTGGGGACTAAACACATTTGGAACCTTTACGGTCAAGTCCATGTATGTTGCATCGATTAACAATAGGGTTAGAGTTTCACAAGATATATGCAAATTAAAGTACCTACAAAAATAAAAGTTTTTCAGTGATATTTAAAAAATGTGTGTTTTTAACTAAGGATAATTTGACCTGACGAAACTGGAATAGTGACAGGTACTGCTGCTTCTGTCATTATCCACGGTGCTATCAATAAATGTGTTGCTTGTTTCTATAATGAAAATTAGTTGAGATTACAAATGACATATGCTTACAAAAATCTAAACATATATCAAACATACACTAGGCTATATTAGATCTCCCCGAGCAAAGCTTCCCTAGAGATCTGCTCCAGTTTGAAGTCGTCAGCTTCAGTTCTTGGAGTGAAACTGCTTGAAGTGGAGTTGGTGGATCAGATAAAGAAATCGTGAAATAGGTTAATCCCAAATTTACTCTTAATTTCACCAGACATTAGCCGAAATGTGCCAATTACTCTCTCTGTCTCTAAATATTTATCGTCTGCGCTTTCAAAAAAAACTTCTACTACTAAATATATGTTGAAAAATATTATTATTTATAGTATATAATTAGTACAGTTGGAAATATCTTTGAATCTAGGTTTTTTTAACAACTTTATTATGATATAGCAGTATAAATATTGCACGTATTTTCTTGCGATATCGCGAGAAACGTGCTCCTCTCGTTCAGTGCAAACCACACCTAAAGCAGCAAGATCATGAGCTGCCGAGTTAACAACTTGTTGGAATATGAACACACTCAACTAATAAAGCAAGTCGATGCTAGAGACTTTTCGGACCTGTTTGGTTTGGCTTTGGGCTGTAGCTTTTGCTCTCCAAAGCCCAAAAGCCAACCAAAGGGCACCTGCGGGAGCAATAGCTTTTGGCAAAGCTAGCTTTCACCTAGTTCATTTTCTACAGCAAGGGAAGACCTGCTTTCACCGGCTGTAGGGGTGTAACTTTCAACGAAATTACCCGCACTGCCATCGATTACACAGAAAACGTTTCGTTCTTTTCCGTTCTCTTCCCGTCGGAGCGAGTCGCGAGGTCCTATTCTGCCCGAGACGGAGCAAAGGCGGCGCTAGGGTTGCCGGCGGTGCTTCTCACCGGCCCTGCCCCGGTCTCCTCCGGCGCTGCTCAACCCTCTCCGTCGTCTCCTGCGTGGTCCTAGTCCTCGTCGACGCCGGGGCTCACTAGCCGTGTCCTGTCTTCTCTCCGCCGGCCCTGTCCTATCTTCTCTGCGCCGGCTCAGATCCTTGCGGTGTGGTCATCGGTCGTGCCCAGGTACTCGCCTTCTCTGTCCAACTCCTCTACGGTCGTTCTCTTCCCTTCCTGCTGTGCAGAATCGAGCCCTCCAAAAGCTAGTTGTTTGTTAGTACTCGGATCTGATCTAACTGTAGGGCTCGTTGTCTTCCCTTCCTGCTGTGTAGTACCGAGCAGCGAAAAGCTAATTGGTTTCTCTTCTTGTGGTGCTGTGCAAAACTAAGTACCCAAACTGCTATTTGTTTATTATTAGTAATTGGATCTAGTCTAATCGCAAGTGCATCTACTATCTTTGATTTTCGTGTGAAAAAAATATTGGGTGCTCATGTCCTTTCACGAAAAACTTGATGACATGTTGTTATGGTAATTAGAAAGTCTAAATAATTCTTTTGTTTGATTCAAGAATGGCTGACAAGGCGGAGTGGAGTGATTTCTTTTTGAAGCATTTGATTGATATATGCAAAGGGGAGATAGAAGCTGGAAATAGGCCGCTGGGACTTTTCACTAGTACTGGATGGAAAAATCTTGTATCTAAGTTTGCAGAAAAAAGTGGTGACCCGCGAACAAAGAAACAGTTGAAGAATAAATTAGACAACATGAAAAAGGAATATTCATGGTTCATGGAGTTCAAGAATTGTGCTACGGGACTTGGATGGGATGAGGCAAAGCAAATTGTTGTTTGCCCTCAGGAATGGTGGGACGAACACCTTGCTATAAGAACTGTACTCTCACTGAACATATTCTTTTTTCATACTTTGATATGGTGTGCCTTGCTAAATTTTTCTTTAATTTCAGAGGTGTGATAATCGTGCAAAATACTTAAATGCAACCATTTGAGGGTCAGGAAACAAGGACCGAAGTACCTTGATGATCTCCATCTAATTTTTGGCAAGGCACATGTGACTGGGGCAACTGCATCCTGTCCTGGAGATATATCCTCTGACGAGGCAAGTGACGAGGATGTGGCTGAGGTACCAAAATCTTCAGATAATAATGATGATGAGGTACCGAAACCTTTGAAGAATCCAGGGAAAAATAAACGCAAGGGCTCCTCTATTGCTACTGAAGAAAAAGAAGAGAAGAGTCCATTTTTTCGGCTGTACAAAAACACATGTTTAAAGATAGAAACCGCAGCAGACAAGATTTCTTCTAGTGTTTCTGCATCATCAGCTCCTCCAACCAATCTTGTCCCCACCATTGGAGAGGCCATGAAGATGTTGAAAGAGTGCGGGGTGGAAGAAGGACCTGCTTGTTTGGCATTGCATAATTTTATTCGTGACAGCAATTTGCGTGATAAGGAGTTTGAGAGATATGATGCTGATGGGGAATACTTGGTACAACAGACGAGTGGCACGCCACAAATAGAGGGAGATGACAGTGAAGATGTGCAGAATGAGAATACCATGAATACTATTCGCAGTAGAATAGCTAATGCTTTGGTCAATGCGAGAGGAGGCTAGTTATTTTGAGGAGTGTTATCAATGTATGGCCCCTTTATCTTTTGTATAATGCTATTGTTCTACTTGTGTGGACCATCTCACTTTAAATCATGAAAAACTTAGAAAAAATATTTTTTTTCATTTCCAAATGGTCATTTATATGCGGCTAAGTGAATAGAATAGTTAATTACGAGCAATTTGCATATAAGCAGTCTCTTAGGCCTTCAGGTGCATTACAGACATTTCTTACACAGCATATAGTTTCACAGCTGCTCCAACCAAACGGCTTTCACTTTTTTCACAGCCCTCAGGTCACAGCAGCTTTTCTGCGTGATCAGCTCTCTTCTATCAGAGCGCTAACGACACTGCATGTTTAACTTTTATCTACTGCGTGATTCCAACTTGGCACCGTGGCAGCCATCCTCAGGTCCCTGGATAACACCACAACCAGTCAACCACGGCTGGCCGAAGAATATTGAAAAAACGAAACTGAGCTACAGAATTGGCCCTGCAGCATGGCCCTACAGAATTGGCGTCTGTACGTGGTACGCTGGCCGAGAAATCTCTAGACGCTGCCCACAACTCCAGCTGCATGCCTCGCTGGCCGCCGGTGATTGCCGCGCTAACCGGGCTGTGCCACGATGAGGTCGTGCGGCGAGAGGGTGCCGGAGTTGTCGGCGTCGAGCTCGTCGAACTCCTCCAGGAACTCCGCGATCTCCTCCTGGCTGATCTTCCCCAGCTCCTTGAGCTTGTACAGCACGAAGTCCGCGGCGCCGACGCGGTGGTCCCCGTCCATGTCCGCCGCCTCGAGGTCCGTGCAGGTGGTCCGGCGCCTGAGCACCCACCGCGCCAGCGCCCGCTGGCGCCGCTCCGCGCCCAGCTCCGCCGCGTACAGGAAGAAGAGCGCCACCACCACCGTGCTCACCGTGATCCAGGCCGCCGCGAACGCGCGCCCGGGCACGGACGAGAAGCTCCGGTCGCCGTAGCCGAGCGTGGTCACCGTGGCGCACACGCAGTAGAAGGCGTCCACGGGGCGCATCCCTTCCGCCCCCACCAGGAACGCCGTGCCGGCGGCGAGCACCGCGGCCAGGAGCGCGGCGGCGGTGTAGAGCTTGTAGCGGACCTTGTTGGCCTCCATGGCGCGCAGCGTGCGTGGCCCGCGGTCGTCGCCGTCGGCGCGGCGGAGGTGGAGCGCGCGGAAGAGCAGCGCCTCCTGCTTCTCGACGAGGTAGTCGGCGGCCTTGCTGAGGAACGTGCCGACGAGGGCCACGCCGGCGAAGACGAAGGCGCAGGCGAGCAGCTTGGCGGCGTCGCTGGCCGGGACGAGGTCGCCGTACCCGACGGTCGTCATGGTGACCACGCAGAAGTAGAGCGCGTCCACCACGCGGCTCCTGGTGCGGTCGCCGGACATGTGGTCCATGGCGAGGTAGAACGCGATGGTCCCGGCCACGAGGTACGCCAGCAGGAGGACGCCGACGAGCCGGAAGCTCGGCCGCGCGCCCCGAAGGATCTCCTTGGGCGGCGGCGGCGGCGGCGGCTGGGTGCCGGCGCCGCCGCGCTGCTGGCTCGGGTCCTGCTCCTGCTCCTGGCTCCGCGGAGGAGAATCTTGCGCCGCGTCGGTGGAAGGCGCCGTCCTGCAGCGCCGGAACCTTCTCGGCCCTGCTCCCGGAGGCGTTTTCGCGTGCCCGGCGTTAGGAGTGTCGCCGCCCTGCAACAGGGGCTGCTTGACGCCGTTCTCCACCATTTTTTTTTTTGCCCCAAGACACCACCGTCGCAAAAAAGCGGAACGGTGAGCAGATGAGAGGGGCTTGCGAGGAGACGAGAATACGAGATGAATAAGGCTGCGTTCGGTTGCGCTTATAAGCGCTTATAAGCGTTTATTTTTCAGCACTTCAGCAGTATTTTTCTCTTACAAGATTTCAGTACTTCTATAGCACTTCAGCGCTTATCTACAGCACTTCAGCTTCACCGAACACAGCCTAATTTGCTTGAAATTTCAGGTTTGCATTGAGTTGAGGATCGTACTGAGGATGTGTGTGAAGTGTCGAATAGCTTGCTTGCTTTGGTCACTTTCGAGGCTCCACGTGTTTACATGTCACAGTCCTGCGCCACAAAATTGACGGGCGCTTGCCTTAATTATTCTCGAACCCTAGTAAGATACGCGTGGTTTAATTTCAACTTTCAAATCGATAATTGGGGATCGAATCACTGATCCAGAACGTTCCAGCAGTATCCTACTATATGTCAATCAATAATTGGGGGCGGGCGGAGAAGGTCGGATTGTTACCTTGTCCTCCATCATTGGGTTAGGACTGTGAGAATAGGAGGAATGTGACAGGTCCTAGGCTGCGTGTTAATATAGGCATAGGAAACAGCCCCTGACGGTGGTATTACATGCTCCCTCCATTTTAAAATATATGTCGCTTGCGCTTCCTAAGAAACAACTATCGATAATTATATATTTAAAAATATTAATATTTATAATATACAAGTAGTATCATTAGAAAGATTTTTAAATCTAGTTTTTTAATAAATTTATTTAGAGATATAAATGTTGCACGTATTTTGTACAAATTGAGTTAAACTTATGGCATAAAAACCAAAAACGACGTATATTTTAAAACAGAGGGAGTACATGGTAGTTACAGGATTACATCATATAAGATACTACAATTATGGATCTCCTATCTATCTACCATACACGCATACATACAGCACATACAGGGAACCTAGACATATTCTAACACTCCCCCTCAATCTTAGCCACTTTTAAGGTTAAGATTGACTCTGAATTGTCAAAACTTCGCAGCTGTTATCGGTTTTGTAAAACCATCAGCCAGATGATCTCCTGAGCTGATGAAGTGCATGTCAAGCAACCTTTGAGCCACACTTTCCCTGACAAAGTGAAAATCAATCTCTATATGCTTTGTCCTCGCATGGAACACGGGATTAGCAGACAAGTACTTTGCACCCTGATTATCACACCAGAGTCGGGCAGCACGAGGATGTTGAATCTTGAGTTCACTCAATAATTTCTGAACCCACATCATTATTGGCATTTCTTAACATCGTTATAAAGGATAGACTAAAAGTCCATCCCCGGTAACGACGTCAGAAATGCTTGTTGGCATTTCTTAACATCGTTACAAAGGATAGACTAAAAGTGCATCCCCGGCAACGGCGCCAGAAATGCTTGTTGGCATTTCATAACATCGTTACAAAAGATAGACTAAAAGCCCATCCCATGCAACGGCGCTAGAAATGCTTGTTGGCATCCCCAACCACCATTAATTTAGAAAGGTAACCCTTGGCCCTTAAAGGCGCCGGCCTAGGTAGTGCAGTCTGGTAATAGCAGTTAGAAGTGCCGGATTGGCCTTCCTAACCGTCATTACTTACGATATGCAAAACTGTGACACGGCGTCGTGGGGTGCACAAGAATTACAATCCTTAAGTAATGGTACTTAGGTACGCCAATCAATAGCTCAGTAAGAAATAAGATAACTCTGCAAGCGCACAGAACTATCATGGTAGCATTTCAACCCGTGAGTAGGGTGTCATATTTATAATTTCCCGTAGGAGGGCAATATGCATCAAGCGTGGTGTAAACATGATCACTTATTGAGTGCAATGGTAGGCATAGAGTAAACAGGAATAAAACATGATTTCAAGATAGTGGACACACATATGGATCAACCTCAAGGATAAAAGGAAAATAAAGAATAAAAAAATATATCTAACTGAGCAGGCATTGGTCATATACAATTATGCAAAGAACTGTTAACAGATCATCTAATTAGTAATTCTAGTATTAGGACTAAGTCTGGGGTGATAGTGAGATCCCCGCAGCTGGTCTACCAGCCGATAGAGACTTTACGAACTCGTACTCAATATCCGAACGTGGGGGAATGCTAGGGATAGACAGGGCTATCACCACCCGTCCACCTACCCCTCTGCCCGTGGGATACCGACATATTCGCCGATCTCCGCATACCCAAGCTCCATGCTTGCATACTTGGAAACAACTCCTAACCCCCGCGGACCCCAACCATTCGAATTGATAGGCTAGGTTAAGAGCAGGCATGACAGCACGACGAACCATCACCTCATTCCTAGTTCTTCCTCTATTCATACTAATTCGATGAACAATGAAGAACGATGATGAACAAGTCAAGAACATGATACATAAACTATACTCTAGTTCATATACTATGCTCATAACAAGATAATAACTAGACTCTAGTTCATATGCATAATCATATAAGTACGATAAGAACTTACTCATGGAGAAGACTGAATTGTATTCATACCAAGATGATTCTTTTCTCCCAAGGAGACAAGCTCTCCTTGATAGCTCTTGCCTTGCTCAAACTACTACAACTACTGTAAAGATACAAGTGAGAGGTGTGAGGTAGATGACTCCAAATGATGTGTGTGTTGAAGGGGATGGAGCACCCTCTATTTATATTGAAACTATGATGGTTTGGACGTTCTAAACATGGAAGCAGGCGAAACCGCCATGTAACAGAACCGGCTAAATCACCTGGCCCACAGGCACCTGTCATTGTCACTAATGACTCTGACAGCCGGGCCCGTGTTCCAAATGATCTAGACAGGCCTGTCGGGCTACATCAGCGCCCAAAACTCCGCAGGATCACATTGCGAATACATTACAGATTACAACATTTCATAACAAATTACATCAGAGTACGGAAGCGGAATATTACATAACTTAATTTTACAAACCAGTTGTTCCAAATAAAATTCAAGTACGATTATTACAGTCCCTAGGTAGTGGCAGTAGCAGTTGAATAATTATACAACATCATACATATGATAATTCGAACCCAGCCCACGGGTTTCACATTTACTCTTCCTCGCTGCCCTCCTGGATAATGGTCATGCAGCACGGGGCGAGACAGACGTCAGACGGTGGTTCTCCTGCAGCATGGGTTAACAAACCCTGAGTACTTGGGGTACTCCGCAAGACTGACCCGACTAAGGGTGTAAAATGAGACTCAGGAATGCAGGTCATAGGTAAGGCTAGCAGGAGAGAGAAGATTTGCAGAAAAGCATTGCTAACCAACATTGTAATTATTTATCATTATAATCATAGTCATAGTTCCAATAATCAATTTCATCTATCATCAATTCTCAACTTCCTTTGATCGTTCAGTGAACCTAGTTGCGAACCACTTTTCGGGGTAGGTGTGAGGATCAAGTCTCCATTAACCGAGGAGCACGTCGATTCGAATCCAGTAAATACCCAGCTGGGGATTCTAACCACACTGCATATGCAGCACGCCGGCATACATATACCAACCCGTCATCTAGGTCTTTCTATCCCGGAACCGGTCCTGCGCCACCCGGGAGCACAGTACTCCACTCGTCTCCAGGCACGCCGGCCACGTGGGTACACGCTACTCCCGCCATCTCTCCACTCCCAGTGCGTGGTTGTCGGTTCCAGCAATAGAGCCACCTGACTCTAGGCTTTCCACATAGGTATGTGGCTAGGCTGTTCATCATGATCACAGCAGGCCTACAACGAACGGTCCCTACTTCCTTCCTGCCGTCAGACTTGCATTGGGGCCTAGCCCGAATACAATACTGCCCGACAGTTTTATTATCATGCCTGAAGAGTAGTGTGACATGGGAAACGCCGTCCCATGAGCAGGCCACTCAACGAAACACATTTTGGGTGATACCGACCAGTTCCAAACTATTCCGAAAGCGACCATGCATCGGGACTCTAGCCCGAATACACATCGACCAACGGATAACAAGTTCTTCACCAATCATAAAGTATATACATGTACATAGCACAGAAAATAGTTTTTCTTTTATGGAATTCTAATTTCATTAAGCATGCCTAGCATTTTTCAAATTATTTATTTAAATCAGGTTTCAGGGTAGTTATATGGGACAATGCATTTGGATAGGCAACAATCAACTCCTAGCAACCTAATGCAATAGATTAACTCGAATTGTAAAGGATTTCATAATAGAGGGTTAATGCACCGGGGCTTGCCTTGGATCGCGAAGAGGGTGGGATCAGGGTCGGTTCCACAGATGTCAAATCCCTGGATCACCTCCGGAGTCGGCTCCCCAGCAGTGGCCTCAACCTTCACTCCTTCGCTCTCGGTCACTACACGTGTGCAATGATGCATGCTTAACATGATGCAACAATGTAAATAGAAATGCGATAATCAACGATTAACATCTTGAGTACAACTTTTCTTCACGGAAAAGTTGTATTCGGAATTCGCAAAATAATATAACAATTACTATTTCTAACCGTCGTAGAAAGCCGCTGCACAACTTTATCACTACAACCTACAATATCATCTTACATTGCCAAGGATCATAGGGTGGTAGACCCTTGGACTACAATCAATCCAAAATACACACAAAACCCTAAATCCATTTCTCCTACTCATTTTATTCTTTTTTCTAATTTCACTTATATTTACTAGCTGACCAAACTTACTCCAATTGTGACCAAAATTTATCAACAGCTAGATTTCATCATCAAACAGTGCCACAATTAATTTCATGATTTTTGGAACTACCTACAATTTATTAAAAATCACCAAAGTTGCATTATTCATTTATTTGGGTGATTTTTACTCCTAACAGAAAAGGTTCTAAACCTAGATGTTATATTTTTCCTAAATACTAGGCATCACAGAGAGCTAACACAAAAATTTTCATAATTTTTGGAGCACCAGATTTATTTATACATAAATAACAAAGGATAGAACTATTCAAATAAATAAAAATGGAAAAGTCAATTGAAATTCCCTTGAAATAAAGAAAACGGCCCAGCCGGCCGGGACGGCCCAGCCGGCCCAGCACGGCCCACTACCCCGCGCGCCGTCACCCGCGCGCACGCGGCCCGCGCCCGCGCGAGCTGAGGCGCTGACAGGCGGGTCCCGCCTGTCAGCTCCTCCTCCTACCTCGCGCCGGCGCCCAAACGCGTAGGCGCGCGCGCACGGCCCGCACGGACCTCACCGCCGGCGACCCCACCGGCGGAACCGAGCGCGGCAACCTAAACCCTAGAGCCTAGCGGACACCCCAAGGACCTGACCCACACTCGCACGCCTCCGACGAGCTCTGCTTGCCCATGGCGGACGCAACGGTCGCGACCGCGACGGCGCGGCCGCGTTCCCGGCGAACCAGTACGGTAGAGTTCAGACTCAGGGATTGGGAAGGACCAGGGGCTCACCGCGAGGACGATGCGCACCCCCGACGAGGCAGCAGTGAAGAGGAGCGGTGGGCTTGACGTTGACCGAGACCGCGGCGGCGCCTCCCGACGGCGAAGTCCTGGTACCCGCACCCTACGCCCCCAACGGGCACACAAACACGCGCGTGATCAACCACGAAGCATAAGCGAACTAGCGCGCGAAGAATCACGGCCGAAAGCTCACCCGAGCAGAGAAAAGGCGACGACGAGCTTGCGGCGGCGCTCCGGCCGGAGTCGAGGAAGAAGAAGACGGCGTCTGGGTGATACAGGCGACGAGAGGGCTTCGGGAGAGGCTCTACGGGCGCGCTAGGATGTGGCGGAGCTGGTGGCGAGATGGAGAGTACGGCGGTGGTCGAGAGGCGGCGAATTTTGCCGGCGACGAGCGGCGGTGAAGATGGCCGGAAACGGAGAACGGAGGGAACGGCGAGCTTCTCGCTTTTATAGGGGCGGAAAGGCGCTGGGGGGGGTAGAAGACGACGCCAGGGCTCGTAATTGTGCGACGTGGGCGCGGAGACGGCGAGGACGGCCGGCGACGTCGGCCACAGCCGCGGCCATGCCGCCACAGTAGGAGAACAGGGGAGCTACAGTAACTCTTACCTAATCCCTATTTTGATTTTTTGTAAAATTCGCCAATTTAAACATTTCAAATGGGAAAATGCCAAACAGCAAAAGTGTAGCTCTCAGAAAACTGAACATCTTTCATTTTTGGACCAACCCCAAATTCGGCCGAATTTGAAAATTATTCAAAAGGGGGTGAATAGGGTTTTTGAAACCTAGATTGAATTTTTGAAATTACTTTTGATTTTTCATAACAACTTGAAAAATGGTCAAAATAAGAATTGTTCCCCTCAGAGAGCTTAACAACTTTCATTAAGGAAGCTTTGTCAAATTCCAAGTAATTTTTGAAATGACATTTCAAATTTGATTTCCAATTCACTGTTTTGAGCTAAATTCAAATTTTTATAACAGAACTTCAAAATCTCCAAAAATAAAAGTTGTTACATTTTAAAAGATCTACAACTTTCATTTAGGGGTCATCTCAAGATTCCTTATAGATTTTGAATTAGGGTTTTGGGCCAAAATTAGGGTTAATTCGAGTATCCGATTAGGGTTTTGAATTTCCAAATCAACAATTCATCAATCCAAACCACTCTAGGGCCCTAAGCACAATCATATGCAGATTAATTAATTTAAATATGATGACATGGCAAATTTAATTATCCCGTAATACCCGAGGTATTACAGCCTTCCCCCCTAAAAGAAATCTCGTCCCGAGATTAGCTATTTTAGAAACTGAAATAAAGTAATAGAAAAGAAAATACATGGGACAAAATATTTTA
Source organism: Eremochloa ophiuroides (assembly GCA_038502445.1). NCBI lineage: Eukaryota > Viridiplantae > Streptophyta > Magnoliopsida > Poales > Poaceae > Eremochloa > Eremochloa ophiuroides. The sequence goes on from JAHLJS010000007.1 coordinate 44,874,345, forward strand.
CACGAGCTCACGAAATAAGCAGAAGGGTTTTTAATACAGAAAGCACTAGTTAGACCGTTACATCTACAAGGTGGCGAAGAATTCCGGAAAATTCTCGGCAAGATAGTCCTCCGATTCCCAGGTAGCCTCATCTTCAGAGTGATCACTCCACTGGATCTTGTACCACCTGGTTGTAGTCCTTCGGGTAACACGGTCCTTTATGTCCAGAACTCGAACCGGCTGTTCTGAATACGTCAACTCGGGCTCAAGTGCCACACCTTCTACATCGGTCACTTGGTCGGGAACTCGCAGACACTTCTTGAGCTGAGATACATGAAACACATTGTGTACTTCCGATAGATGATCTGGCAATTGTAATCGGTAGGCAACCTTCCCCACACGCTCAGTGATTAAGAATGGTCCAATGTAGCGCGGGGCTAACTTGCCTCTGACTCCAAAGCGGTTGACTCCTTTCATAGGGGAAACCTTCAGGTACACATAATCTCCAACCTTGAATGCCAGCGGTCTACGCCGTTGATCGGCATAACTTTTCTGCCGAGACTGAGCCACTTTCAGATTTTCTTGTATTACTCGAACTTTCTCCTCGGCTTCATTGACCAAGTCAACACCATAAAACCATCTTTCGCCGGGCTCGGACCAATTCAACGGAGTACGGCACCTGCGGCCGTACACTGCTTCAAACGGAGCCATCTTGATGCTTTCTTGGTAACTGTTGTTATACGAGAATTCGGCTAACGCCAAACACTCGTCCCACTTGTCGGGGTAATTCAATGCACAGGCCCTCAACATGTCTTCCACTATTTGATTCACTCTTTCGGTCTGACCATCGGTCTGAGGATGATAGGCCGTGCTGTGCAGAAGTTTTGTGCCAAACGATTTATGGAAGGATTTCCAAAACTTGGATATGAACTGAGTACCTCGATCAGAAACAATGGTCTTCGGTACCCCATGGAGCTTCATAAGGTTTTCGATGAACAGTTTGGCATAAGTTGGCGCCCTATACTCTTTCCTCACAGGTAGAAAATGGGCTTGTTTTGTGAGACGATCTATGATAACCCAGATGGAATCAAAACCTCTTGATGTCCTGGGCAATCCCACGACGAAATCCATACTAATGTCTTCCCATTTCCATGCGGGAACAGGCAATGGTTGTAGTTCTCCACCAGGCTTCATGTGCACAGCCTTAACCTTCTGACAGGTGTCACACCTCGACACATACTGTGTAATTTCTATCTTCATCTTAGTCCACCAGAATTTCTGTTTTAAATCTTGGTACATCTTGTTGCTTCCTGGGTGGATAGAGTACCTTGTAAGATGAGCTTCATCAAGAATCTTGCGACGTAGCTCAGGAACTTTTGGAACTACCAAGCGATTCTTGAACCATACTACACCTTCATCGTCAATCCTGAAACAATCTGCTTTTCCTGCCTGGACTTTTTCTTTGATATGTTTGATGCCCTTGCTTCCTTTCTGAGCGGCCACGATCTCATCACGGATGGAAGTTTCAATACTAATGTTGGCCAGACTGCCTTGTGGAACAATTTCTATTCCCAACCTTTCCAACTCATAGCACAATGACAGATTATAAGGCTTCACAGTCAAGCAGTTGCAGTGAGCTTTCCGACTGAGTGCATCAGCAACTACATTAGCCTTGCCAGGATGATAATGCACTTCAATATCATAATCTTTGATCAATTCTAGCCATCTTCGCTGCCTCATATTCAGCTCTTCTTGGGTAAAGATGTACTTCAAGCTTTTGTGGTCAGTGTAAACATTGCATGTACTGCCTAGCAAGTAATGACGCCAGATCTTCAATGCATGAACCACAGCTGCTAATTCTAAGTCATGAGTAGGATAGTTTTCTTCATGAGGTCGGAGCTGTCGTGAAGCATATGCAATCACTCTGCCTTCTTGCATCAATACACAGCCTAGGCCAGTACCGGATGCATCACAATACACATCGAATGGCTTCTCAATGTCCGGTTGAGCTAGGACTGGTGCAGTAGTCAGACACTTCTTCAAGGTTTGAAATGCTGTTTCACACTCTGGTGACCACACGAACTTGACTTGATTCTTCAGCAAGTTGGTGATTGGTTTGGCTATTCTCGAGAAGTCAGGGATGAAACGGCGGTAATATCCCGCCATGCCCATGAAACTGCGAACTTGGTGAACAGTGGTTGGCGGCTTCCAATTTAGGATTTCCTCTACCTTACTTGGATCAACAGATACTCCCTCAGCTGAGAGGATATGTCCGAGAAAAGGAACTTTGTTCAACCAGAATTCACACTTGCTGAACTTTGCATACAGCTGATGCTCTCTCAAGCGAGCTAGGACAATGCGAAGGTGGTTGGCATGTTCTTCGGGTGTTTTGGAATAGACAAGGATATCATCGATGAACACGACAACGAATTTGTCGAGCTCGGGCATGAAGACGGAGTTCATGAGGTACATGAAGTAGGCAGGCGCGTTGGTTAAGCCGAAAGACATGACTAGGTATTCATATAGGCCATATCTGGTGGTGAAAGCTGTTTTCGGAATGTCTTCAGGACGGATTTTGATTTGGTGGTAGCCGGATCTAAGGTCAATCTTAGAAAACACCTTAGCCCCAGCCAGTTGGTCAAAGAGTAGGTCGATACGAGGTAGCGGATACTTGTTTTTGATGGTCACCTCGTTGAGTGGACGATAATCAATACAGAGTCGGAGAGATTTGTCCTTCTTTTTGACAAAGATGGCAGGACAACCCCAAGGAGATGAGCTAGGTCTGATGAAACCCTTATCAAGCAAATCTTGTAGCTGCACTTTAAGCTCTGCTAATTCCTTGGGAGGCATCCTATAAGCTCTACGAGAGATAGGGGCTGTTCCAGGCTTAAGCTCAATGGCAAATTCAACATCTCGATCCGGTGGCAAACCAGGCAACTCATCAGGAAAGACGTCTGGAAATTCACAGACCACTGGAATCTTCATCACTTCTTCCACTGAAGTAGCACATAACCTTTGCACGGATTTCTCCACCTTTCTCACAGGTAGTGGAAGTTGGATAAGAAGTTGAGTTTGGCTATTAGGTATGCTCACTCTTATGGTTCTATTCAGCACATCAATAAGAGCATTGTGCTGATACATCCAATTCATACCTAATATCACATCAATATCCTGATTCTTTAGCACTATCATAGTAGTAGGGAACTTATGCCCTCCCAACTCTATAGGCACTCCCTGAACTACCTCTTTAGTAGACATACGCCCTCCGGGCGAGTGTATAAGGAATTCTTCCTTTATTTCCCCAATTGGAATTTCATGCTTGACGACAAAGGTACGATTTATGAATGAATGCGATGCACCAGAATCGAAAAGCGTAAGTGCAGGATGACTGGCAACAGGGAACCTACCCATCATGACGGGCTCTCCAGCAGGAATATCCTCAATCTGAGTGTAATAGACCTGACCTGCTTTCTTGACAATCTTGCCCTTCTGAGCATGCTGCTGATGACCACGATGCTGACCCTGCTGCTGTTGCTGATGTTGCTGCTGCTGACCACCTGGTGCATTCTGATTGTACCGCTTGGGGAAAGGACAGTTGCGTGCCCAATGTCCCATTTTGCCACAGTTGTAGCAAGGATGATTGTAGGTGGTTTGAGGAGTAGTAATGCGAACGCCAGGGGCATTCGGCTGAGTGGCATTTTGCTGATTTGAAGTGTGGGAGGTGGCGGCGGTGCGCACAACCACCTGCTGATGAGGATAAGATGGGCGGTTTTGGTGGGTGGGGTGATAGATGATCTTCTGGCGCTTCTGGCTGCCAGAGAACGCAGGCCTCTTGTTCTTCTTCTTCTCCTCCTGGAGCTGACGGTTGCTTTCCTCAAACGCCAAGGCACTATCAACAGCTTCATGAAAGGTGCACTTGAGATTATTGGACAAGCTGCGCTGAATCTTGAAGTTCAGGCCCCTGATGAAACAGGCCTTCTTCTTTTCATCAGTGTTGGTGTGCTCCGGTGCATACTGAGCCAGATGGTTGAACTGCCCCAGATATTGTGTGACAGTGGACTCATTTTGCTTTAGCGCCAGGAATTGGTCTAGCTTCATCCTCATCACACCCGCAGGGATGTAATGGGCGCGGAAGGCATCACGGAACTCTTGCCAAGTGAGTTGATGTCCCGGATCCTGTGCGGCCAATAGGTTGGCATACCAAGTGGTGGCAGGGCCACGGAGTTGTTGTGCTGCGAACAGAGGTTTCTGTATTTCTGTGCAGTGAATCAAGCTGAACTTCTGCTCCATGGTACGGAGCCAATCGTCTGCTTCCAGAGGTTCATCTGCCTTGGTAAACACAGGCGGACGGGTGTCGGTGAAGTCAACATAAGTGGTTTCTTCGTTGTCGCGGCGACCACGGCGCCCACCACGGTCTTGCTGACTCTGAGCTAGCATTGTTGCGACATTAGTCAAGGCGGTGATGGCCTCTGCCAGAGTATTTGGAAGTGGGGGTGGTTGGGGAACTCCAGTCCCATGAGCAGAATTGTCTCCCATCTGTTAACAAGCAAACCCCTTAGGACTTATATTACATAGATGGAACATAGTAGCAACACACACAAACATTACATTATTATACTACACGACTCGCGCCCACGCAAGAGTCACGTCCCATGACTAAGGTTCTTAGTACAAGCACCTATCTTACAGGCTGAAAGGATACTAGCTAACTTCCCTAGGCCTACACTAGCCTAGTCCTCGTCGATTGCAGACGCGTCACTGTCCTCCTCGAAGTCCTCGTCACTCTCCTCGGAGTCCTCGTTGCTCTCCTCGGAGTCCTCGTCGCTGCCCTCGGAGTCCTCCTCAGAGTCTGCCTCCTCGACCTCGAGAGGCTCAACCTCCTCGTCAACGTCCTCCATGTCCTCATCCTCACCAAGGACAACTCCAAACTCCGGATCCTCCTCCTCAGGTGCCGGAATAGGGTAGAGCTGATCGTTGAGCTGGTGCATCTCCTCCTGCAAGGCGATGTTGTCCGCCTCTAGCTGCGCGGCACGCTGCTCTGCCCTCAGCATCCTGTCGACGATCGCATCCTCGCGCTCCCAAGCCTCATCCCGCTGCTGCGTCAGGCGGTCGACCTCCCGACGCAGGTCACGGTTGGTCCTCACGTCCTGGTAGTGGTTGCGGCGAGCAACCTCGTACTCCTCCTCCCACTGCCCGACCAACTCCCGAAGTCTCCCGACCTCAGCCTCCAACTCCTCACTGCTGCGACGGGGTGAGCGACTCCCAGAAGCCTCGCCCTCCCCGGTACGCGGCGCCAGCTGGTGGTGCGGGACACCACGCGGTCCTGTCATCTTGCGTGCGGTGAGCTTGCAACGGGCCATCTGGAGAAGGTAAGCGGATCATATAAGATATATAAGTTAGCAAGAATAGGTTTGGTATCTTATCCCAATTACCCGCTTTTAAGGAGGAAGTTGTTTAATATGTGATTAACATGATGCATGCACGTGCTTACGAATTTAAATCATGCAAGTAAACACATACATAAGTAAATAAACTTTTAACATAGGGCTAATAATAATAGTATTATTCCTCGTGCTACTATAGCCACATAATATTAAATATAGATCAAAATAAGACTATGGAATAAGTTAAGAATAGGAGCAATTTGGACCCAAAATAGCATATTAAGTTTTATGATCCAAAACATTTTGAAGCTTTCAAAAAGTAATCCGTAATGATTAGCAATGTAATGCTCTGGTACCAACTGTAACAGAACCGGCTAAATCACCTGGCCCACAGGCACCTGTCATTGTCACTAATGACTCTGACAGCCGGGCCCGTGTTCCAAATGATCTAGACAGGCCTGTCGGGCTACATCAGCGCCCAAAACTCCGCAGGATCACATTGCGAATACATTACAGATTACAACATTTCATAACAAATTACATCAGAGTACGGAAGCGGAATATTACATAACTTAATTTTACAAACCAGTTGTTCCAAATAAAATTCAAGTACGATTATTACAGTCCCTAGGTAGTGGCAGTAGCAGTTGAATAATTATACAACATCATACATATGATAATTCGAACCCAGCCCACGGGTTTCACATTTACTCTTCCTCGCTGCCCTCCTGGATAATGGTCATGCAGCACGGGGCGAGACAGACGTCAGACGGTGGTTCTCCTGCAGCATGGGTTAACAAACCCTGAGTACTTGGGGTACTCCGCAAGACTGACCCGACTAAGGGTGTAAAATGAGACTCAGGAATGCAGGTCATAGGTAAGGCTAGCAGGAGAGAGAAGATTTGCAGAAAAGCATTGCTAACCAACATTGTAATTATTTATCATTATAATCATAGTCATAGTTCCAATAATCAATTTCATCTATCATCAATTCTCAACTTCCTTTGATCGTTCAGTGAACCTAGTTGCGAACCACTTTTCGGGGTAGGTGTGAGGATCAAGTCTCCATTAACCGAGGAGCACGTCGATTCGAATCCAGTAAATACCCAGCTGGGGATTCTAACCACACTGCATATGCAGCACGCCGGCATACATATACCAACCCGTCATCTAGGTCTTTCTATCCCGGAACCGGTCCTGCGCCACCCGGGAGCACAGTACTCCACTCGTCTCCAGGCACGCCGGCCACGTGGGTACACGCTACTCCCGCCATCTCTCCACTCCCAGTGCGTGGTTGTCGGTTCCAGCAATAGAGCCACCTGACTCTAGGCTTTCCACATAGGTATGTGGCTAGGCTGTTCATCATGATCACAGCAGGCCTACAACGAACGGTCCCTACTTCCTTCCTGCCGTCAGACTTGCATTGGGGCCTAGCCCGAATACAATACTGCCCGACAGTTTTATTATCATGCCTGAAGAGTAGTGTGACATGGGAAACGCCGTCCCATGAGCAGGCCACTCAACGAAACACATTTTGGGTGATACCGACCAGTTCCAAACTATTCCGAAAGCGACCATGCATCGGGACTCTAGCCCGAATACACATCGACCAACGGATAACAAGTTCTTCACCAATCATAAAGTATATACATGTACATAGCACAGAAAATAGTTTTTCTTTTATGGAATTCTAATTTCATTAAGCATGCCTAGCATTTTTCAAATTATTTATTTAAATCAGGTTTCAGGGTAGTTATATGGGACAATGCATTTGGATAGGCAACAATCAACTCCTAGCAACCTAATGCAATAGATTAACTCGAATTGTAAAGGATTTCATAATAGAGGGTTAATGCACCGGGGCTTGCCTTGGATCGCGAAGAGGGTGGGATCAGGGTCGGTTCCACAGATGTCAAATCCCTGGATCACCTCCGGAGTCGGCTCCCCAGCAGTGGCCTCAACCTTCACTCCTTCGCTCTCGGTCACTACACGTGTGCAATGATGCATGCTTAACATGATGCAACAATGTAAATAGAAATGCGATAATCAACGATTAACATCTTGAGTACAACTTTTCTTCACGGAAAAGTTGTATTCGGAATTCGCAAAATAATATAACAATTACTATTTCTAACCGTCGTAGAAAGCCGCTGCACAACTTTATCACTACAACCTACAATATCATCTTACATTGCCAAGGATCATAGGGTGGTAGACCCTTGGACTACAATCAATCCAAAATACACACAAAACCCTAAATCCATTTCTCCTACTCATTTTATTCTTTTTTCTAATTTCACTTATATTTACTAGCTGACCAAACTTACTCCAATTGTGACCAAAATTTATCAACAGCTAGATTTCATCATCAAACAGTGCCACAATTAATTTCATGATTTTTGGAACTACCTACAATTTATTAAAAATCACCAAAGTTGCATTATTCATTTATTTGGGTGATTTTTACTCCTAACAGAAAAGGTTCTAAACCTAGATGTTATATTTTTCCTAAATACTAGGCATCACAGAGAGCTAACACAAAAATTTTCATAATTTTTGGAGCACCAGATTTATTTATACATAAATAACAAAGGATAGAACTATTCAAATAAATAAAAATGGAAAAGTCAATTGAAATTCCCTTGAAATAAAGAAAACGGCCCAGCCGGCCGGGACGGCCCAGCCGGCCCAGCACGGCCCACTACCCCGCGCGCCGTCACCCGCGCGCACGCGGCCCGCGCCCGCGCGAGCTGAGGCGCTGACAGGCGGGTCCCGCCTGTCAGCTCCTCCTCCTACCTCGCGCCGGCGCCCAAACGCGTAGGCGCGCGCGCACGGCCCGCACGGACCTCACCGCCGGCGACCCCACCGGCGGAACCGAGCGCGGCAACCTAAACCCTAGAGCCTAGCGGACACCCCAAGGACCTGACCCACACTCGCACGCCTCCGACGAGCTCTGCTTGCCCATGGCGGACGCAACGGTCGCGACCGCGACGGCGCGGCCGCGTTCCCGGCGAACCAGTACGGTAGAGTTCAGACTCAGGGATTGGGAAGGACCAGGGGCTCACCGCGAGGACGATGCGCACCCCCGACGAGGCAGCAGTGAAGAGGAGCGGTGGGCTTGACGTTGACCGAGACCGCGGCGGCGCCTCCCGACGGCGAAGTCCTGGTACCCGCACCCTACGCCCCCAACGGGCACACAAACACGCGCGTGATCAACCACGAAGCATAAGCGAACTAGCGCGCGAAGAATCACGGCCGAAAGCTCACCCGAGCAGAGAAAAGGCGACGACGAGCTTGCGGCGGCGCTCCGGCCGGAGTCGAGGAAGAAGAAGACGGCGTCTGGGCGATACAGGCGACGAGAGGGCTTCGGGAGAGGCTCTACGGGCGCGCTAGGATGTGGCGGAGCTGGTGGCGAGATGGAGAGTACGGCGGTGGTCGAGAGGCGGCGAATTTTGCCGGCGACGAGCGGCGGTGAAGATGGCCGGAAACGGAGAACGGAGGGAACGGCGAGCTTCTCGCTTTTATAGGGGCGGAAAGGCGCTGGGGGGGTAGAAGACGACGCCAGGGCTCGTAATTGTGCGACGTGGGCGCGGAGACGGCGAGGACGGCCGGCGACGTCGGCCACAGCCGCGGCCATGCCGCCACAGTAGGAGAACAGGGGAGCTACAGTAACTCTTACCTAATCCCTATTTTGATTTTTTGTAAAATTCGCCAATTTAAACATTTCAAATGGGAAAATGCCAAACAGCAAAAGTGTAGCTCTCAGAAAACTGAACATCTTTCATTTTTGGACCAACCCCAAATTCGGCCGAATTTGAAAATTATTCAAAAGGGGGTGAATAGGGTTTTTGAAACCTAGATTGAATTTTTGAAATTACTTTTGATTTTTCATAACAACTTGAAAAATGGTCAAAATAAGAATTGTTCCCCTCAGAGAGCTTAACAACTTTCATTAAGGAAGCTTTGTCAAATTCCAAGTAATTTTTGAAATGACATTTCAAATTTGATTTTCAATTCACTGTTTTGAGCTAAATTCAAATTTTTATAACAGAACTTCAAAATCTCCAAAAATAAAAGTTGTCACATTTTAAAAGATCTACAACTTTCATTTAGGGGTCATCTCAAGATTCCTTATAGATTTTGAATTAGGGTTTTGGGCCAAAATTAGGGTTAATTCGAGTATCCGATTAGGGTTTTGAATTTCCAAATCAACAATTCATCAATCCAAACCACTCTAGGGCCCTAAGCACAATCATATGCAGATTAATTAATTTAAATATGATGACATGGCAAATTTAATTATCCCGTAATACCCGAGGTATTACACGCCATGGCCAAACCTCCATCAGTACCGCCTCTGAAGCTGGGCCCGGGAGGCTCCACTGGGGGGCGGTCGGTCCCTGGGGAGCACCATCTGGCCACCGCCTTCGGGTAGTTGGTTGCTCCCTGGGCCTGGGCCTCTCCCTTGGTTGCGGATGGATCCAGTTGTGCTTTGAAGGTGGGTTTCTTTAGTATTCTTTGTTTGCGCATTTGTTGGATTCGTCATTTGACTTTGCGCTTTCTTCATGTTGATGCGTATTTCCACTTGTTATGCCATAAAACCTGTAAAACATGAATGCTAGGGGTACAAGTGGAACTTGTTAGTAGTAAAGGCATATGTGCTAGAATATGATTGTTAATCCTTTTTTTAGTCTAAGTTGGTGGTATAAAATTTATCCATAAGGACCACCAACCATCATTTCAGCAGTAGCATTCGCTAGTGCTTTATACTCGGCTTTGGTACTTGATCGCGACACCGTTGCTTGCTTCCTTGCTGTCCAGGAGAGATTAGATTGCCACCAAGAAATACTGCAAATCCGTAGATCGTCGATCATCCAGGCAACCTGCCCAGTCAGCATCCGAGAAGGCACTGACTAGTGTAGAAGGCGATTTCCTGATCTTGAGTCCATATTTCAGTGTCCCACGGACATATCTCAGGATTCTTTTAACAGCGTTCCAATGAGTTGTGGTTGTAGCATGAAGATACTGACATACCTTGTTCACTGAGAACGACAAGTCCGGTCTGGTGAGTGTTAAGTATTGAAGAGCTCCAACCACACTCCGTTAGCGAGTAGCATCCTCCATTCCAAGACGTGTGCCATCATTTACTCTCAATTTTTCAGACACAGACAGTGGAGTATCAACACTCTTGGCTTTGTCCATATTACACCAAGCCAAGATGTCAGTCGCATACCTCTCTTGTGAAATTACAAGTCCACCTGAACTTCTCTTGACTTCTATCCCCAAGAAATAGTGTAGGTCACCCAAGTCTTTGAGTGCAAACTCCTTTACAAATCCTTGAGCAATGCTTCTATTACTCTCGGTGATGAGCTAGCCACAATTATATCATCAACATACACCAACACATATATGCTATGTTGCCCACGACTGTAGTAAAACAGTGATGTATCTGCTTTGGACGCAGTGAACCCTAGGTCTTCCAACCTTTTGCACAGCCGAGCATACCAAGCCCTAGGGGCTTGTTTCAGTCCATAAAGTGCCTTATCCAATTTACACACATAGTTAGGATGTGCCTTGTCTTCATAACCCGGCGGCTGCTGCATGTATACATACTCTTCTAAGTACCCATGGAGAAAAGCATTTTGCACATCTAGTTGATGAGGTGACCAATCTTTTGACACAGTTAGAGATAGGATTAACCTTATCGTTGCTGCTTTGACCACCGGACTGAAGGTGTCTTCATAGTCTATCCCATATCGTTGCTTAAAAATCTTTGCAACCAAGCATATGCAAGTTGATAAGAAACCAGGAGGTCAAGGCAAAGGTATAACCAATAGGAGCTCTTTTGGTTTTGGTGATCAAGACTCCATAGAGGGAGTGATCACATTTAGGATAGATAGCCATACTATCAAGAGGGGCGAAATCGTTGATGAAATGCGGTTATCAAGTGCCACTAGGTGTTCATGATCATTGCATATGCATATAGATGCTAGTAACACTAACTTGACCCGTGGAAAACTCCTTGAAAAGGCTAACACATGTGCACCTAAGTGAGAGACACTTTGAAGTGTTAGGACCTTTGAAAACGGGGTGAAGTTTGAGGGTTAGAGAGGGTTTGGTCCTCTCTTCCTCCTGCCGAGCTTGCGAGGCAGGACTTGGCGAATTTCGGAAACGTTACAATAGAAAAACTAGTGTCGGACCGTGCTGTCACAGAGCGTCAGATCATTAGCCTCGGTCTGACGGCTAACACTTGTCCTGCTCATTCTGAGAGCGTTGGACGCTGCGTTTGAGGGCGTCGGACCATTGTCCTCAGGGTCCGACGGTGCAGATCCGCAGCAGGTCGACACGTGGAGAGCAGAGGAGCGTCGGACGCTCGGCGTTAGTCTGACGGTTCCATCGGACGCGTTTTCAGCGTTTTGGAACCTCTCTGAAAACATCGGACGCTGGCGAGTTTTAGTCCGACGGCCTGTTGTTTTAGAGTCCGAAGGTGGTTTTCGGCGGAGCGTCGGACCAGAGGTTTGGTCCGACGGCCTACCGTCCGACGGTTGTTTTGGCGCGAGAATAGAGCCGTTGTGTTTCAATGGTCGACTTCAAACGTTGCCGGACACGTGGCGACCATCCGAGGCATCGGACCATGCGAATTAGTCCGACGGTGTCGTTCGTTTCGGTCCTACGGTACGCAGTGAGACTCTAACGACTACAATTTTGTGAGGGGCTTATAAATAGCCCTTTGGCCGGTTTGGGGAGCAACTCTTGGCCACTCTAATCACTCCTACTTGCTTGTGAGCCTTCCCACTCCACTCTCACTCATCCTACTTGATTGTGATCATCATTTGGTGAGTTTGGAGAGCATCAAGTGCATTGCATTGATTGAAATCATCTAGAGGCACTTGGTGAGTGTGTTTTACAGCGGTTTCTCTTGTTACTCTTGGAGTTTGCCGACTCCTAGACGGCTTGGAGCTGCGAGGATCGTTGAGGGGAGTTGGTGATTGTCTCCGCCTCCGATCAGTGAAGTTGTGAGGGGTTTTTGAGCCTTCCCCGCGGGAGATCGCAAAAGGCTACTTTAGCGGATTGCTCGTAGCTTGCGGATCCCCATCTTGTGTTGGTTGTGCGGCACCCTTGAGAAGGGTTTGGTGTGTGATTCCAATTAGCGCGTGAACCTCCAAGTGGGTGTATCGCTACAATGAGGACGTAGTTTGCCGGCAAGCAAGTGAACCTCGGTAAAAATCATTGTGTCAATCTCTTGCCGAGGATTTCTTAATTATTGTGATTGTTCTTATTGGTACTCATCTCATCACTACACCGGCGGTATAAGATTCACTCTCTATTCTTTACATTCTCGCACTTACTCTTGTGTAGCTTGTTAGCTTAAGTTGCTCACCTAGGAGTAGAGTAGAAGTAGCAACTTAGCCTCACGTGTGTGTGAAATAGAGACTATAGCTTAGAACCGTTAGGTGGCTTGCATTTTTAGTAGGCTAGCGCAAGAATTCGCTTCGCTTACTACTTATCTAACCTCTTGCTTGAGTTGTTGGTTGTAGAATTTTTATAAGCTATTCACCCCCCTCTAGCCATTTAGGACCTTTTAGAGGAGGATGGAGTCGATGATGTGGCTAGTGAAGTCGAGCTGGTGGCCACAGACGATCCGGGCGAGGACACCACCAGCTTCCCAGACGTGGCAGGGGTAGACAGATTCTGCACTTGCGCCGATCCCGAAGGAGATCCTCCGATCCCACCTGCCGAAGGTGACGGTGAGGCTGCCGAGAGATCCTCCTCGATCATCGTGTTGTCTCTGAGTGGGGAACACATATGATCATCCTCTAAAACCATTGTTTCTTGCTGATTTCCTTCTCCATCTGTTCCTGTTTCAAGCATGCGTGAATTTTGGCTTTGCAGACGGTTAGTGAAGGCAGGAGATACACATTGTTGATCACTAAAGCATGCATTCCCAAAGTCCGAGGAGGAATTCTTTAGAATGTCTGGTAAGAGGGTGAGCTCGGAGCGAAGGCATGCCCCAGCATTCGGATGAAGAGCAGCGAATGGGAACACGGTCTCATCAAACACCACGTCGCGTGAGATGTAGACCCGTCCTTCTTTAGGATCAAGACACTTGTACCCTTTGTGCATAGGACTATATCCAAGAAAGACACATTGTTTTGAATGAAAATCAAGCTTTTTGTGTTATAGGGTCACAGGTTGGGCCAAACCGCGCACCCAAAGGTTCTTAGGAATGTATAGTCTGGCTATGTCCTAAGGCGACGTTCATGAGGTGTTTGATTTTCAATGACTTTCGATGGGAGGCGGTTTATAAGATAAACAGCCGTGGAGAAAGCCTCGTTCCAAAACTTTAGAGGCATGGATGCATGCACAAGAAGTGTTATGCCCATTTCTACAATATGCCTATGTTTTCATTCGGCTGCTCCATTTTGCTGATGGGCATGTGGGCATGACACATGATGCTCTATTCCAACATGCTTAAAGAATGAGTTCAACGCTTGGTACTCACCACCCCAATCTGTTTGTATGCTAAGGATTTTGTGCCCAAACTGGCGTTCAACAAGGTTTTGGAAATCTTTGAAACGTTGAAAAACCTCAGATTTGTGACGCAAGAGATAGATCCACACAAACTTAGTATGATAATCAATAAAACTCACATAAAAATTATGACGACCAATAGAAGTGGGTGCAGGCCCCCATACATCAGAGAAAAAAAGTTTCATGGGATGACTAGACAAACTTGTGGATCTAGGGTAAGGCAATTGGTGACTCCTGCCTTGTTGACACGCATCACAGACCTAGTAATTATTGGACTCTTGAACAAAAGGAAGTTTATGACGGCTAAGGACTTGTTTGACTACATGTGACGAAGCATGACCTAGCCTATGATGCCATAGTGACGTGGGAGGTTTGGTGGCGCTGAACACTTGCTTATTTGAAGATGATGGTGGCGATGGCTTTAGGGGATAGAGTCCTCCTTCACATCTGCCTGTGTGGGGGATTCTCTTCGTCACTTGTTCCTTGATGGAAAAATGATGAGGGTGAAACTCAAGAAACACATTATTGTCTCGTGCAAGACGGTTTACAGAACAAAGATTTTTGATGGAGATTGGGTGAATGCAAACGAGTGTGACCAACATTGGCAATCTCCATACCTGTCCCATTCGCGGCATGCACTTGCTTCCCTCCATGGTACTTGTCGCGCACGGTCAGCTTCTCCAATTCCCCAATGACATGATCGGTTGCACCGGTGTCCATGTACCAGTTCGTATCGACACCATACGAACTAGTAGTTGCGGTTGCCATCTTCTGCGATGGACCTGAATATGAAGAATCAAACCTCTTGAAGCAGCACACAACGTCATGGCCTTCTTCCTTGCACAGTTGGCAGAAGACACCGGGCTGAAAACGCCCAGATCCGCGTCCACCGCGGCCACCACCGCGCTGGTTGTTGTTGTAGTTGTTGCCGCGGCCGCCTCTTGCAGCCATGTTGACGGACGACTGCTGGCCTCCGCCGCATGCTTCCATGCACTGCTCGAGCGCCACGAGTTGGGCGTAGAGTTCGTTCACGGTGATGGGTTCGACGCGCGCTGCCACCGAAGTGACAACCGCGTCGTACTCCTGATCCAGACCAGTCAGGATGTAGGAGACGAGTTCTTCATCTTCGAGCTTGCGACCTGCTGATGCCATCTCATCTCCAAGAGATTTCATCTTTGTGAAATATTCACTTACAGTGGATGCGCCCTTTGACGCATTAGCGAGAGCCATCCTCGTGCTGATGATGCGTGCCCTCGATTGCGACGCGTGAAGCGCCTGGATCGCCGTCCAGGCCTCCGCCGCCGTGGTCACCATGGTGATCTAGGATCCAATCTCACGCGAGATAGATACAAGCAAGTAACTAAGGATTTGCTGATCCTGGGGCTGCCACTTCTCATACTCAGGGTTGAGAACAGGCTGAGATCCCTCGTCCGGCTTCTTCTCCTCCTTCTTCGGGCCTATGAATTTCTCCGGTGCCCGGGACTCGAGATCGAGGAACTGCACAAGTTGTGCCCCCCTGAGCACAGACAAAACTTGCAACTTCCACATGGGGCGGTTGTTCCTGGTCAGCTTCTCCGTGACCGGGAAGAGGGCGAGAGGTGAGAACGCAGCTAGCGCCGCGGAGGATGACGGGAGCGCCATTCTTCAATTCCGTTAGGAAAGATGCTCTGATTACCATGTGAGAATAGGAGGAACATGGTACCTTCTCAAGTCCACGGTTCCGTGTTAATATAGGCACAGGGAATAGCCCCCTGGCGGTGGCATTACATACATGGTAGTTACAGGATTACATCATATAAGATCCTACAATTATGGATCTCCTATCTATCTACCATACACGCATATGTAGGGCACATACAGGGAACCTGGACATATTTTAACAAGGACAAATGATGTTTACAACCTGCAATTCCGAATTCCTGTTAGGTCAATCCGAAAGCGGGCTACTTTTTATGATGATTGTACATAATATCACTTTGTAGTAGGGCAGAGAAAATTGTTATTATAGTCCTCCAAATAATGAACTTCGTTATTATAAGACACCTAACATTGACTTCGCTAAAACGACACTTAAAACGTTAACACTTTGTTATACATGATATTTAGTCCTTTTAATAGCTTTTCTCATCTTAAATACATGTATTTTATCATCATGTGATCCTTTTGCCCTTCTCTGACGTTCCGCCGCCTAGGCTGGCTTGCTAGCAGACTTACCGCCTCCGCCGGGGCATTTAACACGTTAAAATTAACAAAAAAATACTGTTAAAATTTCTATAAAATTAGAGTAAAATTGCGGGCATATAACACAATATTAAGTATATATGAATTCATCTCACATCATAATATTGTTCCAATATGATTCAAATCATATCAAATAAATCATCAGTTTACACCTCATCATAGCTAAAATAATTCATGCAATATGCGGCTTTCTCTTTGGATTCATCTTTTTTGGTGCAGCCAGAGGAGCCATGCTCACACGACTAGTGTTGTCGGGTTGCAAAGATGCGCCCTCTCCTAATAACATTGCAAGCTTCCTGCACATAAATACGATATGACAATTAGATTGTGGAAAAATTAATGTACAGAAAATATGTTAATACTCCTTACCTTCTAGTGACTCTTCCTGTACTATGCCATAGTATGTCTTCTCTAGTTAGCCTCAGAGAGTTGTTAGGTAATTCTAGTGGCACAACTTTTGTGACATTCTTCCTAGATTGCCTACGTATTCTACAATAAATCAAATAAATTAATATTGACATTTTCATTTTTGTTTGTTGATAAAGAAAACTAGTTGTCTTCACCATCATCCTCCCCACCACCGCATTCTCCACCACCACTGCCTTCGCTAGCACCTTCTCCTGCACATCTAGTGTACCATCATGCATGATAAGATGGCCATGGTATCTACCTTAATTTGTTGCATCTTATAATGCTCCTGGGTTGTCCGATTTTCTACTTCTATCACTATGATGATCTCAAACCTCGTAATTCTCCATGAAACCCCTTCTTACCAAGTGTGATCTTATTGCATTTGGATCCGGGCATACTATACAGTTCTGACAGTCACAACACAGATAATAGTTATCGTTTTTCTGCTTAATCAAAGCATTTTTTTTACTAATTTCAGTAAAACCATTCACATCTTGTATGTAGGAACCTTCATATCTTTTTTCTTGTGCATCCATAACTAGTTCATATATATACTCCTACAAAAACAAATGGTATATATTTGTATCAACCTATGATTCACATACATTTTTTGGAAAGCATCATGCATGCACACATGTCTCTGTCTCTATACTCGATCTCGTAGTGAAAGAAATGTTATGTCCCAACTCCCTCAAAGGTTCAAGGGCAAAACCTCCCCTGTCTATTTTTGTGATTTTTCACCCTTGGTCAGCGTTGTCACGAAGAGGAAGAAAGAGTCATTTAGGGGATCATTTGAAATGGATCTTCAGAGGCGTCTGAACTATAGCTAATTTTAGAGGCGGTTCTCTAAACTGAATCGCCTCTGAAAATAGATCTTAAGAGGTTGTTCTCGTACAAGAACCGTCTTTGAAGATAGATATTTTCAGAGGCCGCTTTCATAATTGAACCGCCCCTAAAAATAGATCATCAGAGTCGGTTGTCGTAAGAGAACCAACTTTGATGATCTAGCTATCTTAAGAGATGGTTTTCTTAATTAAACCACCCTCTGAAAATAGGCGGTTACAAATCTATAGTGCTCCTGGACGCGGTTAGAGGCGGTGTGCTAGTTTAACCGCCTCTGATACAAAATGGAGGTGTTTCTAAAAATCTTTTCTATACATGTTCCATGGAAAAAACAATTAGGAAACAAGTGTTGGCATGAATTGAACGAGACAATGAGTTGATGCTTTAAAAAGTATCATTATCATTAAAATACTGAAAATATATTACCTTGGTGAAACATTGTAGTTGATGTAAACACTCAAAACAATAATTGTCTAGGCTCTTGGTACACTTTCGTGTACGTCCGTGAAATATGTAGTCAACTCTTGGTCCCTTCTTTTGTGAAATTCACCAATTTTGATTTGACTTGGGCTTCTGCTCTTCTGACCGTGCACGCAGCACCCAAAATGTCACCACGGTGGTACGCTGTGTGCAGCTATGAGGACGGAAGTGGAGCAATCTAATTTCTTCTCACCGGGACTACAGGACATGGGATTGAATAGTAGCTTAGTCCCTCTATCCTTAATAATCTGTTATTTACGTTTTCCAAAAGAGTTATAGAGTAGAGTTTTTTAAACTCCAAAAACACTACCGTTTTACCAATACTATGGTATTCAAAACCATAAAGATTGTTGCACTCAAACACTTTATTGCACTATAAAACCAAAATATTTTTTAAAATCATGATATTAAACTCTAAAAATACTTTATATCCAAACATGGCCTAGAGTTTGGGAACAACTCTGTTCCGTTTCGAGATGGGGTGGGAAAAACGATCAGAGAAACTGGAGCTGGGATTGCTCGACGAGAGAGCAAAGAAAACGTGAGGATGTAGGACTTTCGTGTATTTTTTTTCCTATTTAGATTAGAATTTCTAGTCAGAATATTCAAGATTATAATCTATTTGCATTAAAAGTCCTAAAAAAACTTGTTGTGTCATAGGATTCAAATCTATTTGGGTTATGAGTCCTAATCAAGAAACCTTTCATAGGATGTCATATAAAATAGAAGGGCTGTAGCAGATAGATGAAGAGAAGCGAATGGGCATGTGGTCCAATGGTAGGACTGTCCAATCGGACGCTACCCACCACCAGGGTTTAAATCCTAGTTGTCGCACCTTTCGTGGATTTATTCCAGGATTTAACCGCGATGTGCTTTTAGTGGTAGGCGACATTTCCCGTCGACAGCGAGGCACCTGTGGTGACTTTGTCAATCTCGAGATCTGCCGGCGCAGTCCTTCGGAGGTGCTCATAGGGGTAGGGTTTGCGTGCGTGTGGTCACAGGGGTGGGTGTCAAATCTTGGTTGTCGCACCTTTTTTGGATTTATTCCAGGATTTAACGGTGATGTGCTTTCAGTGGTAGGCGACATTCCTGTCGACGGCAAGGCGCCTGTGGTGACTTCGTCAATCTCGAGATCTGCCGGCGCAGTCCTTCGGAGGTGCTCATAGGGGTAGGGTTTGCGTGCGTGTGGTCACAGGGGTGAGTGTATGTGCGTTATGAGCGTCTGTGTCTGTACTGTGTAATTCGAAAAAAAAAGATAGATGAAGAGAAATAGTTTTCACATTTATAGAATTAGTTATAGGGATATGGACCGAAAAATTGTTTAAAATTTTGCCTCTTTATTATTAGTATAAGTATAGAGAGATACTTCATATTATTGTTGGACACGAGTTGTTCTAGCTTTTATAAGCACTATATCTTGGAATCATACTATATTGCTGGATGAGAGTTGTTCTTTATAACTACAGATAATGAGTCAAGATCATATTTGAAACACATATGACGTAATGACAGGTAGGGTTGTCATATCATATTTGGATTATACTCCTTCCGTCCATAAATAAATGCAATTCTTTGACTTTTGGATACCATATTTGACCACCCGTTTTATTCAAAAATTTTATATATATTATAAAATAAATAAATTATTATTAAAGTATATCTAATGATAAAATAATCATAATAAGATCGATAATATTTATATAAATGTTTTGAATAAGATAGACAGTCAAACACGAGATTTCAAGGTAAAAAAATTGCCTTTACTTGTAGAGGAAGGGAGTATTTATTAACATGTGGACGTGGAGGATGCACTCAAGTCCCAAGCTGAGTCCAAAGATCCATGCTAATTTATGTTATTTTTTATTTATTTAAGAAGAAACATGAGATAAAAATGGAAAAACGATAAAGAATATAAATATCGATTAGATTGGATAATAAATTATTTACAATTTTAATTCGGATCATTTCTTAGATTAGATATGGATGAAGAGTTTAAGGATCCACTGTACTATACTTTTTATTTATTATTTTGTTAATAAGTAAAGGGAGATAAATAAGAGAAAATAAAGAGAATTGAACGTGGGGAAGCTGAAGCCCGAAAACAAAACCGCAAACGGACATGCGGACGAGACCTTTGTATCTAAAAAAAAAGAAAAGTATGGTTTCATCTGACGAAAATTTAAGCGGCAATTGGCCATTGGACATCCAAAGTAAAAAATTATAGGGTTTGCTAATGCGTGCGCGCGCAGGAATTGGCCTTCTGGCGCGCATGCTTTTTCCATACTGTGATCGAAAAAAAATCACTGACGCCCTCGCCCTCGCCCCCGCCGCCGGCCACCGCCCTGCCGCGGCCGCTAGGGCTCGCCGGAGCTCTGACGAGCTAGGGCCGCGGAGCTCCAGCGAGCCCTAGCGGCCGCGGCGGCCCCCCTCTTTCCCACTCCCACCCCCACCGCTTTCTTTCTTTCCCAACGCCGGCGACCAAGCTCGACGTCGCCGCCGTCTT
Source organism: Eremochloa ophiuroides (assembly GCA_038502445.1). Lineage (NCBI taxonomy): Eukaryota > Viridiplantae > Streptophyta > Magnoliopsida > Poales > Poaceae > Eremochloa > Eremochloa ophiuroides. The sequence continues at coordinate 44,894,718 of JAHLJS010000007.1, forward strand.
CCCCAACTCCGGCAAACTCGCCCCCGCCCTACCCTTCCCGGCCGCCTCCCTCGCCGCCAGAACCCAAAAGACCCGCCCGCCCTCCTCCCCACCGCCTGGCCGGCCTTCAAGGGGGCCCCTCGGCGGAACCCTAGATTGGAGGAGAGAGGAGGAGGAGGAGGAGGAGGATGGAACCTATCTTGCCACCGCCGCACCGCCATGGACGGCGAACTCGCCGGAACCCTAGCGCCGTCGCCGGATCCGCCATGGACGGCGACCTCGGTGGGGTGGCAGCGCGGACATGGAGTGGGGAGGCGGTGGGGCGTGGGCGCCGCGCCCGGGGAGGCGACGGTGCGCGGGCGCGGGGAGGAGGCCGGTCGCCAAACTGGAGGACAGCGTCGAGGAGAGAGAGCGCCGTGGAGAGGAGAGAGCGTCGAGGGGGCGAGTGCGGGAGGTGGTGTGCAGGCGAGTGTGGTAGCGCCTGCGCGTTCTTTTAGTAGCATTTAGGAAAAAAAATATTTGCTTATATATTTTTGTATTATAAAGTTTATACTATTCGTATTCACTAGTAAATAGTCTCCACTTTAAGTGGCCGGTAGGCAATTTCTCAAAATTTGAATGTTTCTATTGTGTAGAAAAAGGCGCCAATTCTTTTCAGAGCTAATGGCGGACGAGTCGGACACCACATATGTAGGTCGAGTGTAGCATGGCGAGCGCAGTGCAGGGTTCACCTATGCAGGATGGGCGGGAAGCGGGGCAAGCTCTCGCGAATAAGTTGGGCTGATTTTTATTTTTTTTACTGGGTCACGAGCGCCCGGATGTTCCGACGGACGTGCGCGTTCGAACGTTCGGATAGATGTGCGCGTTCGGACAGAATGGGCCTGCACCTTGTGTCGTTGGGCCCACGCCTCTGGCTGCTGCTCCTCCTGCGTCTGTGCTTGCAACCTGCATGCCATGCTACGCTGTTGCGCTTGTAGCTACTAGTGGCCACGCGCGTACTCATACTACTGGTAAATTGGACCAACACAAAAATCCATAACTAATGATATCACGGAATATCATATGCCTTTTAGAGTTTCAAAAGGCCATAGCGCATAAACTAAGTATCGTAATTTAAATCTGATTGCACCATTATGTTTCTTACAATAAAATCTTCAAAACAAGATTTTACATGAATATATTTTAATATTTTTTGTAACATATACAACATCTCAATATACTTTTGTAACAACCATACGGAACATATATATTTCCAATATAAAACATATGCAACACATATAATATTTCTGATATACTTTTATAACATACATATCAAGAAATAAAAATATATGATATTAAAAGACTAAAAAATAAAGAAAAAAGGAAAGAAAAAGAAAATCACAAAAAAAATAAAAAAATAAAAAGATGCAAAATGAAAAAGAAAAAAGGAAATGAAAAAGAAACAAAAATGAAATAGAAAAAAAACTGCGCGGCCGTTGAGGGACGGGCGGCCCTGGGAGTCACGTCCAGGGTGCCGGATGCCCGGGCAGCATCATTTAAAATATTGGATGTGATACCACAAAAACTTGACACTATGTAATAATAAAGCCTAAATCTTTTATAAAAAAGGAGCATGGCTTGGGAGACATATCCGTTCGTCAAAACTGTACAGCAGACTAACAAGAGTGCACGATAGCAGCAACAGAGTACTAGGCACTGCACATCATACCCTTTTTTTCTCCCTTACACAAATACATACATGGTCTCCCTCGTTGGCTTCGTCAAAGAAAATGGCTGCATGTACTTCAACATTCAGCAGAAATCGCAGTGACCAGCATGCAGAGGTTAGGCGCAAGTGTAATAGTTGTATACTACCTCCTTCCCTGAAAACATATAAATCTCACATCCTAAGAAGTTAAAGATTCTAAACTTTGATCAAATATAAATAAAAAATATTGATACATATAATGTGTAATAAGCATTATTATGAAATATATTTTCATAATAAACATAATTGGATATTCAAATATAGATAATATTTTCTATAAATTTACTCAAACTTAAAGATTTTTGACTTATCGAAAAATAAGATTTACATGTTCTTAGGACGAAGGGCGTAAGTACACAGAGGCGTGTGGGGCAGACTGGTGGCAGGTCAGCGTGGGAGCCACGTAACTGTGTGGCAGTGGTGCGTATGCGCGCTTAGTACGTGCTGTTATTTTGCATGGGTCAGAAGAGTGCAAAAGCCGCAACGATACGGGAAGGCACGACCGATCCGTCCAGGCATTACCGATTTTTTTTAGCACAATTTGGTTGGGACTCTTGCACGGCTGAGGAACGCATCCGAGCGGCAAATGATAACAGAAACCACGTAAAAACGTTGATGAATATGGAAGGGCAGACCAAAAATAACCCGACCGGATTTATTATTATATATAGATATAGATTTTCACTATGGTACCGCTTACTTCCTAGCTAGGTATTCGTTTCAGATTAGTTGTTGTGCTATTATAGTTCATGTGAGATTTTGTTTGGATGCATGTATTAACCTTAATCCATATATATTGAAGTGGAATTACGGTGAAAATTAAACTAAATTTCATCATAACCCAATATAGATTGAGGTGAATACATATTCATCAAAGCAAGGCTTAAGCAATTTATAAAGCCATGTACTGAGCAGTGATATTTTCATTATATATCGAAGTCCAGAAATCTCTATGCTTCCTTGTTTCTAAGGTGGCACACTTTACTCCATTTTGCGAGTCGGTATTTTTACTTGTGTTCCAATAAAACCCAAATCAGAAGTAGTCTAGATTCTTGAGAACTCATATACAAATCAAGAAAAAGGACATCTTCATGGCGGCAAATACATCCAATTAACAAGTTGATAAGTTTATATAGTAGGTGTGCAGTATATACCATACCATGTGAAATCTTGTGTGCTCCGATGAAGCGCTATCAGTGTGTACAACTACAATAACTAGGCATATCATTCTGAAAAGGACACTCTGTACATGTAGGCACATCAGTGTTCAAACTTCTATTTATGCTCGTCAGACGATGCAAATTAAATATCATATCTATGTTGTTACTACCTACATATGGAAGCGAACCACGAAATTTCATAAGTCATATATATATAGACGTAGTTATAATATATAAGGCATAGATTGTGCAACCATGCACTACTTGTTGTGGCATGAACATCTTACCAGGTCAAGACGATGATAACAAGTCCATTAATTCGGACCTATCGCAGCTTAAATACAGCTACCAGGCACCATCTTAGTCATCGCTTTTCTGTTTGCACTTGAAGCCAGTGTAGCCATCAACAGCTATCACTTGTAGAGAGCAGACTTTTGATCCACTATCGATTTTGGCTTTAGTACCGGAATTTTTTGCGTCCGGGAAGAAAGAAACCTTTAATCCCGGCTAGATATAGCAGCCGGTACTAAATCCTCCTTCCCAACGGTTCACAACGGCTAGGGAGCTTTTAGTCCCAATTGGTGATCAAAACCGGGACTAAAAGTCTATCTTTAGTCCCGGTTTTGATAATCAACCGGGACTAAAAGTTTAACCATGGTTTATGGGCAGAACCGGGACTAAACCTTAACTTTTAGCCTGGGTTTGTAGCCTAAACCGGGACTAATGTTCCTCCCTTCCAATTTAAACCTTTTCTTCCCCCCGAGCCCGAGGCCCCGAGCCATTCATGCTTATTGTTACTTCTGCTCGTGCATGTTCTTGCTTCTTTTCAGCTCAAGTGTGGAGCTTGACTAGGTTACTCCTCCAACTTTTTCAATTCTACGGTTGCAGAGGTTACTATCTTTATTCTCTCTTGTTTAATCACTAGGATATTTTTATGGTTATTTCTCCAATAATTTGTATTTCAAGGTCAAAATTACTTGATATTTCTCCAATAATTTATATTTCAAGCTCAAAATCACTTGATAGTTTGTATATTTGGTTGAAGGAAGATTTATAGTATGCATAGCTCACATTTGTTACTCAAATATTGTATGTATATATTTGTGATTTAAATTTTAGGAGTTTTATTTTTTGTTTCGCTTGTTAAAATACATTATTAGGAATTTAAGTGCTTTACAAATTTGAGTCTAGAAAGTAAAGAGTAGATGACGAATGCTTCCGGGTCGTCGGTCTATCATCGGGTTCAAAAGAGGCTGAGACCAGACCTCCCTCTCATTGAGTGCGGCAAGTGCAAGAAAAAGAATGTGCTTAAGTTTCGAGTGAAGAAGGAGGGTCCCAACAAGGGACGCATCTTCTACAAGTGTCTGGATCGTAATGTGAGTTACTCCATCGCATTTGATGATTATATATAATAAATTATGTATTTTTTTACTAAACTTATGTATTTTTGTCTTAATTTTAGTGGGATGGCAGTGGATGTCCAGGGTGGTACTGGGAAGAAGAGTATGCCAAACACGTGTTTGGAACTCTTGCAGAGGCGGCTGCGGTGGGTGATGAGCTAACTGATGAGGCACTGAGCCCGCGAACGAAGACCATTGATGTTGAACAGACGAATGATTTGTCTGTTTTAGTTGAGATCGGTCGTGATATGCTTAGGCTGTTGAAGTGTATTTTAGGTTTAATTAGTTTAGTGCTAGTTGTGACTGTCTACATTGCAGCGAGGCTTTCATAAATTAATTAATGTCTAGTATTGTGATATATGTTCGTTTGTCTTGTAATGTAGATGAGTCGGCATTGGATGTACAACACTGATCGTCGCTCCAAAGATTTCATTGAGGGCGTGCATATTTTCTTAAATGTGGCCGAGTCAAACAAGCGGGATGGATTCATGTGCTGCCCATGTGCTGTATGTAAGAATTTAAAGGAATATTCTTACTCAAGGATTCTTCATTCTCACTTGTTCAAGTCGGATTTCATGCCAAACTACATCTGCTGGACCAAACACGGAGAAAGAGGCGTTATAATGGAAGAAGACGAAGAAGAACAATGGAACGATGGTGACACTATTGCTGACTATGGTATATTAAACAATGATATTCCAATGGAGGAAGCTGAAGAAGAGGTACCAGCACAAGATGATCCCGTTGATGATTTTGCTCAGGCTATTTGCGAGGCAAAGAGAGAATGCGAAAGTGAAAAGGAGAAGATCAAGTTCGAGCGTATGCTAGAGGATCACAAGAAGTTGCTATACCCAACTTGTGATGCAGGACAGAAAAAATTGGGTAGCACACTAGAGTTATTGCAATGGAAGGCAAAGAATGGTGTATCCGACAAGGGATTTGGGGAGTTCCTTACAAAAATAAAGAAGATGCTTCCAAAGGATAACGAATTACCAGCCACTACCTATGAAGCCAAACAGGTTGTCTGCCCTCTGGGATTGGAAATCACAAAGATACATGCATGTCCTAATGATTGCATCCTCTACCGTGGCGAGGAGTACGAGGAGTTGGATTCTTACCCTGTATGCCATGCATCACGGTATAAGATCAGGCGAGATGACTCTGGTGATGTTGAGGATGAAAGAACCAGAAAGAAAATCCCTGCTAAGATTATGTGGTATGCTTCTATAATACCACGCTTGAAACGTTTGTTCAGAAACAAAGAGCATGCAAAGTTAATGTGGTGGCACAAAGAAGACCGTAAGATAGACAATATGCTGAGACACCCGGCTGATGGGTCTCAATGGAGAGCAATCGATCGAGAGTTCCCAGATTTTGCAGGGGACGCAAGAAACATAAGGTTTGCTTTAAGCACGGATGGTATGAATCCTTTCGGGGAGCAGAATAGTAGTCATAGCACTTGGCCTGTTACACTATGTATCTACAACCTCCCTCCATGGTTATGCATGAAGAGAAAGTTCATTATGATGCCTGTGCTAATCCAAGGACCAAGGCAGCCTGGCAATGATATCGATGTGTACCTGAGGCCACTAATTGAAGAACTACTGCTTTTGTGGAACAAACCAGGTATACGTGTTTGGGATGAGCACAAACAGGAGCACTTTGACCTCCGTGCATTGTTGTTCGTAACAATCAATGATTGGCTTGCTCTAAGTAATCTTTCAGGACAGTCGAACAAGGGATATAATGCATGTGTGCACTGTTTCACGGACATTAAAGGTATATTTTTGAAAAAATGTAGAAAGGTTGTCTACCTTGGGCATCGTCGATTCCTGCCTGCGAATCACCCTGTAAGAAAGAAAAGCAAGCATTTTAAAGGTAAGGCGGACCACAAGTCCAAGCCTATCAACCGCACCGGTGAGGACGAACTCGATATGGCCAAGGACGTGAAAGTAGTCTTCGGAAAGGGACCTGGCAGTGAACCCGTTCCGAACGACGCTAGCGGTCATGCACCTATGTGGAAGAAGAAGTCCATATTTTGTGAGCTACCATATTGGAAAGTCCTAGAGGTCCGCAATGCGATTGACGTGATGCACCTAACAAAGAATCTTTGTGTGAACCTGCTTGTCTTCATGGGTGTGTACGGGAAGAGCAAGGACACACCTGAAACACGAGAGGACCTCTAGCATTTGAACGAGAAGACAGCTGATGGACGCCAATACTTAGGACCTGCTAGTTACAGTCTTAGCAAAGAAGAGAAGGAGAGCATGTTTAAATGCCTAGACAGCATCAAGGTACCATCCGGATACTCTTCAAATATAAAAGGTATAATAAACGTGCCAGAGAAGAAATTCCAACACTTAAAGTCCCATGACTGCCACGTGCTCATGACACAATTGCTTCCAATTGCATTACGAGGAATTCTACCTCCAAATGTATGTCTAGCCACCATAAAGCTATGTGCATTCGTCAACTCAATTTCTCAGAAGGCAATCAATCCTCTAAATCTTGCTAAGCTACAGAATGATGTGGTTCAGTGTCTTGTCAGCTTCGAGTTGGTTTTCCCTCCATCCTTCTTCAATATCATGACGCACCTCCTAGTTCACCTGGTCAAGGAGATTATTATTCTAGGTCCTGTGTTCCTATACAACATGTTCCCCTTTGAGAGGTTTATGGGAGTCCTAAAGAAATACGTTCACAACCGTGCTCGGCCAGAAGGAAGCATCGCGAAGGGCTACGGAACCGAGGAGGTCATTGAGTTCTGTGTTGACTTTATTCCTGATCTAGACCCAATTGGTGTTCCAGAATCACGACAAGAGGGGAGGCTAAGTGGAAAGGGGACACTAGGGAAGAAAACATATATCGGTCAGGGTGACGATTATTTTAATAAAGCACACTACACAGTTCTGCAAAACTCCACCTTGGTGGAGCCATATATGGACAGACACAAGGAATTCCTACTATCACAGTTTGCAGGCAAGTCTGAAGCTTGGATTTCGCGCCATCACATGGAATCTTTTAGCGGTTGGTTACGAAAAAAATGTCAGGGTGATGAGAGTATTCCGGAGTAACTGTGTTTGTTGGCTAGGCAACCATCATGGCATATCCTCACATACAAAGGGTACGAGATAAATGGAAATACATTCTACACAGTAGCTCAAGATAAAAGGAGCACCAACCAAAACATTGGTATCCGCATAGATGCCACGGACCCGAACGGGACTAAGCAAACATACTATGGCCATATAGAGGAGATATGGGAACTAGACTATGGACCTACTTTTAAAGTTCCTTTGTTCAAGTACCAGTGGGTAAAGGTGTCCGGAGGCGGGGTAACAGTGGACAACCAGTATGGAATGACAATAGTGGACCTCAATAACAGTGGGTTCAAAGACGAACCATTTGTGTTTGCCAAGAATGTCAACCAGGTATTCTATGTCAATGACATGTCTTTGAAACCGAAAAGAGGGAAAAACGATAAGAACCCATTTAGCAATGAGCCAAAGCGTCATATAGTTCTTTCAGGAAAAAGAAACATTGTGGAAATTGAAGATAAGACAGACATATCAGAAGATTATAAGAAGGATGATCGAATCCCACCCTTCATGGTCAACAAAGACCCAAGCATCCTATTGAACAATGAAGACACCCCACGGCTACGTCGATTATGATCAAGGGACATATATTTGAAAAAAGTTCACTACTGTGATTGCTTAGAGCGAATTTAGCTATTATGTAATAATTGTGAGACATTAGATCCATGAATTTACGTTGAAATAAATTGAAAACAACTTTTCTGTCAAATACCAACCATTTTATTTATATTTGTTGAGCACTACATTTTTGCATTAATAAATTAATGATTATTATCGTATATTACTAGTAATATTTGTAAAGAAATCAAGAAATATAGGTAAAAGATTTTTCTTCTGTCTAGTATGCAGTAAAATAAAGTAGGAACCTTTTTTTAAAAAAAATTTTGTCAACATTTCCATTTACTATTGAATTAGTAAGGTTTATAAGTATTATAAAGTAAGACAAAAAGAAATGATCCAGTTGGCGGGAGGTGAACAGAAATTTCACTTTTAGTCCCGGTTGTAGGCTGCAACAGGGACTAAAGGTGGGCCGAAATTTACAGGCCCGCCAAAAACACACTTTTACTCCCGGTTCCTACCAAGAACCGGGACTAAAAGTCTAAATTTTAGTCCCGGTTCCTGATTGGAACGGGGAACAAACGCTTTTAGTCCCGGTTTTGGACCAGACCCGGGACTAAAAGTCCCCACCTATATATACTCTCGCCTTCAATCTCGGTCCATCTTCTTCGATTCAGACGCCCTGTCCGCCGTTCGCCCTCGACGCCGCCGCCACCTCACGGACCACTGCAACCGACGCCGGCCGCCAGTGGCCCGCCGGCGCGACGCCCCACCGCCCGCGCGCCGCCCTGATCTGCTCGAGCTCGCCACCGCCTCGCGCGGGATCTCGACGCCCGGCCCGCCACCGCCACGCGCGGGATGCCGACGCCCGGCCCGCCACCGCCGCGCGCCCGACATTCGCCTCCTCGACCGCCACACGCAGCCTCCGTGTTGCCGGCCGCCGCCGCGGACTGCCCCTCTGCGGGCCTCGATGCTGGCCCCCACGCGATCCGCCGCCGGCCCTCTCTCCTCTGCTCACCGCCGCGCCCTACATCGCCGAGGTATATACGCTAGCGGTTTTGTTTCATTTAGTTAGTTTGTATTATTTTTAGTTAGTTCATTAATTTAGTTTAGTTTAGATAGTTTAATTAGTTAATTAGTTAGTAAATTAGTTTTAGTTTAGTTTAGGTTAATATATTAGTAATTAATTAGTAAATTAGTTTTAGTTTAGTTTTTCTAGTTAGTTTAGTTATTAGCTTATACTAATTAATTGTATTATTTTTAGTTAGTTCATTAATTTAGTTTAGTTTACATAGTTTAATTAGTTAATTAGTTAGTTAGATATTATTAATTTAGTATAGTGTTAGGGCTAGGGCTAGGGTTTAGTGTAAGGGCTTAGGGCTACGGTTTAATTAGTGTTAGGGCTAGGGTTTAGGTTTTCTGTCTCTTTTGTTCCACCTGCAATATTAACATTAATAATTTTTCTCCTCTAGATGGCCGGAGAAACTGGCCGGAGGGAGAAGACGACGGGAGTCAGTACTTAGTGGATGATGGGAATGTGCAGCAAGACAATGTTGCAGATAATACTACTGGCGAGGTATTTATTTATTGCGAACACATGGTTACGAAATTATTATATGCGTGGTTACCGATACTTATTAAATATATGTTTCTTAACTTAATTTTGTAGCCATCTGGAACGACGACATCTACGGGCAAGAGCAAAGGAGTCCGGGGCCCGAAGAAGCCATTAGAGGGTCGCTTTGTGATCACAGAGTTCAACACAGATACAGGCAAACCATTAGGACCACATGCAAAGAAATTTGTGAACCATTATGGATACCTTGTAAGGGACAGGATCCCGATCAGTGCACGAGAATGGAAGGCAAAGCCTAGTGCTCCTGATGTCAGCTTTGTTTCTGATGTTGACAAGAATCTAGTGTGGAATGATATTCTTCAACATTTCACGCTAGAAACGGATAATTATCCAGAGTTCAACAGCGAAGACTTGAAGTCGTTAGTTAGGCGCTGGGCAATGAAGAAGATGGCCACACAGTTTCAGAGTTGGAAGAAAAGTCTCTACAAGACATATGTGAAGGAGAACAAGACGCCAGATTTTGACCGAGCCACTGGTCCGATCACAAAGTGTAGGTCCTACTGGGACGAATTTGTACAGTACAAGTTATCGAAAGAGGGTGAGACACGAGTCAGAAGGAACACTGAGAATGCTCGCAAAAAGGAATACCACCATCACTTGGGATCAGGTGGATACCCTTCTGCCATTCCCATGTGGGAAAAATTGGAAGCTGATATTTTAGCCAAGGGGCTCATACCAGAATCAGCTGCATGCCCTGTACGTGCGAAACAATGGTTTTTTGGTCATGGGGGAAGTCTTGACCTGCAGACCGGGAAGGTAGTTCATGGCCAGAAACTTGTAAACGCAGCAGAAAGATTGTAATATATTATGCACGTTAAAGAGAAAGGGGTATTCAGGCCGAAGAGAAAGAAGGACGAACTGACATATGCCATTGGTACCGCTGAGCACCCTGGCCGAACCAGAGGTTTAGGACCGGGTGTGACGTGGGAACATGGTTTCCCTGAGGACAAAGATAGCTACAGAAGCCATCGAAGAAGGAAGGAAGAGGAGGCAGAGCGGATGCGCAAGTTAGAAGAATATGTTCTCGAGTCACGTGAAGCGCTACGTCAGTATCATGAACGTGAGAAGCAACTTGAAGCAAGAATGCAAGAGGAAATAGTAAGGCAGTTGGAATTAGCATTGAATAGACATACATCAGAAGGAGTTAGCCAACCTGAAAATCTTGCAAAAAGCAGTTGTGCTTCTACTGAGGTGCCAAATCAGTAAGATGACGGAGCGTTGCGCTTCCCCGTGGATGATATCACTAATCCACTTACACCGTGTGAGCTGCACATTGCACAGGGGAACTCTACAGTCATGATTGCTACCGGTATTGTAAACCCGGTAGACCCGACCAAGACACCCACTATCCATGGGAGAAGAATACCACCTGGATATACTAGCGTCTCGGTGGATAGAGTTACCAAAGGTTTTGGTAATGTGCCTCTTGAAATTGAAGGAGGTGATGGGGAGAAGACACTAGGAGAAGCTGAGAAGACATTCATTGTATGGCGCAAGCGATACATTATTATTCCAGGGGCGCCACCGCCGCCTTGTCCTGAAGAACAGAAGCAAAGGCCAAGTCCAATAATCCGTTCCCCAGACCATCAGAGTGTTCTGGGCTGCGAGTACGAAGATGTGTTTACACCAGGCAGGGCGCCATCACCTCCACCAACAGCAAAGCCGTCATCGCCGCCACGACTTCCAACACCTCCCCCACCTACCAATCCATCTACTAAGAGGCCTCCACCGCAGGTGGTGCAACCAACCCCGCCCGCAAAGAAGAAAGCCACCAGGCAAACAAAGCAACCCATTCCTCAGAAACTGCCCGGTGAAAAGACTAAAGAGGAGTTAGATATTACGGTGAAAAAACAAGTCGCAGATTTTTTTCACAAGAAAACCAAAGGAGACAGAAGAGATGAAGAAAAAGAAAGCGCAACCGTACTACTATCTACCTCGCGATGCTTTAAGGCAGAAAAGGATGGAGCACGAGAAGAAGTTGAGAGAAGCTAAACAGCCCCTGTCACTATCGGACTATGACCGCTCTCTCACGAAGTCTATTGACAAACAGAAGAAGGCAGGGAAAGATGTTCCGCAACTCGGCAAACAAGACAAGCAAGCAATCCCCCGCTAATTGTTAGTGATCAGATACCGAATCAATATGGCTCATTTATGGACCGCATCCAGGTACCTAGTAAGGTCAATTTGAACGAGTTTGAAGCTTTCATGGCGGAAACTGGTATGAACCTTGCCCAAATGGTTGGATGGGAGCAAGTGGAGAAAGCGCAAGTAGTTGACGAGTGGAGAAAATATCAACATAGTCGGAGTCTATGGAATCCAAAAACCCTCAGTCAACTAGGTACGCAAATGTACTTGCTAAACAAGTGGTACCTTGGGGCATGTACACGAGATGAGTCTTAGATTTCTGTCCGAATTAGAAACCAACATTGGTTCCGTGGCGATGATATTATGTTTGTTGATTTTGCTGAATTACACCAACTATGCCACATGGACTCCCTCGACAAAACAATAATGAGCTGCTATTGTCTGTAAGTGTACTTTCTTTCTGCAATTCAAATCTTTCTCTCTCTCTCTATATATATATATATCCTTACTCTCTCTATATATATGCAGCTATGAGATGCAAATGTGCAAACAGAGAGGGTCTAATGAAGTTGGTTTCATTGATCCATATATTGTATTCAAACACCCTACACCCAACCCAACATGGAAAGAAGACACAGAGAAGAATCTCATGAAGTTCTTAGCAAAGCAACGCGGCAAGAAACATATACTCTTCCCCTACAACTTTAATGATCATTGGATACTGATCGTCATCGATCTTCAACAAAGCCACATGGAGATCTTAGATTCTATGAGAAAGAGCCTGGACCAAATCCAAGATATGATAGATATTTTTCAGAGGTAATTTATTTCTCCTTACCTTCTTCAATTGCAGTGTTTGAAAAATATTCACATCGATCATTGGATATTTTTATTTTGAATGGCAGTGTTTGGAAAAGATTCATTAAGAAATACGACCTCAAATATTGCAAAGCACCACTGACTATAATCCCACACATGGTAAGTATATATACTTAGAGGCCATTCATGTTATATATGTATCTATTTATATGTATTGTCCAGATCGGATGACAATCTTTTTTATCTTGTAAAGTGGGTTCTGCGGCAACAACCCGGAATAACACTTGTGGATACTATGTCTGCGAGTTCATGAGGGTGTACTCAGTCAAAACTGACCGGGAGAAGCTAAAAGTACGTTAAATCGATCTCATATTAACTCACACAAATGTATATGTACATATATATATATATATAATCATATATATTAATACCTTTCCCTTTGACTCTGTTTGAAGACTGATTATTTAACGAAAAAGGTCCTGGTAAAAGAGAGCTCAAGGCAATTCAAGAGACCATAACAAGGTTTCTTAATGATCAAGTTTTGAATTCCTCCGGAGAATTTTACAATGACCCTAATGAATCTTGGAAGCCGGGCAACGGTGGTGATGAAGATGACTGAAGGGCATATATATATGTTGGAGTGAAAACTTTTGGAGAGGAAAACATTTGGAGTGAAAAAAATGTTAAACTCTCTAGTATGTATATATATATATATATATATATATATATATATATGTGTGTGTGTGTGTGTGTGTGTGTGTGTGTGTGTAGTTTGTAATATATATGTCTTATGTCGTATTGTGCCCTTTGTCAAAACCGATACACACACATATAATATATATACATATATATATTTTACATACATATATATAAAATATATATATGTATATATATATATATATATGTAATATGTGTGTGTATAGATAATTTTAAATCGAAACCATAATTAAAAAACAAAACGAATAATGAACTGAAAAAACACGAAAAATAAAAAAAGGAAGCCTTTAGTCCCAGTTGTTGATATAAACCGGGACTAAAAGGTTCCACAGACCCGAGGACACGTGGTCTGGGCTGCAGACCTTTTAGTCCCGGTTTGTGTTTCAAACTGGGACTAAAGGTCCACTTTTAATCCTGATTCTGGACCCGACATTAAAAGGGGTGACATTTACTCCCGGAAGCTTGTTCCCGGTTGGGAAACCGGGGCTAAAGGGATTTCCAAACCGGGAACAAAGGCCATTTCTGTACCAGTGTATAAATATGGCCCTATGGAACCAATGCATGCACACACATCTCTACCGAGCAAATCAATTAACAGAAGAACAATAGTGCTAGTCTGAGTAGAGACAGAGAGAAGAGAGCGCGCGCAATATATAATGGCAGTCTCAAGGGTGTCACTCATCTTCCTCATGGCGTCGGCCATGTTTGCCCTGGGCGTTAACTGGAGTGACGCCGAGATCTGTGGGTCCCACTGTTGCGCTGTCGAGTGCGACCAAGGTCGTCGCTAACGTGGCAGTAGGTCGGCGTGGGATGACACCACGCCGTGAAACATATCTCGGCATTTCTTTCTCTGACGCCGACCTCTTGTCCTATTTCTGAAAAATGTTTCGCCAGGGGGTTATTTATAAAAATTATTTCGAAAAAGGGCCAAAATGCAAAATTTTCAGCGCTTTTGATGGGGCGATGGCGCAGAAAGCACAGGGCGTGTTAGCGACGTACAACCTGTACAACCCACAGGGCATCAACTGGGACTTGCGGACGGCGAGCACGTTCTGCGCTACGTGGGATGCCGACATGCCGCTGGCGTGGCGGCAGCGTTATGGCTGGACGGCGTTCTGTGGCCCTGCCGGTGAACATGGCGAGGCCTCATGCGGCCGCTGCCTCCAGGTGCGAATAATGCATGCACTCACTTCTTTCTCTCTGTCCGTTTCTTCTTCTATCTCACTCACAGCACAACACAATGGTTTCTTGTGGGCAGGTGACGAACACGGCGACAGGGGCGAGCACGGTGGCCAGGGTGGTGGACCAGTGCGACAATGGCGGGCTCGACCAGGACATCTCGTGTTCCAGCAAATTGACACCGATGGAGGTGGCATGCACAATGGCCACCTTTCTGTTGACTACAGCTTCGTTGATTGCCAAGATTAGAAACAATATGCTCGAATGCTGGATCTGACGGCCGCACAAGGCATCGTTTATATAAGAGTAAAATGCGCCGTGGGTCCTTATATTTTTGCCCACTTCTCATTTAGGTCTATGAATTTTTTTCGCTCATCTGGGTCCATGAACTTTTCTCTACTTCTCATCTAGGTCCAGGTACTTTTTCTTCGCTCATCTGGTCCATAAACTTTTTCTCATTTCTCACCTACGTGCATAGCAGGCCACATAGGACTCTACTTCCTACGTTACCGTTGATGTGGCACTAAAATGTGACACGCTTTATTTTAAAATTTTTATTATAGTTATACATCTATGTGTTTCCATGTTTAATTCATAATAAATAGTTGGTGTACCAAACATTTAATTTGAAGTTGAGATTTTTATGGTGATGGATGATAACAAAACATGGCTAGTATAAATATATTACATACCTAACATTAGTAAATTAATTACTACAATAAAACAAGTTTTAATTGTAACAAAGCATGTGATGCAAAGATAAATCTAAAGTTTAGGAGCACAGGACCTGAAGTTATGAATTAAACACGGGAGCACATAGATTTATATAGATCTACAGCTACATAAAAAACTTTAAATTAAAGCATATCATATTATATATCTATTGCATAGATCTATTCATGTTAAGTCTAACAAAACCAGATTTTCCTTTTTACGATTTTTTCGTGATTTTATATAATTTTTCAAGGTTTCAGCCAGTTTATAAAATTAAAAAAAAAGAGCACATGGTGCCACATCAGTAGCCACGTAGATAATAGAGTCCTATGTGGTCTGCTGTGGACCTAGATGAGAAGTGAAAAAAAGTTTATGGACCTAGATGAGCGAAGAAAAAGTACCTGGATCTAGATAAGAAGTGGAGAAAAGTTCATAGACCCAGATGAGCGAAAAAAAAGTTCATGGACCTAGATAAGAAGTGGGCAAAAGTTTAAGAACCCACAGCGCATTTTACTCTTTATATAAAAAACCCATACTATATACGTATGATCTGCTATCTGCATGTTATCGACCAGCTGCTGAATAAATCTGGAAGAACCAACCAGTGTAATAATAAAAGTACGTACAACGAATTAAATGCAAGAAAACTTTATGTTCTGATCAATTGCAAACTATGAGATGAGGAATTGATAGCTGGATATATTTTCAAAACTTGGCGTACCATCGGTCGATATTGGTCAATATAACAACATACGATCGGTCGGTATAGACCTATGCCGACACTTATCTGCTGTCACTGTAAGTGGTGTCAGTATAGACCTATACCAACCAACATATCTATAGTGACCGACTGTCTATATATACCGACAAATAGTTTGAGAGGCTATAGATAGTTTTAACAACCAACAGTCATAGAACATTAAAAAAATGACCTAAAAATAACCTGTTATCATTGCACACACATTCATTATAAGATCGATATATGAACCATACAGTCATAGAACATTGGAAAAAATGAGCACAAACCATTGACCACACTGATTCATTCATATGAGTAGACCAATGTAATGTAGGCCAGGTTCAACATCATAAGTACAAAATAGATTAGAAGCTCGCAAACATTAAGTTTGTGCATGAGCAAGCCATTAACATCCCTAGATTTTATCATCTCATTTGATCTTAAAAAGATGGAAACAGTTCTTATATATCAGCTAGTAATTATAGTGTACCAGCATCACAAATTGCAGTATGGTGAAAGTAAAATTCAGAATAAAAAACATATCTGCAGCAGACTTGAAAGAAATGTGATGCATTGCTGGCATTCAGCTGTTACAAGTATCATTAATTAGAAACTGTGTTCACTTATCACATATATGATTAAAAGATACAAAGGCAAGTCTAATTTATTACTTTGTTGTATGGCCACTGAATTGGCATTAACTTAGCATCAGCCATAGTCTGAATGTCACCATAAGGGCGAGGTAGCATTGTATCTCTTTTAATCACAACCTTCACAACAACTTCACAAAAGTTCTTTCCAAGAGGCTGGCCTCCTAGTACATTGGCTGGATTTGTTGACATAACTATTACCTTAGCCAGCCTCCATTCCAACCTGCAATGGTTTATGCACTTGTTATCAGTACATGTACAAGTATGTTGATACCTGAATTTCAAATTAGGTAGTGCTGTAAATAGATTAGGCCAAAAAAAACTAGTCTGCAATTCTGTTTTTTTTCTTTGTAAAGCAATTGATAGCATGAGAAAAACTTAGGTCTAGCATCACCACCTATTCTTTTATGAAGTAAAGACGCAATACACTGCCAGATTCGAGCTATATATGCTTTCACTGATTTTTGATTAATATAGAAAATGCAATGCAAAATGCACGTGCTACTCACTCTACTTCCCAATTTATTTCCTACCATTCACATAATACTAACACTACACTACACTGACATTTTCTTGAACCGTTCACATTGTTGCAGATCTGAATACATGCTAACGATAAATTTCCGAGGCGATTTCAATTTTTATAGATCCCCAGCAAACCGCAATAAGACAGGAGGTACTTTGAATGATATGCGAGTTTTCAATGATATCATTGATTACTTAGGGCTTATAGAACTGCCAATTAAAGGAAACAATTTTATCTAGAGCAATATGGAAGAACAGCCTCTAATTCATGCAACAGCTTGACTGGTTTTCACCTCTTTAGCTTGGACACTATGTTACCCGAACATTATGGTTTTACCTTTGGCTCGAAGTCTCTCGGATCATACACCTTGCAAGGTCCAAATAGGGACTTCAATTCCCAAAGCTACGCTTTTTCGCTTTGAAAACTTTTGGACAAAATTCCGTGATTTTCTAGATAAAGTTGCTACTGCTTGGTTTTCTTGTTCTCGCCCTAATGGGGCCAGAAACATCTCTATTAAATTGAAAGCACTAAGAGCTGCCCTTAAAGCTTGGAATGGTTCTAGATCAACCCTGACAATCTTGATCCATCATTGTAATCTGATAATTGCTTTCATCGATGACTTGGAAGATCTCAGGCCTTTGTTTCTACCAGAGTGCAATTTCAGAATGATTATTCAGAATCACCTAAGGTATGCATCTTTTGCATTGCCAACAAATCTACTGGAAACAGATATATGTAGAAGATCTAGTGAAGTTGGGTGATGAAAATGCAAAGTTTTTTCATGCAACGGCAACAGAAAGATTTAGATTTAATACTATTGCACAAATTACAGCTCAAGATGAGAATAGTCACAGATCATGAGAGAAAGCAGCACTTTTTGGCAGGAATTCAAAAATAGAATGGGTGTCTCAGCTTAATCAGCTAATGGTGCAACATGACTTCCAGGATTTAGCTGCCCCATTCACAGTAGAAGAAATGGATGTAGTGGCTAAAGATCTACCAACAGATAAGGCTCTAGGATCAGATGGTTTTAATGGTCACTTTTTTAAGAAAAGTTGGAACCTTATCAAGTATGACATATACAGGCTGTGCAGAGAGTTCCAGATAAATCTATCCCTGGCAACGGCGCTACAAAGGCTTGTTGGTACTTCTTAACATCATAACGGGGTTGGCAATCCCGACGCTAAAAGCACACAATGTAAGTTGGATAAGGGATTCTGCAAGCGGACAGAACTGTCGTGTAGCACTTCGTCTGGGCGTACTAGGTGTCGAATTTATATTATTCCCAAAGAAAGGTGAAAGGATCAAGGATGCCCAAGAGGGGGGTGAATTGGGCAACTAATAAATTTTTCGAAATACAATTCAACCTATTGCAATTTGCCCAATGTCACCCCACAAGTGCTTGTGTCAATTCTATTCCTAAAACAAGTTATGCAACCTAGAGCCAAGTCCTATCACAAGTATACTACTCTAGGAAAGTAGAGAACACAAAGGAAATACGGGAATGTAAAGAGTTAGAATGACAAACCCGGTTTTTTCCGAGGTATCAGAGAGTCGGCACTCCCCACTGGTCCTCGTTGGAGCACCCACGCAAGGGTGTAACTCCCCCTTGATCTTCTCAAAGACCAAGTGCTCTCTACGGGCTGATCCTTTGCCTCTCCGGCGCGGTGGATCGCCCACAACTGCTCACAACTTCGACTTGGACTGCCCACAAGCTCTTCAAGCGACCACCAAGCCACCGATCGCCACCAAACCGTCTAGGTGATGCCGATCACCAAGAGTAACAAGC
Source organism: Eremochloa ophiuroides (assembly GCA_038502445.1). Lineage (NCBI taxonomy): Eukaryota > Viridiplantae > Streptophyta > Magnoliopsida > Poales > Poaceae > Eremochloa > Eremochloa ophiuroides. The sequence goes on from JAHLJS010000007.1 coordinate 44,913,511, forward strand.
CTAGACTCTCACTTGACCAAGAACAAGGCCAAAGAGGGTGATGGATGCACACAAGTCACTCTTGATCTCTCTAGGGAAGAAGCTCACAAGCAATGAAGTTCACACTAATCTCCCTAGGGCTCTTGCTCTCTCACAAGATCAACAAAGGTTCCTTCAGCTGTTAGAAATAGTAAGAGAGATAGAATGGAGGCTATGGTGGAGTATAAAAACTTACCCTCTCCAAAACTAGCCGTTCCTCACTTTCCTGCGAACCGTCGGACGCTGCCGAGGCTCGACGGTTGGACCATTTGCCACGGTCCGACTCTCATAGTCACACTGTACTCAGTGTTGTGTCAGAGGGGCGTCGGACCGAACTCGATCGTCTGACGCTCCGCCGTCCGACGCTCTGGATCAGCTGGCACAGTGCCTCTCAACGGCTATAACGCGGAGCAATGGTCCGACGCACACCGTCGGACCAAGTCCGATGCTCTTTTTCACTGTTGGAACCTCTCTGGAAGCGTCGGACGCTAAGAAACCTTAATCTGACGCTCGCTCTCACAATGGTCCGACGCTCGCTTGAACACCCCGAGGCACCGTCGGACTCTAGCCAATGGTCCGACGACCATCCAGCCAGGGTCCGACGCTCCCTGGCACGCTGAGAATCGTCCAGGGGCTGGCACGTGTCGTCAGACTCTCACTATTGGCCGACGCCCATACTAGGTAGAGTCCGACGCCTCTATTTTAATCAAAACTTCACCAAATCGAAAACTTTCCAAAACAAAGTTTGATCCTCTCTCTCTCAAGAGTCTCGCTAGGCTGTCTAGAGCTATGTTGGACAAGTGTGCATCACATCTACACTCTCTAATCTTGCTACGCGCTGGTTCGAGGCGCAATATGAAAAGCTCCCGTTCTATTGTTATGCTTGCGGGGTGCTGGGTCATTCGGAGGTGGAGTGTCCGCATCCGGTTCCACGCAATCAACAAGGTAAATTACCTTATGACGTTCAGCTGCGAGCACCAGAGGAAAGGAGGAGGCGAGTCCAATCTTTTGCCGGGGCGGCTGCTCAATATTTTGGTAGTGGGTCTTCCTCGAGTAAGAGGACACAGTTCAGCCAATCAGGGGGTGGTCAGTCATCTGGTGATGAGAGGGGCTCTCATTTTTCATCTTCAGAAAAGGTGGGAGAAACGGAGGAAGAGGAAGTCCAGTCCCCGCTGAAACAACAGATGGGATCGAATTTTGTCGGACCGGCTACAGGAGAAAGGGCGAGGGTAGACACGCTTCCAGGCAAGAAGCTGTTTGGGCATGAGGAGGAGGAACTGAATCCTTCACAGCGCAAGCGTAAATCAAAGGGGACGTCTCCAGCACCACACACAGTTGTTTTAAATGTACCTTTGGAGGATACCAATGCAATTGTTCCTGTAGGGCTGGTGAGTTCAAGGGTGAATGAACTAGATGGGAGTCCAGAGAGCAGTGGGGGTAGCATGATTGAGACCCTGAAAAAGCAGAAGACAGGTAATCCCACTCAAAATGCGAGATCGGCGGCGGCTGCGAGGGGCAGCTCCCGCCGGGCACAATGAAAATACTATGTTTGAACTGCCGGGGCTTAGGGCAGCCCGAGGCAGTTCGTGAAGTGCATAGCTTATGTGAGCTACATTGCCCCTGGGTGGTTTTTCTTTCCGAGACTAGATTTTTCAGTGACCGAGTAGATGGCTTGGTACGGTCACTGAGCATGGCTGGTGGTTTTGGAGTGGGGAGCTATGGCCGCGGTGGCGGTATAGCCCTCCTCTCGAGCCGAGAGGTAGCAGTGCAGCTGGAAAGCTATGACAGGCTGCACATTGACGTGTTTGAGGGTCCCATTCTTCACAGACTGGAGGGTGGCGCTTCACCGGTTTTTATGGAGAGGCTAGAAGGGAACTCCGTAATAGAAGTTGGGACCTGCTCAAGTTACTTTGCACAAAAAGCAGTCTCCCATGGCTATGCACAGGAGATTTCAATGAAGTGTTGCACGCTGAAGAACATTTCGGTGGTCAGGGAAGGACGGAAAGGCAAATGGAGGGATTCCGAGAAGCAGTGGATTTATGCGGCTTTGTTGATCTTGGCTTTATCGGACTCCCATACACTTGGGACAACCGGTAGCAAGGCAGTGCAAACGTCAAATGTCGGCTGGATAGGGGACTAGCGAATGGAGACTTTCTGGACCTCTTTCAGTCAGTCAAAGTGTGGCATGTCCAAACAACCGAGTCAGATCACTGTGTGCTGGTTCTGGAGTGTTTGAAGGGGCAGCGTCGGAGAGCTAGGCGGGGAAGGGGCTTCCGCTATGAGAATATGTGGAGGCGGGATCCATCATACAGGCAGTTAGTGACTGAAACCTGGAATAATATGGACAGACCAAGCTCTCTTGGTATGCTAACAGAAAATCTTGACAACATATCTTGCTCGTTGTCGGATTGGGAACAGTCCTCTTTTGGGTCTGTAAGAAAGGAGATGGCAAGGCTGCGCCGAGAATTAGAGGAGGAAAGGAGATCATCTCTCAGGTCTGGCCCAACAAGGAAGGAATCTCAGTTAATGTCCAGAATGTCGGAACTACTAACGAGAGAGGAAATCATGTTCAAGCAGCGATCACGAGTTGATTGGCTTAAGGAGGGCGACTGTAATACAGCTTTCTTTCAAGCCAAATCACGGGAAAGGGCGCAGAGAAATCGTATCTCGGCCTTGAGGAAGGAAGATGGTTCTGTTGTCACAAATCAAGAAGATCTGGAAACGGAAGCAATGGATTTTTATTCCAAGTTGTTCACACGGCAGGAAGTACTAGACCCGGGACCTATTCTTGAGCTTGTCCCGGAGAAGGTAACTGCTCAGATGAATGATATACTCATGAAACCTTTTATAGCAGAAGAAGTGAGAGCAGCGCTGTTTATGATGGGCGCAAATAAAGCACCGGGACCGGACGGTTTATCAGTAGGTTTCTACCAACACCACTAGGAGGTTTTAGGGCCTGCGGTCACAGATGCTGTGTTGAATTTTCTAAATGGTGGTGAGTTACCAGAGAGGGTGAACAAGACTACCATTGTGCTTATTCCGAAAGTGAAGCTACCACAGGAAATGAAGCAATTTAGACCTATCTCTTTATGTAACGTTATCTATAAGATTTGCTCCAAAATTTTGGCAAACAGGATGAGGTCCTTTCTTGATGAGATAGTGTCTGAAGAACAAAGTGCCTTTGTCCCGGGTAGACTAATTACAGATAATGTGTTAGTTGCCTATGAGTGTACACACTATCTTCAAAGGAAGAAAGGCAAAGCTGGAGCATGTGCAATTAAGCTTGATATGGCCAAAGCATACGACCGTGTCGAATGGGATTATCTCAGGGGAATCATGCTGAAATTGGGCTTCCATGAAGTTTTTGTCTCACTTGTGATGAGAGGTGTCACATCAGTTTCCTTTTCAATCAAAATTAATGGGGAATTATCAGATGTTTTTAGGCCAACTCGGGGGATTCGACAGGGAGATCCTATGTCTCCATATCTCTTCCTGTTGTGTGCCGAGGGACTTTCATGTCTCCTGAAGTCAGTCGGCCCAGTGCATTTATCCAGAGGTATTCGCGTGGGCATCCACGCTCCATGGATATCGCACCTTCTTTTTGCGGATGATTGCATTATTTTTTCAGAAGCGTCGCAAAGAGGGGCTGCTAGGATTCAGGAAATTTTGAACATATACAGTCGTGGATCTGGACAGTTAGTTAACAGGGACAAATCAGCTGTTTTTTTCAGCAAAAATTGTCCAGATGAAATGAAGCAATTGGTCAGAGATGAGTTGAATATTGATACGGAAGCTCTATCTGACAAATATCTGGGGCTTCCTACAGCTCTGGGGAATTCCACCACCGAGACCTTTGATTTCCTCCCTGCAAGAATAAAAGGTCTCATTGGTTCTTGGAGTGGAAGAGAGGCCAGTAGCGCTGGAAGGGAGGTTCTTCTGAAAGCAGTGGCACAGGCAGTTCCCACCTATTCTATGAGTTGCTTTCTCCTCTCAAAGACAACATGTAAAAAGATGAGGACTGCTATGGTCAACTACTGGTGGGGTGGGTCGGCTGATAACAGACACATCCACTGGCTCCGCTGGGATCGACTGATGCAGCCAAAATCAAGAGGAGGGATGGGCTTCCGAGATTTGCATTGGTTCAACAAGTCAATGTTAGGTAAGCAAGGTTGGAGACTAATTACACAAGAGGACAGCCTCTGTGCTCGTGTGCTAAAAGGCCGATATTTCCATGACACAGATTTTGTGTCGAGCACACGTAAGAAACATGCTAGCCACACTTGGCGAGCGATTATGGCAAGCAAGGAGGTGCTCCTGCATGGACTGATTAAGCGGATCGGCAATGGTACAACCACTAGCATCTGGCGGGATAGATGGATTCCTAATCACTTTGATGCTCGTCCGCTTACACCTGAAGATGATCAGGAAGTCACTATGGTTTCAGACTTGCTAACTGAAACGGGATTGTGGAACGAAGACTTGATCAGGCAAGTGTTTATTCCTGTCGATGCTGAGGCAATTCTTCGGATCCCGTTGAGAAGACAGGAGGAAGACTGGTGGGCATGGGAGCTTGAAAAACATGGAGAATTTTCAGTAAGGTCAGCATACCGAAAGCTAGCGGCAATGCACGAGCAACATAGTCCAGCAGCTTCGGGGAGCTCAGGCGATGATTCTTGGAACAAAGCCTGGAAACTGGATGTCCCACCAAAGGTGAGAGTGTTTTGGTGGAGAGTTTTACATGAGTTCCTGCCGACAAAATCAGTTTTAAATCATCGGCACATCGAGCCTACAGCTTTCTGTGAAATATGTGGTGCAGAGAGGGAGACTATCAGACATGTGCTAACTGAATGCACCATAGCTCGACAATTTTGGCGGGAAATCAAGCTGCTGACTGGTGTCAAACTTCCTACTCTGCATGGGCAGACTTGGGCGACGGATATATTGCGGGATGATCTGTGTTCAGGGAAAGAAAGGAGTCTTTTTACCATTGGTATGTACTCCCTCTGGATGCAGAGAAATAACCGTTGTCATGGGGATAACCAAGGGCCAATCCAAAATGCAGTGAAGTGGACAGTGGACATGGCGAACGATCTATGGCAGATCACTCAGTCCAAGCAACAGGTCAATTCAGTGCTGGTTTGTCCATCTTGGCAGCCACCACCGATGGGATGGACTAAGTGCAATGCAGATGCAGCCTTCTATGCGGGGGTAAACCAGGGAGCAACGGGGATGGTCCTCCGAAACTCTTCAGGTGAATTTGAAGGAGGGCGTGCTTGTTGGTACCCTCATGCTTTAGATGCCTTGATGATGGAGTCTCTGGCCTGTCGTGATGGAATGCTTTTTGCCAAATCAAAAGCAGTGGCAAGATTGCAAATGGAGACGGATAATCAGGAGCTTGTCAGGCTGTGGAAAACGGGGGACTTTCAGAGATCCTACCTTGCGCCGATTCTGAAGGAGATTCGAGATGTTAGTTTAGATTTCCAAGCCTTCACTTTGATGTATGCAAATAGAGCTAGCAATCAAGTAGCACATGAATTAGCTAAACAGGCCACAGATGAATATAGGCTGGGCGAGTGGCAGCATGCCCCGGCCTGTATTCAACATCTGCTGGATGCAGATTGTAATCCACCTGTTCACCGATGAATGAATGAATCTCCTACTCGCAAAAAAAAAAGTCAAGCTACCCATCCAAACCCCTCTTAATAGTACGGTCAAAGAGAAAAAAACGAAACCTAAGACTACGCCAAGTGTCTCTCAACTCCAAACGACACTTGGCACTAGCCTATCACGGTCTTGTCTTCCATCCTTTGAAAACCGAATCGAATTCCATTGCTAGGGGCTTGAACCTGCATGTTATTATGACCTAACCTCTAGGTTATCCTGTAAAACACACGTTAGTCATAATAACCGTCTTGTTGTCATTAATCACCGAAACCACTAGGGCCTAGATGCTTCAATCTCCCCTTTTTGGTGATTGATGACAACAACCTCAAATAGATTAAGAAAGAGTGAGGTTTTTAAAGGCTTGATTCATATAAGCATGTGACAATAAGAGCAAATGGGTTAGACATGCTTATACAAATTAAGACCATAAGGTACATATAAGATATGAAATAAGCACAAGTACCAAGTGTTATGCTCAAGATCGGAGTGAAGTGCGGAAGCAAAGACAATGAGCATAACCAAAAGAGAACCAAGTGACATGATATATATAAAATGAAGCTCAATCCACATGTCACACAAGTCAAGTCTCAAGCACACATATACACAAACTACATGAAAAACAACCATGATATGCATGAGAATGTCACAATCAAAATAAGAGCGAAACCCTCTCACATCGCTCCTCCTAAATCTATACTCTCTCTCCCCCTTTGGCATCAAGCACCAAAGGACATAAGACTATGGAGGAGGAGGAGCAGAGTCGCGGTCGGAGGAATGAGGTAGAATCTCAAACTGAGTGGGGTCTCCCTCTGACTCTGAGCTCTGAGCTGTCTGACCCTCTGTCGGTGCTCGAGAAGGTGAAGCGGTCCGGATCTGCTCAGCTGTCTCTGTGACCACTACTGCCTCAGTCTGAAGTGGCTCTGACGAAGCAACGGAGAACGGTAGGGTCTCTGTAGTGCCGGTAGCAGGAGGAGCTGTGGAGGTAGTAACAGGCAGTCTGAACTCTGGAGGTGTAGGCAAGCCTGTGATCTCACTGAAGGTAGCTCCCAAGCTCCTGGTCACTGAGGGGCCACCCAGGTCTGGAGTGAAGCCTATCTGGATAGGGGTGAACCCCTAAGTGCCTGGAGTGACAAACCACTGCTGAGTCTGCTGGGTCGGAGTGACGAACTGACTCTGGAGTGAAGCTATGCCCTGACTCTGAAGTCCACTGGACTATATCGCTGGAGTCACCTGGGCTGCAGTGGCTGCCGGTCCAACGTGCTGGACTGGAGAGGCAGTGGCTAGGTACGGTGGGGCTCCGGTGTGCCTGATGATATGCTCCATGAACCCAAAGGTCTGTAGCTGTATCTGCTGGCTCTGAAGCTGCATTTGGAGCATCTGCTGCTGGAACTGATCCTGCCTGAGCTGAATCTGAGTGAGAGCTGTAGCCTGCTCCCTGGCAAACCGGGCCTGCTCCTCTGCCTGTCTCTGCTATGTCTGCTATAAGCTCTGAAGGATAGCAAGATGTGCAGGGTCTATCTGTGAAGTCTGTGGAGTGGAGCTGGACCCACCAGCCTCCGAGTCATGAACTCGTGGACGCGAAGGGATGGGCCGGTAGTCCCTGTCAGAGCTGGACGAGGAGGTGTGGACGGGGTCGTCGTCTGCAAGTAACGGCTCAAGCTCGCTATGGGCAACGTGCCTCATAGCCTCGTCCTGCTGCTGTACCTCTACCATGTCTGCCCCTGAAGTCTGACGGCGCTGAACTTTGTGTAAGGCTCTGCTGCCACGGCGTCCATCAATCAGAGAGGTCATCCTATAGACTGAAAACTCTGTCTCAGTCTGGCGCAGCTCACGGGAGATACCTGTCCAAATCCGGTGCAACCTATGCTCAAGAATGTGAGAGATCCAGTGAGCGTAGGGGAGCTGTGGCCTAGACCTGATGCCCTCTGTGATGGTGTCCTCCATCTCACTCATGATCAAGTCTGTAACGTCAAACTCTGACTGCTGGACCAGGGCACTAAGGAGCCACAGCTGTAAGTGAGTAAGTCCCTCCTTGTACCCCTCCCGCGGTAAAAGTGTATGCCTCATCATGTCGTTCAAGAGACGAACGACGGGACGAAGCTCCGAAGGTGTCCTGCGGGAGCCGTCTTCGAACGGCGGTCGAAAGCACGCTGCTGTATGAGCAGTACCAGGTGCCAGTCCTCCATGAGCCCTCCTCGGCGGGTCTGTTGTGGCATAGCAAATGTTGTGCAACCTGGTAGCTGACTCTGACACTCCAAATAGCTCTCGCAGAGCCTTCGCGTAGAGCCGATATGGCTCTCCGCCGAAGGTGTACTGCAGGTACTGGTGGTCGGGGTCTATCCATAGTGAATCATAGAACTCTCTCACCCACGACTCCACGTACCGGCCTGAACGGCCAAGAAGCTCTGCTAGTCCAGGCAGGTAAGTCAAGTATGGCTTGATCTCCTCTCCTGCTGCCTGGACTATGTCCTCTAGGGGACATACCCCGTGCTGTCACAGTCCAACTCCTGTGGCCATGAGGGCGGTGAAGAAGTCCTCGTGAAGAGTGGTGTACCAGCCCTCAGAAGCTCTGGGATCTCTCTGATCCAGAAACCAACTAGCAAGCGAAGTCAGCCGGAGCTCTCTGACTCGGGCTACAGAGATCCTCCGCAGGTCCAAGTGAACGTCCGGCTCACGCTCCGGCTGAGGCTCGGAGGGAGCAAGAGCCCTGGGGACTCGGTCGCCGCGCCTCTGACCAGTGGGCCGGGGTGGCACCGAAGGTCGAGTGCGGCCCGAGCGACGAGGAGGTGGAGCCTGGGCCTGCTCCCCCTGAGTAGCTGCCTCCTGCTACTCTGGCTGCCTCGGCTCTGTCCCTGGCTACTCCTCAGACTCATCTCTGCCTGATATATTGACAGAAATACCTCCAATATGTATACCTCTGTCACGCTCTGCTTCCTCTGTAGCCTGTGCTACCCTGATAGCCTGCCTCTGCTCAACTGTAAGTTTCTTCCTTTTCTTGCTGCTCTCGACAAGAGGGGCCTTCCCCTTGTCCAAAGGTGGACGAGGAGGAGGCCTCTCATCTTCACCTGTGCCTCCTCACTGCGGCTGGCCTGCTTGCAATGCACCATCTCTGCCTCACTGACCACTGACTCTCTGAAGCTGCTAGCTGACACTCAGAGGCTTGGCCTCATTCTGTATCCGCAGGCTTGGCCCCGGATTCACTGACCCACAACCAAACACTCTGACCACGACAGCTGCAATAGAGAGATAGACAAGATATACATAAGCATATAATAATCTAGGGATAACCAAAGCCTATTGGAAGCAAGCACATGGGATAAGAGAGGAATAGCAAAGCAACCTGAGAGAAGACCTGCGAAGAGGCAAGATCTCTGTCGACACGGGGCACCATAGGTCAAAGCAAAGTCACTGCATTATCGGAGGGCATGTGTCAAAGACAAGAGCAATGACCATGTAATACAATGACACGTAGGAAACTAGAGAGTGGAGACTGCAAGAGTATACCTCAAGGCAGAAGAGTGTCTCCACAGCACTAGCACACAAGGAAGAATACCCTAGCACAACCTATCTGCAAGAGATCAAAGAAAACACCTTGTCAGGCATTTTACCGAGCACCTGCAGTGCACTGACAAAGAGAGGAGCTAGGGCAAACGGGAAACCAAGCTCTCACCACCGAGAGGAGCAGGAAGAGGAGGCTTCTTAGCGAGGCTGACTGTGATCTCGCGGTAGAGGCCGAGCTGGCACGGTGGTGAACAGCGGCGAGCGGCTGCAGCGCGGCGAGCGGCTGCAGCGCGGCGAACTCCGCTACAACGCCCGGCGAGGGTGCGCGGCGAGAGGCGCGCGAGCGGGGGAGGTGCTCGTCGGCGACGAGGGCACCGGTGAGCAGGCGCGGCTGCGCAGGGAGAGCTAGGGCGCGGAGCGGCGGCGGCGGTTAGGGCACGGGTGGATCGACGGCGTACGGATCGAGTGAGAGAGAGTGCCGAATGAAAAGGATCACAAGCGGGTCCCACGCGACAGAGAAAGAAAAGAAACTACTTCTCGCTTTCGAACCGACCGTCGGACGATGACTGTTGCAAGCGTCAGACCAATGCTCTGCAGGGTCCGACACTTCCAGTAAGCTCCAGCACCCGTCGGACTTAGTCCGACGCTCCTCGTCGGACTATAAACTTCGGTCCGACGCCGTGAACGCGGCGCGACGTGGCGTGAACTCCTTTTTCAATAGTCCGACACCTTCGTGAACAGGGCGAGGGACCGTCGGACTATAGTCAATGGCCCGACGCTGGGAAAACCAGTGTCCGACGCTACAGTCCGACGCCCTAAAACCTGTTTTCTTCCAAGACTCTTCGCGCCGATTTTTCCTAACTAAGTTCCAACCCCAATAAGAGTCAAAGAAACACTAGTTGGAACCATTATGAGATGTCCTCTCTCAAACGCTCAATTTTTCAAATATTTTGCCTCAGGCATACGTGAATTTTAAGAAAATGGGCAATAAGCTCCAAGAACGAAACGACAAAATAACAACCATGCATATGCAATGCAGATTCGTGTGAAGTAAACTAGTTGCTTGTCAAGTTTGTCCTCGGATAAGCTTCTTCACACGCTTTTGGGCGGTTATCTTAGCCGAGTTAGACAAGCCCTACGTGCAATTCAATGTTAGACAAGTTCTATGTTACAATGCAATGCATATGACAATACAAGATCATCTTTTAGTGAAGTTGCTTAGATCAAGGCAATTAAGTTCATTCCTTAGTGAGCAAAATCGTGCCTCATCCAATGGCTTAGTGAAAATGTCCACCAAGTTATCATCTGTTCTCACTCCCTCAAAGGAAATGTCACCCTTGGCAACGTGATCTCTAAGAAAGTGATGACGGATGTCAATGTGCTTTATGCGGGAGTGTTGAACCGGGTTGTTGGCAAGTTTTACCGCACTCTCGTTGTCACATAACAAAGGCACCCTTTTTAAGTTGATTCCATAGTCAAGTAGGGTTTGTTTCATGTAAAGAATTTGTGCACAACAAGCACCCCACGGCAATGTATTCCGCTTCGGTTGTTGACAAGGCAACACTATTTTGTTTCTTGGAGGACCAAGAAACTAGTGATCTTCCAAGCAAATGGCACCCTCCGGATGTGCTTTTCTGGTCAATCTTGCAACCGGCATAATCCGAATCGGAATAGCCGACAAGAGTAAATTTAGCTCCTTTGGGATACCAAAGGCCAATGGTTAGGGTGTGCTTTAGGTACCTAAGGATTCTTTTTACCACAACTAAGTGAGGTTCCTTAGGGTTAGCTTGAAAGCGCGCACACATACACACACTAAACATGATGTCGAGCCTAGATGCGGTCAAGTACAACAAACTACCGATCATAGAATGATAGAGAGTTTGGTCAACCGAATTACCTCCCTCATCAAGGTCGAGATGTCCATTGGTAAGCATGGGGGTCTCAATGGGCTTGCATTCTTCCATCTTGAAGCGCTTGAGGAGGTCCTTCGTGTACTTCTCTTGCGACACGAACGTCCCCTCCCTCATTTGCTTGACTTGAAAGCCGAGAAAGAATGTGAGCTCACCAATCATGGACATCTCAAACTCCTTGGACATCATATCACCAAATTCCTTGCAAAAATCTTCATTAGTTGAACCAAAAATAATATCATCAACATAAACTTGACAAATGAAGATATGCCCTTTGTGCTTCTTGGTGAATAGTGTAGTATCAACCAAGCCGATTTTGAAGCCCTTGTTGATGAGGAAGTCACGGAGGCGCTCATACCAAGCCCGTGGGGCTTGCTTCAAACCATATAGCACCTTAGACAACCTATAAACATAGTTTGGATATCTAAAGTCCTCAAAACCCAGCGGTTGGGAAACATAGACAAGTTCATTTATGAAGGCATTTAAAAATGCACTTTTCACATCCATTTGAAAAAGTTTTAGGTTGTGATTAGATGCATATGCAAGTAGGATACGAATAGCCTCTAATCTTGCCACTGGCGCAAAAGTCTCCCCAAAATCCAAGCCTTCAACTTGAGAGAACCATTTTGCCACGAGCCTTGCCTTGTTTCTCACAATGTTGCCTTTGTCGTCTTGCTTGTTGCGGAACACCCAATTGGTGTCTATGACTCTTGCTCCTTTTGGCTTCTCTTCAAGTGTCCACACTTGATTGTGGGTGAAGTTGTTGAGTTCTTCATGCATGGCATTCACCCAATCCGGATCTTGAAGAGCTTCTTCTATGCTAGTAGGCTCAATGCAAGAGATAAACGAGTGATGTTCAATGAATTGAGCATGCCTTTGTAAGCGAGTCATTACCCCCTTGAAGGATTCCCTATTATGAGATCTTGAGGATGTGCTTGTAGGAGTGGAGTAGTTCTTATATCAACCACTTGAGGAGGAACTTATGGAGCATCAACATCTTGTGCTTGTGCCTCAACTTCTTCTTGTGTGATGTGGGTGTCTTCATGTGGATCCACCCCATCTTTATCTTCATCATCTTGAGGCACATTTGATGAAGATGGTTGATCGATCACTTGCACATCATCACCATCATCTTCATCATCTTTTGGCTTGATGTCTCCGGTTGGCATGTTCTTCATAACCTTCATCAGTGGTTCATTACCTACATCATCAAGATTCTCATGCTCTCCTTGAGAGCCGTTAGATTCATCGAACTCCATATCATATGTTTCTTCAACAAGGCCGGTGGCATTGTTGAATACTCTATATACTTTGGACTTCAATGAGTAACCAACAAGAAAACCAATATCACAACGTCTTTGGAACTTCCCTAAGTATTGTCGCTTCTTGTAGATGTAGCATTTGCAACCAAACACCCGAAAGTAGGAGACGTCCGGCTTCTTGCCAATGAGTAGCTCATAGGGGGTCTTCTTTAGCAACCAGTGAGGGAATAGGCGGTTGGATGCATAGCATGCAGTGTTGATTGCCTCCGCCCAAAACCTCTCCGGTGTGTTGTACTCATCAAGCATAGTTCTTGCAAGGGTGATCAATGTTCTGTTCTTCTTTCAACAACTCAATTTTGTTGAGGAGTATAGGTGGACGAGACTTCATGCTTGATCCCAACTTCATCACAATAGACTTCAATGTTTGTGTTGTCAAACTCTTTCCCATTGTCACTTCTAATCTTCTTGATCTTCACTTCAAATTCATTTTGTGCTCTCTTGGCAAACTTCTTGAATGATCCAGCAACTTTGGTCTTGTCATGGAGAAAGAACACCCAAGTGTATCTTGAAAAATCATCAACAATTATTAGACAATAGAGCTTGCCACCAATACTTGCATAAGTTGTTGGCCCAAATAGATCCATGTGAAGTAATTCTAATGGTCTTGATGTAGATACAAATGCCTTGGATGGATGAGTATTTGCAACTTGCTTGCCGGCTTGACAAGCACTACAAAGTTTGTCCTTCTCAAATACTATATCTTTCAAACCTCTCACCATTTCCTTTTTCAATAGCTTCTTGAGTGTGCTCATCCCAACATGTGCAAGCATTCTATGCCATAGCCACCCAAGAGATTGTTTGGTGAATAGACAAGTCTTCAAGTTAGCATTCATCCGAATTGAAGTCCACTAGATAGAGGTGATTGTACCGAAAGCCCTTGAATATCACTTGATTGTTATTTTTCTTGGAAACAACCACTTCTTCACTTGTAAATAGGCATTGGAAGCCAAGATCACATAATTGACCAACCGATAGCAAGTTGAAGCTCAAAGAAGCAACTAGAAGAACATTTGAAATTGAATGATCATTGGAGATAACCACTTTGCCAAGCCCTTGCACTTTACTCTTAGAATTATCACCAAATATTATCTTTCCTTGGTCTTCTACATTCTCTTCAAGTGAGGTGAACATGCGAGCATCACCGGTCATATGTTGAGTGCATCCACTATCAATTACCCAATGAGTGCCACCGGTCTTGTAGTTCACCTACACACAACAAATCAAGCATGATGTTTAGGAACCCATACTTGAGAAGGGCTCCGGACTTTCTCAACAAAAGCTTTTGCCACCCACAATTGCCTAGGCCTATTCTTGTTAGGGGGTCCTAAGAACATGACTTTCACTTTGCCCTTAGAATCTTTCCTTAGCATGAAATGAGCATCAAAGGCAAAGGGCCTAGCATGCTTGGGCAAAGGTTGTGGTGGTGGTGTCTTGCACTCATGAGTAAAGTGTCCTTCTTGACCACATTCAAAACATCTCTTTGGCTTGGGCTTTGGCTTGTTCTTGGCTTTATTGAGGCGATTTTGAGCTCTAATGTTTTGGACCTTCTCACCCATGTAGCCAATCCCACTTCTATCAAACTTCATCACGGTGTTCATGAGGAGATCACTTTGGAGATATTGGCCTCTTGTGAATCTTTGCAAGCCTACAGTGAGATGACTCTTCTCTTGCTTCAATTTCTTGTTTTCTTCCAATAAGCTTGCAAGTTGACACTTCTCATTCTTGAGGATTTTGTTCTCTTCTCTAAGCACTTGAACTTCATCATCTTCTTTCACTGTTTCAATGACAATGGTGTTGGTGGTTGATTGCTTCTCAAGCTCTTTCTTCAAGTTGTCATTTTCAATCTTGAGCTTCAAATAATCATCATGGCAATCGGCCACCACCACTTCCTTGCCTTTGCTACTAGCTTCTTGCTCAATGATCAAGTCGTCACATGATGTAGCTATGTCACACTTAACAACAAGGTTAGGAGCATCATGTGTTTCATTGGAAAGCAAGTCATAAGCCATAGCAAGGTTATCATGATTCACCTTTACTTGAGTGTAATCCTCTTTTAACTTGTTGTAGCTAGTGGTGAGCTCAATGTGTATCCTCTCAAATTTATCATGTTTTTCTTTGAGCTCTTTTATGTTAGTTTTGAGCTCCTTGAGCTTGGATGACACATTTAGGTTCTCAACTCTAAGCTCATCACTAGCATTAGTGAATTGTTCATTCTTAGCTAAGAGGTTGCCATTCTCAAGTTTTAGCTTTTCATTTTTACTTGTAAGCTTTTTTATAACTTTGGTGTAGTCATTAAGTAAGCTAGCAAGTTCATCATATGTAGGCGAATCGTACTCAATGTCACTATCACTACTCTCATCATCACTATGTACCTTCTTGTCCTTAGCCATGAGGCAAAGGTGTGTTGGAGATGAGGACGGTGATGGCGGTGGAGGAATAGAAGTCCCAATGACAAGAGCGGCCACCTTCCCATTCTCATCATCGCTTTCTTCTCCGAAAGAGCCACTAGAAGATTCAATGTCGGTGAGCCAATCACCAACAATGTATGCCTTGCCATTTTTCTTGTTCTTGTGAAATTGCTTCTTCTCGAATTCTTTCTTCTTGAATGGCTTGGCCTTCTTCTTCTCATCATCACTCTCATCACTAGAGTCTTGTCTTTTGCCCTTGTTCTTGTTCTTGAACTTGTCTTTCTTGGGTTTTGGGCATTGATGAGCAAGATGCCCAAGCTCTCCACAATTGTAGCAATCCATCTCGGAGATGGGCTTTCTTTTCCTACTAGTGAAGAACTTCTTCTTGTTAGAATCAAATTTGATTCCCTTGTTGTTGAGCTTCTTGAGCATCTTGGTAGTCTTCCTCACCATGAGAGCAATCTCCACATCTTCATCATCATCTTTACTTGTGGAGTCAAGGGAAGTGTACTTGACTTGAGCTTTGCCTTTCTTGTCGGCCTTGAGTGCCAAGTCTTTCTTCTCTTCTTTCTTGGATGATGATCCATCTTGAGGAATGATCTTCATGTACATCTCATGAGCATTGATCTTCCCCAATATTTGAGTGGGGGTTACATTGGAGAGATCCGTTTGATGAAGTACGGTTACAATGTGACCATACTTCTCAATTGGAAGAGCATTGAGGATTCTCCTTGCAACCTTGGCCGGTGAGATTTGAGTGAGTCCAAGGCCATTTACTTCCTCTACAATGATATTCAAGCGAGAATACATGTCATTAGCACTTTCATTAGAAAGCATTTTGAAAGAATTGAGCTTGTCAATGATAAGATAGTATCGTTCCTCTCGCTCATTCTTAGTTCCTTCATGGAGCGCACAAATATCCAACCATAGTGCATGGGCGTTTTTATGATTCCTCACACAGTTGAACACCTCTTTGCTAAGGCCTCCAAAGATGATGTTTCGAGCCTTAGCATTCCACTTCTCGTGCTCTTCCTCAACGGGTGTGAGGGTTGCGCCGGGTTTGGGAGTAGGGTACCCTTATGTAGCGGCTTTGTGAACACCAAGGTCCACCGCCTCAAGGTATGCCTCCATACGAATCTTCCAATAAGGAAAATCGTTACCGTCAAAGACGGGAGGGGGACCATCATGACCACCGGACATCCTTTCTCTTGGCGGTTAAACCAAATTAATGAGCAACAAGGCTCCGATACCAATTGAAAGGATCAAGGATGCCCAAGAGGGGGGTGAATTGGGCAACTAATAAATTTTTCGAAATACAATTCAACCTATTGCAATTTGCCCAATGTCACCCCACAAGTGCTTGTGTCAATTCTATTCCTAAAACAAGTTATGCAACCTAGAGCCAAGTCCTATCACAAGTATACTACTCTAGGAAAGTAGAGAACACAAAGGAAATGCGGGAATGTAAAGAGTTAGAATGACAAATTCGGAGAGTCGGCACTCTCCACTAGTCCTCGTTGGAGCACCCACGCAAGGGTGTAGCTCCCCCTTGATCTTTGCAAAGACCAAGTGCTCTCTACGGGCTGATCCTTTGCCTCTCCGGCACGGTGGATCGCCCACAACTGCTCAAAACTTCTACTTGGGCCGCCCACAAGCTCTCCAAGTGGTCACCAAGCCACCGATCGCCACCAGACCGTCAAGGTGATGCCGATCATCAAGAGTAACAAGCCTAGACTCTCAATTGACCAAGAACAAGGCCAAAGAGGGTGATGGATGCACACAAGTCACTCTTGATCTCTCTATGGAAGAAGCTCACATGCAATGGAGTTCACACTAATCTCCGTAGGGCTCTTGCCCTCTCACAAGATCAACAAAGGTTCCTTCAGCTGTTAGAAATAGCAAGAGAGATAGAATAGAGGCTATGGTGGAGTATAAATACTCACCCTCTCCAAAACTAGCCGTTCCTCACTTTCCTGCGAACCGTCGGACGCTGCCGAGGCTCGACCATCGGACCATTTGCCACGGTCCGACTCTCACAGTCGCACTGTGCTCAGTCTTGTGTCAGAGGGGCGTCGAACCGAACTCGATGGTCCGACGCACCACCGTCCGACGCTTTGGATCAGCTGGCACAGTGCCTCTCAACGGCTATAACGCGGAGTAATGGTCCGACGCACACCGTCGGACCAAGTCCGACGCTCTTTTTCACTGTTGGAACCTCTCTGAAAGCGTCAGACGCTAAGAAACCTTAGTCCGACGCTCGCTTTCACAACGGTCCGATGCTCGCTTGAACACCCCGAGGCACCGTCGGACTCTGGCCAATGGTCCGACGACCATCCAGCCAGGGTCCGACGCTCCCTGGCACGCTGAGAATCGTCCAGGGGCTGGCACGTGTCGTCGGACTCTCACTATTGGTCCGACGCCCATACTAGGTAGAGTCCGACGCCTCTATTTTGATCAAAACTTCGCCGAATCGAAAACTTTCCAAAACGAAGTTTGATCCTCTCTCTCTCTCTCAAGAGTCTCCCTGGGCTGTCTAGAGCTATGTTGGACAAGTGTGCATCACATCTACACTCTCTAATCTTGCTCTAAGTCAAGCTACCCATCCAAACCCCTCTTAATAGTACGGTCAAAGAGAAAAAAAACAAAACCTAAGACTACGCCAAGTGTCTCTCAACTCCAAATGACACTTGGCACTAGCCTATCACAGTCTTATCTTCCATCCTTTGAAAACTGAATCAAATTCCATTGCTAGGGGCTTGAACCTGCATGTTATTATAACCTAACCTCTAGGTTATCCTGTAAAACACACGTTAGTCATAATAACCGTCTTGTTGTCATTAATCACCGAAACCACTAGGGCCTAGATGATTCAAAAGGCAAATGGGTGTGATTCCTAAGATTTGATAATCGGGTTCTAGATAGGGATAAACCTTAGTGAGGACAAACAACTAAAGGATAACTAAGGTGAACTACTAGGAAAATTCAAGCTCAGCAAAGCTCAATGATAAAGATCACTGGGGTAATCAGTCTTAGAGTGAGTGTGTACCAACTAGCAAAGTGACATGACGCTTCTAATTTAACAGGCTGCCTGAAAGGTCCTTGTTTGGTTTTGGTAATTGAGTGACAACTTAAGTGGACTAATATGTGTTTAAGTGTTGATTACACAGGTGATTAGTCCACAGGTACATGTGTGTGAGCATCTATGCCATGGAGGTGAAAATGGCTTGGAGATGATGCTTAGCTTGCACATATGGTATGAAGGAGCTAAACGCATGAGACATGACATGGAGTCATGTGGCTAGGTGAAGAAGATCAAGACAAGACTTCGCGTCGATGGACCGGTTGCAAGTGTGAAGGGCAAGTCGGGTGATGGCTTGGCGCCGATGGACCAACGCAACGGTGAAGAGCAAGCAAGTCAAGGATCGATGAACCAAAAGCCACGTGATGATATGAAGTGGATCATATCACTCATGAGGTGTTGGTGCATGTGTTGCACTGGAATCGATGGTGTCGGAGACGGTGATGAAGACGGTGATCGAAATGGAAAGCGCAAGGCAAAGGTATAACCTAGGGCATTTCCATTTCACCGGTCTAAGGTTGAGTAGAGAAGTGCTTGACCGGATTTAGGATAGATGGCCGTACTATCAAGAGGGGCAAACTTGTTTGCATATCGGTCATCTAGTGCCACTTGAGTGATCTAACTTGCATACATTGCTAGGATCAAGTGGCGTGGTGAAAAGAGTGAAAAATCCTTTGAAAAATGTTTGTGAAAAGCTAACACACATGCACATGAGGTGTACACTTGTTGGTGTTAGCACTTTTGCAAAGGTGAAAGTGTTTGGAGGTGGTGTTGTGAGGTAGAGAGGGTGTGGTTCTCTCTCTTCCTCCTGCCGAGCTTGCGAGGCAGGATTCGGAGGTTTTCGGCGAAGTTGCAAGAGCGTCGGACGCTAAGGCCAGGGGGCGTCGGACCATGGGTTCGGTCCGACGGCCTGCCCTTGTCTTCTGTGCTGTGGTGTGAGCGTCGGACGCTGTCTGCAGTGACAGCGTCGGACCATCCTCGTGCGTCCGACGGTGTTTGGCCTGTGAGCGTCGGACGCTGAAGTTTGTGGGCGTCGGACTTTTGTCCGAGCGTCCGACGGTGCAGATCGTGCGAGAGCTGACACGTGGTGAGCTCTGAGAGCGTCGGACTCTTGGGTTTAGTCCGACGGCGAGCGTCGGACGACCGTCCGACGGTTTTCAGCCCTCGGGGAGCTCTCTGGAAGCGTCGGACCGTGGAGTTCGTTGTTCCGACGGTGTTCCGTTCGACGGTGAGCTGAAGCGCGGGAAGTTAGCCGTTGTGATCCAACGTTCGACTTCAAACGGCTAGTGACACGTGGCGGTTATCGGGAGCGTCGGACCATGGACATTGGTCCGACGATGGCGCGGCTGAGCGTCCGACGCTCAGTCCGACGGCCGGTTTGAGAGGGCAACGGCTCTATTCGCTTGAGGGCTATAAATCCAAGCACTTGGCGGCCTTGGCCGACCAGCTGAGCACCCTTGGGCCTGTGTGGCTTGTGTAGGTGTGCTTGGAAGCCCTCCCACTCACTCACTTGTTTAGTGCACATCCGATTGATTGATAGTGAGTGATTCTAGTGCGTTGCATCGTGAGATTGCATCGAGTGGCACTAGGTGATCGTGTTGCAAGCCGGTGGTGCTTGTTACTCTTGGAGGTTGCCACCTCCTAGACGGCTTGGTGGCTTGTGGCTCCGTGAAGCAAGCAAGAAGATTGTGCTTAGCTCCGGAGAAGCTTTGTGAGGGGTTCGAGCTCACCCCGCGGGAGATCGCAAAGAGCATCGCTAGTAGAGCGAGACGTGAAGAGCGACAAGTGGTCCGGCCGAGTCAAGTGCTAGAGCTTGTGGTAAGCACTCCACGTGGGAGAGTGTGACTTGCGGGTCACCACTAGCAAGAGGACCGGCGGCAACCTTGGAGCTTGTCTCAACGGAGGACGTAGCTTGTGGCGACAAGTGAACCTCCGGGAAATAAATCACCGTGTCAATATCTTCCCATCCTTCGCGGTGGTTTGCTCCCTTCTACACAAGTTATTTATATTGTGCATTACTTTATTTGTGTAGTTGTAGTTGCTCTTGTGAGACCGGTTAGCTTGTGTAGCTTGCCACTCACCTTCTTAGCTTGTGTAGCTTAGAAGTAGTTCTCACTTAGTTTGTGTAGCTAAAATGAGTTGCGCTCTTTGATTTGGATTGTGTATCCTTGTCATTGAGCAAGTAGTGAGCTTAGGTACTTAGTGCGTTTTTGCTTGCTAGTTAATAGGAGTTTCCCCGGTGCTTAAAGTACTAGCGCTTAGGTTTGTGTAATCTTGCGCTAGAATGGTATAGGGAAGCTCAAGCTAGACTTGCACCTTTGCTTCTCGCTAGGATCTTTGGCAAGGTGTTTAGAGTCTTAGTTAGAGGGGTGAATTGTCGCTAGAACCGATTAGGTTTTATTCCGCTGCGATTAGTTGTTATAAAGGACTATTCACCCCCCTCTAGTCCGCCATCTTGACCCTACACTGCCTCGCACTCTATAGTCTTACGATTTAATAATTAGGATGAATGTGGTGGAATCATAAGGATCTTAGGGCTATCACCACCTAAGATCTACCACAACTATCCGTGAGCCTAGCTGCACTTGAAGGTAAACAACAGCTTAAGCACCTCGCTTAATCTATTAACTTACTATCTCTGCCGGAGCTCAAAGATAGAGACACCTTAACTGGGTGACAAACAATTACTAATCGTTACACACTAACAATAAGAAAACTCATCGATACACACTAACAATAAGAAAACTCAGATGCTTACTACCAATTAAGCAAGAACTAAGATACCAACAACACTTGAATAAAGGTAGTAAAGTAAATTCTCAAATAGTAAATACTCAAAGTAAAGTACTTAAAGTAAATACTATATTTAAGAGGATAATGTAAGATTACAAAGGAGATTTACCAGCACACCCTGAAGACTTCTTCCACTCCTGGGCTCCAAGTAGAGACTCATCCCCAACTCTTCTCTTCTCTTCTCTAGCTAGCAAGGTACTATTCCCAAGAGTAGAGCTTTGTTAGAGAGAGAGACTAAGAGCTAATCTTTTGAACCAACACTCTAGTAGTGGAGTTATTCCTCTAGTGGGTTGAGTTACAAGTGAGCCAAAGGCCTCTATTTATAGCACTTGAGAGCTCCCTTGGTACTTGTAGAGGCAGGGGAGGTCAGTGGCCGCCAAAGGGGGCGGGCGCCGCCTCCAACCTTTCAATGCTACGGCCACAAATCCTCCCCAAAGTTGGTTATGAGGTCGGTGGAGGCCTGGATCACGGTTGGTATGGCGGTTTGTGGTCCTTGGAGGATGACTTATGGGCCCATGAATCCTTGGAACGTCTCCTGGTCGCCCTTGGATGAAACCATCACAAATGAATGGTGTACGAGTGATGTGAAGCCTCTCCCACTGATTGTGGACGTTGCAGGCCAAATAAGTATAGGGTGGCCGCCCCCTCTCTGGTACCCATGTGGCACTAGGGGGTTCCATGTGTCATCTCCACCTCATATTTATCCATTTTCACCATTTTTCCTATATACATATAGTTTCTCCAAGTATATGTGGAACTAGGTAAGCTATAAACTAAGTTCTTCACATTTCATGTTGATTTACCTTGATAATGGGTAGAATGTTGACAGTAAAATAGGGTGTTAACGACCATCAACAATACCCAAGACTACATACGAGGCCAAAATGATTATTTGTCCACTAGGATTGAAATTCAAGAAAATTCATGCTTGCAAAGAATGATTGCATCTTGTTCCATGGTGAGAATGCAGAGCTCACTGAAAACCCCAAGTGTGGAACCTCTTATTACAACGAACAACCGAGAATGTGATGACGACGAGGAGGTGTGTCGTATAGTTGCTAGGAAGGTTGCATCGTACTTACCACTCGCCTGAAACATCTCTTTGCAACCTCCAAGGACACATGACTGTTGACCTAGCACTCGGATGGGCGGACGATTGATGATTATATACTGCACCCAGGAGATGGTGTTTAGTGGCAAGTCATTGATTTCATACATAAAACTATTGCTGATGAGCCAATGGATCTTTGATTTGCACTTAGCATAGATGGCATGAACCCCTTTGGTAACATGAGTAGCTCAAATAGTGTCTCCCCAATGTTGTTAACTATCTACAACCTTCCACTATGTCAAAGTTCCCTTTGAATATGCCGCCAACATCTGGAAACATGTGCTAGCTAGAGAGAACAAAATGCTTCTGATGAAGGCTCATGATGGCAATGTCATGCTCACGATGATGCTTCCTGTCAGGATCCGAAACATATTGCCAAAAAAAGTGTGAAAGGCAATCATGAGCTTCTACTTCTTTAATGCAGTCTCTCAGAAGGTAATTAATGAACAATCACTTGACGATATTGAGAAGAAAATGTATGAGATGATGTCTCCTTGAGGCTTACTTCTCGCCAACTTAATTTCTTTAACACATCCGTCCATCTCATTGTACATTTTGTTAAGGAGATTAGGTACCAAAATTCGAGCAAGTAGTTTTTGACTTCCACTTGTCAAGTAGTGTTTCAATTCAGTTATTAACCAACGTGTCTCATATGTGTTTGCACTGCCAACAGCAAGGTATGGCAACACGTGTGGGTTCTTTACATCCAACAACTTGATGCTTGCAATGGAACATGCTCATTTGAACAATCCTGAGGTAATTTGAAGTGCAGCTTCATCTTATGCAAATCTTTATATGTCAGTAAAGACTATGTGCAGCTTCATCTTAATTATATCTATCTTTCTTTGTCTTAGGATGTTGACTTGTTGTGCGCTAGCAGGTCAGCAACACAAATGGTGAGTTTTATTGCCTAGAAAAATAAATTAAATAAGAAGATTGTCTTAATTTTGTCCACCTGCTGCATGGCTATGAGTTTAGAGTTGTGAGCGTTGGAGATACATGCTGTCACATGTGAAACTGTGATTTTAATTTATGTTGTATATGATGGTTGTGTGGAACAAGGCTCATCTGCAAGATGAGCAATCTGGATAAGATAGTGTGATGAACAATCCGCTAAACAACTGTGATCAATGTTTTGTGTGTGTGTGTGTGTGTGTGTGTGTGTGTGTGTATATATATATATATATATATATATATATATATATATATATATATATATATATAACTTTGACAATAATCCAAATCCGTCGATGGTTTATTATAGTAAATTTACAAAATCAAAAATTATATAGAAACTAAACTCTATTACAAAATATGGCAAAAAATTGAAATCATAAGCATCCTTCGGATTGTAAAAAAAATCAACTACATTAATTAATCGAAAAAAACTCTGCAAATCCAAGAAACAAGTAGCTGCAGTTCCTGAGCGAGAGTTAACGCTCCTAAGATGACTGCATTTGTACAAAATCAATAAAGATCCAACACAGTAGCAGCAATTGAGAGAGAGAGAGACATCTATTCATAGAAAAAGGGACAGGAGATGCTCCTCAGTTGGCCATTAGAGACCAATGACATTGTCTTCTAGTGAACGAGTACGGTCGTGGAGGCCATGCGCTCGGGTCGCCACCGCCGCCGTGCGAGCATTCTGCATGGGGCGAGCTGCATGGCCGCCGCCACGAGAGGCCAGATCCGTCGATCCACCGTGGAGGGGGCGCCACGGCCGGTAACAAGGCAGGTGCGCCGCGTCCCTTGTGTATAGTGGGGGAGGAGCACCCGGGCAGCTGGTGAGGGAGGGGGCACCGCTGCCGCCATGGGAGAGGAGGGAACACCACCGCGGGAGAGGAGAAGGCATGCCGCCACCGTAGGAGAGGAAGATGCGCTGCGGCCATGGGAGAGGAAGATGCGCCGCACCTGAGATCCAGACGCGAATGAAATGAGTGGGGGAGAAAATAAATGATGAAAATGGTGTATAGCGATTTATATATTCCATAAATGAATGTGAAATGATTGCCGTGATTAATGCTCTATAATTAGGCAATTGATGATTGGATATTGGAGCGTTAATACAGATGGTGAGCGAGGCTGGTCTTTGGTACGCAAATTACGCTGGGGTGATTGACGTAAAGGGCTCTTGTGCCCGTGATTTTTATTGTCCGAAAGAAGCACTGGAACAAAAAGGGCCGGAGAATTAAACACGTCAGTTTTGATTCCTCCTCGAGGATGGGCTGCGCTCCACCGGGGCGCTCATTATTATTTGAAGCCCAGCGCTCAGATTAGTAGAATTATATATATATATATATATATATATATATATATATATATATATATATATATATATATATATATATGATAGAACTAAAATACAATAAGGTGTATTTACTATAGAAAATGCACAAACCCTGCCAGCCCACCTCTCGTCCCACCCATCCGTCCCGCATGTAGAGAATCTTTTTTTAGATCGAAAAAATACAATATCTCCTAAACCGCAGCCCCTATTTCAGATCTGTTTACACCTGGTTGTTGAAAAAAATGTGCTTAACAAAACAAGATCCAAAATGACTATATTTGATGAACTTTTTTTAAATATATAATTGTAAATTTAATGTACTATGAGTTGTCATCATGATTACAACACAGTTGCAACTTGGCTGTAGCGTAGTTAGCGGTTGTTGCAACCACTTAGAACCTGCTTTTTACCCAATTTACTACTATATGCAATTAGTTACAACCTAATTACAAGCCTAACTAGTGAACAACGTGCATTTTATATACCAAATGTGTGTATCTTCTACCAATTGCAACCGCGAGACTAGACCCATCACAACTATAACCTCATACTAATTGCAACTTGACGGAAGTGATTGCAACAGATCTGATTCAGTGCAACTGAACCTGATGTAGTTGCAACCTGACGCGATCCAATTACAACTAGATTCGGGCCAGTTACAACTAGGCAAGAACCAGTTGCAAACCTGGCACGATCTAATTACAAAGTCAGGCCAGTTGCAACTAGTCAAGAACCAGTTGCAATCTGACGCGATCCAATTACAACTAAAGTCAGGCCAGTTGTAACTGGGTAAGAACCGGTTGCAACCTGACGCGATCTAATTACAACTAGAATTGGACCAGTTGCAACTAGACAAGAACTAATTGCAAGCAGGGTGGGTGCATTCAATATAGAGAATGCACCCAGGTGTAGTATAGATATACAGTATATATACGGTGTGTGTGTTTTCCTTAACCTAGACGCGCGTAGGGAACAATAGTTTGCACTATTGATCCTTCTGCAGATATATTTAATTTATAAATGGCGTCTACAATATGACAATTATAACAAACACGGGTAGCCTATGCGCGTCTGAACTATAGATCTTATTGCAGATTCTCTTTCGAATAGTGCGTCTATGGTAAGTATCATACAGCCAACACACTTAGGAACGTGTCTGTACGAAGATCATTACTATAGAAGGACATAGCTACAACGCGTCTGCACTATATGGACTATTGCAGACACATTTATAAACGCGTCGGTAGTATGATACTTTCCATAGACGCTCTAACCAAAAGTGCGTCTGGAGGATGTGGACTAGTTGAGGCAGAACACGCGTATGTAGTAAGTTATTACTGCAGACGTGTTTTTGACTGCACCAATATGTGGTAAGAACTTGTTACATACGCTTGTTTGGTTATTATAGCCGCTTATAGGTATGTGCGCCTGTATGCCGTTTATAACAGATGCGTTATGGCAGATGCGCCGATGCACGTCTGTGATAAGCCTGAACGCGCGTGTCATGTGATTTTGTCACTTTTTTTTTGATACCGAGATAGCGGGACCAAAATGTTGGAACCACACGCATTATTGGCAGTCACAACCACATGCAGTTGGAAAAACATGTTTCTATTTACAGGGACTGTAGGCAGAAAGTACAAAACATTGCTTTAGTTGTCTCTTATATTTAAAAAGAAAAGTTTAGTTTTCTTGTGAAGCTCACGAGATACATAACGGAAGACAAGGAATATCCGAGTCTTTTGCCCCAAAAATCTTTAGAACAAAAATGCACGTCCACACACGAATAGTTAACTTGTGACACCGGACGATGACATGGAAAAAGGACTGCATTGAGCCTTTACAAAACCAACGGTAAGATGGGACAGGGAGAGATCGTGAGTTTTTAGCCATTGCTGCTGCTAGCTGCAACTCTAAATTTTCAGGCAAATTCTTCACCCCATCTCGCCTATTCTTCCCAGCAACATAGTCTAGACCTTGAGAGTAATGGCGGAGAACGGCGTTCAGCAACGCCTGTTACATGTCGACGACCGTTCTAAGTTGCCGCTGCCGGTAAGGGCGAGAAGGTTCCGGCGCTGCCAGACGGCGCCGTCTTACAACGGCGAGCAAGAATCCATTCTCCAGAGGCAGAACACGAGCCGGAAGGGCGCCAGTGGCACCCTGCCGCCGTTACCGCCAAATGGGCTGCTCACCGGTGCGCGGCCGAGGTTCTGGCTCGTTGGCATCCTCCTGCTCGCCTACCTCCTTGCCGGGACGGCCGCGTTCTACCTCGCCATGGACGACATGTCCGGCAACCGCAGCGGCAACCGCGCCCTGGACGCGCTCTACTTCTGCGTGGTCACGATGACCACCGTCGGGTACGGCGACATCGTCCCGTCCAGCGACGTCGCCAAGCTGCTCGCCTGCGTCTTCGCCTTCGCCGGCGTGGCGCTGGTCGGAGCCTTCCTCAGCAAGGCCGCCGACTACCTCGTCGAGAAGCAGGAGGCGCTGGTCTTCCGCGCGGTGCACCTTAACCACGCCGCCGCCGACGACCCCAAGTCGTTGCGGGACATGGAGGCCAACAAGGTCCGTTACAAGCTCTACACCGCCACGGGCCTCCTCGCCTTCGCCCTCGCGTCCGGGATGGCGTTCCTGACGAAGGTCGAAGGGATGCGCGTCGTGGACGCCTTCTACTGCGTGTGCGCGACGGTGACCACGCTTGGGTACGGCGACCGGAGCTTCTCGTCGGCGGCCGGGCGCGCGTTCGCGGCCGCGTGGATCACCGTGAGCACGCTGGTGGTGGCGCTCTTCTTCGTGTACGCGGCGGAGCTGGCCGCGGAGCGGCGCCAGAGGGAGCTGGCGCATTGGGTGCTCACTCGGCGGACCACCAGCACGGACCTCGAGGCGGCGGACCTCGACGGCGACAATAGGGTCAGCGCCGCAGAGTTTGTGCTGTACAAGCTCAAGGAGCTGGGGAAGATCAGCCAGGAGGAGATCGCAGAGTTCCTGGAGGAGTTCGACAAGCTCGACGTCGACCATTCTGGCACCCTCTCTTCGCACGACCTGGCCGTCGCACAGCCCGGATAGACCGGCAATCACCGGGAAGCGGGAGCCACTGACAAGTGACACGCAGGCAGCAGGGTTCTGTGGCCAGGTGCGCTCCTTCCGCAGGATAAGCTCTGCGCTCAGTTTTCAGATGGGCAACCATTTCTATAGGTCATGTTGCTGGGGCTGATATAAACAAGTGATCAGGCTTGTGGTTGCCTGGTTGGATGATCGTTCAAAGCAGTACTCTCTCTGGTACGCGTAAGAAAGCAGTGGACACTTTCACGGCCCTTTGGTCTTTGGAGCATAAAAAATCCTTCCCTGTGTTTTGTGAAAATGAAATGATTTGTATACAATCCAAGTTCCAAATGGATCTTAATTTGTTTTGCATTGCAACAACATCTCTCAATCATATTAAGCCCTGATCCCCATATAAAATTAGTTTTATGTCTTTAAAAAGTACTAGTGGACAATCACATGTGGCGCAAACATGTGTATGCTTTGTTTTTAGACGACATCATATTTTTATAGAAAAAATCTCATAGATTTACATATTAGCTTCCGTGTCTCTAAAAATTAGCGTAGCAAAAAAAATGAGATATGCTATATTTCAGGTGTTTGAAATATAATTTATTTTCAGGCAACACTTAATAACCACTAGATTAACATCCAATTGCACGGTCTATTTTTGACGCTACACCGTGCATGCACCTCGCCTGAACGTTCAGGCGCCTGAAACATAAAAAACATGAAAAAAAAAACTTTTTCAAGTAATGTTGGATGAAGACCAACAATATCAAGCGTGCAAAACTTGAAGAGATCTGCATCTTCGTAGTTACCGACCTTTCTCTTTCACTCTGTTCGGCTGGTACGGCTGGCTGGCTAGTTGTTCTGAGAGAAAAACACTGCTGAATGGCTGGCTGGTGCTGGCTGGACTAGCCAGCCGAACAGAGCCATTAAAATCATTTAGTGTCAAAGAATTATGTTTAAAATTTTAAGAACTCAAATATTACAATTTTTAAAATTTTAATAATGTTTAAAGAGACAAAACTCTATAGTTCAATTTTAAAATGATTGTAGGATCTAAATATTTAATATAAGATTAGCTAAAGTTAATATAAAGGATTAAGTCCACGGCCACTTAACTCTTACATTTGTCTAATTTTAACCCCCAACTATAAAACCGTCTAACTTTGACACCTCAACTATTAAAACCGTTTAATTTTGACCCCAAAGCCCTCGAAACCACTCCAAATCGTTTCAGGGGTCAAAATTGAATGGTTTTGATAGTTGAAGTGCCAAAGGTAGTCACAAGCAAGAGTTGAGAGGCTAAAATAAATTAATAAATAAATTTAGTTTTAATTATTTATGATAAATAGACTTATTTATGATAAATAATTAAAATATTACCTACACATCATTAGATTCATTTTTTGAATAAGAATCCAAATTTATTTAAAATGTAATATGTATGTATGTTTGAACTTCTCATATTTTTATTTAAAAAAAATTATTCAACCAAATCGGATTGGAAATGACGAAAACCAAAGTTATGGATCTCAATAAGATATAGTTGGCCACTTTTTCATTGGATTGTACTACGTATTTTCACATTATTAGGCAAACCATCACATAATGTTTAAAAATTTATCAATAAGTAAATCTAAATTTATAAATATCATATCCAAATTTATAGGTAAAAATCTAGTGATGTGTATGGTAATATTTTAATGCATATAAATATTTTTTGATAAATCTATTTTCATAAATATTTAAAACTAAATTTATTGATTAAGTCTGTTTTTAACCCGCAACTCCGGCTTATGTCTAGTGTTGGCACTTCAACTATCAAACCATTCAATTTTGAGCCCTAAAGCGATTTGGAATGGTTTTCGATGGCTATGGGTCAAAATTAAACGATTTTAATAGTGAAGATGCCAAAGTTAAACGGTTTTACAGTTGAGGATTAAAATTAGATAAAACTAAAAGTTGAGGAGCCAAATGTAGACTTAATCCTTAATAACCAACCAAAATAAGTTACATATGAGTAGGGAAATAGAAAAAAAAATTCATGTCGAACTTGGAGTTCACATCGAAATTTAGGCAAACTTATATCTATATCTATATTTATCCTATATCTATCTAATCTAAATAGGTATAGATTTAGTCAAACTTATG
Organism: Eremochloa ophiuroides; assembly: GCA_038502445.1. Taxonomy (NCBI): domain Eukaryota; kingdom Viridiplantae; phylum Streptophyta; class Magnoliopsida; order Poales; family Poaceae; genus Eremochloa; species Eremochloa ophiuroides. The sequence continues at coordinate 44,942,806 of JAHLJS010000007.1, forward strand.
ACGTGCTGTGCATTTATTTTGAGTAGGAGGACTTACAAAATTTGATAGTAAAGGGTTGAAAGAAAAACAGGCGTAGAGAAATTTTGTTGGTATACATCGATATAGATTTAATTTATTAGGTGTGGATATATACGTAGATAGAAAGACTGAGAGTCGCGGCTCACGTAGTCACGTGAGTAACCAAGGCGATTTTGATACGAAGGTCCGATCACACATCATGCGGACCAGAACATAGACAAAACCCCACTCCCGTGCAGCCACCGTCCCTGACCACTAGGCCCACGTTCCCAGTTCCCTTTCCAAATCCTCCAAGGACCGAAACGGCTGCAGGAGCGCTGCAGCTCTCGCCACTCGCAGTTTCGAGATCTGCGTTGCTGTCCCCTCTTGGAGCGCCTCCCTCTCCTCCTCCCCTCTTCTTCCAGACCCATCCCTTCCTTCCGCTCACCCACGCAGGCGCCGGCGGCCCCCCTCCCCTCCCTGACTGCCCCCGCGCGGCTCCTCGATCCTTCGGGTGTAGGAGCGGGAGCAGCATGCGGAAGAAGGGGCGGACGGTGCCGGAGTGGCTCAACAGCCCAATTTGGTCCGCGACCCCGCCCTCGCCCGCCCCGCCGGACCCCTACGGCGCCGACCTCGCCCCTCCGCCGTCCCCAAAGCCGCCGCCGCCGCCGCAATCCGCCGTGCCGCCGCCGCCGTCGTACGAGCAGGCCGTAGGGGCGGGTGGTGGTGGCCGAGGGGACGAGGAGCAGGAGGACCAGGCCGCTGGGGCGGTGCTACGGGCACACCTGCTCTCCGACTTCAAGGCCGTGGTTCGTGCAGGAAAAAGCGGGGCGTTGGTTGGTTATCGCTTAGGTTCTCACTAGATTTTTCTTGTTTGATTGACTCTCGTGTGGGCGGGTGCGTGCAGCTGTCGAAGAAGGTGGTGAACATGGGAGAGCTGCGGCGCTTAGCCTGCCTCGGCGTTCCCGACGGCGGCACCGGTGTCCGACCCGTTGTCTGGAAGGTCCCCACTCGCATTCTCTTCTGATTCTATTGCGAGTTTTGGTTGAGTGCTCGGGGTTCTGCATTTCCTACTTACGCTATTAGGGTTCAGTGTTGATATTTGGTTGGGGTCTTATTTTGCGCTGCATTTCCTAGTTGGTCATTTTTTTTTCCATTCTTTCTAGCTGACTTATGTCTGTCGTCGAATGGGGAATGGACAATACTCTGTTGGTCTATGATGTTTTCTAGATCGACCTGTCAGGTGTGACATTTTTCAATGCGGTCATGGAAATTGAGTTAGATGTTGCTTTTGTGGAGATGACCTTGGAAAGAAAAGATAAATTTTCCCACCCACCATGTAAATATCTTTTCTATCCATAACATTTGTTCAAGTGAACCTGAAGCTCAAGGTTTTATCAGCTTGAAGTCACAAGAGGGTATGAATCTGCAGGGCTGGTGGTTGTTTAGTAAATGGGGAATGAACGATACTGGTTGGTGTACAATGTAGACATGTAGTTCTTCGTGCACCTACATTTTGTGAAAATCACCCACTCAAGAAGTGATTTCTAATTTGTGTAGGAAATATAATCCTTGAAAACTTTTCATGGCCTTTTTCAATGAAGTGAAAACCACCAAAATTCTCAATAAACTGTCTTATTCTTTTACCCTCCTGGGCTATATCTTGTCCTTTGTTTGACTACCATCAGTGTCCATTTGAATCTGCTTAAACTGATGTTCTAATTCTGATAGGTGTGGGTTTATCATGCATTGTTTTGTAAATGGTCATGATTAAGCATGCACTCTAGGAGCTTCTGGCAGTATGTCTGTACAATTTACATCAATTTTTGTTATCTAATTACTCTCTACATGAGAAATTTATTCTACTATATTTATAGTGTGCAGCTTCTTTTGGGGTATTTGCCAACTGATCGTTCCTTATGGGCTTATGAGTTAGAAAAGAAGCGGAGTCAATATAGTGCATACAAAGAAGAGTTTCTTCTAAATCCTGTAAGTTTCAGTTCCTAATCTCCAACTCGATGAGTGAAGATCTGTGAATCCTATTTGTCTTTGTATATATAATATAAGGATAATATCTAGAATTGCTAGGAAAATTTGTTTCTTGTTCTGTAAGACAATGTTGTGTGGTTGTTTTACCTGGAAATAAATCAAGAATATGCCCCCAAAAATGAGAAGTCAATTGGCAAACAGTAGCAATGACAATTAAAATGTTAAGTAGCTCTCAGCATTTGCCATAGGTGTCACTTAAAAGTTCTAAGATAAGAGTTATACCCGGCAACATAACTAGGTCTTCCGAGCCTTAAATCATATTATTTGGATGTTTACCACTGCTGTTTAGTATAGTCCAGAACTTCTAAGGGTGCATAAATTGTTCAATTGTTAGGGGGGGTTTAGAAGCCAAAATTTTTGGGGAAAAAAAGGTATTGTAGCACGCGTGCTAACTTTTGCAATAAGTGTCCAATCATGGCCTAAGTAGGCTCAAAAGATTCGTCTCGTGGGTTTTGCATTAACTGTGCAAACATGCAAAAGATTCAGCTACATTTAATGCTCCATGCATGTGTCCAAACATTCGATATGATGGGGATCTTGGAATTTGGAAGTGCATCTAAACAAAATGTGAGAGTTCTGACAGTCTTTTCTGTGGTCACTGGTCAGTCAGAAAAACTACGAAGGATCGAGGAAACAAAGCTTTCGAGAAAGAAAGAATTAAATATTGAGAGGATTGGCTTTCTTCCGAGATTAGAAGTTACTAATGAAGAGCATCCCTTAAGCTCTGGTAAATCTAGCTTGTGGAACCAATATTTTCAGGTACTATTTCTTTAGCTCTGCAAACTTTGTGCTACTTGAAGCATCACGAGTTTTATGCATGGTTGAAAACCAACATGATAACTGGCTGCTTTCCTAACACTCTTCTAAGTACCTTCTGATATGGGATTAGCTAGAACTAGCCAAAATAACACCATTTGTTTGTCATGAGAAATTCTTTACAATTCCGTGCAATTTTCTTATGTGATGTGTGTTATGTGCCTCGTGTGAGTTCGTTTTTCTCTATGTTTTCATTGGATATTATGATTTCTGGCTTTGTTTGGATTTGCTGCCAAAGGACTGCCTTGCTGAAAGAGATGTACCCAGGACCGATAGGAACAACGAACAAATTCCTGTTAGCCCTGTTTTCATGGTCTGAACGTGAATTGAAAACACTAGCTGCACTAATGTGGGTGGGATGAACATTTACCTCTTGATAATCTATCATAGTGCAACACCAGTACGTGCCACTATGTTCTACAGAGTATCTATTTGGTCATGTTCATATCACTGATGGTTACTACAAATTAAATATTACTTTAGCAGTCTAGCTTTGGAATTGTGTGTTTTATTTGAACCAACGTTCTTTCTTCCTCCCCCCTCTTGGCTTGTGCAACAACTATAATGGAAGGCAAGAGTAAACAAAATGGAAAAGTTGGTTCTCCTGACGTGTATTCTGCTCAAGATTGTATTACTTGTATAGTTTATGACCGCTGAACAGTTAATGTGAATGTTAAGTGGATGTACAAAAACATGGTTTTGCTTTTATCATTTTGATGCTCATGATCTAAACACATTTCAGGATTCGGAGATACTAGAGCAGATAGACCGAGATGTAAAGCGGACGCATCCTGATATTTCATTTTTCTCATCAAAGTCTAACCAGGTTCGTATTCAGTGTTTGCAGTGTTCTGATTTCTGACTGATACTAATTGTACCAGTATGACTCGATTGTTTGTTCTTTTTGACCCTATCAGGAATCTCTGAGGAGAATTCTAATTATATTTTCAAAATTGAACCCCAGTATAAGATATGTGCAAGGGATGAATGAAGTTTTGGCACCTCTATTTTATGTATTCAAGAATGACCCTGACCCAAGCAGCTCAGTAAGTTGTTCTACCATTAATTATTTTTATTCCATAGTTTTCCACAATCCACAGGGTCCCTAGATATTCGGATGACTTCTCTATCCCTCCCTCCCTAAATAGAGACCATATTTTTTTTATTAATCCATTGGTTTTCATGTATAACCATGGTTATTAAAGCGGTAAGGCGAGGCGTGGCGACTGACTACCGCCTTACGCTTAAGCGAGTAAGGCGTAAGGCAAGGCGACGCCTTAACAACTTAAGAAGAAATTAAAACAGCAGCTCAGAGCAGTAGATGGTGAAGAGAAAAATAAAAAATAAAAAAAAAGGAGTAAGAAGAGTGGTCTGGCCCAGCACATCAAGCAGCCCATGTGTCCCTCACCCACTAAGCATGTCTTCATCTCTCTGCTCCTGAATCGCAATTCTCTCCAGACTCCATCACCGCCGCACCTCTCCTTCCGACCTCCGCCCCTCAATCTCTTGCCTCCCTATCTCTTCCGGATGCGAGCATGGCTACATGTCTTCCTGAGGGGGAAGAGGCTCGGCTATGGGTGGCCTGATGGCAACTTACCCCGGCAACAGGGGTGAATGCGGCGGCACGGGTGAGTTGCGGCATCCTCTTCCTCTCCAGCTCTCCTGCTCACTGCTCGCTCTGTGCTCTATTTCTCTAGCACGCCTTCTCTCTCTCTCTCTCTCTCTCTCTCTCTCTCTCTCTCATGGTGAAGAGAAAAAGAAAAAAAAAAGAAAAAGAAGAAGAAAGTTAGAGTATGTCATGGGCCTATTGGGCCTGGGTTGGCGGTATAACCCGTTAGTGTTAGGGTTGCTTAGGGGTCAAATAATCCTTACTTGGGAGTTAAGTAAACCTCTCTATATAAGGAGAGGAGATGTATCAATCTAATCAAGCAAGAATTAAGAAGGAAAACCCTTCCCTCTTGCCCAGCCGTGGGCGAACGCCCACGCGGCCGGTTCTCTCCCGCGCTCGCAGCCCTAACCGCCGCTGTGAACAGGGTACTGTAGCACGCCCGTGGCCGCATTCACCTCAACTCTCTCCTTTCGATCCCAACAGCCCCCATAGCCCTCACCCACTGTGCATGTCTTCATCTCTCTGCTCCTGAATCGCAATCCTCTCCAGACTCCATTGCCGCTGCACCTCTCCTCCTGACCTCCGCCCTTCTCTGTCTCTTCCCTCCCTCTCTATCTTCCAGATGCGAGCACAGCTACATGGCTTCCTGAGGGGAAGAGGACGCCAAAGTGACATTTTTTGGACACCTCGGCCGTAAGGCGGACGCCACACAAAACTGAGGCGAGTCGTCTGCTAAGGCGTCATGCGTGCAGCGCCTTGGTGCTTGAGCGTCGCCTAAGTGATGCCTTAATAACACTGTTCTATAGCTCGAGGACTGTTTTGTTGATTATTAACTTCAGATAGATGGCCATATTTGTCAACAGACTTACCAATTTTTGGAAATGCAGGCGTCAGCTGAAGCAGACACGTACTTTTGCTTTGTCGAATTGTTGAGTGGCTTTAGAGACAACTATTGCAAGCATCTTGACAATAGCAGTGTGGGTATCCGATCTACACTTTCGAAATTATCACAACTATTGAAGCGGCATGATGAGGAACTATGGCGGCACATGGAGGTCACCACAAAGGTAGGCAATTTCAGTACTAGTTTTCTCGTGTGAACTGTCAAATATGAGAATGATTTGCTACAATTTTTGTACTAATTAAGCTTGTGTCATGCTGAGAAAGTGCACTTGTAACTACATGTTTGACCCAGGACCAACTGGGCTCAACAAATGGTATGTTTAGGCCTGCAGCAATGTTCACATTCGTAAAGTGTATTGTGGGTACTAATTAAGCTTGTGTCCTCTGTAGAGGGCCCCTGTACCCTTTGCGACATAAGCAGAACTAGATCAAGGGCCTGTCCATCTCTCTGCTCCTGGGCACCAGCCTCTGCTCCCTACGATTAAGCTTCCCTGGGGTGTTGGTCATCCCCTGGCCAGTTTCTCCCTCTCCTCCCTCAGTACTCCCTTGAATTCTGCCCTCCAATCTCTGTGATTTATGCATGTGACATTGCATCAAGCCAAAATTCTGTTATCCTAATCTGATGGTTTTATCACTAGCTGAAACCAGACTTCTCATTAGTCATTATCAATGTCACCAGGTCTTATCCATTCAACAGAAATAGCATAAACTGAATTTTGAGATAGTGTGTATACAGTTTATATCAAAACTGAATAAATGGTACATTTATGTGTTCAATCCGTCATAGACATTCCTGATATTCCAGATTTAAATTAATGACGAAATCATAGTTCGCAAGGCGTCGCCTAGGCGTCCAGGCGCCCCTCCATCGCCTTGCAAAATGGGTGCCTAGGCGGGCAAGGCGGGCGCCTAGGCGCTAGGTTGCACCGATACTTCACGGAAGTGAAGTACCGGTACCCGTATCGGATACTTCCATACTCCGATACTTCTTCGATACTGTATCGGTAAAGTATCCAATAATATCATTAATAAAAATAAATAAATTAAATCTTGATATTTCGTCGATACTTATCTAATACTTACCCGATACTTCATAACTCATACCCTTTCAAAATTGAAACATATCATCTTAGAAGTCTAGCTTGATGACCCATTTACACAATCATAATATTTATTGTTGTGTTGTGAGAACCTTAAAATCAAGTACTATAATGTCTTAGATGTTTCATGCACAGCTATTTTGTCTTAGCCTAATTTTTGTAGACCAAATATTATATTATATTTGATCCATTATCAGATGACCTATCTTTATGTCTATGTTTTGTCATTTTCATTTGTTAATTATTCTACTTTAGTGAAAAATGTTATGCGTAGACGTATTCTAATTTTTGATATATTTATATACTTACCATATCGGTATATCTTTGTTTTTGGAAAATGAGGTATCACCGTATCGCCGTATCCCTATCGCCGTACCAGTATCCCGTACCGGTGCAACCTAGCCTAGGCGAGCAAGGCGGGCGCCTAGGCGTCTCGAAGGTGTTGCATCGCCTGGCCTCGCCTTTATGCCTTAAGAACTATGGACGAAATTGCCTCCATGCACAGTGTAATGATGTCAGCAGATCGAGTAGCCTTCATAAAAGCATATCTATTTTTTTAGTCTGGCTGCTTGTTTGCTTTACTTAGGATGTGTATTGTGTATTATACATATCACAACAGTACGTAGCAGTGTAGTGACATGTTGAATACTCTGCTATTTTAGCAAATGGTGTAAAATGTAAAAGGAAAGAAAACTAGACCAACCTAGGAGTAACTAGGTAGCATTTTATTACTAAGGCCCCGTTTAGTAGTGAAAATTTTGCAGAATTTTCACTGTAGCACGTGTGGAATCTTTTGCAATAAGTGTCCAATCATGACCTAAGTAGGCTTAAAAGATTCGTCTCATGATTTACACGCAAATTGTGTAAATATGCAAAAATTTCATCTATATTTAATGCTCTATGCATGTGCCACAAAATTGATGTGACGAAAAATTTGGAGTTTTGAGAAGCAACTAAACAGGGCCTAAGAAAATAGGCACCAAAATTCGCCTCGATGAGAACTTGAACCACCTGGGTGGTCTCGGCATACATCGACACCCTCGACCCAACTAAGCAGCTCAGTTTCCTGTTTAGCAACTGGTGTGAACCGAGATTCTCATATGCATGGCAACAAACCAAGCACAAGCTTACCTGAGATGATTTCTGTTTTATGTATGCAGGTTTACCCACAATATTATGCATTTAGATGGATCACACTGTTGTTGACAATGGAGTTCAGCTTTAATGTGTGTATACATATCTGGGATGCTATCTTGGGTGATCCAGAAGGCCCATCGGTACATTACCACCACTGAAAAAATAATTTGCACATCTTCCCAGCCATGTACTGTGCTAAACTGTTGCATGTTCTCATGCAGGACACATTAATGAGGATATGCTGTGCCATGCTCATCCTAGTCCGGAAGCGCCTCTTAGCTGGAGACTTCACCGCCAATATCCAGCTGTTGCAACATTACCCAGCCACCAACATTGATCACCTCCTCCACATCGCAAACCGGTTAAGAGGGACCATAGCTGGCTAGTAATTTGTTGTCTTTCATGCATACCTGTACTTCAGTTTTGTCCACGACCTTCGTCTAGTTAAATCGCTAAATGCAATGTTGGTAGTGTGTTCTGTTTTGCCTTTTTTGGTGTGGCCAGACAGAATGTGGATAATATCATGTAAGACACTAGATGTGTAAGAGCTCTGAGTAACGCTTCTGTTTTCATTTACATGGAAAACACTCCTGGAGCTCCTTCCAGCTTGTGGTACCCGGGAAAGGAAGGATGTATTCTATACTGTGAAAACTGAAGATGGGTTCTGCTGGATACGCTCCTCTGTAGGGATGAAAATGGTACGGATATTTATTCGACCGTCCGTTCGACCGAATCCGTTTAGAGGTGTTCAGATCTGTTCGTATCCGAGTCCGGATATTCAATATCCGATACCGTATCCGTATCCGAATACTCAAATCGTATATTTATGATGTCGACGTCCAATCGTATCCTATTCGGCATGACTGACACTATCCGTATTCGAATCCGAATCCGACCAGAAATATGAAAACAAATATGATATCAGTGATATCCGTCCGTATCCGATCCGTTTTTATCCCTACTCCTCTGTACCAAAATAAAGGAGTGATACCTTTTGTAGTGTATTCTTTTAATGTTTTAATAATTAGAATATGTAGAAAAACTTGAGAAAGAATTGAAAATAGGAAAAAGTTGTTTTGTCTTGATGAAATATTGTCATGGCTTCCACAAATTCTGTGTTTATGTATTATTACGGCGATGGTGGCCACTGAAATTTTTTGTGCAAGGATCATACCTTCTTTCTAAGTTATTAAGGTATTGCTACGGCCATTTGAATGAAATATGGATATCGCAGAACACCTAATAACATATTGCACTGGATACAATGTCAATAAAAAAACATGAAGTAAAGGGTTTGGAAATAGAATAAGAATCTAAAAGGTGAGCAAATTGTGAAGTGTGTTGATCCATTGATAGAATAAGAGCAATTTGCCAGAACTACAAGGCAACACCTTAGGGTGCGTTGGGTAGGGTTTTGATTTTTTTTTTTTTAAAAAAAAAGTTTTAGATCTAGATTCTCTCCAGAAATTTCTCTTTCCTGTATTAGAAGTAAAGATATTGGAAATAAGGGTTATATGAGTCTAAAGGCATGTGTATTGGTCTATTGATAGAGCATAACAGTAATTTACCCAGAACGACATGGCAACACCTTAGAGTGTGTTGGGTAGGGTTTCAAAAAAAAAAATAAAAAAAAGAGGTTTTAGATCCATGTTTTCTCTAGAGATTTTTCTTTCTTGAATTAGAATCACTTTACAGAACCGTTTGGCTTCATAAACTAGAACTAGAAATCAGGATATCAAAAAAACGAGAGTCGGTTTTGGGTGTTTCTTTGGACTAATTAAAAAACAAGAATCAATTTTGAGTGTTTCTCTAATTCAAGAACAAGATCGGTTCCAAGTGATTCTTCATGAAATGTCTCTTTGCCTCGTTTAACAATGATTCTAGTTATTTTACTGAGAATCAAGGTAATAAATAGCGGATAGCAGTTTGGTAGCGGATCGACATCGAGGTAGCGGATTGCGGATAGCGAACGATATTGCGGACGATAAGTTCCAATAGCGGTACCTAGTAATCTTACATAATTTTTAAATATATATACTATGTATAAAATTTCTTGCTGCCAAGCACATTCTAGTTGAGACTCCACAGTTCATACATGAGTTTAGCACCTTACTTGAAATTGAGAGTGGAATGTTCATGAAGACGGTAAGAAATTTTCCGAGCAGAACCCTAGTGAATATCAACCATTTGGACCGAGGTAGCACAAAAGCACACATTCGGGGCTTGTTGGTTTGTATGCGTGAATTATACCGAGTACTCATTAAATTATGGAGAACTTCAAATCTTTGTTTTCAAGAGGGATGATCCACTCCGCAAAAATCGATCAATACTTGAACCTTTGTATAGGTATGTCATTTTAGAAAGCACAAGAATGGAAATGGGTAGTCAGTATTGGTATAAGATCTTCTCATGTTCCGATCTTTTCATTTTATGTATCCATTTCTTGGGTAAAATCTTCCAACTATATTTGAAAATGGATTGGTTATCCATAAATGAAAATAAAGAAAGCTTTTTTTTCTGCTTCTTGTGCAAAGCAGAAAGACTTGTCGAAAATTACCGGTTGGGTTGGTCCGACCAAGAAAGGTTTGGGAGTGGAGAGACGGAAGTGAAAAACTGGCTACCAATAAAGATCTCTCACTGCACACTTTCTATAGTTCTGTATTCATATCGATTCCTAAGTTAAAAACTCGGCCTGCAGCGGGCAGACAGCCCCTGCAACTTTGTGTTTAACCATGCCAAGTCCACACACAGGGGCCCGTTACCCTGTGAGAGGGTAACCATGCCCCACCCACACACAGGGGCCCGTTACCCTATGAGAGGGTGGACAAACGCACCCGTGAGCGCTCGAGAATAAATATACATAAATTCCCCCAGCGAGCGCTCCAGCGAGGGTTTGAACCCAGCACCTCCAGGAGGGTGTCATCCAAACGCCCTGACCAACTGGTCTGTGGACGTGGTGGCGCCGATTCCTAAGTTAAAGTATATGAAAGAAATATTAGGAAATAAATATTAGGAACACTCATTTATTAAGTTTTTTTTAATATTCTCTCTATCCTAAAAGGAAAGACATTTTTTAGTTTTAAATTCTATGTTTGACCATTCATTTTATCATTTTTTTTAATTTAAATAACAAAATAAATAAGTTATTATCAAAGTATATCTAATTATAAAGTCATTATAAAATAAATAATAGTTATATAGAAATTTGAATAAGACAAAAGGTCCAATAAGAAGTCTAAAAGTAAAAAAAAAAAAGTCTTTTCTTTATGCATGGAATATGCAAAAGGGAGAAGCCTGAAAGTCAAAAACATATTTTTTATGAAGGGAGTACATCAGTCAAGTAGCAGTTGACCCAAACATTTTAAGTCAACGAAAGGGGAGGGAAAGATATCAATAGAGAATGGGTTACGCGGGTAAATCTCTTGCGTCCTAAAAAATGATGCGTTATGATTTCAGATCCACCGTTGGTCCGAAATCTAAAGCATCTCCGAGAGTTCCTATATTTTGTTCCTTGATTTATGGTATTTGTCAACTCTAAATAAATTTGAGGACAAAAAAGATATTATATTCAAGAGCCATAATTATAACTTCTAAAATACTAAAATTGTGGACCCACACACTAATTGTCGGTGCTAGTTTTAGCGGGGCTAACACCGGCCAGTAAATATGTGTTTTGCGGTTGAGGCTACGGATGGTGTGTAAAGGGAACACAGGGATTATACTGGTTCAGGCCAAACAAGCCCTACGTCCAGTGGAGAGGAGAGTCGTGTTGCCTTGCACCGGGGTGCTTATAGTAGGAGGTTACAAGCTAGGCGAGAGAGGGAAGTGCTCTCAGGTCTCTTGTGAGTGTCTAAGTGTATACAAGTCGTTTGCTGTTGGTGTGTATGTGTGAGAGAACTTAGGACTTCTTTCGTGGTCGTTCTAAAGCTGGCCTCTCCTCTCCCTTTTATAGTCGCAAGGGAGAGGCAAGGGCAGCGCTTACAATGCTACGTATGTTGTTACAGTGGGGAGTTGTCGTTCCTTGACTATCGTCAACTACGGTTTTTTCTCCGCATCTTCAGGGTATGGCCGTAGTGGCCGGCACGATCTTGGTGAGTTTCAAGGCAGCAACAGTCATCGGATTATGGCATGTCGTCAGCTACGGTCTTTTCTCCGCGTCTCCGGGGTATGGCCGTAGTGGTTCGCACGATCTTAGTGAGTTCCAAGACGGCAACGGTCGTCGGATTACGGCATGCCGTAGGGTCACACCTGATGGCTGTCCTTCCGCACGATGTGACAAGAGGGTGAGTCGTCTCGGGACGTTGTCTCCCGAGGCTCGGGACTCCTGGAGGCGTGATGGGATGGAGCAGGGTGATATCTCCCTTCGAGCGTATTTCCGGCCTTTGGACAGTACTTCCCGAGGGTTAGGTGGGCCCGGATGGAAGGCGTGCTCGTCCTTTCGAGTGGACAGTGCAGTAGGCGTTTTTCCCGTTCTTGCGTAGCCCGTCGTCAGGCGCTCGGATTGTCGCAGTCGTAGTTGATAGACCCCGGCGAAAAACGGGGCAGCGCACCGTAGACCATACCGTGAAGAGGACGGCCGTAGTGGGCCTATCAAATCCGCTGCCAGGGAAATCCTGACATGTGGTATGGCTGTCAGGGGCGTGCGGAGCACAGTCGCGTCGAGAATCTCGCCTGACGGGACAGTGCTTGTAAAGTGGTCAGAGAGGTCTCTTGTGGTCCAAGATTGCTCTGCTGATATCACTGGTGCCTTGGATGCCTTTGTGAGATTGTGCTCGAGGGGGATGGGGAAGCTCGGCCGAATCGGAGAATGGGCGCCGAGGGCGCCGCTCTCCCAAGCTCTCCTGGTGAGGCTCGGACGAATCGGAGAATTGGCGTCGAGGATGCCGCTTTCCCGAGCTCTCTCGGGAAGGCTCAGACGAATCGGAAAATTAGCTGTCATTGGTGCAATAACGTCGTGGGCTCCTGTAGACGTGGTCTTCGTGAATTTTCACTGGTCTTACTTGGGCCAGGTCGTGTTGAGAACGATTGTTTTTCATTCAAGTTGGTAGCCGACACTAATTCTACGTGTTTTTTTTTTTTTCCATGGTGAGGTTATGACCCTCCGTCGGTTGCCACCGCCGGCGTTCAGGCTTGGGCCGATCAGCAGCCGGCCATTAGCTAGTGCCACAGTAGCATGCATACGCCGGCCACAATAATTCAATGAACCAACAGGCTTCCATGTGTAGCTGCAGGGACGAAGCCAGAAAAAAATTTAAGAGGTGCTGAACTAAATAAAAAGTGAGACTAACTTACTTTAATTTGAGTCTAAGTTTAGCATAAATCATGAAGAGGAAATTATTTTGTTGGCCCTGTAAAAAGTTTGGCTTAGTTTTTTTTTCTGTTTTTATAGAACTTTGTTATTTGATCCTAAAATGAATTTTGTTTAGTTTCTTGGTACTTCCATCCATTATATTATTTTTTTAGCATTTGAACTTTCTCGAATAAAAAAAATTCAAAACTCTAAAGTTGTAGATCTTGTTGAGATCTATAACTTTTATATAAAAATCATCTTCATCCGATGTCATATCGAAGAGTTATGATTTTTCAGAGTATTTTGGTCTAGAAGGAATAAAAAAAATAAACAAATTTCGTTTTAGGGCCAAATAAGAAAGTTCGATGAAAATAGGGCTAAAAAATTAAGCTGAACTTTTTTTAGGCCTAAGGAAATAATTTTCTAAATCGCGAATATTATCTTCTTCAACTCGTTTTCAGCCCCTCCTAGTCTTCAAAAACATCAACAGATTACATTTTAACTCGTCTTACTCTTCACAGATACTATAAAATTTATAAAAACTCCATAGAAAATACATAGCATCACTGGCCGTAGGGGGGCTAGAGCCCCACTAGCCCCCCCGCTGGCTCCGTCGCTGTGTAGCTGTGTACTGAACCTATGCAGGTGGCACCATCGTGTAGCGGAGCAGTGCGACAACGCCAACGATCGCGGTTCCTTGAGAGCTCGCGGTGGACGATGCTGTTCTAGGAGGGGGACCAGATGGAATGCTAGCTGGCGAACGACGACAGAAGGCCACCGCCAGGCGTGTGAGAGGACGACTGGCCACTGTGCCTGCTTCTTCCAATGCCTCCAGGAGACCAGGACTATGGCGCAAAATCGATCCCGCGCGAGAAAGAGTCGCGGGAAGGAGACAACGTGCGGGAAAGAAGAGGCCATGCGATAAAACGTCAGGCACACATTCCTGGGACACGCGTATATTTGCGCGTAAGAGAGGATGATTTACCAATTACCAAACATAGGAAAGAGATATAGGGTACTGTTGAAAATAATTTTTTTATATCTTTTCAAAATATTATGGCTGGATAGGAATATGTAATTATGGATAGGAATACATATGAGACACTCTTGGAGATGCTCTAAGTAGTGTCTCTGTAATTATGGATAGGAATGCATATTAGACACTCTTAGAGATGCTCTAAGTAGTGTCTTTGTAATTATGGATAGGAAGCTCAGAGGTAGTGTAGACATCGCCGCCTCTGTAACTCTACTATACAAACTACGGCAGGACATTTTAGACATCACGTAGGAAATGAGATTGAACATATTTCAATTCAAAAAATTCATCATTTGGTTATACCAAGAAAGCACCAGTTACTACAGAAAAATAACGACCGCTCCGCCTATATTAAAGCCACAGGGTTAATAAAGCGTGTGCAAAAAATGGAGGGAGCAAGCATAACCGGACGTAACACTGGCTGTTCCATATTGAGCAAAGGTTTTTAACTGTTGTAACTGCCACGTACACAACTCACGCCATTGCACATCTCAATGAGGAAACTATTAGAGATGAAAACGGATCGAATACGAACGGATATCACTGATATCACATTTGTTTTTATATTTTTGGTCGGATTCGAATTTAAATACGGATAGTGTCGAACATGCCGAATATGATACGATTGGATGTCGACATCATAAATATACAATTTGAGTATTCGGATATGGATACGGTATCGGATATTGAATATCCGGATTCAAATACGAACAGATCTAAACACCTCTAAACGGATTCGGTCGAACGGAGAAACTATAGACATAAATATTGTTTTCTCCTCAAAACCCGCTATATGACCAGACCTATCCAAAATCCGGTTCAATGCTTTCCCTGAATACCACCGGATACCACACCTCAGCATCCCAACAGCTCCAGCTAATCAAATCCCGTAATGAGCTTGAGCCATCAATTAATACATTCCTTGAAGAACTTTGTATCTGGATCTCTCTGATGAACATTCCAAGTGTTCAAAATGCTTCCGAGTAGTAATCCTGAGTTGGTCAGTTAAATCGTCAGCTCTTCTATTTGGCTGGATGAGTCGGTCTGATTAGTGGCTCTTGCTTCTTCCATTTCTTCTTCGCTCTGGAACTGATTTTCGAGAACATCATTTATGTTATCAGGGGGGCACCGATCTGCTTGGTTCCTGGCATCCGCCTGGCAGAAGCACTCTGGCCATGAGTTCGTGTAGAAAGACTCCGGGTGGATGCGCTTGTGGGGGCCACCAAAATGAGTGTTGAACATTACCCTCCTGATTCTCTCAAAGCTAATGCCACGGCCTTCCATCTTGTCAATGAATATCGGGGCAAGGGCCTTTCTGTTTGGTGTGATGGTGGTCCGGAAACCATAGTACATCCGATGCCCCATGAGGTTGTTTGCAAAGTTGCTTGGGCCATCATATGTGGGTATGAAAATGTCTGACAGGAGACAAACCATGTAATCAACTGCTGATCCTGCTAGCCCTTGGGTATTCTCTTCCAGCTTTCCAGGTCCAACTGTGTTGTGGTTCTCTAAGCGTGGAAACATAGCCTTGAATGGCTTCATGAAACGTTTCCCACCAAAGAGCTCACCAGAAGCAAGGTAAATGCGTGTTCTATTGTCAAATCTCATAGCACGTAGAATAAGAGCTACCTGCACAACAATACAAATAGAATATTGGATTACTTCGGTAGTTCAGCTATTAAGAGGTCTTTCCAAAATTCTTTCTAAATTTTCCTACTACATATATATGTTTCAACTTTGCTCCCTATTATTTTTTATATTAATCAAAAGGATTCATTTAATGCTACGAGTTAACTTCTGATTAGACAAACAGTTCCAATCAAGCTCAAGGAATATCTGGATCAATGTTTATGATATTGAGTACCTCTTCTGGAGTTAAAGGGCACTTTCCAATGCGCCTTCTTTCCATGGGGTTAAGTTTCTTTTCTGCAAAATGTTCTTTCCTGTACTTTAACAGAACTTTTTGCTCTTGAGGATCGAATATGTCAATGCACCTGCAATTTTCATTTTGAAAGTAAGGTAAGCAAAAATAAACAGCAAGTAATATCCACTGGGCATATAGCAAGAGTAGCTAGAATTAATGAAAAAGTAATAATTTTCTAAATTATCATATCAAAGACTGAAAATGGTAATAACACTTAATAGAAGTGGGCTTGCATTTGTTGATAAGTTTTTTCTTAATAATTCAATATATATGCATGAATGTTGTCATTTCCATACAAGGTAGCCCTTGTGAAGAGTTCTCTGAGACTAGATTAAAGACTTCAGGGATGGATTTACCCATCGATGGACACAAAAAAGTAAGCAGAGCGTGACATTCAGCATCAGGTGATAATTTTACAGTAGTTTAGTCAAAGCCCTACCCTGCAAAAGCAAGCATATCCAACTCAAATCGAAGATGAATTGACATGAAATGGCCTTCTGAGCGGAGCTTGTTCACTATCTCACTGCTTGTTTTCATGATATGTGGCTTGAATCGCAGTGCATGGTAATTCACCCTGCATCTCAATCTCTGAAGCTCTGGATCATCAATATCTTCTGCCAAACGATGTGAAAATGGAGTTAAATATATAGCTCCATACTTCTTCATCGTCTCCAAAGCATCGGTTGCATACCAAGATACTGGTGCATCTCTAGGTGGTCGAATCTGCGAGGACAAAGAATTGTCCCATGAGTATAGTATGCTCCTAAAAATTAAGTTTTTCATGATAGAAAAAACGAATTTATCATAACTAATTGTAGTGTCCTTTAAATTTATTCACCTGATGGCCTTTGAGCTTCTTGGTCTTTCCATTTGTAGTGATTTCAGGAATGCTCATAACAATTCGAACGTCATATTTCAATGTCTTGATGAAGTGGGGAACATCATAAATACCTACAAAGCCACTGGGTGCATACATAAATGGAGAAAATAAGTAAACACCAACAACAGATGAACATGCAATCATTCAACATAAACGAAGATGGCCAAGATGGTAATTAAGTATAACACATCTTCATGATGGCATTTCCCAATTATGAAAATAAAATAAGGATTTCTAAGAAATTAAAAGAAAACGCAGCACATGCTGCCCTTAAAATATGAATATGAATTAGTCCAACTCCGGATAGTTATAACATTACACTTACAGTAACATCTTCATGATGGCATTCCCCAGACATAAAGGATTTCTAACCAACTCAAGTAGATACATGCATGCTGCTCCTACAAGATGCTATAATCCGAAAATTTCTGCATTGTTGACAATGCATGTTTTTAATTAGAAATACTCTTCTTTACATCATAAGCTCAAAATTTATTAACGTATTACGACTTATGAGCAAACTTTCAGGCTGGGTAGTTTCCCATGTCCTTACCTAACAGTTCCTGCTTAACCCCCCCCCCCCCCCCCCCCCCCCCCCCCCCCCCCCCAAGCTTATATAATCCAGCTTATAGGCACAGAAAAAGAACACTGAAAGATGCTGAAATAAGCTGGTCCAATGCAGCTTATAGGATTAAGCTGGGGGGACCCAGATTACATAAGCTGGATTAAAAGTTGGTCTTTTTGTTGACCAAGTGAGTTTATACAGACTGTTATGGCAACTTGGCAAGTGGAACCAGCCTAGGGGCCCAGGTGGTACAGTATCGCATGAACAGTGCCCAGCAGATTAGATTAGATTGGTTTGGTTTGTTAGGAAAAAGAGATAAGTTAGATTGGTTCGGTTAGGATATTTCCTTAGGGGTCAAGGAAGTTGTCTCTATAAAAGAGAGAACCCGGTATTGATTGTAATCAAGCGAGAAGAAACCCTAAGATAGTTCCCGAGGAAGGGCGGGTATCACGGGGTCTATCTCCGCTAATCCATCTATCCGTAGCCAATTCATATCAATTTGGTATCGGAGACCACTCTCGAGGCATCGCCATCCATGGCCGGCCTCGTCATCGATCCTGCGGCCATCGATGCCAAGCTCGACTACATCCTCGCGCAACTCTCCACCATCAACAAGCGGTTGGATTCGCATGACGTGCGAATTGGGTGCCGGGAGAAATACCAGCAAGAGCAGCAAGTGCGAGCCGCAGCGATAACCACAGCCGCCACGGTTGCCTTCAGCCACACCCTCGTCCCCATGAAGGCCTTTGAGGGCGACATAGCCAACGACGTTGTCAGCCAGGTAGCTACTCCGGCGGGCAGCGCTGTCCAACGCTATGTGCCGCCACACTAGAGCGCCAGCCCCAAGACGCCGTCGTCATCTTCGGTCCAGACAACCCCTACCCTGATCCATAGCAGCGTGGTGATGGTGTACGACAACAGTAACACGGCAATACTAGAGCCGTCCCTTCAGCCCAAGCATGCATCGACTACATGGACGAGAGCAAGGTGCTGATCCCCGCCGACGACGTTCTGCATCCCCTTCGTCCGCGGCTGAGGCGACCTCGACAGGGCACTCCACAAGATCCGCGAGGGCGCCGCCATGATCGGAAACAAGGGGAAGGCCGGCACATGCATCGTTGACAAGGCGGTGCGCCACGTCTGCTCCGTCATGGGCAGCATTTGCACACAACGCAATATGGACGAGGTTTTCGCATATGCCAACGCATCACCGCGCCCTACAAGCTCATCATGCTGACCCCCAAGCAATCGCCACAGCTCGAGGACGAGCTGTCTTGGAGGAGTGAAGTAGTTTTATGGCAACTTGGCAAGTGGAACCGGCCTAGGGGCCCACATAGTACAATACCGCGTGAACAGTGCCCAGCAGATTAGATTAGATTGGTTTGGTTTGTTAGGAAAAAGAGATTAGTTAGATTGATTCAGTTAGGATATTTCCTTAGGGGTCAAGGAAGTTCTCTATAAAAGAGAGAACCCGGTATTGATTGTAATCAAGCGAGAAGGAAACCTAAGATAGTTCCCGAGGAAGGGCGGCTATCGCGGGGTCTCTCTCCGCTAATCCATCTATCCGTAGCCAATCCATATCACAGAATGGGTTATAAAGCTGAAATAGCTGAAGTTTAAACAAAAAGGGCTGAGATTGTTTAACTGCAAAACTCACTCTAGAGTTCTTGTGCACAAAGCTAATATTTCCAAACAAGTTCTAACACTGCAACACACTAATTATATCTAACCACCTGACCAAAAATACTTATAGGACATTAGTCAGCATGTCCGTCTACATGGAACACTTGGACTAGGTTAACTATCTAATGGTAGCCGCACATATCAGGCAAAAGCAATCAACTAATCCAACTTATTTCGAGAAAAAACACAACAGATATGTAACTGAACCAACAAAACAACGTTAATTCCACTTGCTGCAAAAAATTGTGCGGGGGGCACCAGCCAAGACAACAGAAGGATCAACAAAAAACACGAAGTTTGTGGTAAGTTACGCAAGATAAACCATTTCAGACAAATACATACCTTTCATCATGCCAGAATGAATTTGTGTCTAATTCTGGCAGCACCAGTGTAGCATTCATGATTCGTGCAGCAACAACAGCATTACATATCTACAGAATCAAAAACAACAGTGGACCTTAGATGCCTTAGCTGCGTTGCCATGGATATAAAAAATTGCACGATGAATCATGCTGCTTTAGAGATAAGTTTCTTTTCTTAATCATACTGCACTACGTTGTTGGTTCAAGCCACCATTGCACCTGACGCGCAAGTAGCCATTGCTCTCAGATTCAGTTGGCGGGGCTGCAAGCAGAGAGATACCATGTCAGTATATTCATTTACAGATGGTATGCAACTGGACACCGCTAGGAAACAGTGAGAAAATTACGAGGCCAGTATGTGCGTGGTGCAGAAGATGCCCTCCAACCATTTGAATCTGCAGTTCTCCACAACTTATTTACATCAACATCCTTGAGTAGTAGCACTGATGTCAGTACAAGAAATAATTGATAGAACATCCAAGTAATGAATATACATTTAATTTCAGTACTACAGTCCGATTCACGCATTTAGCAAAGCTCAGCCTATAACGTCAAATAAATCTGAACTGAAAGAAAGTGGTGTACCAAAATCTCAGTATATGAAAATTGGACCATTTATCTTTTACATTATTCCCGATTTAACATTTTAAATGCAACACTACTTAGGGAGCCATTTGGGATCATGTTCTGGTCAAAATGTAACTAACCATTTCCACAGAGAAGGCAATCCACCCTTACCAACTAAAATGCATGTGTTTTCTGTCCAACTTCATCATGCCAAGTCACAATAAGTACTAAATGCATTGCAGTTTTAGTTGTCATGCCTCGTTATTTTAGAAGAAATTTAATCTATGCAAACAACCAGCTGAAATGTCATCATCCAAATATCGATCAAGGATTTCGCAATACTGCTCACGTTTTGTGCAGCACCTTGAGAAACTGACAGTTTGCACTGAAACCCCCAAGTTGTTGTAGTTTACTGCAGAAAATACATTGTCTGATATATTTTAAAAGAAGACCAAATTTTTAACATGTGCTGCCTACTAATCAATGCAACTTTCATCCAATTTGATCTTCACTAGGGTTGTAGATTTCTTGTGTCAATCTGCATTCATAAATGAGGCTTCAAGCAGCTTTCACACACAATGCAGCATGCATCTAACTTAACCAGTGTAAAGAGCTCCCAAATTGTTTACGAGCGGACAGAAACGGGACAACCACGCCAATGCCGTCGCTGCCTTCGCTCCCACGCCAGGCAGTGCATAGAGCAGACGGGAAACCGAGAAGAACAAACCAGAAAGCAGGCGCGGGCGAGGCGAGCGCACCTGGACCCTGTAAGAGGCGCCAAACAGGCCGATGGAGGAGGAGGAGCAGAGGCACACGGTGCCGACCACCAGCGCCGCCACGGCCACCCAGAGCCGCGCTGGCCCGCGCCGCCGGCGCAGCGACGCCTCGCTGCCCAGACCCCTGCGCGATCCGACCAGGCCAAACCAAATCAAATGATCGGAAGAAAAAAAGTCGCGAAAAGAAAATGGAGAAATTGCCGGTGGGAGCGAGCGGGCGGGCGGGCGGCTCACCTGCGCATTGGGATCGCGCTTCGCGCGGCGTGTTAGGGTTTGGAGCGCGGATGCCGGGATTGAGGCGGCGAGAGAGTGAGAGGACTCAGATCTGGCGGCGAGCGGGAGTGGAGTACTCTGAGCTGCGCGTGGCCGTGGCCCCCTGGGATGGCGCGGCACGTGTACGGGTCGCGACGCGGCTTGCGGAGGATGTTGGTTTGGGTTCCGAGCCTTCAAGTATGGTTGATCAGCACTCCTAGAAACTAGTACATGTTTAGAAACTAACAAGTTTTTATCTAATCATATGTATTTTTTTTTATTCTCCACCAATTATATCCCTTTTGTGTATTGGTCATTTGGTCCTCGTATAGACTTGGTTTCTAAGTTAAACTTGGTTTCTATGAATTTTTACCTCTCTCTTTAATAACTCTCCTGCCACATAAGCAAAACACTTAGGTGGCAATGCAATCAATATCTACAGAAACTATGGTAGAGTCTGCATTAGAAGTGTCCTAAGTGTCTCATCGATGTAATATAATCTAACAGACAAATTATATATGATTAATTTTTAATAACTCAAAATTCCTTAATTTATGTATGAAGTAAATAAAAATTATAATTATAAGGTGATGACATCAACACATATAATGATGTAATAATTATCTCGTAGTTCTAAATTTTAGCTCATGCGGTGGTTATTTTGCGAAACAACCGTCTTTTTGTCTCTCACCTCTCTGTTTCCTCCATATAAGAAAAATCCTATATACATGAGACGAGTTATGAAATCTTAAGAAACCCATCTACATAAGCCTTCAATGCAATAAGCATCATAGTAAACCTCATCTTTTTACCGATAGGACTCATAAGAGCATATTCTATATCCACTATGCTTTCAGGGTTGGTCCTCTCTACCTCTGCTTTGAAATGGAAAGCATCATCAAAATTGTCATTCCACTTTCCCAATTTTGCATGATCCATCTAAAACAAAGGAAACAAAAAGGTAGGGTGAAAGGTCCGAATTGGCTAGAGGGGGGTAAATAGCCTAAATTTAAAACTCTACAAAGTACTAGACCAAGGATTAGTACCACAAGAGGCTACAAATGCAATGCTAAAGCAACAACTAAACTATGCAAGCCACCTACACAATTCTAGTGTTTTCTAAGCATTAAGCCACACAGACTAACTAGCTGAAAGCCCATGTTTGGTTTTGGATAATTGATTAAACCTAGTTTGTTAATATTTGCTCTAAGTGTTTTATGAGATTAATTAGCAAACAACAAGATGGAGCAAAGGACCGGGTCGATGGAGGCCATAAGTGTAGGACAATGACGGCATCCATGTAAATGATATAAGTCCATCATTAAAAGGTGTGCACAAGCTTCATCAAGAGAAGAAAAGGAAAATGGAGAAAAGCTAGGAGCCAAAGGCAAAGATATAATCTATAGGAGCTCTTTTGCTTTTGGTAATCAAGACTCCATAGAGAGAGAGTGATCACATTTAGAATAGATAGCCGTACTATCAAGAGGAGAGAAATCGTTTGTGAAATACGGTTATCAAAGTGCCACTAGGTGTTCATATTCATTGCATATGCATGTAGATGCTAGTGACACTAACAAAACCTGTTGAAAACTCTTTGAAAAATACTAACACACGTGCACTTAAGTGAGAGATACTTTGGAGTGTTAGTGCCCTTGGAAATGGGGTGAAGTTTGAGTGGTAGAGAGGGGTTTGGGTCCTCTCTCCCTCCTGTCGAGCTTGCGAGACAGGATTCAGCGCTTTTCGTTGAATTCTCAGTGTAGAAAAGTGCATCAGAAACTTGTCAAAATTGTCCGGTGGCTTACTCTTTGAGAAAGTGCAAAAATGTGCGCATCGGACGCTGGGTGCGTCCGGTGGGGTAACACCGGATGCGTCCGGTGCGAACCTTGTGCTCTCGAGTCGGTTCGGTGAAGTTTTCATCGGACGCGCGAATTTCTTCACCGGACGCGCTGGGAACACTGTTCCAGCGTCCGGTGCCTCTGACCAAGCGAGCAGCAGTTGACCGTTGCAGCGGCGGACGCCGAGGAGCGTCGGGTGACCCTGACGGCTCCACGTCCGGTGTGAGGGCGCGCAGTGGATGAACTCAAACGGCTAGTACACGAGTCGCTGGGCGATTCACCAGATGCTGCACCGGACGCGTCCGGTGTAAACTTAATCTGCGTCCAGTGCCCTCGAAAACAGTGAGTAACGGTGGAATCTTTGAGTTGGGGCTATAAGTAGTGGAGTGGCCGGCTTGTGCTCTATCTCTTGGACATTTTCATTGACATAGCAACCTAGTGAGCCTCTCCACTCCTCTCTCACACATTCTACTTGACTGAGATCATCATTTGGTGAGATTGGAGAGCATCAAGTGCATTGCATGAGTGTGATCATCTAGAGGCACTTGGTGAGTGTATTTCGTAGCGGATTCTCTTGTTACTCTTGGAGTTTGCTGACTCCTAGACGGCTTAGAGCTGCGTGGATCGTTGAGGGGAGTTGGTGATTGTCTCCGCCTCCGATCGGTGAAGTGTAAGGGGTTCTTGAGCCTTCCCCGCGGGAGATCTCAATTGGCTACTCTAGTGGATTGCGCGTAGCTTGTGGATCCCCATCTTGTGTTGGTTGTGCGGCACCCTTGAGAAGGGCTTGGCGTGTGATGCCAATTAGCGCGTGAACTTCCAAGTGGGTGTATCGCTATAACGAGGAGTACCTTGCCGGCAAGTAAGTGAACCTCGGTAAAAAATCTTGTGTCATCTCTCTACCGAGGATTTCTTTTGTTTATTGTGATTGATTGTATTGGTATTCATATCATCACTTCTTCGGCGATATAACCATCTCCCTGTCCTTTACATTTGAGCACTTATCCTCTTGTGTAGCTCTAGTTGTAGTTGCTCACCTAGGAGTAGACTAAAGTAGTAACTTAGCTTCTTGTGTGTGAAGTTAGAGACTATAGTCTAGAACAGTAAGGTGGCTTGCATTTTTTAGTAGGCTAGCGCAAAATTCGCTTCGCTACTTATTTGTCTAACCACCTTGTCTAAGTGTTCTTTGTAGAAGTTTTTTATAGGCTATCCACCCTCTCTAGCCATTTAGGACCTTTCACTAGCAAGAGCAAAGCAACTAAAACAACTACATAAGGCAAGCAAGATAGAAAGCTAACTACTTTGCACAAGGTAAAAGAGATACACTTTGGGAGTTATATCTTTGCCTTGTGATGAAGCCAATCACCGAGATAATCGATAAATCACTCACTCGAAGGTGAGGAAATCAATAAGAACATCAAGATTTATCCCCGGGTTCACGTGCTTGCCGGCACGCTACGTCCCCGTTGTGTCGACTTCAACCGGTGGTTCGGTGGCTAATCGGTACCACACGCCGAGCCTACACAAGGCGCCACAAAGACCTACCACAGAGAAAGTAACTCAATGACACGAACAATCCACTAAGTTACCTTTGAGCTCTCCGCTCGGGGTAGGCACGAACCCCTCACAATCCACCGGTGTGAGCAAGCACAATTACCAAGCTTCTCCACACCTTCTCCACCTCCAAACCGGCTAGGTGACGGCAATCACCAAGAGTAACAAGAATTACTCCGCCACCAAGCCACCAACTGCACTAGGATGCAAGATGATGATCACTATACTTGAATCACTCACTCTCAATCAAAATCTTGAGTTGAATAAAAGGGAGGGAATTGGAGGGAGTGTGCTAAGCTCACAAGACGCTTAGGAAGATCAAAATGCGCAAGAGTTGTACCCCAAGCCAGCAACACTCCTATATATAAGCGTGCTCAAAGATTTAGCTGTTTCTCACTGAAATCGAGCACACCGGACGCTGAACAAGTTCACACTGGACATGTCCGGTGGTTGTCCGGTGTATCGCCCGCTGACACGTGTATTAGCCGTTTGAATTTTAACTATCGCGTGCCTCCACACCGGACGCGTCCAGTCTCACAACGGATGCCCAGACACCAGTGTCCGGTGTGCGACCAGAGAGGTTCCAGAAAGCATTTTTCCACACCGGACGCGTCTGGTGTTGCCCCACCGGACGCACCCCTGTGTCCGGTGCTACGCAGTCAGATTTCTAAGTTATGCACAGTGTACACCGGACGCATGAACAGTGATTGCGTCGCGTCCGGTGCCCTCAAACGTGCGTCCGGTGAAAAAAATTCACCGAACAACCCGAGAGCTCACAGATCACACCGGACGCGTGCGGTATTCACATCGAACATGTCCGGTACTCACACCGGACACGTCCGGTGCAGCGTCCAGTGCACAGCAGAAACCATTCTCGAGTACTTCTCTCTGCCCTTGCTCACAAGTGCTAACATCTAAGTGTTCCATATTATTTGGCACGTATGTTAGCAGGTTTTGAACATATTTGTAAGGCGAAGTTAGTCTCTCTAGGTTAGGTTCAAGTGTATGCAACTAATATGCAACCTAGAGCACTTGCTGACCGGGTTCACGAAATAATTCCAATCATAATAGTCCGGCCATCTATTCTAAATGTGATCGCACTCACTAAGTGCCTTAGTCACCGAAACAAAGAGCCTAACCTTTTACCTTAGCCTCTACCTCTTTGATCCTTTGCTTTCACCTTTCCAAGACTTGATATTTTCTTTAGCTCATGTCATCTTCCTCCTCATCACTAACATATTTTAGGCTACACACACTTAGCACTTAGGTTAGTAGCTAGGTTTCATCAATTGCCAAAACCAAACTAGGAACTTTCAATCTCCCCCTTTTTGGTAATTGATGACAACCCCTTTACAAAAGAAATATGCATTAAGATTTTGAACTTATCATGCTTGTCCATGAGTAGATCATGAAAAGATTTGGACAACCATCACAAGTTCTATTTTAGTTGTATTAGCTTCCCCTACCTATGTGCATTGAGTTTGGATTGAAAGCTAGCACACATGTATTCAAGTGGAGTGTAATTCTACCAAAATTGTGCTAAGGTGTATAGAATGGACCTTTGAACCGTGATACCATCGGAGTTGCCATGTACACCATCCTTAGCACCTTAGTAACTAGAAGATCACAAATACTAGAGCACACCGTGAGATCACATTAAACAAGCTCTAGTTACCACTTGTAAGCATAAGACCAACTAGTTACTCCTACACATGCTAGTTGTTCAAATCATCATTCATGTTCTACTACTAGTAATACACCACACAAGCATGTATATGAAAGTAAATACAAATGCAATGTGCAAGCATATGATTAATGCGCATCCAAATGCAACAACTTGCATATGTGATTGCTCCCCGTACTTGTGTGCTTCAAAATTTTGATTACCCCTCTCCTTTGGCCTATTGTTCTCCCATCATCGGCCTAATGATGGTTCATCGCGCTTTCTCTTTCTTTTGTAACTTTCTCTCCCCTTTGTCAATAATTTCTCAAAAAGGTTAATTTGTCAAGTTCATTTGATTTGGAAAGAGAGTTCATTTGTCACTTGGGCTCAATCTAGTGCACTTGCCTAGGATATATAACTGAGCTTGATCTAAGGACAAGGTTCTTCATGCCACTAGGGGTTATCTTGCCCATGTTAAGTTATATACATATAGCTCATGAAATAGATTGAACAATAGAGGATCAAGCACATACACATGTCATATGTTACCACTAGTTCATACAAATAAGAAAAACAATAGTGATATCAAAGTCATTTGTTTTTCATGAATGGACCTAAGTTGAGAGTATGTCTATATGCTCTAAACATGTCCTAATAAGTATGAATGCCATGTCAAACAATTTTACCTTACTTTGTCGGAGTAGAGGCATGTCATATATGTGTGGGGTAATCTCAACTCATATTGGAGAAATCAAGAATATTCAATTCATTTCTCAACTTGCAAAACTTTTTCTCATCTAGTGGCTTGGTGAGTATGTCGGCCAATTGATCATCGGTTCTAATGCTTTGAATGTCAATGTCACCCTTTTGTTGATGATCCCGAATGAAGTGGTGCCTCAAATCAATGTGCTTGGTTCTTTGATGTTGAACCAGATGGTTGGTTAGCTTGACGGTGCTCTCATTGTCACATAGCAATGGCACTTTCTTGAAGTTGATTCCATAGTCCCTTAAAGTTGCCTTCATCCATAAGATTTGAGTATAACAACTCCCCGCACTAATGTATTCGGCCTCGGTGGTGGAGAGTGCTATGCTATTTTGCTTCTTTGATGACCATGAGACAGGAGATCTTCCCAAGAGTTGACATGTGCCCGATGTACTCTTTCTATTGATCTTGCAACCGGCATAATCCGTATCGGCATATCCAATCAATTCAAACTTTGCACTCTTGGGATACCACAATTCAACATCTTGAGTGTGCTTCAAATATCTCAATATCCTCTTTGCGGCCTTCATATGACTCTCTCTAGGAGATGCTTGACATCTAGCACACATGCACACATTAAACATGACATCTGGTCTTGATGCGGTGACATAGAGCAAACTTCCAATTAGAGACCGATATGCTTTTTGATCAACCATATTGCCACATTTGTTCTCATCCAAGTTTCCACTAGTACCCATGGGAGTGCTAATTGATTTTGCATCTTGCATACCAAATTTCTTGATCATGTCCCTTGTGTACTTTCCATGACAAATAAATGTGCCATTCTTCATTTGTTTGATTTACAATCCAAAGAAGTAAGTAACTTCATCCATCATAGACATTTCAAATTCTTTAACCATCATCTTTTCAAATTTCGCACACAAGACTTGACTTGTTGATCCAAAGATAATATCATCCACATAGATTTGCATAATCTTTAAGTCACCATCAACCATCTTGGTGAAGAGAGCGGTGTCAACCTTGCCTATCTTGAACCCCTTAGAGAGGAGAAAATCCCTTAACCTTTCATACCATGCTTTTGGTGCTTGTTTCAATCCATAGAGTGCCTTCCTTAGCTTGTACACATGATTGAGTTTCTTCTCATCTTCAAAACCGGGTGGTTGTTCAATATATACTAGCTCATTGATGCAGCCATTGAGAAATGCACTTTTGACATCTATTTGATAGAGTTTGATGTTGTGAGCATAAGTATATACAAGAAGAATCCTTATTGCCTCCAATCTTGCAACCGGAGCATAAGTCTCTGCAAAGTCCAATCCTTCCACTTGAGTGTACCCTTGTGCCACTAATCTTGCCTTGTTCCTTACTACAATACCATCTTGATCTTACTTGTTTCTAAATACCCATTGGTTCCAATGACATTGTAGTTCTATGGTCTCTCTACCAATTCCCAAACTTCATTTCTTTGAAAGTTATTTAACTCTTCATGCATATCATTCACCTAATCACTATCTTGCAATGCTTTCTCAATGTTTTCTGGCTCTTCAAATGACACAAATGAATAGTGAGCATAAAATGATGCTAGTCTTCATCTTGTTTGCACACCCTTTTGAATATCACCAACAATTTAATCTAATGTATGATCTCTCGCAACATTTGTGGTTGAAGCACTTGAGGTTGATTGGTTGAGCTTGATTGAGCAATAGATTGATTTGCTTGAGATGAACTAACTTGATCTTGATATTGCACTTGAGAGCTACTAGCTTGATCATTGGATGGAATTTGCACTTGATCTTTGTCATCTTCCATGTCAACCACTTGAGTCGGTCTAATGTCACCAATATCCATCTCTTACATAGCATTTGCCAATTGAGGTCCACTCACATCATCTAGATTCTCATCTTGATCTTGTGACCCATTGGTTTCATCAAATTCAACATCCTGAACTTCCGCAAGTTGACCACTTCCCAAATTCTAAACTCTATAAGCTTTGCTAGTGGTGAAATATCCAAGCAAGAATCATTCATCACATTTCTTCTCAAATTTGCTCAATCTAGCACCCTTCTTCAATATGTAGCACTTTATGTAATATTCGGTTTTCTTCCATTCAAAATCTCATAAGGAGTCATCTCCAACATAGAATGACAATATAGTCTATTTGCGTAGTAGCATGCCGTGTTGATTGCTTCGGCCCAAAAGGATTGACTCACATTATACTCACTAAGCCATGTCAATAAGAGTTCTATTCTTCCTTTCAACTAGCCCATTGGATTGAGGTGTGTACATGGCCGAGAATTGATGTTTGATTCCATATTCATCACATAGCTCATCAACTCTTGTATTCTTAAACTCACTATCATTGTCACTTCTCACTCTTTTGATGGTGGTTTCAAACTCATTACAACTTCTCTTGATAAAAGATTTGAAGATAGCATGCACATCACTCTTGTCAATCATAAAGAAAACCCATGTGTATCTAGGGAATTCATCCACAATCATCAAACCATATTTGTTGCCTCTAATGCTTGTATAGGTGGTTGGTCCAAATAGATCCATGTGCAATAACTCAAATGGCTTGCATGTGCTCATCATGCTCTTCTTAGGATGAGTGTTGCCAACTTGTTTTCCGGCTTGACATGCACTACATAACTTGTTCTTCTCAAACTCAACATCTTTAAGGACTCTAACCAAGTTATGCTTTACAAGTTTGTTCAATTGCTTCATTCCAACATGACCAAACCTTCTATGCCATAACCAACCCATACTCGACTTAGAGAGTAAGCATGTTGACAATTGCGACTCTCTAGCACCAAAATCCACTAAGTAGAGGTTCTCATATCTAAATCCTTTGAATATCAAGTTAGAACCATCTACACTTATTATTTTCACATCATCAACACCGAATATGCACTTGAAACCAAGATCACAAAGTTGAGCTACCGACAATAGATTGAAGTTCAAGCTCTCTACCAATAGCACATTGAAAATGCTCAAGTCATTGGATATTGCAATCTTACCAAGCCCTTTGACCTTGCCTTTACTATTGTCCCCAAATGTGATACTATCATACTCATTGCCACTAGAATTTATTTGGTTGAACATTCTTGCATCACCGGTCATGTGTTGAGAATACCCACTATCAAGAACCCAATGCCTCCCTCCGGCTTTGTAATTTACCTACAAAACAAATCAATGCCTTTTAGGTACCCATGCTTGTTTTGGTCCTTGGAGGTTAGCAACCAAAGACTTTGGCACCCAAATAGGCTTCAACCTTGGCCTCTCTTTAGGTGTACCAATGTATTTGACTTTGACACCTTTCTCACTCTTGGTAAGCATGTAACAAGAATCAAGCCTAATATATTTAGCACTAGCAAATTTTATTTGCTTATTCTTGTTGTTAGTGATGCAATTTGCCTCAATATGCCCAACTTGCTTACACTTGTAGCAAAACTGACCATTGCTTCTCACAAAGCTAGGCTTTGGAGTTACAAAGGCCGCCTTGCCCTTCTTGGGAGTATAGCCAAGTCCCTCTTTAGAGTTACTATATCTTTGCCTACCCAATCATTGTAGCAAGCGGGCATCCCCACCATAGGCATTGCCTAATGCGCGGGTTAGCTTGTCCACCTCCTTCTTTAATTTTTCATTTTCAACCTTTAGTGATGGGTCAACACTAGTGGTGAAGGTAGAAGTAGAGGTGGATGATGATGAGGAGCTAGTGTTATTAAGTGTGGTTGCAACAAGTGGTTCATTAGATGGTTCATTCATTGTATCACAAGTTACACCCACATCACATGTTATAGCAACATCATGCACTTTGGTTAGCTCTAAGAGTGAGAAGTGAGCTTTCTCAGGCTTGGTGTGAGCTAGTTTTAGATCCTCATGGTCTTCCTTTAAACACTCATGAGAAGCATTTAGCTCATCAAGGGATTTCTCAAGATCTTTTACCTTCTTGATCAATTCCTTGCACTTCTTAGACTTAGAGCTAATCAAGTATTCGGCTTGCTCTAACATGTCCATGAGTTGTGCTACACTAGGCTCATCAACATCACTATCATTATTGCTATCATTTTTATCATCATCACTTGAGTCATCGTATTTTACCTTGGTGGACTAAGCCATGAAGCATGATGAATCAAATGATGAAGGCCTCTTGTTGATAGCAATAGAAGCCATAGCCTTCTTCTTGGATATCCTCCTCTCATCATCATCACTAGAATCATCATCATCGGAGGAAGCATCACTATCCCATGTCACCACATAGGATCCACCCTTCTTCTTGGAGAAGTTGAACTTCTTGTCCTTCTTTTCCACCTTGTCCTTCTTGTCTTTCTTCTTGTGATCATTTTCATCATGACTAGCACGAGGACAATCCGCCACAAGATGATTCGGGCTCTTGCAATTGTAGCATTTTCTCACTACATCTTTACCCTTGAAGTTGTCTCTTCTCTTTCTAGTACCATAGTCCTTCTTCTTCATGAATCTTCCAAACTTACGCACGAAGAGAGCTAGTGCCTCATCATCACTATCAAGGCTAGATGCATCATCATCATCACTTGATTGAACTTTCTTGCCCCTGCCCTTGCACTTGGAAGAAGAGGTGGTGGATTTGAATGCCACAGTCTTCTTGCTCTTGTCATCCTCCTTCTTCACTTCTTCACTATCACTCTTCTCATTATATTGATCCTCGGTCATCACATCACAAAGAATCCCATTTGGAGTGACACCCTTCAAGCCACCCCGGAAGATGATAGTCCTCAAAGTCTTGAACCTCTTCGGCAAGCACATGACAAACTTATGAGAAAAGTTCTCATCACTTGTTTTCTCACCCAAGCCCTTGAGATCATTGACAATCACTTGAAGCCTATAGAACATCTCCGGAATGCTTTCTTTATCTTCCATCTTGAAGTTTGAGAGCGTGTCGTTTAGCATGTACAACTTAGCACTCTTTACCATTGAAGTGCCCTCATAGGTTTGCTTTAGTCTTGTCCATACTTCACTTGCTCTATCCAAATCCTTGATTTGCTCAAACACCTTTGAATCAATGCCATTGTATATGGTGTTGAGAGCCATTGTGTTGCATTGGTTGTTCTCTTGCTCTCTAGGTGTGGGGCTTGCGGGATCAACCACAATGTACTCCTTTTTGGTGACCTCCCACACCTTCTCATGAATTGAGCCAAGATACATTCTCATCTTGCTCTTCCAATAATCAAATGAGCTTGTGCCATCAAAGTGAGGTGGTTTGCCCTCAACATGATTGAACATGATATGAGCCATTTTAATGCACCGAAGGATGTTAAGCCTTGACTAAACGGTGACCTCGGCTCCGATACTACTTGAGAGGTCCGAGTTGGCTAGAGGGGGTGAACAGCCTAAATTTAAAAATCTACAAAGTACTAGACTAAGGATTAGTACCACAAAAGGCTACAAATGCAATGTGAAAGGATCAAGGATGCCCAAGAGGGGGGTGAATTGGGCAACTAATAATTTTTCGAAACACAATTCAACCTATCGCAATTTGCCCAATGTCACCCCACAAGTGCTTGTGACAATTCTATTTCTAAAACAAGTTATGCAACCTAGAGCCAAGTCCTATCACAAGTATGCTACTCTAGGAAAGTAGTGAACACAAAGGAAATGCGGGTATATAAAGGGTTAGAAAGACAAATCCGATTTTTCCCGAGGTATCGAAGAGTCGGCACTCCCCACTAGTCCTCGTTGGAGCACCCGCGCAAGGGTGTAGCTCCCCCTTGATCTTCGCAAAGACCAAGTGCTCTCTACGGGCTGATCCTTTGCCACTCCGGCGCGGTGGATCGCCCACAACCGCTCACAACTTCGACTTGGGCCGCCCACAAGCTCTCCAAGCGGTCACCAAGCCACCGATCGCCACCAAACCGTCTAGGTGATGCCGATCACCAAGAGTAACAAGCTTAGACTCTCACTTGACCAAGAACAAGGCCAAAGAGGGTGATGGATGCACACAAGTCACTCTTGATCTCTCTAGGGAAGAAGCTCACAAGCAATGGAGTTCACACTAATCTCCCTAGGGCTCTTGCTCTCTCACAAGATCAACAATGGTTCTTTCAGCTGTTAGAAATGGCAAGAGACATAGAATGGAGGCTTTGGTAGAGTATAAATACTCACCCTCTGCAAAACTAGCCGTTTCTCACTTTCCTGCGAACCGTCGGACTCTGCCGAGGCTCGATCGTCGGACTAATTTCCACGGTCCGACTCTCACACAAACACTGCGCCCAGAACTGTGACAGAGGGGCGTCGGACCGAACTCGATGGTCCGACGCTCCTCAGTCCGACGCTTCTGCCTGCGGGCACAGTGCCTCTCAACGGCTAGTACACGGAGCAATGGTCCGACGCACATCGTCGGACCAAGTCCGACGCTCAAACTCGCTCTGGGAACCTCTCTGGAAGCGTCGGACGCTAACAGATATTAGTCCGACGCTCCCACTCGCGACGGTCCGACGCTCGCTCAAGTACCCAGAGGCACCGTCGGACTCTGGCCAATGGTCCGACGCCCATCCGGCCAGGGTCCGACGCTCCCTGGCACGCTGAAACTCGTCCAGGGGCTGCCACGTGTCGTCGGACTCTAGCTATTGGTCCGACGCCCATACTAGTTAGAGTCCGACGCCTCTAATTTGATCAAAACTTCGCCGAATCGAAAACTTTCCAAAACGAAGTTTGATCCTCTCTCTCTCAGGAGTATCCCTAGGCTGTCTAGAGCTATGTTGGACAAGTGTGCATCACATCTACACTCTCTAATCTTGCTCTAAGTCAAGCTACCCATCCAAACCCCTCTTAATAGTACGGTCAAGGAGAAAAAACAAAACCTAAGACTACGCCAAGTGTCTCTCAACTCCAAACGACACTTAGCACTAGCCTATCACCGTCTTGTCTTTCATCCTTTGAAAACTGAATCGATTTCCATCGCTAGGGGCTTGAACCTATATGTTATTATGACCTAACCTCTAGGTTATCCTGCAAAACACACGTTAGTCATAATAATCGTCTTGTTGTCATTAATCACCGAAACCACTAGGGCCTAGATGCTTCAATCTCTCCCTTTTTGGTGATTGATGACAACAACCTCAAATAGATTTAGAAGGAATGAGGTTTTTAAAGGTTTGATTCATATAAGCATGTGACAATAAGAGCAAAAAGGTTAGGCATACTTATACAAATCAAGACCACAAGGTACATATAAGATAAGAAATAAGCACAAGTACCAAACGATACGCTCAAGATCGGAATGAAGTGCGGAAGCTAAGACAAGAGCGTAACCAAAAGAGAATCAAGTGACACAATATATAAATAATCATGAAGCTCAATCACATGTCACAAGCAAGTCTCAAAAATGAAAATAAACATAATGCATGATAATGTCACATCCAAAAGAACAAAAGAATCAAAACCCTCTCACGCGCTCCCCCTAAATCTATGCTCTCTCCCCCTTTGGCATCAACCACCAAAGACCTAAGACTCAGGAGGAGGAGAAGAAGCTGCAGCGTCGCGGTCGGAGGAGTGAGGTCGAAGCTCAAACTGAGAAGGGTCTTCCTCGGACTCGGAGCTCTGAACAGCCTGACCCTGTGTCGGAGCACGTGAAGGAGAAGCGGTCTGGGTCTGCTGAGCTGTCTCTGTAGCTGCCGCTGTGACTACTACTGTCGCAGGCCCTGCTGAAGTCGGGAGAGGCTCTGAAGAGGCGACTGACGACGGTAGTGTCTCTGTAGTCCCAGTGGCAGGTGGAGCTGTGGTGGTGGTAACAGGCAATCTGAACTCAGGAGGTGTGGGAATGCCTGTGATCTCACTGAAAGTAGCACCCAAGCTCCTGGACACTGAGTGGCCACCTAGGTCAGGCGTGAAACTGGTGTGGATCGGAGTGAACCCCTGAGTGCCTGGCGTGGCAAACCACTGCTGAGTCTGCTGAGTAGGTGTGACAAACTGGCTCGGTAGAGAAGCTGTGCCCTGACTCTGAAGTCCACCAGACTGTATCGCTGGAGTCACTTGGGCTGCAGTGGCTGCCGGTCCAACCTGCTGGACTGGAGAGGCAGTGGCTAGGAACGGTGGGGCTCCGGTGTGCCTGATGATGTGCTCCATAAACCCAAAGGTCTGTAACTGTATCTGCTGGCTCTGGAGCTGCATCTGGAGCATCTGCTGCTGGAACTGATCCTGCCGAAGCTGAATCTGAGTGAGAGCTGCAGCCTGCTCCCTGGCAAACCGGGACTGCTCCTCTGCCTGACGCTGCTGTGTCTGCTGTAAGGTCTGAAGAATAGCAAGCAGTGCAGGGTCTGTCTGTGAAGTCTGAGGAGCGGAGCTGGACCCACCGGCCTTCGAGTCGTGAGCTCGTGGACGTGAAGGGATGGCCCGGTAGTCCCTGTCAGAGCTGGACGAGGAGGTGTCGACGGGGTCGTCGTCTGCAAGTAACTGCTCAAGCTCGCTATGGGCAACGTGCCTCATAGCCTCGTCCTGCTGCTGAACCTCTGCCATGTCTGCCCCTGAAGTCTGACGGCGCTGTACTCTGTGTAAAGCTCGACTGCCACGGCGTCCGTCAATCAGAGAGGTCATCCGATATACTGGAAACTCTGTCTCAGTCTGGCGCAACTCACGAGAGATTCCTGTCCAAATCCGGTGCAACCTCCGCTCAAGGATGTGTGAGATCCAATGAGCGTAGGGGAGCTGTCGCCGAGACCTGATGCCCTCTGCTATGGTGTCCTCCATCTCACTGATAATTAGATCGGCAATGTCAAACTCAGACTGCTGGACCAGGGCACTAAGGAGCCATAGCTGTAGGTGTGTCAAACCCTCCTTGTACCCCTCCCGCGGTAAAAGAGTACGCCTCATCACGTCGTTCAGGAGACGAACGACGGGATGAAGCTCCGAAGGTGTCCTGCGGGAGCTGTCTCCGAACGGTGGTCGAAAACATGCTGCGATATGAGCAGTACCAGGTGCCAGTCCTCCGTGAGCCCTCCTCGGTGGGTCTGTCGTGGTATAGCAAATGCTGTGCAACCTGGTAGCTGACTCTAGCACTCCAAGCAGCTCTCGCAGAGCCTTCGCGTAGAGCCGGTATGGCTCTCCGCCGAAGGTGTACTGCAAGTACTCGTGGTCGGGGTCGATCCATAGGGAAGCATAGAACTCTCGGACCCACGACTCCACGTATCGGCCTGATCGGCCAAGAAGCTCTGCAAGTCCAGGCAGGTATGTCAGATATGGCCTGATCTCCTCTCCTGCTGCCTGGACTATGTCCTCTAGGGGACATACTCTATGCTGTCGCAGTCCAACTCCTGTGGCCATGAGGGCGGTGAAGAAATCCTCGTGAAGAGTGGTGTACCAGCCCTCAGAAGCTCTGGGATCTCTCTGATCCGGAAACCAGCTGGAAAGCGACATCAGCCGGAGCTCTCTGACTCGGGCTGCAGAGATCCTCTGCAAGTCCAAGTGAACATCCGGCTCAGGCACCGGCTGAGGCTCGGAGGTAGCAGGCACCCTGGGAACTCGGTCGCCGCGCCTCTGACCAGCGGGCCGGGGTGGCACCGAAGGTCGAGTGCGGCCCGAGCGACGAAGAGGTGGAGCCCGGGCCTGCTCCCCCTGAGTAACTGCCTCCTGCTGCTCTGGCTGCCTCGGCTCTGCCAGCACTAGTTGTGCTGACTCAGTCTCCGGCTGCCTCTGAGACTGCGGCTGCTCCTCGGTCTCATCTCTGCCCGACAAACTGACAGAGATGCCTCCAATGTGTATACCCCTGCCACGCTCTGCCTCTTCTGCAGCCTGTGCTACCCTGATGGCCTGCCTCTGCTCTGCTGAAAGCCTCTTTCTCTTCTTGCTGCTTTCAACGAGAGGGGCCTTCCCCTTGTCCAAAGGTGGACGAGGAGGAGGCCTCTCGTCTCCACCTGTGCCTCCCTGACTGCGACTGACCTGCTTGCAACGAACCATCTCTGCCAACTGTCACTGTCTCTCTGAAGCTGCTAGCTGACACTCAGAGGCTTGGCCTCGTTCCGTATCCGCGAGCTTGGCCCCGGATTCACTGACGCACTGCCAAACTCTCTGACCACGACAGCTGCAAGAGAGAAATAGACAGGGATACATAAGCATATATAATCTAGAGATGAGTGATCCTAGGAAGCAAGCATAATGAGATAAGAAGGGAATAGCAAGAAACCTGCGAGAAAAGGAACCTGTGAAGGGGTAAGAGACTCTGTCGACGCGAGGCACCACAGGGAATCACACTAGGTGTAAAGCACCCCCACAAGCCCTAGAATGCCCGAGAGAAGAGTCAAACTCAATAGAACTGCGAGGAACGCGAGGAATAATGGTTAGGGCATTTCATCGAACATCTTGAGTACGAAGTAGATTTGAAACAGGGGATTCAAATCTTACCACCATGTGAGCAGCTGAGGAGTAGAGGGATGACGAGTTCGACAATGGGGAACTTCCTTGAGCCGCGGTGATGAGCACAACGGCGGCGAGAAAACCGACGGCGGCAGTGCTGCTCGGTGGCGCTCGGCACGGCGACGAGCGGCTGCAGCAGGGCGCGGACGCGCGCGTGGAAGAAGAGGGGGGTGCCCGCACGCGCGGGAAGGCCAGGCTGCCGGCGGCGAGGGCGCGGGCGAGCTGGCGGCGGAGGTTTAGGGCGCGGCGCGGCGGTGGCGGCTAGCGTTAGGGCGAACGGGCGCGGCGCAGCGAGCGGCTCGGGAAGATGAATAGGAACTGACAGCGGGGCCCCACGCAACAGAGAAAGAAAAGAACTGAGGCGCGCCTTCGAACCGACCGTCGGACCATTACTGTGCAAGCGTCGGACCAATACTCCGCAGAGTCCGACGCTTCCAGTAAGCTCCAGCGGCCGTCGGACTTAGTCCGACGCCCCACGTCGGACCAATACTTTCGGTCCGACGCTGCGTCCGACGCTTCATTCGGCTTTGCCGTCCACCGTCGGACTGAGGTTGAAAGTCCGACGCTGTGAAATCCAGCGTCCGACGCCTCGTACAACAGGGAAAGGGACCGTCGGACTGAGGCTATTGGTCCGACGCTTGGAAAATCAGCGTCCGACGCCTCGGTCCGACGCTCTAAAACCTGTTTTCTTCCAAATTTCTTCACGCCGACTCTTCCCAACTAAGTTCCAACCCCAATAAGAGTCAAATAAACACCAGTTGGAACCAGTATGAGAGGCCCTCTCTCAAACCCTCAATTTTTCAAATATTTTGCCTTAGGCATATGTGAATTTTATGAAGATAGGCAATGAAATCCATAAACAAAACGACAAAACAACAATCATGCAATATGCAATGCAAATTCACGTAAATTAAGCTAGTTGTTGTCAAGTTTTTCCTCGGGTAAGCTTCTTCACACGCTTTTAGGCGGTTATCTTAACCGAGTTAGACAAACCCTACGTGCAATTCAATGTTAGACATGTTTTATGTTACAATACAATGCACATGACAACACAACATCATCTTTTAGTGAAGTTGCTTAGATCAAGGCAATTAAGTTCATTCCTTAGAGTACAAAAGCGTGCCTCTTCCAATGGTTTAGTGAAAATGTCCGCCAAGTTATCATCCGTTCTCACTCCCTCAAAGGAAATGTCACCCTTGGCAACGTGATCTCTAAGGAAGTGATGACGGATGTCAATGTGCTTTGTGCGGGAGTGTTGAATCGGGTTATTTGCAAGTTTTACCGCACTCTCGTTGTCACACAACAAAGGCACCCTTTTTAAGTTGATTCCATAATCAAGTAGGGTTTGTTTCATATAAAGAATTTGTGCACAACAAGCACCCGCGGCAATGTATTCCGCTTCGGTTGTTGACAAGGCAACACTATTTTGTTTCTTGGAGGACCAAGAAACTAGTGATCTTCCAAGCAAATGGCACCCTCCGGATGTGCTTTTCCGGTCAATCTTGCAACCGGCATAATCCGAGTCGGAATAGCCGACAAGAGTAAAGTTAGCTCCTTTGGGATACCAAAGGCCAATGCTCGGGGTGTGCTTTATGTACCTAAGGATTCTTTTTACCGCAACTAAGTGAGGTTCCTTAGGATTGGCTTGAAAGCGCGCACACATACACACACTAAACATGATGTCGGGCCTAGATGCGGTCAAATACAACAAACTACCGATCATAGAACGATAGAGAGTTTGGTCAACCAATTTACCTCCCTCATCAAGGTCGAGATGTCCATTGGTAGGCATGGGTGTCTTGATGGGCTTGCATTCTTCCATCTTGAAGCGCTTGAGAAGGTCCTTCGTGTACTTCTCTTGTGACACGAACGTCCCCTCCCTCATTTGCTTGACTTGAAAGCCGAGGAAGAATGTGAGCTCACCAATCATGGACATCTCAAACTCCTTGGACATCATATCACCAAATTCCTTGCAAAAATCTTCATTAGTCGAACCAAAGATAATATCATCAACATAAACTTGACAAATGAAGATATGCCCTTTGTGCTTCTTGGTGAATAGTGTGGTATCAATCAAGCCGATTTTGAAGCCCTTGTTGATGAGAAAGTCACGGAGGCGCTCATACCAAGCCCGTGGGGCTTGCTTCAAGCCATATAGCGCCTTGGACAACCTGTAAACATAGTTTGGATATCTAGGGTCCTCAAAACCCGGTGGTTGCGAAACATAGACAAGTTCATTTATGAAGCCATTTAAAAAAGCGCTTTTCACATCCATTTGAAAGAGTTTTAGATTGTGATTAGATGCATATGCAAGTAGGATACGAATGGCCTCTAATCTTGCAACCGGGGCAAAAGTCTCCCCAAAATCCAAGCCTTCAACTTGGGAGAACCCTTTTGCCACGAGCCTTACCTTGTTTCTCACAATGTTGCCCTTGTCGTCTTGTTTGTTGCGGAACACCCACTTGGTGCCTATGACTCTTGCTCCTTTTGGCTTCTCTTCAAGTGTCCAAACTTGATTGCGGGTGAAGTTGTTGAGTTCTTCATGCATGGCATTCACCCAATCCGGATCTTGAAGAGCTTCCTCTATGCTAGTAGGCTCAATACAAGAGACAAACGAGTGATGTTCAATGAATTGAGCATGCCTTTGTGAGCGAGTCATTACCCCCCCTTGAAGGACTCCCTATTATGAGATCTTGAGGATGTGCTTGTAGAAGTGGAGTGGTTCTTCTATCAACCACTTGAGGAGGAGGTTGTGGAGCATCAACATCTTGTGCTTGTGCCTCAATTTCTTCTTGTGTGATGTGGGTGTCTTCATGTGGATCCACCCCATCTTTATCTTCATCATCTTGAGGCATATTTGATGAAGATGGTTGATCGATCACTTGCACATCATCACCATCATCTTTTGGCTTGATGTCTCCGGTTGGCATGTTCTTCATGGCCTTCCTCAAGGGTTCATCACCTACATCATCAAGATTCTCATGCTCTCCTTGAGAGCCGTTAGTTTCATCGAACTCCACATCATATGTTTCTTCAACAAGGCCGGTGGCATTGTTGAATACTCTATATGCTTTGGACTTCAATGAGTAACCAACAAGAAAACCAATATCACAACGTCTTTGAAACTTCCCTAGGTGTTGCCGCTTCTTGTAGATGTAGCATTTGCAACCAAACACCCGAAAGTAGGAGACGTCCGGCTTCTTGCCAATGAGTAGCTCATAGGGGGTTTTCTTTAACAACCGGTGAGGGAATAGGCGGTTGGATGCATAGCATGCGGTGTTGATTGCCTCCGCCCAAAACCTCTCCGGTGTGTTGTACTCATCAAGCATAGTCCTTGCAAGGGTGATCAACGTCCGGTTCTTCCTTTCAACTACACCATTTTGTTGAGGGGTATAGGTGGATGAGACTTCATGCTTGATCCCAACTTCATCACAATATACTTCAATGTTTGTGTTATCAAACTCTTTTCCATTGTCACTTCTAATCTTCTTGATCTTCACTTCAAATTCATTTTGTGCTCTCTTGGCAAACTTCTTGAAAGATTGGGCTACTTCGGTCTTGTCATGAAGAAAGAACACCCAAGTATATCTTGAAAAGTCATCTACAATCACTAAGCAATAGAGCTTGCCACCAATGCTTGCATAAGTTGTTGGCCCAAATAAATCCATGTGAAGTAGCTCTAATGGTCTTGAAGTTGACACAAATGCCTTGGATGGATGTGTATTTGCCACTTGCTTCCCGGCTTGGCAAGCACTACATAATTTGTCCTTCTCAAATACAACATCTTTTAATCCTCTCACCATTTCCTTCTTCAATAACTTCTTGAGTGTGCTCATCCCAACATGTGCAAGCCTTCTATGCCAAAGCCACCCAAGAGATTGCTTGGTGAAAAGACAAGTCTTCAAATTTGCATCTTCCGAGTTGAAGTCCACTAGATAGAGATGATTGTACCGAAAGCCCTTAAATATCACTTCATTATCATCTTTCTTGGAGACAACCACTTCTTCACTTGTAAATAGACATTGGAAGCCAAGATCACACAATTGACCAACGGATAGCAAGTTGAAGCTCAAAGAAGAAACTAGAAGCACATTTGAAATGGAATGATCATTAGATATAGCCACTTTGCCAAGCCCTTGCACTTTGCTCTTGGAATTATCACCAAATGTTATCTTTCCTTGGTCTTCTACATTCTCTTTAAGGGAGGTGAACATACGAGCATCACCGGTCATATGTTGAGTGCATCCACTATCAATTACCCAATGAGAGCCACCGGTCTTGTAGTTCACCTACACACAACAAATCAAACTTGATGTTTAGGAACCCATACTTGAGAAGGGCTCCGGACTTTCTCAACCAAAGCTTTCGCCACCCATAGTTGCCTAGGCCTATTCTTGTTAGGGGGTCCTAGGAACATGACTTTCACTTTGCCCTTAAAATCTTTCCTTAGCATGTAATGAGCATCAAAGGCAAAAGGCCTAGCATGCTTGGGCAAAGGTTGTGGTGGCGGTGTCTTGCACTCATGAGCAAAATGACCTTCTTGACCACATTCAAAGCATCTTTTTGGCTTGGGCTTGGGCTTGTTCTTTGCTTTGTTGAGACGATTTTGAGCTCTAATATTTTGCACCTTCTCACCCATGTATCCAATCCCACTTCTATCAAATTTCATCACGGTGTTCATGAGAAGATCACTTTGGAGATATTGACCTCTTGTGAATTTTTGCAAGCCCACAGTGAGATGACTCTTTTCTTGCTTCAACTTTTTGTTCTCTTCCAATAAGCTTGCAAGGTGACACTTCTCATTTTTGAGAATCTTGTTTTCTTTTCTAAGCACTTCAACTTCATCATCTTGTTGCACCGCTTCAATGACAATGGTGTTTGTGGTTGATTGCTTCTCAAGCTCTTTCTTCAAGTTGTCATTTTCAATCTTGAGCTTCAAATAGTCATCATGGCAATCGGCCACCACCACTTCCTTGCCTTTGCTACTACTACCTTGCTCAATGATCTCATCAATCAAGTCATCACATGATGTAGCTATGTCACACTTAACAACATGGTTAGGAGCATCATGTGTTTCATTGGAAAGCAAGTCATAGGCCATAGCAAGGTTGTCATGATTCACTTTCACTTGAGTATAGTCCTCTTTTAGCTTGTTGTAACTAGTGGTGAGCTCAATGTGTATCCTCCCAAGTTTATCATGTTTTTCTTTGAGCTCTTTTATGTTGGCTTTGAGCTCCTTAACCTTGGATGACACATTTTGATTTTCAACTCTAAGCTCATCACTAGCTTTAGTGAATTGTTCATTTTGAGCTAAAAGGTTTCCATTCTCAAGTTTTAAGTTTTCATTTTTCCTTGTTAGCTTTCTTATAACTTCGGTATAGTCATTTAGCAAGCTAGCAAGTTCATCATAGGTAGGTGAATCATACTCATTGTCACTATCACTACTCTCATCATCACTTTGTACCTTCTTGTCCTTAGCCATAAGGCAAAGGTGTGTTGGAGATGAGGGCGGTGATGGCGGTGGAGGAAGTGAAGTCCCAATCACAAGAGCGGCCACCTTCTCCTTTTCATCATCACTTTCTTCACCGAATGAGCCACTAGAAGATTCAATGTCGGTGAGCCAATCACCAACAATGTAAGCTTTGCCACTCTTCTTGCTTTTGTGAAATTGCTTTTTCTTGAATTCTTTCTTCTTGAATGGCTTGGCCTTCATCTTCTCATCATCACTCTCATCACTAGAGTCTTGCCTTTTGCCCTTGTTCTTGTTCTTGAATTTGTCTTTCTTGGGCTTTGGGCATTGATGAGCAAGATGCCCAAACTCTCCACAATTGTAGCAATCCATCTCGGAGATGGGCTTTCTCTTGCTACTAGTGAAGAACTTCTTCTTGTTGGAATCAAATTTGATTCCCTTGTTGTTGAGCTTCTTGAGCATCTTGGTGGTCTTCCTCACCATGAGAGCGATCTCCACATCATCATCATCATCATCACTTGTGGAGTCAAGAGAATAGTACTTTGCTAGAGCTTTGCCTTTCTTGTCGGCCTTGAGGGCCAAGTCTTTCTTCTCTTCTTTCTTGGATGATGATCCATCTTGAGGAGTGATCTTCATGTACATCTCATGAGCATTGATCTTCCCCAATATTTGGGTGGGGGTTGCATTTGAGAGATCCGTTTGATGAAGTACGGTTACAATGTGACCATACTTCTCAATTGGAAGAGCATTGAGGATTCTCCTTGCAACCTCGGCCGGTGAGATTTGAGTGAGTCCAAGGCCATTTACTTCTTCTACAATGATATTCAAGCGAGAATACATGTCATTAGCACTTTCATTGGATAGCATTTCGAAAGAATTGAGCTTGTCAATGATAAGATAATATCGTTCCTCTCGCTCATTCTTAGTTCCCTCATGGAGCGCACAAATATCCGACCATAGTGCATGGGCGTTTTTGTGATTCCTCACACGGTTGAACACCTCTTTGCTAAGGCCTCTAAATATGATGTTTCGAGCCTTAGCATTCCACTTCTCGTGCTCTTCCTCAACGGGTGTGAGGGTTGCGCCGGGTTTGGGAGTGGGGTACCCTTGTGTGGCGGCTTTGTGAACACCAAGGTCCACCGCCTCAAGGTATGCCTCCATACGAATTTTTCAATAAGGAAAATCGTTACCATCAAAGACGGGAGGGGGACCATCGTGACCACCGGACATCCTTCCTCTTGGCGGTTAAGCCAAATTAATGAGCAACAAGGCTCCGATACCAATTGAAAGGATCAAGGATGCCCAAGAGGGGGGGTGAATTGGGCAACTAATAATTTTTCGAAACACAATTCAACCTATCGCAATTTGCCCAATGTCACCCCACAAGTGCTTGTGACAATTCTATTTCTAAAACAAGTTATGCAACCTAGAGCCAAGTCCTATCACAAGTATGCTACTCTAGGAAAGTAGTGAACACAAAGGAAATGCGGGTATATAAAGGGTTAGAAAGACAAATCCGATTTTTCCCGAGGTATCGAAGAGTCGGCACTCCCCACTAGTCCTCGTTGGAGCACCCGCGCAAGGGTGTAGCTCCCCCTTGATCTTCGCAAAGACCAAGTGCTCTCTACGGGCTGATCCTTTGCCACTCCGGCGCGGTGGATCGCCCACAACCGCTCACAACTTCGACTTGGGCCGCCCACAAGCTCTCCAAGCGGTCACCAAGCCACCGATCGCCACCAAACCGTCTAGGTGATGCCGATCACCAAGAGTAACAAGCTTAGACTCTCACTTGACCAAGAACAAGGCCAAAGAGGGTGATGGATGCACACAAGTCACTCTTGATCTCTCTAGGGAAGAAGCTCACAAGCAATGGAGTTCACACTAATCTCCCTAGGGCTCTTGCTCTCTCACAAGATCAACAATGGTTCTTTCAGCTGTTAGAAATGGCAAGAGACATAGAATGGAGGCTTTGGTAGAGTATAAATACTCACCCTCTGCAAAACTAGCCGTTTCTCACTTTCCTGCGAACCGTCGGACTCTGCCGAGGCTCGATCGTCGGACTAATTTCCACGGTCCGACTCTCACACAAACACTGCGCCCAGAACTGTGACAGAGGGGCGTCGGACCGAACTCGATGGTCCGACGCTCCTCAGTCCGACGCTTCTGCCTGCGGGCACAGTGCCTCTCAACGGCTAGTACACGGAGCAATGGTCCGACGCACATCGTCGGACCAAGTCCGACGCTCAAACTCGCTCTGGGAACCTCTCTGGAAGCGTCGGACGCTAAC
Organism: Eremochloa ophiuroides; assembly: GCA_038502445.1. Taxonomy (NCBI): domain Eukaryota; kingdom Viridiplantae; phylum Streptophyta; class Magnoliopsida; order Poales; family Poaceae; genus Eremochloa; species Eremochloa ophiuroides. Next base: position 44,987,668 of record JAHLJS010000007.1, read on the forward strand.
AGATATTAGTCCGACGCTCCCACTCGCGACGGTCCGACGCTCGCTCAAGTACCCAGAGGCACCGTCGGACTCTGGCCAATGGTCCGACGCCCATCCGGCCAGGGTCCGACGCTCCCTGGCACGCTGAAACTCGTCCAGGGGCTGCCACGTGTCGTCGGACTCTAGCTATTGGTCCGACGCCCATACTAGTTAGAGTCCGACGCCTCTAATTTGATCAAAACTTCGCCGAATCGAAAACTTTCCAAAACGAAGTTTGATCCTCTCTCTCTCTCAGGAGTATCCCTGGGCTGTCTAGAGCTATGTTGGACAAGTGTGCATCACATCTACACTCTCTAATCTTGCTCTAAGTCAAGCTACCCATCCAAACCCCTCTTAATAGTACGGTCAAGGAGAAAAAACAAAACCTAAGACTACGCCAAGTGTCTCTCAACTCCAAACGACACTTAGCACTAGCCTATCACCGTCTTGTCTTTCATCCTTTGAAAACCGAATCGATTTCCATCGCTAGGGGCTTGAACCTATATGTTATTATGACCTAACCTCTAGGTTATCCTGCAAAACACACGTTAGTCATAATAATCGTCTTGTTGTCATTAATCACCGAAACCACTAGGGCCTAGATGCTTCACAATGCTAAAGTAACAACTAAACTATGCAAGCTATCTACATAATTCTAGTGTTTTCTAAGCATTAAGCCACGCAAACTAACTAGCAAGAACAAAGCAACTAAAACAACTACACAAGGCAAGCAAGCTAGAAAGTTAACTACTTTGCACAAGGTAAAAGAGGTGTGCTTTGGGAGTTATACCTTTGCTTTGTGATGAAACCAATCACCGGGATAATCAACAAATCACTCACTCAAAGGTGAGGAAATCAATAAGAACACCAAGATTTATCCCCGGGGTTCACGTGCTTGCCGGCACACTACGTCCCCGTTGTGTCGACTTCAACCAGTGGTTCGGTGGCTAATCGGTATCACACGCCGAATCTACACAAGTTGCCACAAGGACCTACCGCAGAGGAAGTAACTCAATGCCACGAGCAGTCCACTAAGTTACCTTTGAGCTCTCCGCTTGGGGTAGGCACGAACCCCTCACAATCCACCGATGTGAGCAAGCACAATCACCAAGCTTCTCCACACCTTCTCCACCTCCTAACCAGTTAGGTGACGGCAATTACCAAGAGTAACAAGAATTACTCCGCCACCAAGCCACCAAGTGCAGTAGGATGCAAAATGATGATCACTATACTTGAATCACTCTCTCTCAATCAAAATCTTGAGTTGAATCAAAGGGAGAGAGTTGGAGGGAGTGTGCTAGACTCAAAAGAGGCTTAGGAAGATCAAAATGTGCAAGAGTTGTACCCCAAGTCATCCACACTCCTATATATAAGCGTGCTCAGTGATATAGCCATTTCTCACTGAAATCGGGCACACCGGACGCTGAACTAGTTTACACCGGACGCATCCGATGGTTATCCGGTGTATCGCCCGCTGACACGTGTACTAGCCGTTTGAATTTTAACTGTCGCGCGCCTCCACACCGGACGCGTCCGGTGTCACACCAGACGCCCAGACACCAGTGTCCGGTGTGCGACCAGAGAGGTTGCAGAAAGCGTTTTTCCACACCGGACGCGTCCGGTGTTGCCCCACCGGACGCACCCCAGTGTACACCGGACGCATGAACAGTGATTTCATCGCGTCCGGTGCCCTCAAACGTGCGTCCGGTAAAAATATTCACCGAGCAACCCGAGAGCTCACAGATCACACCGGACGCGTGCGGTATTCACATCGGACATGTCCGGTATTCACACCGGACGCGTCCGGTGCAGCGTCCGGTGCACAGCAGAAACCACTCTCGAGTACTTCTCTCCGCCCTTGCTCACAAGTGCTAACATCTAAGTGTTCTACGTTATTTGGCACGTATGTTAGCAGGTTTTGTACACATTTGCAAGGTGAAATTAGTCTCTCTAGGTTAGGTTCAAGTGTATGCAACTAATATGCAACTTAGAGCACTTGCCGATCGGGTTTACGAAATAATTTCCCTTTTAATAGTCCGGCCATCTATTCTAAATATGATCACACTCACTAAGTGCCTTGGTCACCGAAACAAAGAGCCCTAACCTTTTACCTTAGCCTCTAGCTCTTTGATCCTTTGCTTTCACCTTTCCAAGACTTGATATTTTTTTTATCGCATGTCATCTTCCTCCTCATCACTAACCTCTTTTAAACTACACACACTTAGCACTTAGGCTAGTAGCTAGGTTTCATCATTTGTCAAAACCAAACTAGGGACTTTCATAAGGAACAATGAAAAGTAATGAAAATTTAAACCCTAAACATCCTGAACCGCGTTGGTAACCTAGATCCAACCAAATAATGTAGGCTCAAACCATAAATCCAACACTAGCACATAAGGCTCTGTTTGGAAGCGTCGTGATGTTTTTCACCTGTAATATCATTTCACCTGTAATTGGTTGTGCACAAGGATACAGTGGTATCTTTTTTCAGTGGTAAGCTTCTTGTTTGGAAGGCGATACAGCTTCGTGACGCATACAGAAGAACAGCTAGCTACTATCCAAACGACCAAACCCATGAACATGGCGACGGTGGCATCATACCTCCAGCGCCAAGTTCACCACCTCTCGCGCTAGCTGCCACTGTCGTAGGACAACGACCTCGAAGCTGGCAAGGATGACACCGACGACCTGTTTACACCAAGAGCCCATAGCGGAGGATGCTCCCGACCATGTCCGAGGATGCCGCCGCCAACCCGCTGCTCCTGTCGCTGCTCAGCATGTCCAGCGCGCTCTCCCCGGCTGGCGCCTCCATGAGCATGTCAGCCACAGTGCTGCAGGAGGACGTGGAGCTGGGCGCCATCGCCGAGATTGCGGGGAATTGGGGCTGCGATTGCCGCCGCCGCCGCCGCCGCCGTCGCGGAGACAGGCGCGCTGATCGCAAGGAGCCCGATGTTTCTCGTATTTTTTTCAGGCCTCCACACCAGTTTATTATTTTCCGATGGTTTTAGCCCAAAACAGGTGTAATTTTAATAGGCTCACCGGTCTTCCAAGCAGCGATTTCCATCTTGGGCTGGAAAAGAATTGTGGCCTGTAATTTACAGGGGTTTTGGATAGATTACCGGGCTTCCAAACATGCCCTAAATATGTAGAAATGCTTACCCTTGTAGAACACGATTCAGATTCAAGCCCTTGGACGGTGATTCGTTCCTCAACCCCAAGCGCTTCTTCCCTTTCTCTGGTACAATCTCCTCCAGCTCCTCTATCCTTGCATCTTTGGAGACATAGATGCGAAGTAGAAGGCGACAACGGAGGTGGGCAAGGAGGGTGCAGGGCTGTAGAAAGGATGGCAGCGGCGAGACTTGGGCCAGCGGGTAGCCTGGCATCGGCAACGAATGGAGAATTAGGGAGACAAGGGTGCTAGGTCACCCACAATCAGATCTAGTTCAACCATGTCAGTCAGGTTGGCCTAGGGGTGCCCATTGTTATTTCCAAAATTTTCTCTCTCAAAAACCAGCGAAAATTTGAACTCTTATGGGTAGCGTCCCACTAAACAGTTCTACTATTGGACCACAAGCCTATTCACAAATATAAGGAAATATAATGCCACTATAATATATAAGTACATATATATATATATATAAGATTATTGTTGTATTGTATTTTAATGGTAAAACACTATTCGGATACCCGCATACCCAATTGCATCAACATTCTTCCATCGAGCTCGCTTTCTATTTGTACTCATCGATGTTTAGAAAAACAATACTTCAGCCTTCACATCTATTTTGTTATCTAAATATATACTTTTATATTTAAATATATGCTAGCATAACGCGTATGTCAAAAAAACTAAAGCGACTTATAATTGGAAACAAAGAGAATGACTATTAGATGTGTCTATTGAACTTACTATGCTATGTACCGTACGTTTGGTGCTATGTACCTTGCTCTACAATGTTACTCTTCTCAACTCCCGTGGGATGAGCACGAATGCATGACACACCCTCTGGAGGCACGCAAAAGCTTCTAACTGGCTTTCACTATAAAGAGTACAAGCCACCAAACTGTCTACGAAGTCATAACCTCACACCGGCTTACAACATTGTCACCTTCAGATATTGCAATCTTTTAATGCAATGCACTGGTAAAAATGCATCACCGTATTAGGTAATGACCATGAAATTTATTTGCTGTGAGTATGACAAGTGAGATCCACTATAATAAAGTATTGGATTGTTGGTACTTCGTGCATGTAAATTAGGAACATGACCAAATGCCATTGTGGATGAACATATGAGATAAACTTCATAGTCAGTACCCAATGTGAAATTTTTGTTCTCGATACACTAGCGCCCTCAGCCTACATAGCCCACTTGCTGATGGATGATTGCACTCATTTTGTTCCACGGTGAATAAAAAGAAATACTTAATCTGTCTCAAATTATAAGTTATTTGACTTTTTCAATCCTAAGTTTAACCACTTGTCTTACTAAAAAAATTGCGAAAAAGAGTTAAGTTTAACTTATTCTTGAAGAAATTTTATTAATAAAATAGATCATAACAAAAACTGTCATATTTTACATAAATTTTTGAATAAGACGAGTGGTCAAACTTTGTTACGCGAATGCTCCAGACGGAAGCAAACTAGGGAAAGTTTGAGGAAGAAGGAACTATATTCTATCTATCTAGTATTAATTGGATAACGAAATGATTTTGTTTTGCCAAGATGTGCCCACCATCCCTTCCTCGGTCCCTACATGTCATAGAGAGACCGCATCTTCAGGTTGTGACAAACTTGGGGCAAAAACGTCAAGCAACTAATAAATTGAAACGGAGGAAGTATCAGTCTCAGAAAATAGAGGAAAAAAGGATTGAAGTTGTAGTTTTTCGAATGACACTGTCTTAGAGCTCCATGTTAGAGCAACCATGATCCTACACGCAGCTTGCCACATCACCAAGAGACCAACCGCTCTCACCGCGACGCGAGCCCCATACATCGTATTTTTCCTATGCCCTTTCGTGTTTTGTTCTAGTGTTTATTTTCATATTTTTTTGTTTATTTATTTTTGTACATGTCTTTTCTTTTTATGGTTTTCCTTTTCAGATTTGTTTCTTTGAACTGTAGGGCCTGTTTGGTTTCCTGACTAAGTTCTAGCCTGGCTAGAATTGGAGCTTGGACAGCTTTGGCCTGGTTCTCACGAGCCAACATGGGCTGTTTGGTTGAGCTGCTATCTCTGGCCTGATTTAGCTAGGTGTGTGTTTGGTTGGCCGGTTTATCGTGGATAGAGTCACCTCTTCTTTGCACATGTGACTTTACCTCTTTGAGTCAATTCCTCGAACCCTATCACCACATCGCTTGCTAGTGTCTATCTTGCTTGCACGACATGCATATATGCATCACGCAACTACCACATTCTCAAACACTGAGACACAGATCAATAGTTCATCGCTTGATCTTATTTTGAGCCAAACCAACACGAGCTCATGCTCATCTGAATCTGATGGCAACCGCCAATATCTGGATGCAGAGCTAGGATTTCGACGGAGGAGCAGCCAGCAGCAACTTCTTATTGCTAGGGAAATCAAGTCGCAAGGAGAAAAGGGCCTCCGTTAGACCACTGTAGCTGCCGCCGTCGTCTCGTCCAATAGTCCGCTCGTCCGCCATGGAGGGCGCCGCCGCCGTGGAGGGTGCTGCCGGCCCGCCGCCGTCAACTCGTGTGCACTCCACCGTTGAAGGTAACGCGACATGAGTACATGACACAAGGCCCCGGCCAAACCTAGCCTCAGCCTCTTTGGCCCTGCAGAGTCAGGCTTCAATCCAAAAACAGGCAACCAAACAGTCCAGATCTAGCTCCAGGAAATCAGGCTAGAGGTTGGCTACCCAACCAAATAGGCCCTATATTCTTGTGCAATATACGAATATATTTGCTAATAATATAATTCTATATTTACGTTTTTTACATGGAAGGAGTCCAAAAAGTGCCCGCTCGATGTCGGAGCTAGGCCTGCTAATGGGTCGGGTTGAAACGGGTTTAATGGGTTGGGTTCTTAAGTGGATACACTTTAGACGGGTAGAAATTGGTTGACTTACTGAACGGGTTGGATTAAAGTGGGTTTAATAGAAAAACGGGTTGGCACGGGTTGGAATTGACATCTCATTTTTTTGGAATGAATGGATTGAACCTGCGGATGGATGTTATATTAATAAACATCTGACAGTGCCGATTGTCATAAAGTTGCTGCCTGCTATATTAAATCATCTGCAACAAATTTTAATCAATTTCGATAAAATTTTATGGTGTGAATGCGAGGTTTTATTTTTAGGGTCCGGCTCTGACATGAGATCCACATACACATCCGGCAGTGCCAGTTGGCATGAAGTTGCTGTTTGCTATATTAAATCATCTGCAACAAATTTTGATCGATTTCGATAAAATTTTATAGTGTGAACGCGAGGTTTTATTTTTAGGGTCCGGCTCTGACATGGGGCTCATATATATATCTGGCAGTGCCGGTTAACATGAAGTTGCTGCTTGCTATATTAAATCAGCTGCAACAAATTTCAGCCAAAATTTGATAAAATTTTAAAGTGTGAACGCAAGGTTTTAAATTTAGGGTCCGGTTTATGGGTTGAAATGGGTTGGGATGGGTTGGGTCGAAGATAGAATGGTATGGGGTGGGGCGGGTTGAAAAGAGAATTAATTTATTACGAGTTGGGTTGGGTATGAGGTGAGTATTAACCCATTATGAGGGCTAGTCGGAGCAACCCATGGGCCATGGCCTCCACGCAGGTTGCCCAATAGATTACCGCCACGTCAACAAAAGACCAGCGTCTCTCACCGCTACGCGAGCCCAATACACACAACCCAAAGATCTACTTAGAGTGACATGTGGGTCCAATAGTGCGCGTTGCCTTTGTAGGCCACCTGCACGGCCGGCCCCGGCCAGACCCGACCGCGCACGAAACGATCCATCCATGTTCTAACAGGAGCAGAGCACAAGAGGGGCCTCCGCCTTTCCTCCCCGTGCCTGCCACCGCGCGCCAGATCCCGATCTCGCCGTGATCCATGGCGTCGTCGTCGTCGTCGCCGCAGCAGCCACCGCCGCCGTTCGCCGCGCAAAACCCTACTGCGCAGGGTCCGGGCCAGGGGCCTCCTGGCTCAGGGCCGGGGGCTCTCCCCGGCGCGTTCGCCAACCTCCAGATCTCCCGCGGCGCGGCCCCTCCGCCCGGCGCCCCGCGGGGGCTCACGCCTCAGCAGGCACCGCCCGCCTTCGCCGCGCGTCCGGGCCCTCCACCGGCCGCCGCCCGGCCCGCCTTCCCTGGCAGCCCGCCCGCACCGCCGTTCGTGCGGGCGCCGACGGCGCCGACTTCCGCCTCGCCGCCCTTCGGCGGACAACCGGGGGTAGTGTCCCAGCCGCCGCTACCCTTCGTGGGGCCTCCAGGTGCCGCGTCTCAGCCGCCGCCGCCGTTCGGTGTTCGCCCCGGGGTGGTGTCTCAGGCGCCGCCTCCGTTCGGAGGCCCTCCTGCTGCGGCGTCGCAGGCCCCTCCCCCGTTCGGAGGCCCTCCTGCCATGGCATCGCAGGCGCCTTCACCCTTTGTTGGTCACTCTGTTGCTGCGTCTCAGGCGGCACCTTTCGGTGGCCCCCCTGTTGCGGGGTCACATCCTCCGCCGTTCGGTGGGCCACCGGGAGCGGGGCCTCAGCCAGCACCGCCACTTCGGCAGACATTCCCTGCCCAGTCTGGGCCGATGGCGGCAGCTGCAGCTTGGACACAGCCAACTTCTCCTAGCTTTGGAGCCCCGCAACAGCCTCCACCGGCATTTGGTCCGCGGCCAGTTGGGCAGCCGCCCTTTGCTACACATTCAGCTCCTGTGGCACAGCAGCTGCCATTTTTTGGGCCACCCAGGGCAAATGCCCCGGCATTTGGGCCTCAATCTTGGCGAACTCAGGTGATCTTGCTTGTTCTACTGCGAAAGTTTAGTTATTTTTTCTCTTTTTGTGAGGGAGTGAGTGACACTGGGAAGTGGTGATGGTCTATACTTTTTGTGGGTTTTCCAGTCTCACATGCACAAGGATTTTTTTCAGATGTTTGTCTGCTAGGTATTTTAATTGGGTTGTCTGATGTGACATATGAGCTTTATGTTGATTGATTGAACCTGTAACCATGTGTGATAGATATTATATTTGCTACACATTATATTTTAATGGCCCATAATTTGTTAAGCATTCCAAAAGTTTTCTTCTGCTTATGTTTTTGTAATTATTTGTTTGGCCTAATATGTGGATTTTTGGCATACATGGTTGTTTTGATTACTAGCTTAGAACCAATACTCTTGTCAGTATGATTTGAAAAGTTAGAAACATAATTTATTTAAGTATATGGTTTTATAGTGTGTGAGCAGCAAATAACTGAATCTTAAACTCCTGTGATTCTGGGAACCATAGAAGTTTGAATTCTGACATGCTCTATGAAATTATTTTTAGGGAGCTGGGTCTGGTGCAATGCAACCACCTATGAAAATGCCAGGAATTCCTGGTAGCATGCAGCCAAACACACTAGGACCCCCTGGCACCCCTACTATACCTTATTCTCCACATGCTGGAACCCAGGTATCAACCCCGTCCAAAATTGATCCTAATCAAATTCCACGGCCCATGCCTGAATCATCAGTCATCATTTATGAGACTCGTCAAGGTGGCCAAGCAACCATTCCCCCGGTATGTCCTAAAGCTATAATTGTGTAAATGGTGTCCATTTTCATTCATATTTTATTGCATGCCAAAACTGTTCTTGCCTCTCATAAAATAGTAACTTATTGATCACAGGCTGCATCTAGTGAATTTATTGTGAAGGACACTGGGAACTGTAGCCCCCGTTTAATGCGCTGCACTGTCAATCAAGTAACTTTGTTTAATTATTGCTTGCAGTTCTTTAGTGTCTTTGTTTCTTTGTAATCTGCTGATAATACACATTCTATCAGATACCTTGTACTGGTGATCTCTTGACGACTTCGGGTATGCCTTTAGCTCTGATGGTTCAACCTTTTTCTCTTCCTCACCCATCTGAGGAACCTATTCAGGTACTTTTCTTTTTGTCATTTCTTGTACCTAGGCAAATGCTGCACATGTTCAGGAAACTTTTCAGATCATTGACCGATTTTATAGGTACTGCTATAAGTACAACTGTTGATTTCAGCAAACTTTTCAGATAAATGTCTGATTTGATAGGTACTATAATAAGTGGAACTATTATTTTTTTTTTCTTTGAAGTGTTATCAGACCAATGAAATCTGCAGAAATGCATTGGGATTATAATGCCACTAAAGGGTGCATACAATTATATGCATAATTGAATTAAATCTTCTAATTAAAATGAACAAATTCCATCTGAAAGGAACTTTTGTGGGCTGTTGTTCTTAACTTGAACTAGAGTAGTTTTGCTATGTCCAATGTGCTTCAACATAAATGTTTTGCTATATTCTGTTGTACACTGCAATCATAAGCTGTTTAACTTGCATTCTTCACTTGCAAGAGAGTATTGCCACTCTTTCTCAGGTGATGAGTCAACAGAGGCCCTTTCGCTTCTGGTTAAAAGACAAGCTTAAGAAAACAGCCTTCTTTTGGAAGTGGCTTAAGCCAAAAGCTGCATTTGTACTAGGAGCCAATAGCAGATGTAGAGAAGCTTTACTGGCAATTGAGTCCCTGTTTTGAGGGGTATCACGCATATTATTACATCTCGAAATTCAAAAACAAATTCACAAATACAGCCTTTTTAACATTTGAGGCAGCCATAGAAGCCAGATTTTGAAAAGCAAAGGCCCAAACAAACAGTCCTAAAGTGATTCACTGTTAATTGTCCCTCTTTTTGGCACTTCGCCCAGTGTTCCACAGGTTATCAGACAAGAAAACTTGTGAGACTATTACTATAATTGTTCAACTTTGGTCTTTTTTCCCCCTAATAATGCGAATTGATCAGCCTTGGTCCTTTTCCCTCTTTCTTAGGCATGAATTGGTCTATTTTGGTCTTAATCTCGTTATTTAATCTCATGCTTTGAATTTGAATGCTATAATAGGTTAATAAATTAGATCACGCACAGTCCAACTTTGAAACACACTAAGGGATGCCTTAATGTTTTTTTTTTGGGTATGGCCAATTGTTTTTCCTATTGATGCATAAAATTGTTCATTGCATTTACTTTTGCTAGGTAATCTGACTACGAGCTGCTTGTTTCTTTTATGGGTTTTCTAATTGGAAGTGCAATCTTATTTTAAGTAGTTGTAATGGGGTACCAGCAACCACTCCAGTTCCATGATTGTACTCTTTGATGTAATTTTGTCACAGTTCTATTCAGCAGAATAATATGCTGAATATGCTTATTTTTTTGTTCCTACTTGCTAGTTTGAAGATTAACTTGTTGTATTTTAGCTTGTGGACTTTGGAGAGATGGGACCCATTCGGTGTTCTCGTTGCAAAGCATACATGAATCCTTTCATGAAATTTGTTGATCAAGGGAGGCATTTCATCTGTAACTTATGTGGTGAGGGCTTGAGCTGTATTGATTCCGGCCTTATAACAATTCATTAGTATTGTCTGTCAAAGCTTATGCTACATTGCTATACCTGTTTTTTGAATTTTGCTACCTGCCTATGCTTTCAAATGAGTAAACGTGAAGTGGTAAACAATCGCGAACCCTTTGTTTAGCGTTTAGTGGGTTTACACAATATTACCAAAATATGAATATTTATTGACATAAAATCAATTATTCTAGCATTTATACATATTTATGCAAGTAAAAATAAACTATTTTATTATGTGTGTGTATATGGATATTTTTATGCACGTTCAAAGAATCAAATATACATATTTATGCTTGTAATAAATCAAGTGTACATATTTATGAATATATAATATAATAAACTTAAGTATACAAATGTATCCATGTAAAACTTAACTGGATTTACTTGGTTTTTGCTGAAACAGCCATTTAAACAGCTGTTTAGGCCATTTAAGACTGTGTACCTCCGTTCCATTTAGGGTGATTAGACTATTTTCTCTCGTTTTTTGACCATTTGAATGGTCAATCGTATAATTTCTGTTCACCCCCTAAACAAAAAGCTGAGCACTGTTCACCGTTTAGTGGCCGTTTAGGTGAAGACTGGTCAGTGCTACCTTTCTTGTTTGCTTGTTACTTTATTATTATCCTTGTCAGTCATTATATTTTGTTTATTTTCATATCACATATATCACATCTAACTTATAACGATCCCAAATGCTGTAGGATTCAGAAATGATACTCCTAGAGACTACATGTGCAACTTAGGGCCTGATGGTAGGCGACGTGATGCTGATGACAGGCCTGAATTGTCTAGAGGAACAGTTGAATTTGTTGCTACGAAGGAATTTCTGGTTTGTCTAATCTAATCCATGAAGTCCGAGTAACATCTTCATAGTGTATCTAATCCATGCATTAAACATTTTTTTGTAGAATTTGTATCTTCTAGACTCTGCAATTTATTTATATTTCCATTTCCATGTGCACTATCCACACTAAAAAAAGGCAAATTTATGGAACATGGATTAGTAGGCTTTAACTTAAAAAATGAGTTCACCGGCCAGTCCAGTACCCTGTTGTATTTTTTGTTTCTTATTTACTTTGCCTTTTGCTTATACTTTTCAGTAAGAATCCATCATAATAATTTTTCAGGTTCGTGATCCAATGCCTGCTGTATACTTCTTCCTTATTGATGTCTCCATGAATGCTATACAAACTGGTGCAACTGCTGCAGCTTGCAGCGCTATTTCCCAGGCTATAGCAGATCTGCCGGTAAGTTCTGTGTACTGAATTTTTTAGTCTAGTTCAGAAAAAAACTTGAGCAACTTGGGAAAGCCTCCCTAGGGCATTGCATATAGGTAGAACCTGAACCATGCTAGATGAGAAAATCCCCAAACTCTGGCTTCACCTTATACAGTTGCATCCCAACCTGGGCTGGTGCCATAGCCCATAGGCAACCAGGCACTGTGCCAGTACAAGCAGCAGCCAGACATCACAATTCACAGGCTGGCACCACATGATCAGCCAGGATTTCCAAGCTGATGCTCCCCTATACTTTTTGGTTGCCGGTGAAGAACTTGTTTTGGCGCGAACCAGGAGTCAAACTGCTGACTGTCAGCTAGCAGTTGTACTTCACTACTGCTTGGCTACACACATGTTCACCTTTAGTCTTATTTGGAAACACATATTCCACACTACTTATGGTATTAAGGCTGTGTTTGGTTCAGGGGTTGGAGTGGGTAGGAATGGGTTGGATCCAGTTTTAGATGTGTTTGGTTCTGGGACTTGTGGGTTGGGTTCATCCCAGGAGGGGAATATTCCTTCCAGATGCGGGTTGAGTTCGTCCAGTTCGCTCGCTCGTGTTTATAGGAGACTTTCAAGGCAGGGTGCATCCATGGCTCGAGCTAGGTGGAGAAGGAGGCCGACTGCTAGCTAGGCGGAGGAGCAGCAGGGCGGGCCGCCTGCGAGTTGCACTCGGGCGGAGGAGCAGCACGTCGGCAGCCGCAGCCAAGCGGCGCGCGTGCGCGAGGTCGGAACAACAGTGCGAGTGCCGTGCGGGGCCGGGTGACTGGCATGAGGGCGGCATGGGGACCTGGAGAGCACGAGGGCAGTGCAGGGCCAGGATAGAGCGCGAGGGTGGCGTGGGGACTTGGTGGCGCGGTGACCCGACGAGGACCTAGCGGCGCAAGCACGAGGGCTGGCAGCGAACGACCTCCGGCGAGCGGCCTCCTGTGAGTGGCGCGAGGCCTCTGGGCGAGCGAGAGCGGCGCTTGGACATGAACGAGGTAGAAGAAGTTCAGAGGCTGCCACATGGGTCCCGTCAGATAGTGACTGATCCTACTCATACAAACCCTGCAAACCAAACACAGAACTGGGTTGAACCCAAAACCAAAACACGAGATGGGTTCGCTCCATCCCAAAAATCTGGGTTGTGTTCAACCCATCCCTGATGATCCAAAACCAAACACATGCTAACTGTATCGGTTTTTGTATTCACAATTATTGCAAACTAACTGCCATCAGTTATAAGTTGATCCACCATCACAGTGGAATAGTGAACTTTGGCAGAATCTACAATAGGAATTCTCTTTGAAATTTCCTACTCCCTCCGTCCCAAAAATAGTGTCGTTTTAGAATTTTAGACATGTTGTTTGATTATCTGTCTTATTCATTTTTTTATAAATATTATTTATCTTGTTATGACTTATTTTATCACTAGAGATACTATAATAATGATTTATTTATTTTATAATTTGCGCAAATCTTTTTGAATAAAACGAACAGTCATACACGATGTTTGAAAGTATAGCCAACCTCGAAGCCCAATTAGCGCACGGGCTGCCCCTACTTTTTTTTTTAGGACGGAGGGAGTATATGCCTCCACTTGTGTTGTGTATAAACGTAACTTTAAGAATGCCTGATTCATCATCATAGTTTTTATGAATTTGTATAGTACAGCAATTGCTTTAGTTTTGACCATTTGCTGTTATATCAGTTTTGAGTATTATTACTTTATTAGATAGGTAATAAGTTTATGGTGCTACTTTTAGTTTGGTGCTCTTGTTTTTTTCTAGGAACTGTTGAGTATCTAGTTGATTTTTGACATCTCCTTTATGGCCCGATGACTGAACAACAAGAATGTAGATGAATATTTTTTTTTGATGGTTTGGCGTGTCTTAAATAAAAAACATGAAAGGAGTTCAAGCACCCGTCCATATGGAATGGACATTATTGTTCCAATTCCAAAATTAACCACATGTAATTGAGTTGACTAGATGGATTGGTTTCCTTTTCATAATATTTCAAATGATGGCATTTGATTTGTGACATATCTGTTTCTCTGTCTTATTTAGGAAGGTCCTCGGACAATGGTTGGAATTGCAACATTTGATTCTGCTATTCACTTCTACAGTCTTAAACGTGCTCAGCAGCAGGTATTGCACACTTGAGTTTGTTTCATTTACTCAGTCTTATCAGCAGTGGTTTGAAGGCAACACTAGTTGTTTTGTAAGTTGCAGTATCTGTAAACTTGGCCTCAGCATGACTTAGGTGTTGCCGATTTGGTTTTGGGTTGCATAGCTTTTCCTGTAGAACCGTCCTTTTTGGATTCACAACATCAATTGTTACTGGGAAGTTGTTATTCCCTTAACAAGGAGATTCTGCTGTGGAGTGCAGCAGAGCACAGTAACTGCATTCTAACTTTTTCTTTCTGAGATATCACTATGGGTATTCTGAAAATTACAGTGGGAATGTTAGTTTGTCTCAGTTTTCGTTTTAGTGAAACTTCTGAATCTGTCAGCAACTTTGTTCTCTGTTTGGCCATATTTAAGTTTAGAACAGAGTCATATGGAATTTTTGTTGTTTGAGAGTATAATAAATTTATGTATGCGGAAATAACATCAAAAAATTTTCTTGTCTTTTATGCCATCTCTCTCTCTCTCTCTCTCTCTCTCAATACAGTTTGTTTCTTCATGAATATTCTTTTAGAGAGAGATGAATCGTCTATGCAATATTTTTCCCTTGCAGCCTTTGATGCTCATCGTTCCTGATGTTCAAGATGTATATACACCTCTTCAGACTGATCTTATTCTCCCAGTTTCTGAGGTTTGTATTTATTTATATACTGAAATCTGGCAGTAACTTCTATTTCATGTCATCAAGATTTGAGAGAAAGCTGTTTTGCTTGATTTTTTTAATCATTCCTATGTTTACTTAATGTTTTTAGTGCCGAGAGAATCTGGAGCAGTTGCTAGAAAGTATTCCAAACATGTTTGAGAATAATAGGGTTGCTGATTCTGCTTTTGGAGCAGCAATGAAGGTACTGTACTTGGCCTATGTTTTATGGGTGCTAGTTCTATTTTCTTTTGGTATGAGGTCTGGCTGAGTCAAATTCATCATTTTAGTCATTCAAGTATTCTTTTTCCATAGTTACATTCTCATGGTTGATTGGATAACATTGTGCTCATTGTTCTGTTCTATAGGCTGGCTTCCTGGCAATGAAATCTACTGGTGGAAAACTTCTTGTTTTCCAATCAGGTATGCTTGTTAACTTATCAGAGATAAGATGTGTGTTTCTGCTGACTCTGTTAAGGGGTTCCTTAGTTTACTCGGGCGCTTTTATCTTAATGCATGCTGGCTTATTTGGAGAGCTATATATTCACTTGTTAGAGTTTGGTCTTTGTAATGAGCATATTTACATTCTACTTCAGTAAGCTTTTGCCTGTTATTGGTACAAGATTGGATCAGCAGTGCTATATCAAATGACCTAGCACTATACATCTGCCACATAAATTTATAGTTGGTCTTCATAAGCTGTTTATCATTTTTACTTTAAGTCTGGCAAGTGGACTCACATCTGTTTTTTATGCTGCTTAAAGGATTTTTTTTCAATTGCTGCTAATTTGCCCTATATGCTTCTGTGAGATTTTTATGTTTTTAAGTCTCAAATTTCGATACTCTTTCGTTAATAATGTGCATTGTTGGCAGTGCTGCCATCACTTGGGATTGGTTCTTTATCTGCTAGGGAAGCTGAAGGCAGAGCAAACGTTACAACTGGTGACAAGGTATGCATTGTTCCATATACTTATTTTGCCTTGCTAACAATGACATGATGTAAATACGATCTAACTCCATATATTTGTTTCATCAGGAGCAAATGTTCCTTTTATCTGGAATGCTCAGTTAAAACACTAATAATCTTGTGTGATTCACAGGAAGCCCATAAACTTTTGCAGCCTGTTGACAATACCCTCAAGACAATGGCACTAGAATTTGCTGAGTATCAGGCATGATATGTGTTCAGCACTTGAGATTTTGATTGTCTGTGTTAAGAGCTGTCATGTTGTCGTTAAATAATGTTTTATTTTCTCCCCTCTTTCAGGTCTGTGTGGACGTATTCCTCACCACACAATCCTACGTTGATATTTCTTCTATATCCGTTGTGCCTCAGACTACAGGTGGCCGGGTAAGCATTCTCCCCAAAACATATAAACCTTGTTGGTTGTCTTTAGTCTAGGAAGAGACCTTATGGTAGGGCCTTGGATGTACGCTTTATTTAGTAAATATGATACCGATGCTCGTAGAAGTGCAAACATAATTATGTGTCCATAATATGGAATACAGTCTTTTGATCTGAGTTTCCATCTATGTTGTGGTTCATAGATAAATGATTCTGTTGGCTTCACTGTTTCTAAATTGTGAAGAATTTAAGACATTTAGGGTATGCTTGCTCTTTTTACTGTTGGGAACTTGTCTACTAGGCATACTTGCTTACAGGCAACCTCAAAAATGAAAAGAGGCAAGCTGTCTTACCTGAGTAGCTTACACCTGAAATATGCTTTGAGAACGAGCAGAATATTTTCTTAATATTTGAGGGAAAACCATTGGTGCATATATGACTAGGTAGGTGAATTCTTGTTTGTTAAACTTCAGGAATTGTTCCAATAACAAATATTGGCTGGCGGAAGATATTGTTATAACTGGGACATAGAAAAAAACACAAACAGTAACAAAGCCTTTCAGTCCCAAGCAAGTTGTAGTAGGCTAGAGTTGAAACCCAACAGTCATGGTTCAGGCACGTCACCCCAACAGGATTCTTTTGGGTACATAGAAAAAGACAAAAGGGATCAATATATTATAAAGAATTCATCTTCTACATTTTCTTCCATTTCCAAATTGGTTTTTTAGAGCTACATGAGGGATATGCTTTGCTTATGTTTTTTCCCAGTCTTTTTGGACCTCCTGATAAACTTACAAAAACAATGATCTTTTATTTTGTAAGGGGCATGCATTTTTAGTTTTTTGCAATAGGGGAGACCCCAATTGTGGTATCCATCTATACTTCTATTGTTTTTCCATCTCGATGTTGTACTTTTGCTAACTATATTCTTTTCTTATGATTATTTCTGACATTTTTGTGGGAATTTTTTATTTATTTTGCAGGTGTACTACTACTATCCATTTTCTGCTCTTTCAGATCCAGCCAAGCTCTTCAATGATCTCAGATGGAATATCAGTAGACCCCAGGGTTTTGAGGCTGTTATGCGTGTAAGGTGCAGTCAGGTGGGTTTAATCTCAGGTCATTTCTGTTAGCACTTTACATTAAGAGTCTGAATGACTTATTTCCTTCTCACCTCTTTATCAGGGTCTCCAAGTGCAGGACTATTTTGGCAATTTCTGCAAGCGTGTTCCCACTGACATTGATCTTCCAGCGGTCAGTAATGAATACTGGTGCACAGCAAATTTTGTTGAAGTTATTGATGTCACCTGTGATATGAAGCTTTGCCTCTATGGTTAAACGTTAACATTATTTTCGTTTAGTTATAAAAAAACATTAATTTTCTTTGATAAACAAAAGAATGGACATGGTAGATGGAAGGACTTAAATTGCATTGGATAATCTTCTTTGTTGTTGTTTTTGTTATGAAGTTTTGTTTAGATAATAATAGTATATGCAAAGCATGTTCCTTGTGTCTGATGCTTAGGCTATAATATAACTATTAATATTTTTATATAGTTTATTCTGTTATTCATGCATGTTCAGGTTTTTTATCCTCCTGTTCATTTCAATGTCGTAATCTATACTTCCCTTGAATCTCTACAATAAAATAAGATTTTTCTGGTGCAGATCGATTCTGACAAAACTGTGATGGTCACGTTTAAGCATGATGACAAGTTACCAGAAAATGTGGAATGTGGCTTCCAGGTAATAATGAGATGGAATGAGTTTGTATTTACTTGAGCTTGTGTCTTCCTTTTTTTTGGTTCTGGGTAAGTTTTTCCGCATGATAATTTTGCGATGCATTTCATGTCCGGTCTTGAAGTATGCTCCGTTACTTGAAATGTAGCAAAATTATTTGCTATTTTTTAATGAGCTGCAGGAATTCAGCATGTACTAGCATTTGTTACCCTTTTTTGTGGTTTTGGTAAAGTGGTTGCTGGTATTTATTTGCCACTTGCTAATTGCTAGTATCGCTGGGTCTCATAAATGAGTTAGAAACATGGTTATTAAGGCGTCGCTTAATCAACACTTAAGCGTCGAGGCGCTCCAGGCTCGCCTTAGGGGTAAGGCGGCGCCTTGTCGCCTTATGTTCATGCCGACGCCCCTTGATTCTGCCGTCTCCTCATCGATTCTGCTGCTGGCCCTTCCTATTCTGCCGTCTCCTAGTTGATTCCGCCGTCTCCTCGCTGCCGCCTGCTCGATCTGGAATGGGACTGCGGCGGCTGTATATCTGGAAGTGAGCGAGGGAGTGGAGCAGAGCAGCGCATCCGGAGTGAGAGAGGGGAGCAGAGCAGCGCATCTGGAGCCGCAGAGGGAAGCGGAGCCGTGGAGAAAGGCGAAGAGCGGAGGCGGAACGTGTGGTGGAGACGGACTAGGATGGGGAGGGGCACATGCCTGGTGGGCTGGGCCAACCCACTTCATACTTCTCCTTTCTTTTTCTTTTTTTCGTTTCCTTTTTTTCCTTCATCATCTACTGCTCTAAGCTGCTATTTTAAGTTTTTTTTTATAAAAAAATCATAAGGCGTCGCCTCGCCTCACGCTTTAGTCGCTTAAGTGTATGGCGGTAGTCACTCGCCACGCCTGGCCTTACCGCCTTGATAGCCATGCTAGAAAGTACTTCCTATTCTTTCAAATTGTTAGACGTTTTGGGTTATCTAGATACATAGTTTTTGCTATGCACTTAGATATATACTATGTCTAAATACATAGTAAGTTAAATGTATCTAGAAAAGTCAAAACGTCTTACAATTTGGAACGGAGGGAGTACTATCTAACTCATTTATGAGACCCAGATTGGCCACTGGTGAAATGGTGGACTAAGTTCTTGGCTGCTTTGTGTTATTATCTTTGTATAAGACAGAATCGACTCAGGAAAACAATATCTGCTCTAAAGAAACTACTGGCTGCTAACTAGTCTGTATGAAACATTTACCTTTAAGCTTTGAAAACTTCTTTAAAAATATCCATCAGTTCAAAAAGATAACTGAAGAAAAATCTGGAACTTCCCTCGGCAAATTTAAACAATTTATTTAAGTGCAATTTTATGGCAAATTATGGGACCATCAGCTTGTAATTTTTGTAGTGTTTTATTACCATCTTGTTAGTTATACAATTTGCTTGTGGTTTCTGAAACTGTGCTATATATGCTTGGTTTAGTCTAATAATACCATAGTTTCTCAGTCACATTGAGGACTTATCTTCAAAACTGCAGATCTTTCCCTGTCTTGTTCTTATATATTGAAAATTATGTTTGATTAATTGCTAGAATGTTAATTTTCTATACATTTATGTTCTTGTCATTCTTTTCCTGGAAAAACTTTTCAGTGTGCACTTCTCTATACTACTGTATATGGACAAAGGAGGATTCGAGTCATAAACCTCTCACTTTCATGCACAAATTTGCTTGCCAATCTTTTCCGGTATGCTGATTTGGAGACACAGTTTGCATGCTTCCTGAAGCAAGGTAAAACAATCAACACTTTATAACTGTTCACTTTTTCCAGCTAGCAAAATTACCTGAATGAAACCGTCTTCAATCTGATCACCTGTGGTATCTGGATGATACTGACATTCTTGTACTATACAGCTGCTAATGGCATCCCGACCTCTCCATTACCTCGTATTCGGGATGAAGCAACAAACACATGCATAAATATTCTTCAATCTTACCGCAAACACTGCGCATCTGTAACCTCATCGGGGCAGTTGATTCTCCCAGAGGCTCTAAAACTGCTGCCCTTATATACTTTGGGTATGATTCCTCCTGTGAGTGTTTTACTTGTTCCTTCCCTGTCCGTTTACTGCACTAACACTTTCACTTTATTTTTCAGCACTGGTCAAAAGTGTAGGCCTGAGAACCGATGGGCGATTGGATGACCGTTCCTATTGGATATCTCTAGTCTCGTCAGTTTCTGTAGTACTAGCTGTTCCTTTGGTGTTCCCTAGATTGATTCCTATCCATGATCTCACATCAAGGGTAAGTTGCCATGTTAGTCAAAGCTATAACAAATTTCTGATCATCCTTTCTTAAGGGAAGCAAATTATCTAAACTTTGGACACTATTTTCAGGATGATGATGATTCCCTTGTGCCCAGTCCCCTTATGCTTAATAGTGAAAATGTACAAGAGGATGGGGTCTATTTATTGGAAAATGGTGAGGATGGTTTAATATATGTAGGAAATATGGTAAATCCGGCTACCCTGGAACAAATATTCGGTGTCTCTTCTTTGGCTGCATTACCAGTCCAGGCAAGTCTGTTTACGATTTCTCTTACTATTCTTGAAGCTGTTGGTTTTATGATTTGTTGTGTGGCTAGAGTATAACATGGAATACTATTCTCTCTGGAACTTAAGGTTATGCTACATTGCTGTGTTTGTCATAGTTATTTGACAAATGAATTTCTTGCAGTTGACATTGGAGCAACTTGACAACGAACTCTCGAGGAAGGTTAACGAAGTTGTAAATGAAATTAGACGCCAGAGGTGCTCATACTTGAGGTTAAGACTATGCAGAAGGGGTGAACCATCTGGTTAGTCTTCCGAGCAACTCATGACCTGACCTTTATTAACCCATAATTATTATTTGTACTGGCTAAAGAAAGAACCATACTAGGTGTTACGTCTGATTAAATGAATATTTGGTTCCCTGCAGGTGATTTTTTCCGGTCATTTTTAATAGAGGATAAGGCACCTGGTGTCTTCTCCTACGTTGAGTTCCTTGTGCATGTCCACAGGCAAATCCAAAGCAAGATGACCTGAGGACCCAGATCCTGGTTGTAACATTGCGCTCAGTAGATGGATTGTAGGTACCAAGAGGAGTTTGATTTCTGCATAAGGAGACAGCAAAGTGGCCATTCCATATCAATGTGGAGCATAAAGTTTGCTCGGATAATAGAACTCAGGAATAGAGGCTTGTGGTGTCTACAGCACCGTTTTTGGAGTGGGTGGTATATGTGTTGTATACAGAGGAGATGAGAGGCGTGGAGCTTTAGTTTTTTATGTGGTTTTTATCATTGTGTATCCTTATTGTTTTATCCCTTGCGCAAAAAGGGATGCATTATGTTGAAAGGGTGGTTATAGAGGTTTTGCAATAAAATGTACCTAGTTAATTGATGGTATGAATCAGGTATATAATTTGACTATTATGCTTGCCTATTCGCCTTCCCTGTGATGATGCTTTGTGAGCTCGTTTCAACACATCGTTTGACATCACTGCTGAATACATTTGAGTCATCGCAGTCATACTAGAATAACGCATTGGCTGTCGGGCAAATGTTCCTGAGCCCTCTGCTGTTGAGACGCTCATTGCTCGGACCCACCCTGTTTTGTTTGACGCTTATTTTTAGTTATGGAATAATATTTTTCTCTTATAACAGATCAAAATCAACTAAAATCTACATGAAATGTACGTTATGGATCCTGGGCTGTGCTGGCGCCCCTTCTTGCCTGGGGTTATGGATCCTGAGCTGTGCTGGCTCCCCTTGCCTGGGGCTATTGCTCGCTGCTGAGTGCTGACACATAATGGAGACCTGGCAAAGGGCTGATGGACCCATGTGTTGCGGCGAGACTAACAGGGGCAGCGGCGCTTCCATGGCTCAACAACATATCACAAACTCAATGAACATATACTTGAGAAAGTAAACAATCATAATGAACATATGCTTGTATTTCCAGAAACAAGGTAACGAACAAAAGTGGCACTATCCACATGTCAAGTACAATAGGAGATTGGGATTGCAGTTACAGCATCACAATCCACAAATTTCATTATACAATTCTGCAGAGCCCACTGAATCACCATCAAATAAGCTGGATGACACAAGGCAAACAATAATCTAGAGTACATTATAACTACCTCATCCTTATAACAGAGTAAGAATACAATCATGTCAGCATCTCTCCTTGCATCCCTGCAACCTCTGTCAATCTTCCTTAGCTGCAAACCATACCATATTAAGCTTCCTTAGATGCAAACCGTATCATATTAAGTGCGGCATCAGCCGTGAGCCTGTCCTTAGGGTTATATTCTAAGAGGCCTTCCACGACGTTGAATCCCGCCGGTGACAGCAGGTTCTCCGGCACCCTCTCCAAGCTCGGTGGCGAGACACCCCGCGGCATCATCGAAATGTCATCAGATATACCCAGCAAATGCACTATACTGATTAATTGTTGGCATAAGTCTTCTTCCGCAAAGAGTGGTTTTCCACCTAAGATTTCAGCCATTATGCAACCTAGAGCCCAAATGTCAACGGGCGTGCCGCAGTCTTTCTGCGATATGAGCAGTTCCGGCGCCATGTAGCCGAGTGTGCCTTCAAGATCCGTGTCCGCGGGCGGGGCGACGACGGACTTGGCAAGTCCATTGCAATTCTGCTTAAAGAGCAACATTTCAACCAAATAAAATCACATAGCTATTATTTCTTTTGGCACCTAAATCCTCACATGCCTAATAAGATCTTGTACATCTTCAGGATGTTGTCTTTAGATTCATTGTCCTTGTACTTCAACTTTGGTAACAAGAATTTGGTCCTCAGTCCATTCCTGTCCTGTACGAATTTTTAAACTTCACTATCATAAAACAACAATTAATTGTAGTGTTTTTAGCAATTAATCAAAATATTGTTTACTCACAATTGAAAACAATAGTAATCTAATATCATTCCACAAGCGCATAAAGTTGATAAGAAAATAGCCTGTCAGCTTTCTGCGGAATGAAAAGAAAACATTATCACATGCCCATGCGTTGCAACCAGAAACCAAACTTTAGAAACACACCTAAGGATATTTCGGACTAACAACCCAGATGGAGAAGATAAATAAGATTCAGCGAAAAGGCTTCTCAGGATAGTGCCCAAAGTGTAATGAAAAATTAGATAAGGCTGCTTTCAGGGCTTAAATTGATTCATGCAGAAACGATACTTTTGTGGGAGCATCACACAGAAAAATGCACGAAAAAAATGCAGGAGACAAACATGGATCACCTGTTCCTGTTGATCTACTGCTTCCTTCACCAACGGGGTTCGTGAACATATTTTAGCCTAGGTGATTCCTCTTCTCTGTTGGTTCGCAGATTAAGGACACCTCTATGCAAAAGTATGAAGCATGGCAACAAATTACGTTTAATAGATGACTCTTTTTTTTGGAAAACGCAGGAGAGCTGCGTTTCATTGTATTATAGAGAAGAAAAATAGGTTGGGTCCCCAACAGGATCCTCACTCATACGAGGACCAAATATAAGTGAGGCGATTACATAGCAACAAGATATAAACACATAGCATATAAATACGACTCGACCTCAGCTAAAAGGACCTAGTCTGCAAGCGCCAGTCCTAGCTCCTGAAGCTTCTTCGCCCCAGCCATGCACCAAAGGTTGTGCTCATTTTTTAGCTCGCCCCAAGTCATGCTAATCGAAGGAGCAACCCCCTCAAAAACACAAGCATTCCTATGTTTCCAAATAGTCCAGGCCCCTAAAATAGTTAGGGAGTTCACTCCTTTCTTATGCTCCTTGCTAACTCTGCTCATCGTCTTGCACCACCATTCAGCGAAACTCAGCTCATTATGTTGGCGACCGAATCTGCTAGGTTCAATGGAGTGAAAATTTTATTTGTCTTGCCACCACACATGATGTTAAGCAGTGGCGGAGCTAGAGCAAATCCGAGAGGGGTGCGCTCCTTCAGTGGGTGCGAAGATTTTTGACGTATGGGTGCGATTATAGTGGAAATTTAACACTAATCACTATAAATTCTATTTTTCTATGGGTGCGACTGCACCCAATGCCATGAACTTAAATCCGTCCATGATGTTAAGAGATGTTGTATTGTCTCATCTTCTTGATTGCATAGAGGGCATTTGTTTGGATGAGAGAGGCCCCTCCTAGCGAGGCTATCCGCTGTCCAACATCTATTACGGATTGCCAACCACAAAAATATTTTGCACTTGCTCAGGGCCCAAGTCTTCCAAAGCCAATGCCAAGGCTCAAATATTTCAGCAAACGTTTCAGATAAATGTCTGATTTGATAGGTACTATAATAAGTGGAACTGCTATTGTTTTTTTTTTTCTTTGAAGTGTTATCAGACCAATGAAATCTGCAGAAATGCATTGGGATTATAATGCCACTAAAGGGTGCATACAATTATATGCATAATTGAATTAAATCTTCTAATTAAAATGAACAAATTCCATCTAAAAGGAACTTTTGTGGGCTGTTGTTCTTAACTTGAACTAGAGTAGTTTTGCTATGTCCAATGTGCTTCAACATAAATGTTTTGCTATATTCTGTTGTACACTGCAATCATAAGCTGTTTAACTTGCATTCTTCACTTGCAAGAGAGTATTGCCACTCTTTCTCAGGTGAGTCAACAGAGGCCCTTTCGCTTCTGGTTAAAAGACAAGCTTAAGAAAACAGCCTTCTTTTGGAAGTGGCTTAAGCCAAAAGCTGCATTTGTCCTAGGAGCCAATAGCAGATGTAGAGAAGCTTTACTGGCAATTGAGTCCCTGTTTTGAGGGGTATGACACATATTATTACATCTTTGAAACGACCTTGATTTCCGCGAAGGGAAATCCACAGGCTCGAATTGTAATTCAACAGATTGCTTGGGACAATCAATGAAATTACTCATATCTCAGTTGACACCAGGATCCATACAACGGTAATTAAGTCTTACATAAACATTTATTACATCGCCATATTGGCGGAATCAACATTCAGAGAAGCTTTAGAAGATGCGAAAACGATTCATCCTTCACGGCCAACTTGAGTGTAGCACGTGACCCTATTCCTCGCCATCGTCTTCCTCGAAGTCGTACTCATTCTCGTCACCTGACAGCAAATTTATCAGTACGATATGTACTGGCCACGGAGCCCACCTATGCAGCATTTACTTTGTGGAAAGTGGATGCAAGGCTATACAAGCAGACCTATAGGCTGAGGTTTCCTATGCAGCTGTAATCAATGTTTAATTAGTCAAGTTTTATCTCCAATTACACCACCATCCCTTTTCCCATCACCACATCTCACATACCCACACCTCACTCTCATTCGACAGGCCCAACTCTCTCTCAGGCCTATCTCAGCGGCACACTACCACAGCGGGTACACTGCCGGAAAAATGTCATCCAGGGGGAGAAGAGAACACTCACTACACTAGTAGAAGCTTCACAGGAAAGGTCCATAACCAACAAGTTGGCATATGTATCGATTGATCAACCGTACACTCTGCAGAGGTTTCACTACCCACAAGATTAGCCATCATAGGTGTTGCGCAAACATCTAGACAGAATTCCGGGTGCTTGCTTGCCTAGGTCGATGCCACCCTACCACTCAGCCCTGGGATATTCCGGATCCTACACCGTTATGCTGAGACTGGGAGACACAGTACCGGGCCCATCCAGTGGTACTGCGCATCTAGAACGGAACGGGAACCCATCGACCGTCTCCGCCCACCCTTATCACCTCTCAACCTAGCAGTAGTGACACCGTCCTACCAAGTAGTCCAGCCGTCTCCCGCCCATCAGAAGCGAGTGAGTAGAAAAGGATTCCCATGAACCTGAAACTAGTCCGTCCTAGGTTTGACCAAGCAGGCATCTTCACTTAGGGGATACTCTCCCCGTGCCATCACAGCATCTCCGTCCATGGGCTTCAAACCACCAAGGCTATCCCACCCGAAACCTCCTCAACAACTTTACCCGCCACATGTATCTCGCTTGGGGATGCCCAGGTTGCACCCCAGGCACGACTTGCCCCACAGGCTTGTCTCACATCCCACTTGGTTGACATCAACCCTTACCACGCACCCAAGATGCACGCAGCACTCTCTCCCAGTGGTTATAATCAGTTATACACCATCCCAATTCCACCACATAGCATATAGCAAGTAGTAAGTAGTGGAAGAGTAACAGTAAATTAAGTAGCAGCTAACCTAGCAGCGGATAGCAGGGTATAGTCTTATCAAGGCAGGGAATTCAAATATACTACCATGCAACCAATCCATACATAATCATAAAGCAATAGCAACAATGTCATTTGCAATGCGTAAATAGGATCTAAGGATTTGGTGGGACGTGGCACCTTCGTAGTCTTCTCCTAGCTCCTGAAGGTACTCGTGGTCGTCTTCCTTAGTCAGATCCTCTTCCGGCTCTGAAATCGAACACGAAATAGTCGCGTCAGCGACTCCTATAGGGTTTTTCAGAAAAATCCAATAAAATAAAGAGCCAAATGCACACAAACATAGTCTTAGATTATAGATCTCATTTTTCTGAGAATTTTGATATATGGTGCGCAATTTTTGGACATCGTATGATTAAGTTATGAATTTTCGAAGATTATCCTATTTTCTGAAAATGGAAAATGGCCAATTAATCAGGGGATGACAGCTCGGGATTGGTCCACGTGGCGCGCGGGTCCAGTAGTGCGGCATGTGGCGCCTCAACAGAACACAGACCCGATGGTCGCCCACCAGGTGTTCGATGCTGGTTCCCAGAGAGTCGCCGGCGTCGGCGTAGCTCGGCGTAGCTCGGCGTTGGTCGGGGAGCGTCGGCGTAACTCGTCGGTGGTCGGGCGAGCTCAACGTTGGTCGGGGGGGCGTCGGCGTAGTTCGGCGGTGGTCGGGCGAGCTCGACGTTGGTCGGGGGGGCGTCGGCGTAGCTCGGCGGTGGTCGGGCGAGCTCGACGTTGGTCGGGGGGGGGGGCGTCGGCGTAGCTCGGCGGTGGTCGGGCGAGCTCGACGTTGGTCGGGGGTGGTTCTCACAGTCTGCCGTCGGGCTAGTGGTGTGTTCTAGAGTCCAAAAGGTGTCGGTTTTTGTTCCTGGTCGCGGTATTGAGAAGCTCCGGTCGCCGGCGGTGAGGCCGTTGCGCCGGCAGGGCTCCGGCGAGGCGCGACAAGGTCTGAGGAGTGGTGAATCCGACTCGCCGAGCTCTGTTGACAGGGATCCGACGTTCAATTTGGTGCTAGCAGAGTTCCAGGGCGTCTGTTCAAGGCGGCGGTGTTTCTCCGGTGCGGCGGACGATGACAGGGCGGCGATGACCATATTTCGGCAAGACAAGGCTTGGCTTTCCCCAATTGGCGTGCTCAGGCAGTCGTCCGACCAGATGGTGGCGGGTTAGAGTCGTGGTATGGCCTCCTTCTCTCCCACGGCATACGGCGGAACTCCGGTGAGGTCGCGACGCACACGAGCAGGGCAGACGAGGCTTCCCCTAGCGCTTAGATCCGCGTAGCTAGCTCGAGGGGTCGTGGCGGTGCTCCACGACGCTCTAACCTATCCGGGTGCTAGTCGGAATGCTCGGAACGGGTGATTCGGCGTCGGAACGCGTCGGTGGTGAGCGCGCTCCGCCGAGAATGCGTCGTGCTGCGTTCTCGGTCTAACAAAGCTTGTAGTCCGTGGGTTTCGGCCGGTCGCATGAGTGCATGGTGCAGGTGATCTTCCTGAGCCGGTAAAGGCTCGTGCCTGCGCGTCCCGTGGGCGGAACGCCATGGCAAAAGCAGGGCGAGGTTCGGACATGGCGTGCGGTGGCTCACCGTGGTGTCGGTGAAGCTAGGATGGCGGTGCAGTGGCGAGTCGGAGCCGTGCAGAGCGATCGCAGTGCCGTGCCGCTCCTCGTCCGCAGCTCGGGCTTCTCCTCCGTGCCCGGCTCCAGCGTGCTCCGCGGCGGCAGCGCTTCGGCGGTGCTCCCCTCTCTCTGCTCCGTCCTTCTTCCTTCTCCCTCTCTCACACGGTGTGATGTTGTGGTGTGGTTGGTGCCACCAGTGGCGGCGGCGAGTGGAACGAGGCTAGGGCGCCGTGAGGTGCTCCAATTTATAGCGGAGCTCGGGTGGCTACCTATGGCGGGCGGCTCTGATCTGCTCGGGCTAATCGGAGGGCTGCGGCTTGCGCGAGCTAGGGTTCCGGTGGTGCGCGCGGGCTTCTTGGCGAGCAAGGCAGGGGACAGGCAGGGGACAACGGGATCAGGGCTCTGCCATGCGTGGCGCTGTCGGTCACGCCATTTGCATGACACTGTCGGCCACCGTCTTTCGCGAAGAAGAGAAACAGGGAAAAAGAAAGAGTGACTGATAAGCGGGTCCCGGTTGGCAGCGGCTGCGAAAGGCGCTGCACGCGCGTGGTGGTTTGGCTACGAGATGGGCCGGCTGACTGGGCCGAATCTGCTCTTCCTCTTTCTCTCTTCTTCTTTTTCTTTTTCGTTTTCTATTTACACTTAAGTGTATAAATACATATATTACCCATTTTAAATATTGAGTAAACACAAACATAAATTGCAATAAATCCCAAATGTGATGCATAAGTTATTATTCTATGTGAATGGAATTAAAATGCAAGCTATACTCCTTTATTTACCAAATTTATAATGAAACCTATATGCTTGCACAAGAAAAATGGGTTTTCATAATAAATAAATGAAAAATTTTAATTGGTTGGGATTTTTAGGTTGTGTGGATTTTTAGGGTTGTTACAATCTTCGAAATTCAAAAACAAATTCACAAGTACAGCCTTTTTAACATTTGAGGCAGCCATAGAAGCCAGATTTTGAAAAGCAAAGGCCCAAACAAACAGTCCTAAAGTGATTCACTGTTAATTGTCCCTCTTTTTGGCACTTCGCCCAGTGTTCCACAGGTTATCAGACAAGAAAACTTGTGAGACTATTACTATAATTGTTCAACTTTGGTCTTTTTTCCCCCTAATAATGCGAATTGATCAGCCTTGGTCCTTTTCCCTCTTTCTTAGGCATGAATTGGTCTATTTTGGTCTTAATCTCGTTATTTAATCTCATGCTTTGAATTTGAATGCTATAATAGGTTAATAAATTAGATCACGCACAGTCCAACTTTGAAACACACTAAGGGATGCCTTAATGTTTTTTTTTTGGGTATGGCCAATTGTTTTTCCTATTGATGCATAAAATTGTTCATTGCATTTACTTTTGCTAGGTAATCTGACTACGAGCTGCTTGTTTCTTTTATGGGTTTTCTAATTGGAAGTGCAATCTTATTTTAAGTAGTTGTAATGGGGTACCAGCAACCACTCCAGTTCCATGATTGTACTCTTTGATGTAATTTTGTCACAGTTCTATTCAGCAGAATAATATGCTGAATATGCTTATTTTTTTGTTCCTACTTGCTAGTTTGAAGATTAACTTGTTGTATTTTAGCTTGTGGACTTTGGAGAGATGGGACCCATTCGGTGTTCTCGTTGCAAAGCATACATGAATCCTTTCATGAAATTTGTTGATCAAGGGAGGCATTTCATCTGTAACTTATGTGGTGAGGGCTTGAGCTGTATTGATTCCGGCCTTATAACAATTCATTAGTATATAGCTGTATTGATTCTGGCCTTATAGAGAGTACAGATGATACTCCTACCAGAAATTATTTAAACCAGATGACAATGACCATATAGCAGTAGGTTTTAGCCTATTCTGACAAGATTTCTCAGGAGAATGAACCTTATATAGCACATGCCAAGCCAAATGCAGTGTTTAGTGCTGAATTTCTCGTATCAGTGTCACCAACTAAATAGCTACCTAATCTCCATGAACTGAATATGTTTGACAGCGAGGCCACTATCAGCTGCTGTTTGGTTCTAGAAATGAAATGACAATTTAAGTATACAGTGCAATATCCAATAGGAACCTTCCCACTATTTTAGAGAGATGCCTTCCAACATGAATTCTAGGCTAGCATGAATTGCAATTAACTTGCAGATGACTCATCCTTTATTAATATCGAGAAAATTGCAATTATAACTCTCCAAACATCGCGCTTCGCAAAAATAAATCTCTTAACGTCGTATTCGCAGAAATGACTCTCCAAACATTGTCTTCTTGATTTTCATAACCCTATCTGTATTTTACTCTTTTTCCTAAACAAAATACATGTATATACTCGTTATATTACCTACTCTCGGTGGCTGGCTCGTTCGCTGGCCGCTGGAGGCTCCTTCGCCGGCGGGGACATCGAGCACTCCAAGGGCAACGAAGAGATCTACGGTGTGCTCTCGCTCGTGTTCTGGACGCTCACCCTCATCACGCTCCTCAAGTCTGCGCGCCGACGACGGCGGCGAGGGCGGCACCTTCGCGCTCTACTCCCTCGTATGCCGCCGGGTCCGTGCGGGGCTCCTCCCGGGCGCCGGCAACTGTGTTGTCGACGATCTCAAGGAGCAGCAGCGTGACGGCGAGCTGCCGCCGCCGGCGTCCAGCGTGCGCGCGGCGCTGCATCAGCGCAGGGAGCTGCAGTGGGCAGTGGTTGCTGCTGCTCTTCGCTCTGCAGTGGCTGCTGCCGCTCTTCGCTCTGCTCGGGACGTTTCATCTTCTGGCAGCTGCCCGACGTCGACTGGACTCAGACGGGCGGGTTCATCCATGGCGGAGGCGGAGAGATCAGACTCGTAGCGGCACCGCGAGAAGATGAAACCTCGGAAAGGA
This sequence comes from Eremochloa ophiuroides, assembly GCA_038502445.1. Taxonomy (NCBI): domain Eukaryota; kingdom Viridiplantae; phylum Streptophyta; class Magnoliopsida; order Poales; family Poaceae; genus Eremochloa; species Eremochloa ophiuroides. The sequence continues at coordinate 45,018,144 of JAHLJS010000007.1, forward strand.
AGGATGGAACGTCGCGCGTCTCATGCACATACGGTCGGAGGAAATACAGTATTTTGTTTAGGAAGAGGAGTAAAATACGGATAGGGTTATGGAAATCAAAAGGACAACGTTTAAATAGTCATTTTTGCGAATATGACGTTAGAAGAGTCATTTTTGCGAAGCGCAATGTTTGAAGAGTTATAATTGCAATTTTCTCATTAATATCGATAGGTTTCTGTCATATGACCATAGCACGACGAGCAAACTCTCTTGCATGCCTACATACATTTTTGCAGTATAAAAAAAGGTTACCCATCTCGTCCTGGATCCAGACCAATAAAGTACTTCTTTTGTGATTAAATGTTGAAAGCATTAAGACACAGGATGACACTACAATGTCACAGGACGACTATAAGAGAAAAAACCAAAAGATAGTCCAGTTCCTGTTGTAAGACGCAGGATGACACTATAATGTGTTGTTTAGATAATTACAGCGTGGAGTCAACCTGCGACTGCCGAGCCAGATGATACTGCGACTCATCATACCTGTTTTTTAGCTATAACACTTGTAGGGCGTTCAGAAGTTTTCAACTTCATAAATTCAATGGTGCATTGAAGAAGCCAAATTTCGTTGAATTAAGCAAGGCAATAAAGTTGAATTTCCTAAATTTGTTATCATATACTCTCTAAATTTAACAATTCAGGCAATGCCAGTTTGTTCATATCATTGGCTGCAACAACGACACAAATTGAAAGGGGCAAGTAGGACTCACTAATGACCGGGATGTCCATCTCGAGGCCTGCTCGAGGAGGCTAAAGACATCCATGCTCGGCCGGTGTATGGACTTTGCTGGTCAAAAGGTCAAACTGGACCTTCTTGTACCCCAACAGCTTAAGGGCTCAGGATGCCTGCTCGGTGCCCGGTTGTTGTCACTACAACATCGCAAATCCAAACAAATCAGTGCACATGTCAAAGACCTGGAGAACACATTACTCATATGGGAGTCAAATTTGTAGCAATCACTTGAAGAATTTTATTTCATGAAGGGGAGCAAAAACAACATTCTACTGAAGAAAATTAAACCATGGAGCCAAACCATGGTTTCTGCTCATTAGATCGTCATCAAATAAGATGGATGACACAAGCCATGGTTTCTGCTCATCTAGAGTACATTATAACTACCTCGTCCCAATAACATAGTAGGACCGCAGCATCTTCTGCTTGCATCCCTGGAACATCTATGATCTGTGTCAATCGTCCTTAGCTGCAAACCATACCATATTAAGTGCGGCATCAGCCGTGAGCCTGTCCTTGGGGTTATACTGTAAGAGGCCTTCCAGGACGTTGAATCCCGCAGGTGACAGCAGGTTCTCCGGCACACTCTCCCATAGCTTGCTTGGTGGGAGACATCCAGCGGCATCATCGAGATATCATCAGAAATACCCAGCAGGTGAACTATACTGATTAATTGCTGGCACAAATCCTCTTCCGCAAATAGTGGTTCTCCAGATAACATTTTGACCATTATGCAACTAAGGGCCGAGATGTCGACGGGCGCGCCGCAGTCTTTCTGCGACATGAGCAGTTCCGGCGCCATGTAGCTGAGGGGGCCTTCGAGCTCCGTGTCCGTGGGCGGGGCGACGATGGACTTGGCAAGTCCGAAGTCACAGATCTTGAGCCGCCCGTCCTTCTCACCGATGAGAACATTACCGGGATTCAAGTCGCGCTGGATGACGCCGCGCGCGTGCATCATTGAAGCACCGGCTAGCAGTTGTGCCATGGCGTCGCGTGCCTCTGATTCAGAGAAAGGGTGCTCGCGGCAGCGGCGGAGGTGCGACCTGATGACGTCGGTGAGGCTCTGGCCGACGTATTCCATCACGAGGTAGAACTCGTGCATGTCCGATCCGCGTGCCACCTCCCTGTGCCACACCACCGCAGGGTTGCCGGCGCACACGGCAAGCAAGGCGGCCTTCCGTAGTAGTAGCGCCGCATCGCCATCAGCATCAATGCTCGATTTGATGCCCACGATCTCACCGGAATCAATGTGCTGTGCATTCATCATGGCACCGTACTCTCCCTCACCGATCTTCCTAAGTCACTTGTATGAAGCGATGGAACTAATCCGCACCTTCTCGTCGTTTCTTGCTCGGCGATCCTCAGATTCTTCGGCGGTGGCGCTTGGGTGGCCGTTTCCCCCTCGGCGATCCTTGTCGGATTCTTCAATGGTGCTGGGCGGCCATTTCTTCCCCGGCGATTCTGGACTTCTTCAGCGGTGCCAGGGTGGCACTTGCCTGGCCGGCGACCCCTGCATTCCTCGGCTGCGCTGGGGCGGGGCGCTGTGGGGAGCACAACCATGGCGGCGGTGGCGGCACAGAGCGCAGTTGTGGTGTTGTTGGTGGGCAGATCTGGCAGGTGGGGTCGAGACGTTATTCTTTTGATCAGGACTTCAGGAGTCTCTCCAATGTAGTAGAATCGTTGTAGCTGAGAGTTAGGGAGAGTGGAGCCATACTTGGTTCTGGAGGAGTCTTTTGAAGTCTGGTATGCCTTATATTTTATCTCTGTAAGATTTATACTTTTATATATTTATCTTCTCTATTTACTTATATGCATCATTATATGATTGGTTAGTATTGTTGTTATACATTGCATAGGATCTCCGCTCAGCCTTCTCCCGATTACCATTCCTAATCTATTCGAGAATTGGAAAAGTACTGTTGCTCCAAAGTGCTGTTGTAGTTATTGCTTCATCTAACTATCCTTCAGTTATCATAGAACCCAAGTAATAGAGAAGTATTTAGGAACCTTGAACTCTTCTGTTGTCCTCTCAACTTAGTTAGACTACTCATTTTTCGTACAAATGATTACTATGCATAACTCCTAACATTTATCACTTATCCCCACTATAGTCTAGTTAGTGTATTTAGTAGATGCATGATGGTAACTATCAGATTCTTTAACCATTGATTTCCTGTGGTAAAATATAAATAACAATACTTTGGAATACTCCCGGATAAAAGCTACAATGGTATCCTATGCGCGTGCATTTACACTTAATAAATACCAACAAAATCCTGGGGTCTGGGGCTTCTTATATAGGCCGGTGTGATGAATATCAGCTCTTGGATCAAACCGACTTAAGCAACGGCTTAGATGGACTCTCCATGACAGTGGGAAACCTTCTGGAGAAGGCGAGAGTGATCTAGGGACCCTGAGGATCTTCAGATTTGGTCCTTGGATCACCTAATCATCTGTGGTGGCCAAATGGGTCCCGCTTTCTCTCTTGAGTCTCTGGTGTCTTATAGAACCTTTCTTGCGAATTTCATATATTTTTACTCTGAACTCCGAAAATAGCAAATTATAGGCCCGTTTCGATCGTCTCGACGAGTTCTATGTAATGGTGAACTCCAATTCCTCATTTGAGATACTTTTATATGGTGAAAAATTAAATATTCTTGTATCTCCTACAAAACCAGTGAGAACACAATAACTCGTGAAACTTATTAGAATTAAACTTATGTCTATGATGTGGATTCATTTATGCCCTTTTTCATGTTTATTTGATGGTTGAAATCATATAATAACTGCCGCCAACAAGCTCCCCCAAGCTTACCATTTGGTAGTCCCTTAGGAAAGTCAAACTTAACAATGGATATAGGATTTCATAAGAATGTTTAAATACAGTAGCAACTCCTCAAAAACACAAATGTATTCAAATAAGAATTCTTCTTGGAATTAGAGAAAACTATTTTGACATTCAAACTTACCTTTATTACCTTTAACCATGGAGCTTGTAGCCTTTTTTTGGGTCTTGGGTAATTAAAGGACAGAATGTTTAAGTGAAGCACTATCGCTCAAGATCTTTTGCTCAACTCTTATCAAGCTCTTTTGCTCAACTCTTATCCTAGAGTTTTTGTAAGTTTTCAAACTAAAACTTAGAGATTTCTTCTTATGACCTCTCAAGTCTCTCAATATGTGGTATTTGTGGATCCTTACCAAGACAGTAATGATGTATGACTTCTCTCTCTCACCCTATATCTAACGGAAATGCTTGGACACGGTCGTCCGGACGCGTCGGATGTGGGCGCGTGGCTCCTCCCACCGCATGCGCGTGTCGCCCAACCCCGCCCGCGCGCCCCTCCCGTGGTGGGCACGACGCGGGCGCCTGCCACCGTTGCGCCGTCCCCCGTGGCCCGTGCCCCGTTCTTTTTTTTCTTTTTCTTTATTTTTTTTATTTCCTTTTCTTTTTTCATTTATAATTTTATTTTTTATTTTTAAATTTTTGTTCTTTTTTATTTTTTATTTTTTGCTTTTTGCTTTTTGTTTTTTATTTCTTCTTATTTTTTATTATTTTAACATTTATATATTTTGTATTTTTATATGAATGTTGTAAAAATAGATTAGAAATGTTACACATATCGTTGTGAGTGGTTCAAATATATATTATAAGTATTGTTTAAATGTTTCATTTTTTTTGGACGGGTATTTTAATTGTATGTTTCTAATGTTTCACTTTTTTTTTCAAAATTAATGTTTGCAAGTGTTTCATTCGGATGTTGCATATATTTCACATGTATTATTGGAACTGTTTTATCTGAATGTTATGTATGTTTGTAAATGGTTTCCTAGTGTTTTCAGGTGTTTTTTTCGAAATGTTTCATATGATATTTTGAATGTTTCAGTAGTTTCGTACGTATGTTGTAAGTGTTGCCCCAGCTGACACGACCTCATATCTTCTCAGCACCTGTTATCGACCCTATGCCCGCATGCTCATCTTCCTTGCCTCCTTATGTGCTTCACAGCGGTCATCCTCCATCATCGGCAGCTTCAGCACCCGATTTGGATGGCTGGTGTAACCTCCCACCATCCGTCATTTACCTCCTCTGTTGCCGGCTACTGGCTAACAGGATTGACCGTTGCCTTCCTCTGCTCTGCGTCGTCTGGAAGGAGTGAAAAATGCATGTGGTAAAAGTACGTATCTAGTATTTCAACAGTTTCAAATGTATGTTGCAGGTATTTTATCTGAATATTACAAATGTTTGCAAATGGTTTTCAAATGTTTTTCGGGTGTTTTTTTAAGTGTTTATACACATGTCTTGAGCGTTCTAATAGTAGATCAGTATGTTGCATATGCTGCAATGATTGTACGCATATATTCGAGGTATATGTTACAAATGTTTCATTTCGTTTTTTTTAGATTTTTGAAATAGTTTCATCCGGATGTTGCATATATTTTCACATGCATGCAGTAAATATTTTATACACATGTTTTCAAGCGTTCCAGTTGTTTCATACGTATGTCTTCAAGTGTCGCATCTTGATGTTTCAAAAAGTAGATTTGGTGTTCCTAGCTGTGTTTCAGATGCATGTGTCCTGTGTTTCATCTGTCTTCGGACGCATGTTGCAAGTATTATATTTAGATGTTTCAAAAATAGATCGGGTGTTGTATCTCTATACATCTACATGAAATATATGTTCGTTTAAAATTTAGTCGAAATATATTTAAGTGGGATCTTATTTTGAAGATTCTATTGCGAGGAACGCAGTGGTGCAATTAGATTTCAATTTGAATACGTGTTTAAGGAGATATAATATTTTTTAACTTCAGAAAAAAATTAGATTTTAGGGGGGCCCGCATGCATGCAATGGAATAGAATGGGGGTGGGAGCACATGCAGCCAACCGCTAGCACAGGAGATGACGTGCTCGGCAACAGTGCCGGGTGTCGCGTGCGGGATGCGGGGGTTTGGTGGGCCTGGCCAGATGCAGGCTGCGCGCGCCTGATGGGCGTCCGGACGGGTCACGGCGTCCGGATGTCCGAGTGCTGGCTCTTCTATATATTTAATGGCTTACGTGGAGGTTAGGGTAAGGGGACACTCATACATACTTGCAATGTATATACTGTAAAATCAAACAATGGATCAAGATAAATAAACCATACAATCAAATCAGGATGTTAGTCGAGGTCCTTTTTTAAGGGAAGGTGGGGGAGATTAGGAATCAAGGTGACGGCCAACTTTTAGGGTCGTGTCGGACTGCAGATGTTTTTAGGCCTCTCATATACAGCTGTGTCCGACGGCGTTTTATTAGCAGGAGTCGAAGGTTATTAATTATGAGCGCTCATTAATTTTTATACGCCTATGGTTCTGGGCAGCATCTCGTCTTGGTTTACTATTCCATCCGTCCCAAAATACATTCTTACATCGCGAAAAGTAAAAGTCTTCTAACTTATGACTAAATATATATAAAAAATATTAATATCTATAATATAGATGGTTAAATATACTTTCATAATAAATTTGTTTAGAGATACTAATGTTGCACGTTTTTTCTACAAACTCAGTCAAAGTTAAAAGTTTGATCTATAGGTATCCCATAGCGATATTATCACCGCGCATATTGACCGCAGGCCTGGGGCATGGGTGGGGGGCTGCAGCCTGGAAAGAAACCTAGTAATAGTTTGGCCCATGAACAGCCCATGGTGGGGAGTCCGACGAGGTTCAGCCAAAAAAAACAATGCGTGATTTAGTTATTTTTTTTATTTTAATTTAATAACCACGAAGGGGCTCGCAGCCCTGATTGGCGCGCGAGGCGGCTGTTGCGACCCACCGGCCACCGCTCTGTCTCTATACCCGGTGTCACTATTTTCATCCATGGCTCCATTCTCCCTTGACCCTCGGACCCTCCCGTGGGCATGCCTCTGCTGCTGCTTGTTGGAGATACGCGTTAGGTGTCCCGGCGTGCGGCGTCCGCCCACAACCCGGCCGACTAGGCCCTATGCGGCTAGGAGGCTAGGTGGCCCGACGGGCGCGGCCAGGCCCCAACTGGCTAGGTGGCCAGAGGCACCATGGGTGCGGCTAGGCCCCAACTGGCAAGGCGGCCAGGCCCCCATGACACAGGTGCGGCCCTGCCCTGCCATGCTGCTCCTTGCTCTTGCTCGGCTGTGACCGCTAAATAGAGTTTTTTCATTAGGGATTTGCTTGTTCGCAGCTGCCTAACGCGCTGTAAATCCTTTAGGTGACGTCCTCCTTCATCCGATTCGCGCCCGTCCGATCTCCATCGTCCGATTCACACGCCATTAGGAAGAAGAGGAGAGGGGGAGGGGAGCTCACCAGCGCCAGGTCAGAGAAGAAGGCGACAACGACGCAGCTAGGGTTCGGACGACCTCCATCTCCAACTCTCCCGATTTTAGAAGGAAGGGCCCCAGGGAGGCATGGCGGCCAGGCGGTAGGGAGGAGGGTGGGCAGTGTAACATCTGACCCAGTTTAGAATTTGGCCTGTTGTGGCCCATGTGCAAGTAACGAGATATTGTGGGGGATTTTGGTCACACCTTGGTTGTTAAAGGTGGGTTAGACCAACATATAAGGCTTCTAAAGTCCATCCCACCATCCTTGGGTTAACTCTTTTACGCGAAGCGAGAACGAAAGTATAAGTGGGATGGTGGTAGGTGTGGTTCGTTCAGCATGCAGAATGGATCCTGGCCATCCTGGCGGCAGGGGAGGCTGTCGGGCCAGGGAGGGGGCGGCGAGCTCCATGGCCGCCACCGCCATCAAAGAAGGAGGGACAGGGAAGGGACCGGCGCCATGGAAGAGGGGAGCAAGGGCCCATCAGTCACCCGATGGGGAGACACTCCCTTTGCATTAAGTGTCATACATATTGCCCTCCTAATCCAATCAGTAGGCTACTAATTTAACTTCTGTGGGAAATTATTCTTCTAGAAATGGACGACGCTAATTTTTTTTCTGAAAAGGGTGACATGTATATATAAAGCTCAATCTCAAAATGGTGATAACAAGAGGAAACACAACACGAAAATTGTATATACATCATAATTTATCACTAGATGCATTCATCATCATGAAAATCTTACATCCAATCGATCTTACAACCAAGGTGATATAGGTTGCTGAAACTACTCATTGTTTAGTGTTTACACGAAAATAGGTATTTGGCATGTCCAGGTGCATACACATACATTATAACCACTTTCAAAAGTTTATGAAGATCGCTGGAAATTTCATGTATACCATCTTGACGACCTGAATTCACTATTAGGGCCTTGCTCAAATATTAAAGTATTTGGAAAATATGAGATGCAATTATACCATTTACACATCACGTCTGCATTGTATTGGTCATAAGGCCTATTCCATCAAAACAAACCACAACATTTAAATCCCTGCAATGAAAAATATGTTTTCAAGAATTCAGTATCATGAATCTAAAAAAACGATTTGGGTGAGCACGAAACATTGTGAAAGGGTGCTAAAATGAATGAGAAACCAAAAATGCAAAAATCCACCTTGGGTTCATGGTCATAGAGATCATGATGAGTCGGTCGGTTCTGAGTAGGTCGTTGTACTTGCTCGTTGCTAGGCGTTGGAGGAGCACTCCTCTTTTCCTCCCTTAGCTGGTCGAAGACAAGTGTATACTGCTGAGCAGCTCCACCACTGTTGTTTTGGTTCCACTGGCCCCATGGTGGCACTGAACTACTTTGTGCAGCCTATGCATATTACATACATTAGGCTCCAATTCACATGTAGAGTAATATGATGATGGGTAAATCTATAATCAGTTCAATCTGCCCTTGTTTTCATTGCTGCGGACACGTAAAATGTGAATCAAGTGGTGCATCCAGGGTTCAAAATTTTGACAAAATTAGTGATTTTCGGGGGTGGCTGAAAAAAATACAAAAAATATATTATATTGTAGATATAAAACTCGAGATTCATTTTCTATTTTTTATGTTACATTCTTCTACTCAATACTCAATAAATGTGTAGATATGAATCTTGCAAATATTTTGTTTAGATATCTAAAAGTTTTGGAAAAGCATATATCTTTTAGCCCCTTTAAAATTTCAATGAATTTTCTCCATAATTTTGTGAATTTAGATAATTTCAGGGTGGTTGAAAATTGTCAAATACCGAAATTGAATACCCTGGACGCACACATGTAAGAATTTGAATTCTGAAATAAGTTACAACAATAGGCTGGGGACAAGAGGTGCCCCTGCCTTCATTTTCTAAATAAGACGAGTATTAAATCTTGGCTTTGTTATTTTCACTTTTCTGTGCTCAATTCCTTGCAAATTTTTTCTATAATTAAATAATCTTCGAATGTGATCCTCCTAAGATTCATCCCACAAGGTATCGTGAAGACCATTTATCTTGGCAAACCTAAGCTTTCTAGGATCATGGATTGTTGTTGGATATAATCCTTTCTTTCTCTTAATGAAACACATGCTCAGACACGTTCACGATAAAAAAACGGTTTAAGTCTTTCTATGTCCGACCTATAGGAGGCTCCTCCTGAGATCATGTGAAAGACCATTTGAGTTTACTCACTTTTGTTTGGTTTCGCGAGCGGTTGGCGCCGTCCTGTTGTTTCACTGGCTTGACATCAGGAGCTCGTGGAGGGGTTCTATAGCCACTTGGGACAGTGTTAGTGCGAGCTGGAGATGCCTCTGGGGGAACTGTTATACCATTGTTTCTTCGCTTCCTCGCATTCTCAAAGTACATGGTATACGGTGAGCCCGTGTCAGTAGTCTTCCACTCACCAAATTTGGGGATATTCCCACCATTACCCTGCAGCATACATATATATACACATTAGCATTAGTTGTTGGGCAGCATCTTTTTGGAGTGCACAATGAAAATTTGTCTGTTTCTAATTGCTACAAGGAAGTGGTACCAAATTAAAACAAAAAAAAATGGAACAAAATGTGATAAATCAGTGGCCTACAGATGTTGTTCACCACGGTTCGGTTGAGGGGTGGGGGTGGGGGGTGGCACGGTCAGTCCATGAGGATAGTACAAAACACTAGGATTCAGGACAAACCAAATTGTATGGATACATTTAGCTTAGATAACATTAACGTGTGATCCACACCTCAGGCATGATGCTTTGACCATCATACTGCAAATTATAACATATGATTAGGTTATTCTGAGAAACAAATAGTTCGACTGAAGATGAAAAGTAGAACTATCCGATCATTTGGGCGCCGTGTACTACTACGATTAAATCATTTCAAATTGTTTGCTATCCTCTCTAAATAGTTAACAAGTTGCAGGTTTCAACAGGATATTATTAGCAAATATAGTCAAGGACACCAATACATTAATTTCACCAGAAGGAAAATGGTTTCCAAAAAAATTGCAAAAGCAAACTTCAAAACATTCAATAGGATAACATATTCTCAAGAGAGAAAAAAAAAATCTTTGGGCTCCTGGAGAGAGTAAACTTCAATGCATGTGTTTCCTTCGTTACCCTTTTCTGTGCAGAGGACACGGCAAAGCAGGGGTTTCCATAGAGATTATGTAGGTTCGTCATGGTTCTAAAAGAACTAATCAAAATGAAGTATCTTCAAATGGTTTCTGACTTTCTGTAGTGGCCTTGTGCAAAACAGCAAAAGTGTACACCAAAATTTGTTAAAGGCAATTTTTTTTTTTTGTCCCCTGTATTTGAACACACAAGGCAAAACACATGGTTCGATGCCTCCATGGGGATTACATAATTGGGAGTAGTCGGCAAGCTACATGGATCAAATTTTGATCTGAAGGAGTTACTCCATTTCTATTTGTTTAACCATCTCTAACTTCATGACACTAACCAAAATGTTATTTTTCTGAATTTCATTTAACTAAAGCATAGGCTTACTGAAAACTGAGCAAATTTTATCCTGTTCCTTTCCTTTTGTAATCATGAAAACGAATTTCTTGTGAAGGCCAGAGAGCAATGACGGCTGGCAAGGTCATCGGACTCATGAAAAGCAAAATAAAAGAAGGCATGGGTTATTAGGAAACTTACCGCCATTGTTCTTAACTCCTTTCTTCGAGATACCAACGAAGCAAGAGAGATTTAGGAGCTATAATGAAGATGGCGAAATGATTCCAGGGGTGAACAGGGCACGACTAACAGATATAGGAGAGGGAAGACTTTGCAAATGTTGAACTGGCTTCTGAAGACCTGTTCATGCCCTCGTGCTTTCATGCTGAACATTGACAGCTAAACATGTGCTTTATTAATTCATAGTCTAATCTTCTCTTTTTTTTTTTGCGAAGTATAGTCTAATCTTCAATGTTAGTTGGAAAAAAAAATCTTTCTCTGTTGGAATATTTTGCAGTACTACATTTTGACTGCGACTTTTGTTTGTAACATTGTGTATGCCTGGAGATGGACCTTGCATTTGAGTGCCGTTTATAATATAGAAAATTGGTCATGAGAGTATTCCCTTCAAAAAGAAAGTTCAATTGATTGGGTCTGGCTAGCGTTGACAATCTTAATTGAAATTTATTTCTCACACTTCAAATTTGTATACTTTTTCATTCACACTGATTGCATGGTGACACCTTGTATATAAAAATAGGATAGTAATGACACAGTAGTTGGTGTGATGCCACACCGTTCTCCTGGTTGACAATGTAAAGCTCCAACTCGAACATGGCAAATCGATGGGCTTGAATTATTCAAAACCTGGCACAAGTTGTCAACCTGGGAATTTGGTATGCTACATGGTTAACAATACAATCTTTCGTAATGCAAGCCTCTCAACCGAGAATTCTCTAGATTTCAATTCCTCCAAATGAAATAAGGATCCAAACCGCCTCTCAAAGGATTTAGTCGGCACGAACATTAGTGAGTAATCCATATTATTTTTTTCCAGCTCATCTATAGTGATTCGGTAGAGGATGCTGATGTTTTGCACCAATTCTTTTTATTATTATGTGCTGGACAATGATCCGGGTCTTAGAAAAAAACCTTGTCTTGTATATAATAAGCTGTTCTTAGATGTATAAGTCGTTTTTGTTCTTGTTCTTTTACTTGAGATAGGGGTTTAAAACGAAATACTATTCCACCCATTTCAAATTATAAATCGTTTTAACTTTTTATTAGTATATAAATTTTGCTATGTATTTAGACATAGGTATCTAGATACACAACAAAATTGATGTAAAAAAATAAAATGACTTATAATTTAGAACGGAGGAGTACTATCTATTGATTGAGATGTGAAAAGAAATACTAATATTTTATTGTCACCTTTTCTTGATAGAATGGAAAGTATGACCAATCCATTTGCTCTAGAATAAGCATAGTTTATCTGGCTTAACACGCCTCAGGGTTGAGGCCAACTACACCAAAAACGTTCAAAAGTGACACAAAAAAGAAAAAAATATCCGTCACTAATAAACTACTAGTGGCAAATCACACTTTTGGGGCCTGGCCCGACAAAAGAACCGTTACTATATATGTAATTTCATCCGTCACTTCTGGAGCACTTCTTGTTTGGACCAACTAAATTTGAACTAAATTTTAGCTAGTTAAATATAGTTGTTAGGGATTCAAATGGTCCAGTAAAAATCAGTTAAAATTTAGCCAAGTTTAGCTACTTTAGCCAATCTAAACCCAGCTAAACTTCAGCTGAGTCTAGTAGTTAGAGGATCCAAATACCTTGGTAAAGTTTAGTTAGGAGAACATCTAGCTACCTAAAATTTAGTTGTGAACTTTTTGCTAGCTAATAAATTTAGTTGAGCGGATCCAAGCAGACCCTTGATATAGGTACGAAACCTATCAATCAAAAGTGACGGGTCACTCCTGCCAATTTGAAAGTGAATGGTTTTTGGTATCCTCTCTGGTCATGGTTAAATTTGGTTATATTACGACATAAATTATCTGCTTTTCGGATTAATCTTGAGAACGCCCAAAATCCTAGTCATCGCTGCCATGGTCAAGGATCACCCATCGCCACCGCTAACCATGCGCAGAAATAAGAACAAGCAAGAGGCAAGCACCCTCACAAGTCACAAACTCACAACACGTCCAGACAGGAGGTGGAAGGGCCATGATCGAATGGTTCAATAAACCGGAGAAAATGGTTCAACTATATCTCAATGGACTCACCTCGACTCACGTAGCTTGGGTCATTGAGTAATTTTAGGTGTTGAGTGACAATATGATCATTGAGACCATTTTGTTGTTTGAACTTTCAGTCTTCCAATGAAATTTGATGCAAACTCTATGTTTAGTACTCATTTATGTGTTTGAACTGATGCCTAGATTTAAAAAGCTTTGCAGTACAAACTTATTATTGATATGGGCATAGACAAGTGAAAAAAATAAAATGAATGCTATGAACCTTCCCATGGATTCGACTAACATACTAATGGCTTTGGCTCAAGTCGGGTGTGCATAAATGTCAAGAAGTGGGCTGAACTAGGCAGTTGTGCTAAAATGTGTCACGGCCAAACCATGCGAGATTGATGATAGAGTTTGTTTTTTTTTGTCCATCCTTTTTTTGTGTCTCTAGATTGTCGGACAATGGAAAATTTCTTTCATCTGAATTTATATATATAATAACATATCCTTATACGAGTAAGAGGAGCTCTTATCTAGTGTGATACGGATTCCTATTACGAAATATATTGGATCATGTATGTGACCCGAACTCATAAGCCGTGTTAATATATGCTATAAAATAACTCACGTCTTCGACGATACAGAGTTCGTATCCGATCTAACATGTTTTAAGCCTTATTGAAACAAATGAGCATGTTTTTCTATACCTAGATATTTATACACCGTAAAGTAACCAGAATTCCTGCAGCTATTTTTTTTCCTCCACGAGTTTCCACATCTTTTGTTGCCCATGAAAATCGTTCATGTGTGTGTCCTTTTGCCGGTTTTTTCTTTCTTTTTTTCCGTTTCTGCTTTCCCTGCGGTTGCGTGACCTTTTTTGTTTTTTCTCTCATGCTTTTTTATAAACAAGAAAAATAAATAAATAATGAAAATAGTGTTACGTGTCTTTGATGTTCTGCTTCCTCTTAATAAATAGATATTTTCGTCACTAAATTATTGATGGAGTTTTGATTACAAAATAAACTAACTACTATTAGAATCTGGATCAGCTGATAGTACTAATTAATCTTTAAGTAGTTTGTCACGTAGTCTAATATATATTTGCATACCTATACTTCTATCTATATCGATTTCTAATATTAGTGAGTAATTGTTTTTTTACTTTTTTTGTGTCCACTCCCTTCTCCTAACTAACCTAATTGTACAAATTCGCAAAAAAAATTAACCTAATAGTAGAGAGTTTTATTTGTCCTTTCTTTTTTTACTTGGCCTCGACTTATTATATCATATACTTGTATGAACTAGAACAACTTGATGAATATTCTGTCCAATTCCATTATGTATCGGATTGTATCATATGTCTGTATATGAGCGCATGTCCCTTCTAACAAGTCATGTCTACCAATGATATGGAGTTTGATTCAACACTAGTAGAGATCAGACCTTTGATCCGAGGCCGAAAATAGGTTTTAGTCCCGGCAAATTTTGTGTTCGGGAGTAAAGGGACCTTTAGTCCCAGTTCCAGCCACCAACCGGGACTAAAAGTCTATGCCCAACGGCTAGTGGCTCGGGCAGATGTATCAGCTCCAACCGGGGTTAAAAACAAGCATTTATTCCCGATTGGTATTACCAACCGGCAGTAAAAGTCCCCAGCTATATAAGCGCAAATTTTTCTTCTTCCACCTTTAGCCCGAGCACACTCTGTTCTTGCTCTTGTGATAAGTTCCGATATGAACTGGTAAGGAGTTGGCCTGATCTTCACGACAGTAGGTTTGGTAACAAAGGATAACTTGCTGTAGAACAGTGGGTTACTAGCTTTATATCTGACAAAGGTTGGATGCGACCAAGCGATAGGGAGAGAGACACCGAAACCTTGAGGACTTCGACTAGATCTCCGAACGATCGCAGAACCACAATCTGAGACTAATCCACACAATACGGCGCAGCCGAACAGAAATCGTAGAGTATGAAGTAGGTGACATCAGAGATAGCTTCATCACAACTACAAGAAGAACAAGGAAGAATAAAGGTGTGTAAGATACACTCAGCAACTCGGTTGCAATACCATATTGGTTTATCAAATGATCAAAGGTTACATTTGCTTGAGTTCAGAGAGGTATTTATACTAGGAACAACCCTCCTAGATAGGTAGAAACACGAAATAGAAGTGGAAAGGTAGAGCATGTGAACAGGCCTCGTCGAAATAGACTCTGAGCTGTTTTCGCGTGACTGTTGGCCTTCTGCGCAGTCTCCACTAATCTAGCAATAACTCTTTATTGGGAAGTCCAAATGACAAACAGTTTGTTGGGTTTGAATTTAGACTCGAAGAGCTTTCCAACCATGTATGCCATGCACCATGAAACATTATATATTGGTACAGTTTTGCACGGGAAGTTAACCATTAGGCTGACTGCTGACCTCCGAACCAGTCGTCACTAATTCTGGTCCCACATTTGATGGAAGGCTCCAAACTGGTCGGCTCTAGATGCATTGGAAAGTAGACTTGACATGATTTCCAAAAAGTCCTCATTGGCTTTCATAGCTTTTGGTAATCTAGAGTTATGAACATTTCTTTCAGATTGTTCTGCTGGACTGGTCTGACTCGAGTGATCACTACTGGAATCCTCCTGTTTCCCTAGAGCCAAATACCCTAGGGAATGGTATAGATACCCTAGGGAAATAAGTTTCCCTAGGGTGGTTCCTCAGGATTGCTCCCTAGGGACCTAATTTCACGGGAAACAGAGAAGTGCCCTAGGGTGTTGCGAGAAAACCCTAGGGAAACTATCTTCCCTAGGGCAATTTCACCCCTAGGGAAATCGGCTGACATGCTGGTTCATTGCTTACGTGTAAAGGTCATTTCCCTAGGGGGGTTGTTTTGTAGGGAAGGAAACAATATGCAAATCATACCATGAATAAACAATACATATTTAAATTCAAATTCAGATTTTTGAATTCAAATACAAATTTAAATATAGCACAGTACACATGCATTGTTCCCATCTGGATTTAATTTAACATTCATTAATCCATATTGTTTTAAGTTGCAATATCTCACTAGAGGCACTAACACAAACACTTGTGCCATCAAAATGACCATACTGAACTACAACACAGGTGCATATTGCATCCTGGTAGATAACTAGTTAATAAAGCACCTATAGACAGTGAGCAGCTCTGCTGCACAACGCAGCCAAAGCCCAAAATAGCCAACATAATCAGAAGTGGTCACACCAACATCTTGGTAGGTTCTACGCCTGTGATCCTTACAGTACAATAGGTCAAAGCAGTGGAAATTCATCGTCATCTTCAGGAGAGAGTGTACCACTTGTGGCATTCACATGACAACGATAGCCTCCGTAAGCGATCCTACTCAATGTTTCTTCCGGAGTTTCCATTCCGACAGATGATCCAAGCGTACCAACCTGCTATGCAATAAAACAAATGAAAATGCAATTAGATAGGCATAACGGTTGTGATTCCATTCACTACTTATCTCTATGCCCATTTGCCACATGCAAGTTTTGTACTGGTAGTTTTTGTGCTACTGTTTTGTGATGTTATTTGGTTTTGTATGTTTTATGGCATTCATTATTGCATAAAGGCACAGAAAAAATACTAGTGCATCATGAGATCACCCTTTTGCTGACTAATCATTTTGCTTTTCATTTATAATTTGCACACAGGTCACCCAGTAATAATTGTTGGCAGGCAACTCTCCTGCATGTTTTGAGAAAAAATGATTTTTTTGAAAAAGATAGCAGCTACCATACACTCACTGGTGTAGCTTCACAGAAATATCAAAGGGAACAAACACTCCAACTGTGGTAAAATAGGTGGAGTCACAGTGTTTAAGCATGGACTAACTATAAAACTCAGAGAATATGCCAATTTAAGGGAGCAGCATATCATACACTGCTAGTAGATGATACTAATCTCTACTGCATATGAGTACCAACCATAAAAGGTCAAAAAAAGGCATAATGATCATCATACTTACATTGTCAAGAGAGGGATTTGAACTTGATAAAGCCACATATGCTGGAGGCGGTGGAGGAGGAGCTGGGGGAGATGGAACTGCAGTGGCAGGCATTCCGGTGTAGGAAGCAACTTCTGCAGTTCAGTTTTTTTATGATTCACCTAATTAGAAAGTTGTTCAACTGGCACTAAGATGAATACTAAGGGATGTATGCCACAGCTCACCTCCATAAATTTCTGAATGTTTTCATTGTAAGCATGTACCGTTGCACCCCACTCGAATATACTTTGGGCATATTCCTTTGCCGCACGAGTATCATGATGAGCTTCCTTCCTTAAGCGCTCCTCTTCCTCTTGACGTTGACGCCTAGCTGCTGCTGCATTAGCATGGCTGCTCCTCAACTCATGTAGGACTTCGTTGTCATTGATGACCCCATTGAACATAGCCCATTTACCATGTGGACGACCACATGAGCATTGGTAAAGAGCTCTAGCGTCAACGGGAGAGTGCAGCCAGTCAAAATCAGGTCCATTCAACTCAACAGCCTTAGTTTTGTATTTCTCCTATCAATTATATAAATTGATTCGTCAATATTTGCAAAATAAGTGGGAGCAAAGAACAATTGGATGTAATAACTAGCAATTACCAAGCATGAAGAGGCTTCTTCGGTGTTCAATGAACTAATATCTTCAGGATTGGAACCCCTATGGGAATGGACCCATGCCTCAATATCAGACACTTCTCTTCCTAATTTCTTAGTCTATAATTAAAATAATCTCAAATTATTTGTGTACTGCTACAAAACTGAATGTAACATAATTTCATTAAGTGAACACTAACCAACTTTTGGCGTATTGTTGCAATAGAATTTGATCCTCCTTTGTGAGGTTTAAATTTCTGGCTATAGCGATTTGCACGATTTGTCTCAGATCTTTGCTTGAATTCAGGGCTACTCCATTCCGTGGCTAAAGCCTCCCAACAACTTTCCAGCAACCATTCAGGGCGTTGCGCAATGTACTCCTCCCGTGTCAAATAGAACTTTCCAGCAATCTTGTCACAAATTTTTCTTTTTTCTACTTTCCGATAATGATCTATTGTAGCAGTAATTCTTGCATAATACATGATGCTATATAGGAGTTGCGAGCAAGAAGAACCAACATGTTTTCTAGACTCATTTTCTTTAGCTGGATTGAATCTAAATCTTTGCTGCAGAAATTATTAAATATAAGTACACACTAGCAGTAAAGCATATGAAAAATGATATATATGGACATGTACTGAGGTACAGAACCAACAAAAGATGGACCAATCAGCTGAACTACTAATACATGATGCTATATAGGCAAATCTGTACTGAACTATAGAAAAATGATTTATATGGAAACAAAGAATTACCCAAAAACCTTCAGATACCACATCAGCTGCAGATTTCCCAGCTGTGTCCTTTGCAGCCTGGTAATGTTTCCATGTCGATGCCACCACAACCTTGCCTCCATAATCAATCAAACCAGGATGATTTCTCTTTAGTAGAACGGTCAAAACACTTGCAGGAGTCCTTCCCTTTATATCAGTCCAATGCCTTGGAATATAAACAAAAAAAATCAATAAACAAATGTCATATGAGAAGAGATTTTTCACTGTAATGACAACGTGAAATTTATGAACCCACGATTTTCCTTCTGGCTCAATCAGTGGACGATCTTGCTCATTGTTGATAATGGGGGGCAGATCTGCACTTCCTCTCAAGCGAATTTCTTCTACAGCCATATTTACCTCACTTGAATCATCAAAGTCATTGTGACTGGAAGCCCTCTCCTCACTATAAATCGAGTTGTTAGAAGACCGAGTACGTGTCCTGTGTGAGATTGTCATCCCTGAAAATAAGATATAGTAGTTTCATCAGTAATTGAATGCAAAGCAACATATTCAGAACTCTGAATTAAGAATTAATATAGCAATACAGTTCTAAAAAGTAAAATTATAATGAAATGCTTGTATTAGTCAAAAGTTAGAACTACCTAATTATTACTTATCCTCTTAAAAGTCATCAGGATCTAGGTATTCTTCTTCTATGATATCATGAAAATATTCTGTGTTAAATAGCCCTGGTTCTTCAATTGGCACCTCATCATCTACACTCAATCCATTTCGCAGCTTGATCAGCATAGAGATGTCATTTGGATCATCAATCTCATCAAAGCCATCACTAATGGTGATATTGTCTAAACTTGCTCCAATATCTACGTGCTATTGGCTTCCGTTTATGCCCTTGATTAGTTGCGTCAACAACTACATATCGGCTTTCCTCACAAAAATCACATTTTTCCTTTTTTGCATCTTCTTTGTAGTATATCATGCAATTATTTACACAAGCATCTATCTTGACATATGGCATTTTTAGACCACGGAGAAGATGTTGACACTCATACATTGTTTTCGGCATTCTATGGTTCCTAGGAAGTACATCATCAAATAAATTTAGTATTTTGTTAATGCACTCCATAAAGAGGCCGTGTTGTAACTTAACTGCCATCAAACGTGCCACTGCGGTCAGCCGTGCAACACTAGTGAAGTTGTGTAGCGGCTCTTTTGAAGCCGACAACATAGCATAAAATGCCTTAGCATCTGCTGTTGGTTCATCTTCTAGATTCTCAGTATGCATTGCATCACCAAAATCGGCTAACATCTCATCTAAACCATCAGCAGTACTATAGGCATGTTGCAATGTAGGCTCACTAACAAGGTGCTCACCATGCTCAGTCCATAGAGTATACCCAGGCATAAATCCTCTTTTACACAAATGCATGCCCATGATAGCTCTCCTCCGTCTAACTCTATTGCCACAATCTGAATATGGACACACTACTCCAAATTTTTCAGAATTACGAATAGCACTGAAAGCGCGGTCTAGAAAAGCATTAGTATTTCGCACCCACTCCTGGGAATGACAACCATTGTCCTTCCAACCTTGGTACATCCAACTACGGTCTTCTATTGACATGGTTTATGTTGTGACAATAAACTGAAAATTATACAATAGCATGTCATAGTTCATATCATGAGAACATATGTGTCGTGATAGTGAGCTCAGCAAACATTTTTAAACTAAAAGGCGAGTTTATATGAAGAGTGTAAACATATAGTAGCTACTAGTAACAAAACAGGGAGGCTGATATATATTGCACATTCAGAACAGAAGCATATCACAGTCACAGACTCAAAATGCACAGAAAAATTAAACTGATATATATAGCAATAGGATGGAACTAATAAAAGACAAAACTTAATTCTAACCTGTGCTTTGCTCAGAAACACCACTTAGAGCGTCAGAACCTTCCTTTTGCAGAGATCCAGGACAGCTATCCAAGCTTCCTTGCACAACATAAGGTGTCTCCCTTTCCCTTTTCACCTGGTGGCAAACCACACCGAAAATTTTAGCTGAGGTAAAATTTCAATCAGTAGGTACCAATTGCGAAAGTCCACACTGAAACGTGCTTGCCCAAATATGAGAACCTATATTTAACTAAAACTGTAACTACCAGTGCATAAGTAGATAGGGTGCCACAACAAATTGCTATTTTTTATTAGGAACAGGAGGTGTTTCCCCTATTAGATTTTTATTGAATACTAAAACAGGTGTCCACTTAGTACAATTAGGAAACAAAAAAAATAACGCAAATACACATGGGCTAGCCATGAATCAAACATTAGTTTATATCTTGCTTTTGCTGGAAGACATGTCTGTAATTAACAGATCCGACTCATATGTATGTAGCAAGTACTAGGAACTAACCACTTCAAATCTGGTCGGAGGCTCTGGGATTTGCCGATTTGGCCCTTGTAGACTTCTTGGTGGCTGCTTGAGTGTAGCAGGTGGCCGCCGGTGGGAGACCAGGTGGGCAGCGTCGGGCGGAGGGGGTTGTGCCGCGCTAGTGGCCGGCGGCGTCGGGCAGGTGGCCGGCCAGTGTCGGGCACCTGGCAGCCTGCGTAGGGTAGGCAGCTGGCGTTGGCCAGGCAACCCACGGTGGGCGGACGGGCGGCCGGTGAAGTGCAGTTGTGGTCGGGCTATCGGCGTTGAGCAGGGGGCTCGCTGCGGGCGGGACGCGAAGGGACCTCGCTATGCGCGTGGGGGCAGTGTTGCGCTCGCGCAGGGGCTCGCCGGCGGGCGGGCGGGCGGGGTCGCGCTCGCGCTCTCTCTGTAATAGGTTTGGAGACATTTTCTGTTCTATGTTTTTGATATACGGGTGTGGGATGGATGTAGGTCTCGCGCGCGGAGACAACTGATGGCGGGAGCAAGTGGCGCGAGCTGAAAAATATTGAGTTCCCTAGGGAATGATTGTAATTCCTAGGAAAATTTTACACAGTACCGTCGATGTGGCTGCCCACGACTTTGGCTCACCGAGGAAAAAATTGAAACCCTAGGGAACCCGCTACTTTCCCTATGGTACCAAATAAAACCCTAGGGACTCATAGTTTTCCTTAGGATATTTGTTTCACCCTAGGGAAACAAAATAACCCTAGGGAAACAAGTAGATTCCAGTAGTGGATGCCCTTGACGATAGCCATCTCCTTGTGTGTTCTTGTCTTCCTTGGTAAATCTGAGCAATGTAAACATGGATGAGTTAGGTAGTATATAATTCCTATTAATATTTAAATATAACTCATAGAGGAAATCATGCACCTTTTGTATGACTAATTTTGATTGGCCACGTATAACTGACCCTTCATAGAATTGGTCAACTTGAGTAGTCGTTGGCATGTCCTCAGCATCCTCTCCCTCTTGGAAAGGAGTCGTCCTCGACTCTAACTCTTCTAATCCAAAGAATTGTGCTAGGCTTTCTACTTGTAGTATTGTGATAACTTCATAATCTTCTTCTTCCATCACAGTAAGATGTTTGAACCTATAATCATATAAACCAAGTAGTAATCTTGTTGGTGGAAACCAAATACATTTGGAATGAAGGTTAGCGTTCACCTTGAATAGATTTCTAGAACCATTGGTGAATGTCGATTGCCCTGGCATGGTTTCATCATCCTCCCTCCCTTGAAGAAAAGTCGTCCACGACTTTTGTTTACCTGAAAAGAGACTAGACAAAACAGAGGGTGGATGCACATGATAGTTCCTATAATATTTTATTTTATTTTATTTAGTCGATTTGTTTCTCTATAATTCATATTCATAGTATTTCCTTTTCCAACTAATGAATGTCCTTTCAAATTTGGCGAACCTGCAAATAGCTTTGAAGATGGAAGCACAAAGATTTCTTTCAAACCAATCATTTGATTCATGTTATCTTCTTTTATCTTGACAAAATCACATATATCAAAAGATAAGGATGAAACATTCTTGCCATTTATATTGCACGGGTCATGATGAGAGAAGGACCTATCAAACTCAATGGTTCCAAAAGATGAGGGAAAAATTTTCGGTGAATGAATATAACATGTTTGTACAAGATTTCTTTCTTTTGATAGAACATATGAACAAGGGAACAACATTTTTTTGTTCTGTAGAGAAATCACTAAACAATATTTTCATCTCAAAATTAGAAAAATAAGATTCACAAGAACTGTTATAGAGTTTATTTAACTTCACAACAGCAAGCTGGTCACATGTTATGCAAATAGCACAAACATAAAATTTACTTGCAGCATAATATGCAATCAAATTGAATGTAAACTTGCAACTGTAGGGAGTATTCAGAGATTTCATGGATGATATCTTAAAAATATGCTCAAGTATGTTATTTACCGTGACACATTTATAAAACATGACATAAGAAACACATTCATGAAGAGATACTTTTGCAAAGAATTCATCATGACTATACATTTTGACATTGCAAAATTTATTTGCATGCAAAGTATCACAGAGATCATGTATGTTTAAACACTGGTTAACAAACTTGTAAAATTTCAGCACACCGATGAACATATGAAATACTCAATTCAGCACAAACATTTTGGGCATGGACAACTTCATTTGAACCATGCATTTTATCATAATTACTCACCATTTTATTTTGTAAACTCAGATCTGAATTATTTTCAATACTTTTTATATTTTCTGATGGTCCAAGTTTCATTGATTGCAACTCTGAAATCTTACCGTTATCCATGTCATGATTCAGCTTTTGGACAGCACGCAATTGGTTTAAATGGATGGGATCCTTCTCCCTTCTTTCGACAACTATGGTGTTCTCATGAGTAGCCATCTCTTCCTCATGCTCATTGCTATCCTGCACATTTGGAAATACAACACTAGAAGTAGAAATTAGTGGGTTAGTACTGAAATCATCATGCATCTTATCACTGTCCATAGGCATCACTTGATCCTCCTCATCGAATACTGGGGGCTGATCATAATTTACCACATCATTTTCTTCATGAGCCTGCATCTCAAAAGGAACAAAACTTGAAGAAGGTATTATTATGTTAGTAGCAAATAATTCCTCACATAATTCATCTTCTTTTTCACTCAATTTTTGTGTATATCTCTCACACTGAATTTTGTACCTCTCCTCCTCAAATATGGTGGAATCTATCATATTTTCATTTTGAATTGTCGCTCTCAGATTTGATTGGTGGCACTCTTTCTCACATATGATGGAATTTCAAACACTCATATTGTCAATTCTCTCGAGCTTACATTTAGTGGGATCACACATGTCACTTTTGTTTCCACTCTCACTCAATTTGGCTATCTGGCTCTCATTCTCACATGGGTCTTGATGCACAATCACTTCAATGTCTTGTGAAGCAACATATGCATATGTGTCAAACTTCATGTTCTCAAATGCCATTGGAGCAGCAATGGTTGCAGCAGAATTGGAAACTAAATTCTTCTCAAATGATGTGAAACTTGGAGCTAAAATGAGTTTGCTTCCATAGGAACTTCCACGTGCCTCTTGCTGAATTTTTCTTTTGGTGGACACACAATAATCTTCATCATTTATGAGCACACGGGAACGAAAACTACGCCCATGAACACCTCCTCCATGTTGTCCGCTATGGCCAAAGGGACCACAACGAGAATGGGTTGGACTATATTGTCGTGGAGTCCGATGACTCGCTGAAGGAAGATGTTTATCTAACACCCTCTCCATGGCCTCCAACAACGAGTCTTGTAGTTGGCGAAGCTCAGACCGAGTGATTGGTGGCTCTTCTTCTCTATGTCGATTTCTACGAACCCTTGAATAATATCCTGCCATGTTAGCACCTACGCGAGAAAAGTGGAATAGGTAAATTTTGTGGAATTCACACAACCTCACCTCTTACTTACCAATGTTCTTACTCGTTCTCAAGGACTGTGAGTGTGCTAAAGTGGCAGCACCGCAGATGTGGTTAAGCGATTGAAAGGATTACAAGACGAGAGGTCCAGTTTCAGATTTTTGTGGAGCTATAGGTGGCTGTTCAAAGGAAGGCTATGGTACTGTAACAAAGTGACATAAAATGTTCAAACAAGATGCAAATGTTGCTGTCTAGTGCACCACAATCTTGAAATTTCAGATATAAAATTTTGAGTTACATAATCCGCAACATAACCCCTTTCACTTCTCTTCTCCATTTCTTTTTTTCTCTCTCCGTTTTTTACTTCTCTCTTTTTTTTCTGATTTTTTTAGCAAACACAAGATAACATATGAGGGGTACGGAAAAAATTAAACAAGAGTATGGCGGAAGAACAACAATGGTGACTAGCAACAAGATGAACGAAATGAACACAAAGTACAGTACCATGAAAAGGCTATAGGATTTTTGTGTGTGTGGCTTTTTAGCGGATTGTAGGATATGACAAAACAAATATATGTGATGAAAAAAACAGTAACTAATGGTAAACAAAAGGATTGATAAGTGGATGATAACAAAACCTACTGTGACAACGATAGCTCTGATTACCACATGATAAGTTCCGATATGAACCAGTAAGGAGTTGGCCCGATGTTCACGACAGTAGGTTTGGTAACAAAGGATAACTTGCTATAGAACAGCGGGTAACTAGCTTTATACCTGACAAAGGTTGGAAGCGACCAAGCGACGGTGAGAGAGACATCGAAACCTTGTGGACTTTGATTCGATCTCTGAACGATCGCAAAACCACAATCCGAGACTAATACACACAATACGGCGCAGTCGAACGAAAACCGTAGAGCACGAAGTAGGGGACCTCAGAGAGATCTTCTTCAGAAGTCCAAAAAGAACAAGGAAGAATAAAGGTGTGTAAGATACACTCAGCAACTCGGTTGCAATACCATATTGGTTTATCAAATGATCAAAGGATACATTTGCTTGGGTTCAGAGAGGTATTTATACTAGGAACAACCCTCCTGGATAGGTAGAAACACGAAATAGAAGTGGAAAGGTAGATCATGTGAACAGGCCTCATCGAAATAGACTCTGAGCTGTTTCCGTGTGACGTTTGGCCTTCTAGCGCAGTCTCCACTAATCTGGTAATAACTCTTTTTGGGAAGTCCAAATGACGAACGGTTTATTGGGTTTGAATTTAGACTCGAAGAACTTTCCAACCATGTATGCCATCCACCATGAAACATTATATATTGGTACAGTTTTGCACGGGAAGTCGACCATTAGGCTGACTTTTGACCTCCGTACTAGTCGTCACTAATTCTGGTCCCACGTCTGATGGAAGGCTCCAAACTGGTCGGCTCTAGATGCATTTGAAAATAGACTTGACATGCTTTCCAAAAAGTCCTCATTGGCTTTCATAGCTATTGGGAATCTAGAGTTATGAACATTTCTTTCAGACTGTTTTGCTGGACTGGTCTGGCTCGAGTGATGCCCTTGACGATAGCCATCTCCTTGTGTGTTCTTGTATTCCTTGGTAAATCTGAGCAATGTAAACATGGATGATTTAGATAGTATATAATTCTTATTAATATTTAAATATAACTCATAGAGGAAAGCATGCACCTTTTGTATGACTAATTTTGATTGGCCACGTGTAATTGACCCTTCATAGAATTGGTCAACTTGAGTAGTCGTTGGCATGTCCTCATCATCTTGCTTCTGTGTTCTTTGGTCACCACACGATTTTTTCCACTTCTACATCGATTCTTTGGTTTTAGAGGTTACTAACTTCATTCTCACACCTTCATTACTTGTATATCTCATTTC
This sequence comes from Eremochloa ophiuroides, assembly GCA_038502445.1. Lineage (NCBI taxonomy): Eukaryota > Viridiplantae > Streptophyta > Magnoliopsida > Poales > Poaceae > Eremochloa > Eremochloa ophiuroides. The sequence goes on from JAHLJS010000007.1 coordinate 45,044,089, forward strand.
ATGGTCATTTATGCTTGATTTTAGAGGTTACCTAGCTAATTTCACACCTTTGGTTGATTTTCTTGATTTGTGAGCATTTACACGTGTATTCACTTGATTGTTTGTAATTTTACATGGTGAAAGCTTGTAGTTGTTTGTTCCAACTAGTATGCACCATTTATTTGTTTTCATATATGTAGCTTATAGTTGTTTTCATATATAGCTTAATAATCATATTATTAGTGAATAATATTCATAGCAATCTAGAAAAACAAATATATATTATTATTGTTTTTTTGAATATATCACTTTAGAAAATGTAGTTTATTTTTAAAATTTTTGGCATCTAAGCTTAATTTGTAGCAATTTTAAAAATGAATATAAAGAGTGGATGGCGACTCCTTCTAGGTCCTCGAACTCTCATCGGGTCTCTAAGCGACTTAGGTCGCACCTCCCTCTCATTGCGTGCGGCGAGTGTAAGCAGAAGATTGTCATGGAGTTCCGAGTGAGGAAGGAGTGTCCCAACAAAGGTCGTATCTTCTACAAGTGCCCGGATCGCAATGTGAGTTATTGGATCTCATTTAACGTATTATGGTTATTTTTTTACATTCTCTTGATGGTTTTGATTAAAGTTCTTAATTTGTTGTTCTAATTTCAGTGGGGACGACACCGGATGTAAAGGATGGTACTGGGAGGAAGAGTATATTCAACACGTGCAAAACAATCAGATGGATGAGGCAGTGAGCCAGCACAAGTAGCCCGCCGAGGCAGAGGAAGCGAATGATCTATCTATTCTAGATGGGATTGGTCACCGGATCCTTATGTTGCTGAAGTGAATTTTAGTTTTAGTCTATTTAGTGTTAGTTGGAATTGTGTACATTATATTAAACTTAACATAAAGTGACTAGTTTGTATCTGGAGGCTACCATTTTAATTGAACATGATGACTGATGTTGTGCAATTAAATAATTATCTTCAAGGTTTTCATACGGTATGTCTTATAATACAGATGAGCCGCCACTGGATGTACAATGCTGATCGCCACTCCGGAGAATTCATTACGGGCGTGCATTATTTCTTGAGTGTGGCCGAGAAAAATAAGCGTGATGGTTTCATGTGTTATCCATATGCTGTATGTAAGAATTTTAAGGAGTATGCTTGCTCAAGGACTCTCCATTCACACTTGTTTAAGTCGGGTTTCTTGCCAAACTATATATGTTAGACCAAGCATGGAGAAAATGGGGTTGTAATAGAAGAGTACGAAGATGATGAAGAATGGGATGACGATATATTTGCCCAATACAGTCCCTTACATGATATTGCAATGGGGAAAGCAGGATAGACAAACAAGAGATATAATGCTTGCACACACTGTTTTGAGGACATCGACAGCATATATTTGAAAAAATGTCGAAATGTCATATACCTTGGTCATCGCCGGTTTCTTCCTGCGACACACCCGCTAAAAAAGAAAGGCAAGCATTTAAAGGTAAGGCAGACACTCGGAACAAGTCTCGCAACCGAACTGGAGCTTGGATCACACGTCACCACATGAAAACTTTCAGCAGTTGGCTGTGAAAAAAATGTCAAGGTGATGAGAGTCTTGATGAGCAACTGTATTTGTTGGCCAGGGAACCATCGTGGCATATTCTTACTTACAAAGGGTATGAGACAAATAGAAATACATTTTACACAGTGACCCAAGATAAAAGGAGCACCAACCAAAACAATGGTGTCCGCTTAGATGCCACAGATCTAAACGGGAATAAGCAAACATATTATGACCGTATAGAGGACATATGGGAACTGGACTATGGACCTAATTTTAAGGTACCTTTGTTTCGGTGTCAATGGGTGAAAGGGACCAGCGGCGGGGTAACAATCGACAGTGAGTATGGAATGACGTCTGTGGATCTCAACAATATTGGATACAAAGACAAACCATTTGTTCTTGCTAAGGATGTCACTTAAGTGTTCTATGTCAAGGATATGTCTACGAAACCAAAGAGAGTGAGAAACGACAACTCAATCAGCGAGCCAAAGCGTCACATTGTTCTTTCGGGGAAAAGAAACATGGTGGGAATTGAGGATCAGTCAGACCTATCAGAGGATTATGAAAAGGATGACCAAATTCTGCCATTCACAGTGAATAAGGACCCAAGCATTGCGCTAAATAATGAAGACAATCCATGGTTACGGCGCGATCATGATCAAGACACATACCTTAAGAAGGTCTTCACTGCTATTGCGGCTTGATGTAGTGATGTGTAATAATGTGTAATGTATATTATGTAAAAACTATGAATGCAAGATTTTCTATATATGTTGAAATTTAATTTTATATGTTTGATGTATGTCCGACTAATTCGGACAATAAGCACTCAAAAATAAATGAAGAACGTTGAAACGATGCGAAAACAAATATCCTACCAAAATCCAATAGTTTCAAAATATTAAAATGAAAAATACATTTTTGCATTAATGAAACAGTGATTATTTACTAATAAAAATAGGCATCTATAAGAAAGATTTATCATAGGTACAATAAAGGAAAAGAAAAGTAAAGATTATTTTTATGAAAAAATATTCTAAGTAATTAATTTATTATGCAATTATTACATTAAGTCCCATTTGTAACAAATTAAAACAAACAGTGAAGGCTAAATTAGCAACTGGCGGGAACTAGGAAAAACAATTCACCTTTAATCCCGATTGGTAACACCAACCGAGAGTAAAGGTCCCAAAACAGTAGCCCAGACGAGCGGGAAGGGACCTCCTGGTTGGTGTTACTAACCGGGAGTAAAGGGTTGCTCCCAGTTGATGTTACCAACCGGGAGTAAAGGTGCCCCCGCTTATAAAAGGCACAGTCCTTCCTCCTCTTCGGCATCGTCAGTTTCCACACTTAGAAGCAGCAGGGACCGCCTATCCGCGCCTCCGCCCCCGCCGTGCGCCTCCGCCACTGCCGTGCGCCTCCACCACCTCCGTGCTACGCTGCCACAGCCGTGCGCCTCCACCACCGCCGTGATCCGCACCGCACCGAGCTCCCCACACGCACGGCCCCGACCGCGCGCCGCCGCCGCGCCACTGCTCGCCTGGCCGCCACCTGCGCATACGTGCACCGGCCCCTTGCCGCTGGTCTCGATTGATGTTCCTGGCCCTGCTCCGCTGCCGGCCTCGACGCCCCTGGCCCCGATCTCGACCCGCGCCGCCACTCTCTCGCCCTGGCCCGGCCGCCGCCGCCTGCGCGTGCAGCTAGCGCACACCAGCCCCGCCCGCCTCGACATGGTCCCTACCCTGACGCCACCGGCCCCGCCCTCTACGCCGCGCGGCCACCGCCGAGGTGAGGCGCACCGCCAGCCACGCGCGCGTGCGGCAGCTCTGTGTGCATGTGTGTGTGCTCTGTTTTGCCGGCCGAGAGAGAGAAAAACAAATAAAATATGAAATTGATATATTAATATGTTAATTTGTGAATTTAATATATGCATATATTAATTTGAATTAAAAAATATGAAATAATACGATTATATATATATATATATATATATATATATATATATATATATATATATATATCTCCCGGGCGTTGATTATTAGTTAGCGCCCCTGCCGGTGCACTGTAACACCGGAAAAATTTCATTCCTTTAAATAGTGGAAATTTATTTAATTATGCAATTAGTTGATCATTCCAATATAGGGAAATAATAATTTTTCACAAATATAAAATCAAACCTAGGTCATACACATGTATGATGCATTCATGCTGGAGCATTTCTTCTTTGTACTGTTTGGAGTTTATTTGAATTCTTCAAATGTTCAAAAATAATTATTCAAAATCCTAAATTGAAAATCCTTTTGAAAATGTAACTAGAAAATAGAAAAGGGAAATAGGAAAACCTTCCCTCTCTGATTTTGGCCCGAGGGCCCAGTCCTCCTCTTTCTTTCGGCCTGCCCCCTCCCTTGCTAACTTGGGCCGAGGCCCAGCTAACTAGCCAGCCAGCCGGCGCAGCAAGCTGAGCGCCCCCTCTTCCCATCTTTGGATGACAGGCGGGCCCCACAGGGCAGTCCCTCTTTTCCTCCTTCCTTTCTTCTCCCCGGGGCGCCCAAAGCAGAGAGCCACGCCTCGACTGAGCACGCGCGCGCGGAGCATCCCTCTGCCGTGACTGCCAGGCCGACCCCAGCGCTCGGTGCTACCGACCTGTGGGACCCACAGGACAGCCCCTCCCCTGTTTCCCTCTGCTGCTCGCCGAGAGTCCGACGCGAGAACGAACAGAGCGAGTTCGTCGCTCGCCGCCCTCGATTCGATCTCCTATATCCGAGGCGAACTCAACTCCTCTATCCCCATCGCCTCGGGACTATATAAGTCCAGGCGGGCCCCTATTTGCCGCCATCCAGCCCTAGCGGCATTGCCTCTTCCTGCCCTCGCGCGAACAGAGCCGCCGCTGCTCGAAGCTTTCCGCCGCCGGGATCCTCGGACGAGTCCGGATCTCCTACGCCTCCCTCGCGCCCCTATATAGGTCGGCCGAGCTCTGCCGTCCCTCCCCACAAGTTCTCGAGCAAGCCACGCCCTCCAATCTTGCCCTAGCCGCCTCTTCTCGCCGCCACTGCCGAGCTCCCGCGAGAACCGAGCAGCCGCCGCCGCGAGCAATTAGCTCGATTCGCCACCAATTTCCTCTCGGTAAGCCTCTAAGGAGCTTCGCTGTGATCTTGTGAAGCTCCTGAGCACTTTCCCCCTTCGATTTGTGCACTGACACGCCTCCGCCGCCGTTGCAGAGAGCCACCGTCCGCCGAGTCACGTCGCGAGCTATCTCCGAGTCGATTTCCGACCTTCCCATCACCCTAGGTGAGCTTGCGATGCTCTTCCCGATCTATGGGTACCCTTCCCGACCTATTTCATGCACCGAAGGCCGAGTTCGCCTTCTCTGGCGGCCCTCCGACCATGGCGCCGCCGCGGTCGGCTCTGTTTTCCGGCCGAGAGCACCGCCACCCCTCCCCTCTTTTAATTTGATCCGCCGATTTTGAATCGGACGGCCAAGAGCAGACCATACCGATTCGGCCGGCGTTTTTGCGAATAACCCCCTGTAGTTTTTAATGCTTAACCCGCAGCCCTTAGCGTATTCAGTAGATTGCGTTTTCTGTATTTGAAGGCGTATTTATTTTCGGTATATATGAAAATGTGTTTTCAGATTTGAAATCAAAACTATTTTGTTCGTAGTTTCTCCGTTTTAATTCCGATTTGAACGATTCAAATTGCGTTAGATTCATAATTTGATGATCTACCAGTTAGTACCACTGTTTCATATGTTATTAACTTTTAAAATTCGAGATTATATTTAATCTATTATTATTCTATTATAAATCTTGTAAAATTCATATCTTCCTCGCTTTAAATCCAATTTGCGCAAACTTTATATCGTTGGAATCGTAGTGACGCGTAGATTATTTTTATAAACTTTTCAATCTGCTTTTCTACTGTTGGTGTACTGTTTCTAATCTAAATCTTGTTTGCTTCGTGTATGTTTGCCTCGATGATTGTGTGGTGATTTTATGATCATGTCCAGTCGGTAAGATTTACGTGGTGATCAAGAAGCAATTCATTGAAGGTTTTGGATCAGAGAAAATGATCTCAAGTCTAAGGCAAGTATAGCATGGGATCTTCCTTGTTGTCCTATTCACCAAATAAATAATTGCATTTGCATGTGTCTTCCTTGTTAACCATAGTTATTTCGTAGCATTGTTACCCTGTTCCTTGCCACCTATGGGATTATGCATATGGTAAATGTTGCTAGCGCGCTACTGGAATCATGATCATGTAAACTGATTAATTGAATATGCAATAAAGATTAAAAGATGCCTTTTAGCAACATGGAACTAGGGGATTCGAGCATAGTTTTGTGATGCTCAAAATCCTTCACCTTTGATAATGATCTGTAAGTATGACACCGGGATTGACAGTGCAACTATGAGGGCTACATGGCTCTGGTTTTAGCTCAGTATGAGGACCTTTTCTAACTTGTTAGAGGTTACCAAAAGGCGCAAGAGGGGCTTTGACGACTCGGGTATAGTGCGGCCTCTGTCCATATGTGTATAACCTGCGTGACCTTGTGCCATATGGAAGGGGGCTCTACATCTGCTTGCCGAGGAAACCTCGCGGCCCTAACATGTTAGACGAACCTTTGAAAGACTTCATAGTGAAACCCTGCTCGCTCACCTTGGTAGTGTTATGGGGCTAGCTACCCCGAGCAAATGGGAATCACGGCTCATAGTGAAAGTGCACAACCTCTGCAGAGTGTAAAACTGGTATACTAGCCGAGCTCACGGTCAAGAGCGGCCTTGGACGTCTTACGGAGTAGTTATCTTTTGGGGTGATGCTTACTTATTGCTAAATCTATTTATTGTTACTCATTAATTATGTTTACTATGATCATGAGAATGGGCTTATTCATTTGTTGCTATCCAACTGCATAAAAGGATGCTTAATTAAAAGCAAACCGCTGTAAACCCGTGTCTATCCTGTTTGAGCCTCATAAACCCATGTTATATTTGCTGAGTTCGACATGAACTCACTCTTGCTATTTCTCCCCATACCTCGGGAGAAGTTTAGGCTTGTGGTCAACCAGTCAGTTGTGTCCCTGTGGAGTTGGCGTCTACACGCGAAGATCGGAAGTGTCTTTCCGCTGTTTGCTTCTTAAAGGTTATATTCTAATTATTACTACGTTATGTATTTGATCATTGTCTTTTGATATTACCTTATATTTGTCGGCTTATGTGTGTGACTGATCCTACGGCGTACATAAGCTTATGATTCAATTTTATCTAAAAATTGGGTGTGACATGCACCGGCTGTCTCCGACGGTGTATCACTAGATCCGATAATTCCGCATGCATAACCGCATTGACCACCAGCATAAAAATTCTGCTCAGTTATGAGCCTTTTATGACAGTAATAAAAGTTCATCTCGTATAAATTCCTCCCTAGCACGTCACCTCTCATTTTCCTCTCTCCTCCCTTGAGTCAGAGCAGCGGCAGCGGCTTCACTTCCCTGATGGCGAGCCTGGTGAAGCCCCTTGCAAGGCCCCACCCTCATGGCGTTCGAGGCTGCCTTCCCGGTCTCGAAGGCTGCTGTGCCACACTCTCGACGGCGGCCTATCATCGTGGCCTCCCCTCCCTCACACCGGCGGCTCGCTCGGTCGACCCAGGTGATGGCATGGTGGCCCTCTCTTTTCCATGGCAGATCTTGATGTGCCTCCTCCGATGGTGGCACTTCCTTCCCCAATCGCGCATGCACTTCTCCCCAGTAGCTCACTCCTCTGTGGGCGGCCTGCCGTGGGGATGGACCTCGTGGAGCAGCATGGCAGCCGCCCTGTTGGGTGCCAGATCTCGTGGAGCAGAGGCAATGGTGGCCCCTCACACTGTTCATCCGGCGATGGCGGTCCCTCACGTTGTTCATGTTCACAAGTCCTTGAAGAGTCAAGAGCTACTAGTACTAATTGATTGATGATTTTTTTTTTCTGTTTGTTCAAAGAAGGTGCCGCCGTTGCGCTAGATGACTAGTAGTAATTAATTGATTGATAACTTTTTTATTACTTGTATGTCTAGTTGCTAGGGAAAAAAAACTACCGTTTGATGCGTGAGTGGTAAATTTGCCGGATACGCCATCGGTTTGCACAAGTGATTTTACCGCTCGCAAGGAATAACTACATGTTCCTTACCGGTAATAAAAAATATTTTGAAACAAGACCAGACACGCGGTTGGTTCGGATAGGAAAATTTGTGTTTCCTATTCGCTTATTTTTGTTACTAGTACGATCATATTGGTAATAAAATAAGTGCTAACTTAGCTAATCAAAGGGATGCCCGCTCTCCGTTCATAATATTTTTCTAAAGAACTGGCAGGATCATATCGCTAATAAAATAACTACTTCCTGACCCTATGGGTGGTAAATTGTTATGGCAATGTGATTTTACTGGCAATACTCGATTAGGATATTGAAATTTACCGTTTATGGGGCCTGAAGTAGTAATTTTACTAGCAATATAATACTTCTAGCAATAAAAAAAGACCGTGATGATACCGCTGCATACCGTTGCTCAGATAGTGTTTCGAAAGTTACCGCTTGAAGGACCCGTGCAATAATTTTACTAGCAATATTATACTTCTAACAATAAAAATAATATTTAATATTAAAAAGTGCTCATCTTATTTATAGAACCAAATGAAATGTTTATAGATCCAAATGAATTGTTTATTGATCCCGAAGGCTCATACAGGTTTGTACCGAATTATTTATAGACCAAATGATACTTGTGGGTCTATGTTTGAATTATTTATAGACCAAAATGACACTATCAGTAATAAAAAAATACTTAGAGTCAGTACTGCTCATGGAGTAAAAGTCTTACTAATAATTTTTTTTGTCCAACGAACAGCCGCCTCGGTGAATAGCACAAATTATTTTACTCGCTTTATGACTGAGCGGAATTATTTCGAAGACTCAAACGATACTGTGGTAATAAAAAGTAGGAGTATCATCATCCGGTGACAGGTAATAAAAAAGGCAGCACTGTCCACGCCGCATAACTCCTTCAATGGCGCTAAATTCACTAGCAATAAAAAAAGAAACATTGTCCACGACGTGTGCGCCACTCTTTTAATGTCACATAATTCGATGCACTTATTACGCATTGGAATTTAGTAACTCATCGAGAATAAAAAAGGAGTGGCTGACCATGGCGAGCGCGCCAAGTATTAATCAGAGCGCTTCGCTATATATATATATATATATATATATATATATATATATATATATATATATATATATATATATATATATATATATATATATATATATAGAGGAGAGCCCCCATGCTTCGCGTGGGAGAAAAAAAAGCAGATGGGGAAAAAAATTCTTTAACGGGTATGTTACTGTTCCTTAATGGGTGATACTGTTTCTTAACGGATGTATACGCTTCCTTATCGGGTTTACTGTTCCTTAGCGGGTATGACACTGTTTACTAACGGGTATCGCTGTTCAGTAACGGGTATTACTGTTTACCCGATCCGGTGCTCCGGTGCTGTAGCAAACGGGGTTTACTGTTAACAGGAGTCCGTAACTATAGCTACTGTAGCTATTGCGGTACTGTTCATAGGCGGCGTCACTAGGATTATATATATCTATAGATGTATATTCATGATTTATATATAAATGATGATATGGTTTAGGGTGTGAGGGTTTATGTATATATTTCAATTTATATAAATGATGTATATGTTAAATTTAGGGTTAGGGTTTTACGCCGGTTTTTCTTGTAATAATTTCATGTGTGTGTGTGTCTATATATATATATATAAATTTCGTGTACATATATATGAATTTGAGACTAGGTTTTCTTGTAATTTCATGTATATATCTCAATTTCTTAAATAGTGTTTAAAACACACACACACTCAAATATCTATCTATATAATGTATAAATTTATATGTATAAGTGTTTAGGGTTAGGGTTTTAGGTCAGCTTTTCTTGTAATTTCATGTGTGTGTGTGTGTGTATATATATATATACAAGACCGCAGGCTGTTTTCTCTTCAAGCGTGTGTGTCCTACTCGATACTCACCGTACACACACACATATATATATATATATATGTATGGAAATTATATATATATATATATATATATATATATATGTATCAATTTAGTATAATTTCATGTATATATATAGCTAGGGTTAGGGTTTGTTTTATATAGGCTTTATATGTATATCAATATTTCGTATATGTATCTCAATTTTAATTTCATATATATCTCAATTTCATATATAGTCCCGATGGCCGATCCTAATCAAAATGTAGAGGATGTCATGATGGATATGATCGCTGGAGGTCAATACGACGAAGTTGATAACCAGCAGACGATAGATGATGGGTCACAATACTTAAACCTTAACGATGAGCAAGAGATTGTCGGCGAGGTATAAATAAATAAAATATATATGTGTATACATGTATATAAACATGTGAAATATATGAAATTATTGGTGATGAGATGTATACTTATTGAACTGTTTTTTTCTAAATCCATAGCCCTCTGGATCGACAACGACAACGAAGAGTCGAAATGTACGAGGCCCGACAAAGCCGTTGGAGGGCCGCTTCGTAATCTCTGATTTCAACAGAGAGACAGGAGAACCACTTGGACTAAAAGCCAAGAAGTTTGTTTATCATTGTGGGTACCTTGTAAGGGACAGGCTTCCCATCAGTGCTCGAGAGTGGAAACAGAAGAAAGATGCTCCTCATATGAGTTATGTCTCGGATCTTGACAAGAATTTGATTTGGAATGATATCATTGCACATTTCACACTTGAAGGAGCCGATGATGATTTGAAAGAGCTAGTGAGGAGTTGGGCTATGAAGAAGATGGCATCACAATTCCAGACTTGGAAGAAAAAGTTATATAATGATTATGTGAAGAAGAACTTGACGTCGGATTTCAACGCTCCTACCCCTGTTTCAAAGTTGAGGCCATTTTGGGATAAGTTCGTACAGTACAAGACCTTAGAAGAAAGTGAACAACGGGTAAGGAAGAACTAAGAGAATGTCCGGCAGAAGGCATACCACCATCGCATGGGCTCCGGTGGCTACAAGAATGCCGTCCCCAAGTGGGAAAAGATGGAAGCAGACGTAACTGCCAAGGGGCTTGTGCTGGCTTCACTCGATTGGCCTGAATGTGCCAAAAATTGGTTTTTCGCGTATGGTGGCAGGCTGGACCTGGAGACTGGGCAGGTAATGTATGGCGACAGAATCCAAAGGGCAGCAGAAAGATTACTTTTTGCGGTATAAGCTTCCGCTAGCGGTTCGTTCAAGCCCGACAGAGACAAAGATGAATTGACGTACGCCCTAGAAAGTGCTGAGCACGGTGGGCGAACAAGAGGCAAAGGTGCTATCCCATGGTCGCATGGTTTTCCTCAGGACAGAGGAACGCACAGAAGCCACCAGATAAAGAAGGACGAGAAGAACGAGAGACTTCGCATACTAGAGGAGTTTGTGTTGCAGGCGCGAGAATGGGAAAAGAAACTACAACAAGAAATGCAGGAGGAGATTAAACGACAAGTGCAGATACAATTGAGCACCCAGAGGTAGTCTACATCAGCGATGGGACCCGGGGTCAACATTAGCCCCCCTGATCAGATGAAAAGTAGTTGTGCATCCATGGACATGCCAGTTGAAGAAGATGCAGGGCTTCGCTTTCCCGTGGATGATGTCATTCCAAAGGACAATGCCACATTCCTGGTGGCTACAACTGTTGTTTCCCCCGTCGCCACTGCGCCGTTAATCCATGGGCAACCAATCCCACCTGGATATGCTAAGGTATCGGTGGATAGGATATGCTCTGGATTTAGCGATCTACCTCTTGACATTCCTGGAGGTAATGGGGAGAAGACTCTAGGAGAGACAGAGCATGCATTCATTGTTTGGCACAAGCGTTACATCATCATTTCTGGGGCGTTGCCTTCTCCGCTCCGTCACCGGAGGTACGTACATGAGAAACAATCACACACTAATCACACATTAATTAATCTTGTCAGATTCTCACATTCGTTTATTTGCTATACTGATCACCCAGGTTGGAGGGGGACCTAAGTCCAATTGTTCGTTCACCAGACCACCACAGTGCTCCAAGGAGGTCTCCAACGCCTCAGTCCCCTCCGCCAAGGCCTCTGACGCCTCAGGAACCCCCGCCACCCCCAAAGAGGTCTCCTACGCCCACCCCCGCCACCCGCAAGGAGGTCTCCGACGCCTCAGGCACCTCCGCCACCCCCAAAGAGGTCTCCGACGCCTCCGCCCCCTCTGCCACAGCCGGCTCTGCCCCCTCCAATGTCCAAAACAACATCCACTAAGAGGGTGCAAACGAAGTCCTCGTCCCCGCCGAAGAAGAAGAAGGCAAAAACTTCCAGCAAACTTATCCCTCAGAAATTACCTTTTGCCATGACTGAAGAGCAAAAAAAGTGCGGAGGCAAAAAAAAAAGAAGTGGCTAGTTACTTTGAGAAATTGAAACAACAAAAACTAGCATTGAAGGCAAACCCGCCTAAGCCGTACTTTTACGTACATCCAAATGCACTGAGGCAAAAGGTTGATGACCGTCATAGAAAGTTGCGTAAAGCTCGTAAGCCCTTGCTACCATCCGACTATGACCGTACTCTCATCAAAACTATTGAGAAGTCGAAGAAGAAGACAACAGGGAAATATGTTCCACAAATCGGGGAACAATCGAAGGAGATTGAACCCCTAGTTGTAAGTGATCAATATGGTTCAAACGCATCGTACATGGAGACCGTACCTTCAAATGTCAATTTTGATGAAGTTGGTGACTTCATCCTATCTACCGGTCTCAACTTTCAGCAAATCTTCCAAAGTGGACACATCGACAGAGCGCCAGTTGTTGATACGTGGAGGAAATATGAATATGGCAAGGCACTCTACAACCCTGTAAAATACTCAGAACTGGGCACGCAAATGTACTTGTTGAACACGTGGTACCTAAAGGCGTGCGCCAGGAAAGAGAATTTTATAGCGGTCAAAATTCGCAACGAGCACTTCTTCCGTGGCGATGATACCATGTACATTGAATTCAGTGAATTACACCAGCTATGCCACCAGGACTCGCTCAACTAGTCAATCTTGAGCTGCTATTGTCTGTAAGTCATTATAACACTTGACCTGTTATTGTTTATATAATTATTTATCCTAGCTCACACTACATATATGTTCTTCGATATATATTTCCAGATATGAGATAGGGGTCAAGAAAAAAGTAAGGACAATACCATTGGTTTCATTGATCCGTATATCGTATTTAAAGATTCAGTTACTCCTGACTGGGAAGTTCAAGAGGAGGTGAATCTCAAGACGATGATAGAGAAACAAAGCAAGAAGACAACGATTCTCTTCTCGTACAGCTGCGAGTGGGTGTTATTAATTATAATATCATTTTTTTATACGTGCCCCGTATAGTTTATCGAGTTATGATTGTTATATTCTTCCTATGCAGCAATCACTGGATCTTGATGGTCATCAAGCTATCCACCAGTCAGTTATTTATCTTTGACTCGATGAAAAAGGAGGTAGGACGATACCAACCAATGATCGATATGATCCAACGGTAATCTAGCTAATTTCACTCTTACACAGCTCACTATATGTTTATACATACCTGCTCTCTCTTTAACTCCGAAATGATTCTTTTAATTGGATATATTGGGCAGTGTTTGGGCAGAATTCATTTCAAAACATCGTCCCGAGTGCAAAGCACCGCTACAAATAGTCACACCTCTAGTAAGTAGCACTTTGCTATATGTAGTGTCCAACATCTTCATTTGCCATAGTTCAAATCACTGAATGACGAGAGGATTCTTTTCTCGTATAGTGGCGTCTGCAGCAGGAGCCGGGGAACAACCTATGTAGATACTATGTGTACGAGTTCATTAGGGTGCACTCTAACAGAACTCCTGAAGAGAGGATCAAAGTAAGTTGGAAAATATATTTGGGTGTATAATTAATCATATATATGCATACTAATATTTTTCTCTCTCAATTTGAAGACTGATTGTTGAGGCAGAGGACCCTACAACAACACAATGTCAAAGCCATCTAAGAGACAATAGCAGGCTTTCTTAATGAAAAAGTCTTGAATACCGATGGAGAGCACTACTGCGGCGGAAATTAATTTTCTTGGCTTGTAATTCTAGGTTAAGGACATGGACAAACACGTGTATATATTTTATGTACAATATGTGTATATTCAATCATACATGTGATATATGTAGTTTCCTAACTATACTTGAGTTAATTATTTACATATGCTTGATACTCGTATGCATATAACATTAGCGTAGAATGCGTATTCAAATACTTATATTAAACCCTAAACCCTAAATATGAATTAATAAGCTGAAATAAGCTAAAAAAGAAAAATAACCTTTACTCCCGGTTCTTAATACGAACCGGGACTAAAGGTTCCCGCCAGCGTAGCTAGGCTGGAGGGACCTTTACTCCCGGCTCAGGAGCCGGGAGTAAAGGGGGGTCTTTACTCCCGAAAACGTACTCCTGGCTGGGAAACTGGGAGCAAAGCCCCTTCCCAGCTGAGAGTAAAACCCGATCCTTTACTAGTGCAAATACATATTAGGTTGTGTTGCAACACATGAGCACTTTTGCTAGTATAACTTAAGCTTAAAAAAAGAAAAATATGACGTGATAGATAGTGATGAACTTGAAGAATTCTTTAGTCCCTAGTGCAAGCATCTTCAACAGTTTTGCAAATGACTTTTCATCCTTAATATTTGAAAAACAATGACAAAAACTTATCTTCAATAGTTTTGTAAATCACTGTTTAAAATTTGGGAACTTGACAAAACCTTGCTCTCCATGCATGCATCATTCTTTTCATCGCTGTCTTCTTCACGCGCGCCTGTTCCGGCGGGAAAATCATTTGCGCCATCGCTCGACAGGAAGTGGATCCCTGCCATCGCCTCAAGTGGTGTTGTGGACGGGAAGTGGATTCTTGACTGCGTGTCTGCCTGCACAAGTGGTGCTGTCGATTCATTTGATAAGATGGAAGTATACGACAAAAACAGCATAGCAGATGGTAGGGCCACAATTCGATATTTAAGAAATCCTATGAGGTATTCCTTCGTTCAAAAAGAAGGTAGTTCTCACTTATCGATGAGTCAACTTATTTTTATTTTGACCAAAGTTATATAGAAAAGTAGGAATATTTATAATGCAAAATAAATATCAATAGATTAATGATGAAATATATTTTTATAATAAATCATGTTTGAGACATAAACGTTAATATTAATCTCTATAAACTTGGTTAAAATTTAACAAGTTTGACTGGCACGAATCCTATAATTACATTTTTTTTAGGACGGAAGGAGTATGTTTCTTTTTTTCTTTACTCCTCATATTAGTTTGGGAACTTAACAAAATACTTAGAGAACCAATGCTGCAAAACTATTGAAGACGCTCTTAGCCCTCTACCGCAAGATACGGGTGAGTGCACATGCTATGTTGTTGACTCGTCGTGCGTGGAGAACTAGTGATCATCCAAATTAGAAACCATTGGTTTGATTCGTGGTATTGAAAAAAACCTTGTGGTGCTCATGACAAATAGTAATTCTATTTTTGAGACCTTTTTAAAACAAAGGGATTTTTTGGATGTAATGTGTAAAATTTTAATATATTTTTTCTTAAAAAAATTTATAAAATGATTTTACAGAGTCGGTTCATTTTCGCTGCTTCCCACCATCACTCCCTCGAGCTAAGCCACCATGTGTGAGAAAGTAGGCTTATCAGCGAGTTATCCTCTTCCTCTGCTTCGTCCTCGCCTCCTACCACAAACCATCGTCCTCCCACCCCGGCTGTGGGCTGCCACTGATGCTCCACTCGCTTCATCCTCCTCTCTGACCCCGCCAAATGGCCTCCGTGCCCTCCGTCGCCGTCCCCATCGCCGCCTCGGGCTTCCCGGCTGCCGGCGGGGCTGACTCCAGGAGGCCGCCACCGAGCTCCGTCGCCGCTGCCGACAAGGTAACCGGACCCTTTCTCTTCTTCCTCATTTTATTTTAAATCCAATTGAAGAACCCTCTCTGTTTCGTTCGGCCGTATTTGCGGAACAGCCGGTTGCGGGCGAAGTATCGATTGGCTCACCCATTTGCCCCGACTTTGCAGAGCAACTGGAATGGCAGGAGCATCCAGGCAGCGCAGAATGGCGGCACCATGGAATCGCCGCTGCGGCCTCTCGACCTTGGGGAGGCAATGGACATGCTCAGGGAGGGGAAGACGGTTCAGTCGGCGATGTACGTGCCGCTGCTGCGCGGGTGCATCGAGGCCGGCAGCCTCGGCGGAGCCAGGGCCCTGCACGGGCACATGGTGAAGACGGGGACCAGCGCGGACATGTTCGTCGCCACATCCCTCGTCAATGCCTACATGCGGTGCGGGGCGAGCCAGGACGCGCGTAGCCTGTTCGACCGAATGCCCGAGAAGAATGTCGTGACGTGGACCGCGCTCATCACAGGCTACACTCTGAACTCTCAGCTGGTCGAGGCACTCGAGGTGTTCGTCGAGATGCTGGAGGCCGGGAGGTATCCTTCGCATTACACGCTGGGTGCCATGTTGAATGCGTGCTCCGATTCCAACGACGCTGACCTGGGCAGTCAGGTTCATGGATACACGATCAAGTATGGTGCTCTGTCCATAACGAGCATAGGGAACTCCCTCTGTCGATTGTATGCCAAGTCTGGGAGCTTGGAATCTGCCATGAGGGCCTTCCAGATGGTCCCTGACAAGAATGTTATCACATGGACGACAATGATATCTGCCTGCGCTGAAGACGAGAACTATACGGAGCTTGGACTGACTCTGTTCCTTGATATGCTTATGGATGGAGTGATCCCCAATGAGTTTACCTTGACGAGTGTCATGAGCTTGTGTGGTACAAGGCTAGATCTTAACCTAGGCAAGCAAGTCCAAGCCTTCTGTTTCAAAGTTGGGTGTCAAACAAACATTCCAGTAAAGAACTCGACGATGTACCTCTATTTGAGGAAGGGTGAAACCGAGGAGGCCATGCGATTTTTTGAAGAGATGGATGATGTCAGTATTATCACGTGGAATGCCATGATCTCGGGCTATGCTCAGATCATGGAAACCGCTAAGGATGATCTTCATGCTCGTTCTAGAGGTTTCGAGGCACTAAAGATTTTCCGCAACCTCAAGAGGTCTGCAATGAGGCCTGATTTATTCACCTTCTCAAGCATCCTGTCTGTCTGCAGTGTCATGATGGCCTTAGAACAGGGTGAGCAAATCCATGCACAGCTGATAAAGACTGGTTTCCTGTCAGATGTCGTGGTGAACAGCGCACTGGTAAACATGTATAATAAGTGTGGTTGCATTGAAGATGCAACTAAAGCCTTTGTCGAGATGTCGACACGGTCTCTTGTCACATGGACTTCTATGATCTCAGGGTACTCACAGCATGGCCGGCCCCAAGAAGCTATACAACTCTTTGAGGACATGAGATTTGCTGGAGTGAAACCAAATGAAATCACATTTGTATGTGTGCTTTCAGCCTGCAGCTATGCTGGTTTAGTTGAGAAGGCTGAGCACTATTTCGATATGATGAAGGAAGAGTACAAAATAGAGCCTGTTGTGGACCACTATGGGTGCATGATTGACATGTTTGTGCGCTTGGGCCGATTGGACGATGCATTTTCCTTCATCAGAAGGACGGGTTTCGAACCAAATGAGGCCATCTGGTCCAGCTTGGTTGCTGGATGCCGGAGCCATGGAAACATGGAGCTTGCCTTCTATGCAGCTGATAGACTGCTCGAGCTCAAGCCAAAAGGAATTGAAACCTATGTCTTACTGTTGAACATGTACATTTCTAAATGGAGATGGCATGATGTGGCTAGAGTGCGCAAGCTGATGAAACAGGAGGATCTTGGTATTCTCAGGGACCGCAGTTGGATTACAATCAAAGACAAGGTTTATTTCTTCAGAGCTAATGATAAGACTCACGAGCTGAGTGATGAGCTGTATCAACTGCTGGAGAATTTGCTTGAGAAAGCTAAAACCATCGGGTATGAACCATACCAGAACGCTGAGTTATCTGACAGCGAGGATGACGAGAAGCCTCCTGCAGGTTCAGTAAAACACCACAGTGAGAGGTTAGCTGTTGCACTGGGGCTGCTCCAAACACCTCCAGGTGCAACAGTTCGCGTCACAAAGAACATCACCATGTGTAGGGACTGCCACAGCTCTATTAAATTTTTTTCATTGCTTGTGAACAGAGAGATTGTTGTCCGGGACAGTAAACGGCTTCATAAGTTCAAGGATGGACGATGCTCTTGTGGAGATTTTGGTGCATTACTGTGAGTACAGGAATCTGTAAATTTCAGAAATATCCTACTCCCAGGTCCAAAGATTTTGTAGTGGGGATAAATCAGAACTTGCATGGAATTTTGTTTGATGCAAGGTACTCTGAGCTGATCACTCTGCAGTGAGTTATGTAGATTTTTCCTGGAAGTGAGTTTTCTTCAGTGAACATCTGTAACATATGACCAGAAACTCAAATCATATTTGTCAAATACGCTCACATGGGTTAGCAATATAGGAAGGTGAATATCTTGTAAGTGGTGTAAATGCTGGCCTAATGGGATCTCACTTTGTTATTTTTAATTATTTTGGCATTCTTTGTCCTCAATCCTGAGTAGCGATTTTGTGTACCATACAGGGTGATGGTGAATTGGTGATGACTGGTTTACGACACAGTTCTTTACAAGACATTCTATATGTGGATACAGATGTTGAATCTAGATAACTTCTAGGGTATAGGTAGTGTTTGCAGTGGCCGAGCGCAGGGGCTAAACAAGTGGGGGCCAAATTGTTCAAAAGGGTTATTGTTGAAGTGCATTATATTGTGCCATATATCAAATATGAAGTCTGCCAAATTATCAAGAATTCACTCAATTCTATAAATAATTAAATATGAAATGCAGGCCTCAACAAGATAAATTGTTTCTTCCCTTCATTTAAGCAGAATTTTTTCCAGAACCATTCCAGAACAGGTAGACCGGATTAAGTTTTGACCCCTTTATGAAACTAATTAACTAAGGTTTGTGTTTCACTAAAACTTCTAAATAAATTCCTAGTGTAAGTAGACTTGACTTTTTATAAAAAGAAAAGGCATAGTTTGATGATGAGAAGTTTTCTGCTGATTCCACCATGCACCATATGCACAACAAAATCGACTTAAAAATTGCAGTAGTAACACAAACAAGTGAATCAAGTGTACTACAGACTCTCAAGTCCCACTCAACACACTAAAATTAAGTGCTCATCAGCACAGGTAACCAATAAATTAATTCGTTGTTCCTAGTGTACTACAGCTCTGTCTCATTTTTTTTTTTCATCTCCTTCGTTGTTCCCTAGTTCTGCCTGTGGTTCAGGCTTCAGGCTTCAGGCTTCTAGTTTTAGGCTGCTGGTTTTTCTTTTCTCTTTTCTGCTTGTTGCTGTGTGTCTTTTCTTTGTAATTGTCTTGCTTTTAATACATTTCTGCAGGGGCTTGTTGCCCCTCCATTTTCCTCAAAAAATAAATTAATTCGTTGGGACAAAAACAAGAAAGCATAAGCATGCTTACCCTTGTGTGGACTGAGGGTGACCAGCATCCGATAGCAGAACTTGGCACATATTTCAAATGATTTTGCTCCCCTAGGAAGGTCATCTATGCGAACCTCATCAGTCGCCTCCTCAGTGGCCTTAAGAACTAATCTTTGAAGCTTACTGATCTTGGAATGAAGGGGAAACTGTATACGACAATCAAATCAAACATAGATATTTTAGACAGCCAATGCTAAATAAACTTATCGCAGTGAAATGATACCTAGCTTAGCACTCTGTTGCTGCCTTGATGCCTCAGGCCTCAGGCCTCAGAATATAAGCCATTACTCAAGACAAATCAGAGGACCTACCAATGAAATCGACAATACAAGAACTCGAAAGTTTGCACCTCGTTAAAGCACCTAAATAAAGAACATATAAGAAGATACCAAGTAGGATGGTCCAATCAAGAGCATCCGATCTGAAAAAAGTTGTGCTTAATTAGTGAGGATCTGTAAACCTCAGCTTTAGCATGGAATAGCGGCAAAACGAATTCAGGTATCATCTTATACAGGAGGGAGAACACGAGAGCTGATGCTATATCTATACACAGGAATGATTGTATTTTGTCCCTTCAGCAAAAGAGTCTCTGAGTACTGTATAGACATAATATTTTGTCGAGCAAAGGACAGATAATGTTTGGATATTTCTTTCCTTATATCATCAGCAGTGCATATGTACACTCTGTTCGGCTGACTGGTACGGTACGGCTGGCTGGCTGATTGTTCTGAGAGAAACACACTGCTGAATGGCTGGCTGGTGCTGGCTGGACCAGCCAGCCGAACAGAGCCGTAAAGTATGACTTGTGTCAATCCGTGATGGCTTAACAATCAGCAAAAGGATAATTCGTGTCTTGAAAGAGATAGCACTAGATGAACCTATTTTTCACAAGCTAGCTACATAATTTCACTGAAAAAAAACAAATCACTAGATAACAGAACCAGCCAAGGTATACACTCATCAGTAATAAATCAAAGATTCCATCCATAATAACCAAACCCTAACACTGATGCCAAAAACACAAATCCACAGATCAATCAACGATTTCAAGCCTTCTACGCAAGCCAAGGTCAAATACACAGGGGTAGAGGCAGATCGATCCTAACATGGACGCATTGGAGGGAGAAGACTACTCATATGAGCTGCTGGAGCATAGAAAGTGGACGCATTAACTTGGACAAAACACACCAAATAAACATTAAAATATTTGAGAATTTGCCCATCAACTTTACTGGTATGTTTCCATACAGGTAACAAAAGATTAAAAAAAATCATATGACCCATTAATTAAAGTCTTCAAAGCCCACAAGTCGTGCTCTACCGGTAGAGCCTTAGAGGGTAGACCTCGTGCAAAATAGGTCATCCTTCCATATGGTGTGCGTGCACGTTCAATAGCAGTTTTGACTAATAAGGACTCATCGACGTGACGGATAAAAGGCCACTGTCGTCGCAGCTATAAGCACAATTGAAATATCTGAAAAACCATGCTTTTATGAGTGGGAATTGAAAGGAACAAACCTTAAAACCTTTTCAAGATGGTGCCACTGCCACCACAATCAATAATGGATATAGATCGACAATAGGGTCGGATGGCGTCTCTCTCTCTCTCTCTCTCTCGTGCGAAAAAATGGCGTTTCTCAATAAGCGGCACGTTTCGAACACGAGCTTATTTGCGATATGAAGCGCTAGTTTAGCCACGTAGACTATGGCCTGGCTTACTGTAAGGCCGACCAGTACCTGTATCGGCTGTACGTGGCTGGAACATGCCAAGATATCGATGCAGAAGCATATCTAACATGAACAAATGTGCCGATGTTCATGACAAGGAGATATATAATTCTGTCCGTTAAAGTATGTATCACTGTTCTGAATTTTCCATGTCCTCTGACCCCTGGGGTTCTTTCTCCGTGGCTAGTTCCTAGACATGCATCTGCCTTTAATTTCAGACTGTGTACTTGTACGCACGAATCCTAGGGGTACGGATGAAAATGGTACGGATATTTATTTGACCGTCCGTTCGATCGAATCCGTTTAGAGGTGTTCAGATCTGTCCGTATCCAAGTCCGGATATTTAATATCCGATACCGTATCCGTATTCGAATAAACAAATCGTATATTTATGATGTCGACATCCAATCATATCCTATCCGGCATGGCTGATACTATCCGTATTCGAATCCGAATCTGATAAGAAATATAAAAACAAATGTGAAATCAGTGATATTCGTTCGTATTCGATCCGTTTTCATCCCTACCTATGGGGCCTCAAAACTATCCGCCTTTAGACTTGTGATGATATTTGTTATTTATGTTGTAGTACTTAAGTTGAAAGGTTGACCTTATGTGCTTTACATTTTTCCTTTTTTTTATTACAACTCTATCTGATATAAATTGGAATACATAACTTTTGCTACACACACTTAGATGAACACCCTATGTTTAGAGTATGTAGTGAAAAAACTATAAATCTAAAGATAGGAGGACTTGTAATTTTGTCTGAGGGAGTACTATTGTTTTATTTAATAAGGTCTAGTTGAATTTATTATCTCATAATAGTTAGTCGGCTGCAATATCATTATCTGATTTGGACCAACTAGTGGAAAGCAGGGCAGTTAATAGAAAATCTTTCATAAGTAAGAGTAGTAAGTAGATCAGTTGTTATATAAAGGTTTTGCTAATAATTAGTTACTGTTTGGATATGAAAGAGATAACAATTAACATATAACTACTATCTATAGGGATCTAATAAACAGGGCCTGGAACGAGAAAATAGAAACCAAAATAAGTCACAAGGCGGGTGTCAACAAGGCTTAGCTAGTATGGCCATACCATACATGTGGGGTGTGAAACACACAAAGGCCAAAACGTTGTTTATTTCACCAACGTAGAATTGAATTCAATGTACAATGTACGATGGAATTTCAACTAATTAGGTTTAGCATCTTTGTAAGATAGAGATAAACTTCAAAGGATATATAGTAATTGTTGAAGTATAGGAGAATTGTCGACATTAATTTTTTATCATAATAGGTCTCTATCAGAGCATCTCCAGCACCACCCCCTAAATCAGAGCCCCTACTTTAGATATGGGTGCTCTCCCCTATTTTTGTTGGCCCAAATTTTTTCTTCCACTCCAACAACAGCACCCAAATCTGAGCCCCTAAATTTATTTCTGTACACAATGACAAAAGGAGCCCACCAGTCATCCTCTCCTTCTTCCTCCTTCCTTCTTCCTCACCCATAGGCCTGACACCACCGCCTCGGGCTCCTTGTCTCCGTCCCCGTCGCCGCTCCGTGCCCGCCGCCTTTGAGGCGCTCTTTGCGCCACGGCTGCTCCCCGTCATGCATGCGGGCGGCGCGCTCGCCGGAGGAAGGGGACAACGGGAGGCGCGCAAGCCGGAGGGAGGGGAGAAGAGGGCGCGCGGCGCGCTCGCTGGAGGGAGAGGATGGCGTGCGCTCACCGGAGGTGAGGAGGAGGGCCGTGCTCACGCGAAGCCGAGAGGAGGGGTCGTGCTCGTCATAGGCCCGCGCGGCACGGCGGCGGTGAAGCCGGGGCTGCTCCTGCGTGGCCGTGCCGCGGGGAGCTCGCCGGTGCTACGGAGGGGCGGGCCCAGTGAGGATAAGGGCAACGCCGGCGAGGAGCCGAGGCCGCGCCGCCGGTGAGGTGTTTCTCGTTTCCATAAAAGCGCGGGCGAGGAAACCATCACAACCGCAGGATTGGGGGTGCGGGGGTGAGCCCTTAGGAATTGAGGGTGAGGGGGTGATTTTGGTGCCCACCTAAATTTTGGGGCCCTAGTAGGAGCCCTGCTGGAGTTCGTTTTTTTACCCGAGCCCCTATATTTAGCTATTGGGGCTTAAATAGGGGCCCTGCTAGAGTTGCTCTCACTAGTACAGAAATCATTAATCTTGGCGGTGGCTTTTTTTTTTCCACAGGCGGTTTTGAATGCAAACGCCAATACAAATCAAACGGTTACGAACTACCACTAGAAATACGTGTTTAGTGGCGGTTCGTTAAGAAAACCGTAACTAGAAATATGCTTCTTAGTGACAGTTTTCTTAATAAACTGCCACCGCATGTAATTTGAAATAAAGTTTTTCTTTTGAGTTTTTTAAATGACCTCATATGAAAAATCACAAAAAATGAAAGTTGTAGATCTCAAAAAGTTATGAAACTTTATAGTTGATAATTTTTTCATTTGAAATCATCTTGTCATGGAAAACTACGTTTAAATTTAAATTTGAAATTCAAATTTTATAAACGATTTTGGATAGAGAAACTATCAAAATAAAAATTATAAATCTTGAAATATGAAAATTTATAGTTGAAAATTTTTCATTTGAATTTATTTAGGACCTCAAACTATCAATTTATGCTCAGCTTAGGATAATATGTGGGGAATCAAACTCTAATATAAGTACAAGTGAGTGATGGATAAAATGGTAGAGGAGGCTGCGCAAGGATGAGGTTACGGATTCGAACCCCATGGTCACAAAGCGCGCGATTTTCGTGCGAAAAATGCCGGGACTCACTACTCGATTTACATTTTCTAGGATTAATATATTTTTCTGCTATTTAAAATCCGTTTTACATTTTTTGGACAAGCATTTGTAATGGCGGTTTGTTAAGAAAACCGTCAATACAAATAGATTTACACTATCGGTTCACAAATCTTGATTTTCACTGGCCTATTCCACTGGAGGACAAGAAAACCGACATTACAAATAGGTCTGAAACCGCCAGTATTGAGGTTGTCGTACTATCGTATTTGACATAGCTTTTTCAGGGGTTTTACCTGCCGATTTTCAGACTGTTTGGCTATTTGGGTGAAACCTATTGTAACACCCCTGGTGTTACTGCCACTAAAACTTGCCATGTCATCGCATGCATAGTGATCATCCCGCATAAACCCATTATTACTGTACATTCACTGAAATAAATTTTATTCTTACATGTGATTGTGCATAGGTGATTTAGAGTGATTTATTTCTATAAGTGTTTGTGGTTGTGTGTATGAATTTAAATCAAAATAGACATTAAAAAGAAAAATCAATTAAAAGCCCTAAATCGGACCTAAAACCCTAATTCAAAAACTTAAATGAATATGATGATGGTGTCTTAATAAAAGTTGTAGCCCTTTTAAAATGGAACAACTTTCATTTTGGGTGATTTTGATGTTATTAAATAAAAATTCGAATAAAACCCTAAACTGTGTTTTGAAATTCAAATTTAAAATACCATTTCAAAGATTATTAAGAATCTGACCAAACTTCTTTAATAAAAGTTGTAAAGCTCAACAAGTAGAATAATTTTTATTTTTGCAGATTTTCAAGTAGTTGAGAAAAATTTGGAGAATTTAACTGAATTGGAAATGAAATTCAAAAGGTGAATTTACCCCCTTTTCAATAATTTCAAATCTTCTCAGATTTTGAAAATGCTTCAGAAAGCAAAGTTGTTCTTCACAAAGTTTGTCACAACTTTTATTTTTGAAGAATCTTGTGTTACTGTGTAGATTAGGATGTAATTGCACCAAATAGGGATTAGGGCCTAGTGTAGCTACTGTACCGGGCCCCTACCCCCTCCCTGTGCACGCAGCCGCGCGTGCGCCGCATCACGCGCTGGCACCATCAGGGGCTGCCGGCTGCCTGTCGCCGGTCGTGGTCAAGTTCTTGGGGGCCCCAGCCGCGTGTGGAGTACGCCACAGTCCTATAAAACGCGACGCCGTCTACCGTTCTCTGTTTTATCTCGCACCGACGCCATGGCCGCCCCCAAGCTATGCTCTGCCGCCGCTGTTCTTCCTCCTCCAGTTATCCTCCGCCCAAACCGTCAGTGCCAATACCTTCCCTGAGTCGTGCCGTACCTGGAAGCCTCTTTCCCTAACTCTTTTATCCACCAGAACTTCAGGGTCGGCGAAGCTGCCGCCGGCGAGCCACCTGCCAACGTGGCCGGGTTGCCACAGTCCATCCCGGGCCAGCCAAGACCATCAGCGGTTGTGGCTTGCCGCTGCGATGCCGCTAAGATGCCTTAGCCCCATCCTGCCATCGCTGGCCGGCCGGTGGCCGGAGTTGGCTGGCCGAGCCGTGCCGAGCTTCTGCTCTGGTTTGGTTGAAACGGACAAAGGAAGAAGAAGACCCCCAGTGTCTATGACGTGTGGGTCCTGCCGTGTTTCAAATATGCATGAATTTCACAGATTTAGTATTTTCTTTAGAAATTTATATCTGGAGTTTGGTAGCTCCTAAATTAGTGAAACTTGTTTTGTTAGTTTTCTTGTTAAGTGCTCTGCATGTTAGATCCATAATATGTGCTTTTTTATGTATATTTTGGTGCTGTAGAAATTAGTTTTGAAAAGTGGTTTAAGGATTATATTAACTTGCTTTTGGTCATATTGTGAGAAATAATAGTCCAAAAGTAGTGATTCCAATTTTGTTAGTCTTCTCATGACATGTACTAGCCAGTTAGAATATAAAATGTGCAGGTTGTTTACTGTTTTAATGGTGTTTTACATTAATCTTGTTAAATGAGAAATAAATGCTTATTTTGCTTGTTATTTTTTTATCTGGATTTATAGAGCTCCAATTGACATGAAAATTTAGTGGTCGACTCTCTGAGTGCTGTGTGATTACTGGTTAAATTTTCATGATTTATGGTGCATGTTTCACTGAGTTATGAATTTATCATGTTTGATGCCTAATAAGTAGATTTAAATGCATGATAAATAATATATGAGTGTAAAAATGGGAAATGGTGCTCCACTGCTTTATCATGATATTGTGTTAGCCTAAGAATCAATAATATGACCATATTGTTTCAGAAAATATTGAGTTTCACATTTATCTTGCTTTCCAAAGTATTATTACATTATAAACTTATTTATTTTGTAGTAATTAATTTATAAAAGCTGAGCATGTGAAATTTGTATCTTGGTCATGATTTTTAATCACCTAACTCTCATTAAAAATTGGGATTCAACTGAGGTGTTTACCATATAAGTTAATTAATTAAATGATAAAACCTGTATTAACCTTTATAACTTAGGATTTTGTTTGACTTTTGGATTTTGTGATGACCTTAGAGCATTAACATCATGTGATCCTTGACACTTTATTAGTTGATTGAATTTATTATTAACTTGATAATGTTATGGGTTATTTAACTAGCTATCAACGACTGTTAAAATGAAATCTTGAATTATAAAACAATAAGTTAGTTTTGTTGGGTTGCAACTTTACCGTGAAGGAAAGTTGTATTTAAATTGTTAATCTTGTTATGCATCTATCAGACATCATGTTCATGACATTACATCGCATTAAGCATACGTCCTTATAATCACGTGTAGTATACGGGAGTGTGAATTCTCATGATGATCGAGTTTGAAGGAGATCCATCATTCAAATGGTGTTGATGTCACGTCTGACCCTGGATCCTTCTCTATGGAAACTAACCAACCCTGCAACACAGGCAAGCCCCGATGCATTTAAACCCCTTTCTTGTAATTTATAAAATGTTTATCACTTTGAGTTAAACTATTGCATTAAGTTGATAGGAGTTGAGTGATAACCCAATTGATGCATTACCTTCATTGACCACTTAAATACCATCCCGGAAACCTGATTTAAATAAAATGTTTCAAAAATGCTTAGACCTGCTTAATTAATTTAGTTTTTGCTCAAAATGATATTTTTGAGCTATGGTAATATAGTATTGATGAATCATGAGTAAGGAAAAGGGATATGAGTCCGTTCGGTTGGGTTAGAGTCCCAATGCATTGTCGCCGACGGGAAGGAATTTGTCCATTCGGTGATTGTGTACTTGGGTTAGAGTCCCAATGCATTGTCACCGACGAAAAGGGATTTGTCCGTTCGGTGGTTGAGCACTTGGGTTAGAGTCCCAATGCCTTGTCACCGACGGAAAGAGATTTGGAAACCGTTTGGTTACTTTGTACTTGGGTTAGAGTCCCAATGCATGATCACCAACTGAAAAATGAATTAGGGACCATTCGTTGTAGGCCCTGCTGTGACCGAGACTTTGCAACTAGCCACATACTTCAGGAAGCCCTGGCTCCGGTGATTCTACTACTTGAACCGATGACTACGCACTGGGAGTGGAGAGATGGCGAGAGTAGCGTGTACCCTCGTGGGTTAGAGTCCCGGATTTGAGATGTACTGTGCTCTCGGGTGGCGCAGAACCGGTTCAGGTTTTGGAAGACCCGTGGTAGACGCGGTTGGCATATGCAAGCTTAGGTGCAACATATGCAGTGTGGTTAGGGATTCTAGCTAGGTATTAATCGATTCGAATCGCCGTTGCTCCTCGGTTATGGAGACTTGATCCTTCGACCATTCATCGAAAAGTGGTTCGGAACTTGGTTTTTGTGAATTGATAAGAAATTGGAATTTGAAGGATACATGTGAACCAACTTAGCTTCAGAACTACTGATTAATATTGAGATAAAATATTGAAAGTAGAAATAAAAATTGAGATGCTTTTCCGCAAAAGACTTGCTTCTTGCTAAAGCGTCACCTGATTTCCCTCAGCCTGCATTCCTGAGTCTTCTCCCTAATTTTTAGTCGGGTAAGTCTTGCGAAGTACCTCATGTACTCAGGGTTTGTTAACCCCCTGTTACAGGTGTTGACTGGTGCTCCTAACCAATGTTATGTCGGTGGGCACGACATGCCTGGATGTTATCTCCTGACTTAGGTTCTCCACGTAAGTTATCTCTTGCAGATCCACTCATCTTTCGCAATTTAAGTTATGTTTGAAAAGTTAAATGAATTATGATTTGTAAATTTATTATTATTACTCTTCCGCACTCTGATATGTATTTTTGTAACAAATGTTGTAATGTTGTAGTCACCCCATTGTTGATCCTTGGGTGAATCAGGGTTTCCGAGGAAACCCGGCAGACCCTTCTAAGTCATTTGGGTCACTTGTACGGCTGTCAGAGGTCTTAGAGACAATGATGGGTGCGTGTGGATCGTATGATTTGGGTGGTTCTGCCACACCTATACCAAACTCCAACTGAGCATAAAAATTTCCTGACCGTTTGGCCATTTGGGTGAACCTATACCAAACTCCAACTAAACAAAAAATTTTTTCATGAGAGAACTTGCAGAAGGGAGTAGCCTTTTTTTTATACTGTGAGAGTGAAGTTATCTAAACGCGACTTCTTTGGCTTATTTGGCTTCTGCAGTGAAACCAGTTACAAAGAAAATTCTACCAAGAGGGTTTAAGATTTCAAGTAAAATTGATAGGTGAATTCAATCGAATATGGCATGCATTGTGATAGATCCGCTTTAATCATAGGGCCCACGTGCATCGTCATCGTCCTTAAGGACCCATGATCAGTCTGCACGAGTTCCCCTTGACCTAGGTGGCCTGCCGGGTTTCCTAGGAAACCCTAACTTCCCGAGGGTCTCATTGTAAGCATTGTAGTATTACAACAGTTTACACAAATAAAATGAATCAGAGTAAAGGGTGCGGAAGTATTATATAACCATAGGTTTACAAATATAGATTACATTAGCCCGAACCAGAGTTTCATAGTGGATAAGCAGTGTACAACTATACCCTTGCCCAAAGGTTATATCATAGACACATTCTTGATCATGCGCGATCCGTCAACCAACACGGTCCTAAGCCGAGCTGTACACTCGGCTCACCTGCAACAGGGGTTAATAAACCCTGAGTACTGGGGTACTCCGCAAGACTTACCCGACTAAGAAAAAGGAATGAGACTCATGAATGCAGGCTGAAGGGAGTCAAGGCAAGGCTTGAGCAAGAATCAAAGGGTTTTTCAGAAAAGCATTACTATCCTATTTCAATATTTTACTCAATCTTATTTTAATCATAATCCATAATTCCAAATTCGTTCTCATATATCACATACTTTCAAATTCTTAATTATTCTCAAAAACACCTAGTTCCGAACTACTTTTCAATTGTAGGTCAAAGGATCAAGTCTCCATATCCGAGGAGTAACGACGATTCGAATGGATTAGTACCCAGCTGGGGATCCCTATCCACACTGCATATGTAGCACTTAAGCTTGCATATACCAACCCCACCTACCACGGCTTTTCTACCCCTGAACCGGTCCTGTGCCACCCGAGAGCACAGTACTACTCTCGTCTCCAGGCACGACGGCCACGAGGGTACACGCTACTCTCGCCATCTCTCCACTCCCAGTGCGTGGTTGTCGGTTCTAGCAGTAGAGCCACCGGAGTCAGAGGCTTTCCTTAGTATGTGGCTAGTTGCAAAGTCTTGACCACAGCAGGCCTACAACGAACGGTCCCTAATTTTTTTTCCGCCAGCGACATTGCATTGGGACTCTAACCCAAGTACAGGTGTCTCAACGGCTTTCAAATCCCTTTTTCGCCGGTGGTCAAGCATTGGGACTCTAACCCAAATTCACAACCACCAAGCAAGAAAATCCCTTTCGTCGGTGACAATGTACTGATCAGGTGCACAGCCACCGAACGAGAATATACCAATTCCCTTTTTCATGAATTAATCATTAGCATTTATATCACACAGCTCAAAATAGCATTTTATGCAAATCTAATTTATTCAAGCAGGGCTAAGCATTTTAAACATTTTATTTTAAAATGGGTTCTAGATATTTCAGTGGTCAAGGTTGCTAATGCAGCAATTGGGTTATCAATCAACTCCCGTCAACTTAATGCAGTAGATTAACTCAAGTTATAAACGTTTTTTCAATCACAAAGAGAGGGGCTGAATGCACTGGGGCTTGCCTATGTTGCAGGTCTGACACTTCTGTCAGAAAATCAGAGAAACCCTCTTGACTTCTCCTGACGAATAATTCTTCCGTCGGAGAGCAACCAAGAATTCCTTCCGAGCACCCGATCACTACACGTAAAATAATGATGCATGTTTACATCGTGCGGAATGACATGAATGAAAAATGTAGAACAAATATTTAGTTGAGTACAACTTTCCTTCACAGTAAAGTTGCAAAACATTTCTCAAAAGGTAAAATGGTGTTTTCGCATTTCTCTTTTTTTTATTGACCATTTTAATAGTCATAGAAAACCGCTGCACAACTTGTTCAATATCTACCGCAATACACTAGCTAACATGCCTAGGATCCCCATAGTGAATGCCCTAGGGTTATCAATCAGTCCAAAAGTCACTCAAAACCTAATTTATTAGGGTTTTCTATTTATTTTATTAATCGATTAATGAGGTATAAAATATTAAATCTATAAACTATTTCCAATTGAGCTTAAACTTTTTGTATAGCTGAATCTCATCCTAAAATAGTGCCCATTCAAATCTCACGATTTTTAGATAATCCTATTGGCCTATAAAAATCCTAGAAGCTTCATTTATTAATTAAAAGACATATTTTTACCACATACAGATAACACCCCAATTCCATATTTTATATTTTTATCAAATACTGCACACTGCAGAGAGTATATAGAATTAATTTCATAATTTTTAGAGCCATACATTTATTCCTACAAAAATTACAAACTGGTCTACTGTTCATTTATCAGAAAATTGAAAAACAAAATCCTTAAACTATTCGGGCCACTCCACTGGACCGGCCCACCGCGGCCCAGCTTCTCCCTCCGCTCTCTCAGTGCACCCCTGTGCCTCTGGGCCGGCCCGAAACGGCCTGCACGGCCTAGATTTCCCCCCATTCTTCCTCCTCCCGCTGGCGCCTTCCCGCGCGCGTACGCGACGTCGCGGCCGCAGCGCCGGCCGCCGATGGTCCTCCGGCGAACCCGAAGGACCAACGCTCTCCCCACACTCTGGCGGACTAAGCTAGTGACTTAACCCGGCTCCTAGACCATCGCAGCGTAAGCAGCAGCGACCATGGCGGCTCGGTGGCGGAGCACACCGCGGCAAGGTCATGTTCAGACGAAACT
Organism: Eremochloa ophiuroides; assembly: GCA_038502445.1. Classification (NCBI taxonomy): domain Eukaryota; kingdom Viridiplantae; phylum Streptophyta; class Magnoliopsida; order Poales; family Poaceae; genus Eremochloa; species Eremochloa ophiuroides. The sequence continues at coordinate 45,075,169 of JAHLJS010000007.1, forward strand.
AATGCAGTAGAGCTGGATTAAACGGCACGGATAGCAATAGGGATTCACCAAGACTTCGAAACAGTACCAGATTGAGTCAAAACTGGACTAGGGAGGTGGGCTTGACGACGGTGGCGGCTCGGCGGCCCGAAAGCAGTGGCACGACCTCGTTCCGACGTACCCTGCAGGAGAGCAACGAACCTATCTAGCTTACCATCTTCACGGCATTACAGGGAACACGAAACGAGAGACGAAAGCAAGAGTCGCTCACTGGGTGAGGCTAACCACAACAAGGTAGAGGTCGGCGGCGTTTTTGCCGGCCGCAGAGAAGGAGAGGATGGTATCGAAGCTTCGGATGATGAGAGGACGTCTCCAGCAGCTCGATCGACACGCAAAGAGCTAAACTACGGCCCTGGGAGATGGAGAGGGTGAAGGTGGCTTGTGCACGACGAATTCGTCGACGAATTGAAGCTCGACGGCGGCGGCCATGGAGGAGAGGATGGAGAAAAACGATGGCTACGGGCTTTATAAGCGAGCGAGAGGGTGGGGAGGGTGGTCGACAGCTTCACGGGGCCCCCCACGACCCCGACACACCGACGACAGGCAGCCGGCCGCCCCGGGCGACGCCGGCGCGCGGCGCGGTATGCACTGCCCTGTGCTCGAACAGAGGAAGGAGGCGATTCAATGCCGAGCACCGTAGCAATTTCCTTTTCCCCTTTTTGATTTTTCCTCAATTACTTTTTATTTCGTATAGTAACTCAAAAATATGCCAAGATAAGAATTGTAGTAAATTTCAAATTGAGCAACTTTACTTTTGGACAGAATTTGAAATTTTGCATAATTTTTGAATGATTCAAAAGAGGGTAAATAGGCCTTTTAAATTTAAATTCTAATCCAGTTTAATTCTCACAATTTTTCTCAATAACTTGAAAATCTTCAAAAATAAAAGTTGTTCTACTCAACAAGCCCTATAACTTTGATTAAATGAGTTTTGTCAGATTCTTGATAATTTTTGAAATAGAATTTCAAATTTGAATTTCAAAACACTCTTTTGGGTTTAATTTGAAATTCCATCCAATAACTCCAAAATATTCAAAAGTGAAAGTTGTTCCATTATGAAAGGGTTAAAACTTTTATTAAGGAACTATCACCAGATTCATGCTAGTTTTCGAATTTGTATTTCAAATTTAAACTTTAAAGCATAGATTAGAGTTTTATTTGAAATTCTTTTTAATAACTTCAAAATTGCTCCAAATGGAAGTTGCTCAACTTTTACGGATTTACAACTTTTGTTTTAGGCCCAACCTCTAATTCCATTTAGTTTTTAAATTAGGGTTTTGGGTCCGATTTAGTGTTTCAAAATGATTTTGTTTTTAATTCCCAATGGGATTTGAATAAATACACACAAACATGCATACAATCAAATCACTCTAGATCACCTATGCACAATCACATGTAGAAATAAAACTTATTTTAGTGAATGCATAGTAAAAAGGTTTTTATGCGGGATGATTTGCAGATGCACATGATGACATGGCCGGTTTTAGTTATCGTAACACCAGGGGTGTTACATGCATGAAGAACAAATGTTTTAAATCTTGGTGGCCAACCACTTGCCCAGATCTCTTCATCACTGCTGGTTCAAAAACTCACATCAGTGCCGGATTTTAAATTGATAATGGTATACCGGCAAAGATGAGGGCAGGTTCATCACTGCCGGTTATAAAGAACCGACACTAATTAATGCAAAACCGATAGTGTTGTGGTTTTTAGGGAAAACTAAAAAATAGGCTAAAAAATATAGAAATTTTTTAAAATTATAGGAGAGGCCCCACCAACAGCCACACGGACGGTTGCGCATATCAAGTCACCAGTTACATGATTTTTTGTGCGAAAAACACGCACTTTGCAACTACCAGCTGTTCGAACCCTTCCCCTCCTGCTCAGTAGCTTCGTCCCATTATCAATCCACCTGCACACATGTTTGTGTTTGATTGGGATATTTGTACTAGCTATTTTGTGTTTACTTATTTTTAAAGTAAGTATTTGAGACCCTAAACAATTTCAAATCAAAATGTTGTCAACTACAAAATTTCATAACTTTTTTAGATCTATAACTTTTATTTTTGTTGTTTGTCCATATGAGGTCATTTAAAAATTCAAATTTCAATTTTTTGGAAATTGATATGTAGTTTTCCTTGACAAGATGATCTTAAATCAAAAAATTATCAATTACAAAGTTACATAACTTTTTGTGATCTACAACTTTTGTTTTGGTAGTTTCTCTATCAAAGTCATTTACAAAATTTGAATTTCGAGAAATTCAGACACAATTTTCATTGATAAGATGATTTTAAATGAAACAGTTGTGAATTATAAAGTTGCATAACTTTTTAAGATATATAACTTTTATTTTTATCATTTGACTATTTATCCATCCACATAGTGGTAGTTACATTGTTCACAAATGTTATGTATAAGAGAGATATGTAACATTTGTAAGAAATGTTACTAACTACCACTGTATCGGATGAAGAAATGAGCAAAATAAAAGTTGTAGATCTTGATAAATTCTACAACTTCTATGTTCATGACTTTATCCGCTCAAATAATTTAGTGTTCCAAAATGACATTTGAATTTGCTACTTTTTAAATTATTGAAATAGATAAAATATTGTCACACAAAATGACAGATAAAATAATTACTTAAATAACACAACAAATTGATAGAGCATGATTTTAGAATTTTTTAGGAAAAAAACTCATAAAATTTAAAGTTAGTATGAGGGAGAAAGACTACCCATAAATTTTACACAAATTAAAAAGAGAAATTAGAGTTCTTCGATAACTTCAAAATTTAATTCCAAATAGTAGTAAGTTGTTTTAAATGAAAAAGTTATGAACTACAAAGTTGTATAACTTTTGAAAGTCTTAAGCATTCTCCATCCGAGGTCGTTTAAAAAATTCAAATTGAAACTTTTAAATATTTAGATATCCAAACAATTTTAAATTAAAATAGCTGAAACTACATAGTTATAGATCTCGTTAAGTACTAAGTACTACAACTTTGATATAAAGTTTGTCTTACGGTCATCATATGAGAAATTTGTAAATTGTGATTGCATATCAGTATTGGTTCAAGCCTCGAACCAACGATGATAATATTAGTGTCGGTTCTTGTCTAAAACCGACAATGATGACCCCATAAACCGATAGTGTTGTGAACCAATAGTGATGACTCGATTTTCAATGTCGATTGGATCTATCACTGCCGGTTTAAGCCACAAACCGACAGTGATGTGTAAGGAAGCACTCACTATCGGTTTCTTAAAATCAGACAGTCATGAAGCCGATAGTAAAGACCAAATTTGTAGCAGTGAACGTTAAAGTATAAATGACCTATCAACCTTTTCTATCCATTAAATCTTTTTTGCTTGAACCAGTCGATACATTCATAATTTTACAGTTGTCTCAGACTTTTTTTCGAATTACATAGTACAACACAGACACTCACAATACACTCACAACTTTATTACTATAAGTATCTTCGAAGACTATGTGAGTATCGTCGAAGACTAAGCCCAGTGGAGATCATTAGTGGACGGTACATCTAACATTAATGTACTTTACTTCAAACTATACAAATCATATGTGGGGTAGCATAATTAGTTCCGTGAACGACTGTTTCTTCCTTACCAATTCTGCAAGTTTGTCATACAAAAGTCAATAATGAAGACCCTCATTTGAAGAAAAGTTTACAAAGACAAAGCAATCGGTCTCTTCTAAATGTCCAGTAACCAATTCTAAAAGGAAATTATGGTGTGCTCATATTGAACATGTGTTGTTTACTGTTCAAAGAATCTGCTCCGTCTCTCATAATTGTTGGACCTTATTTGATAGAGCTTCTTCTGCTTTTGATTTATGTGGGAAATGATTTTTTAGCGAGTGATTCCCTATGGCAATCTACTATATGGAGAAGAATGAAACTGGAGAGGTTAGTAGTTTCTTCTTTCTACACAGCATCTTAAATCATTTTAAGATATCACTTGACAAATTCCTTCAAAATTGGTTTTTTAACTAGAGTACTATTTTTCTTAGCTCCCCTGAAATCATCCGTGGAGATTAGGGGCTCTGCAATTTGGCTCTCAGTACAATTCCTCGTGATTCCTGAAAGCGACTTGTCGTCCACCCTATTTATGTCACAAGGATGCGACGTTCGAACAAGTCTAAGCATCTTAAAGTCATTAAAACCTAATTAAAGCAAATATGAACGTGACAGAAATCTCAATGCACATGTTCTACTAATTAGTGTGGTAGGGAGCTTGAGAGCAAGTACTCCAATAATTAGGTAGCTTATAGCCAATGAAATGCTGATGCAGAGAAGAAAACAGAGAAAAGAGAGGAGAGCTTAACTCCTGTGGAAGCACCAAGTTGACCATAGAAGCATATAGATTGTGGTGGGCCTGTGCACTAGGTGAATGTAAAGGAGACTAAGAAAGAGAGTGTGAAAAATAGATAAAGATAGTAGTAGTAATTTTTTATAGAACAATAAGAGACTACTGTTGTATAGCTTGTTTTTTTTAATTTGGCTAATAGTTAAGCACCTGTCTCTATTATTGGTCTTGCTCTGACCAATAGATCATGGAAGGTGCAACCAGTTTTAGACTCTTTTTGTGATCTTTGCATTGATCTCATATTTTAATACATTTTGTTTTCATTTTTGGTCAACATGCACACCGTTGTCACAAAAAAAGCAATTCCCTGGAGATTGTAAATTTCGTTCGGATTTGAACTAAAACAGGGATGGCCCCCGAACTGAGCTCTAAATAATATTCAACACCCACCACTTTGCACGACAGCTGCTGTTTTTATTCCGAGTCTCAATACACTAGCAATTAAGGTAGCCATTTTACTCCCCATCATTTGCTTGCATGGGCCTAACATAATTGACGCACAAATGTTTTTAACCAATGCTATCATATGTGCATTAATTTGGATGGGATCCAAATGTGTGCATGTGATGAAAACACAATTTCATCAACAGCTAGAATCAATGCACTTAAACTTTGTCCTCGCTGGAGCTCCCACCAATTCAGAGGTCTTTTTACTCCGTTTCTGTGAGGTAATAAAATGGCACAATTATATACCCCTAACGCACCCGTTTAAAGGCCATCTGAGAAGGACCTATCAATTTATCTGTGACTTTTAAAATTCTATTGTTTAAAACCTTCGTAAAGATCTTAAAGGACACATTTAGGAGAAAATTTGGTCTGTACTACTGAATTCTAGTTGCTTCTGAAATCTTGGGTAGCTGTAATTATCCCAAAATTTAAACTGTAAATAGGCAATCTCCCTATATAGAATTCATAAAAATATTCATCAGATCTTGCTTGACCACTTCCCAAAAAAATTATTAAAATTCCGCAGGAAAGGTGTCCCGACCCAGTGCCTTATCATGTTTCATATCAAAGATTGTTTTTTTAACCTCCTCCTCGCTGAACGGCGCCACCAAAACTTCATTCTCCTCTATTGACAACACTTGAGGTATATCATGCCTTAAAGTCTCATCTAGTGAGAAATAATTCTGTAGATGCGGTCCAAACAGTCGTTTATAGTAATTAGTTATATACTCTTTCAAATTTACATCCCTGGGATAATTCCTTCATCCAATTCACGTTAAGAAATTTTTGTTTTTCTATGCCTCCCATTTGCATGCAAGTGGAAATACTTAGTATTGTCATCTCCTTGCAATAACTTCGTTGCTTTTGATCGTTGGAGCCAATAAATCTCCTCTTCTCTTAGCAATTCAGTTAATTGCCCTTTAAGACTATCTCTTGAGATGATAAAGAATGGCCTCAACTCTCAACTGTAATGCCGCATTAACCTGATCGTCTATTGATGCATTGGCACTATATTGTCTGCACCGACCGGACTAATGTAAACAGTCTATATATGCCAGTTTTGAAACCAGACTTCTAGTTTTGGCCCGGTAAGACCGAACCTAGCATTGGTAGTAGTAATTTGATGTGGAATTGATAGCACATAACTCGTACGTCCTGCTAATGTGATACATCTGCTAATGCTAATTTATTACGAGAGAAAAATACTGTTCTATGACTGAAATAAGCGTTGTACCATCATGTGACTGAAAAATACTGTCCATTGGATACTCAATGACTTATGGAATCCCCAGCCAAGCCCCTAATGACCTACTCGGTGTATTTCTTGGTAAGTGCAGTCCCAACCTAAATAGGTAGTTGCTATATTCAACTCATATAGGCACTGCATAAAGAACTTATGATTTCAATAAATGCTTTATTTAGTCTATTGATTTCTGTCCATTCACCTGTTTTCTGATCTCTTTTATGGTTCATCTTATTATCTTTGCTTTTGGTTGTCGGCTAAACATAGTTTGTCATATAAGAAATTGTTTTCTTCTCTCGTTTACTTAATACAAATTTTAAATTACCATTGTACTTAGTTGACATTATAATTAATTGTCATGAAAACTAGATTGATGGCTTCATTAGAGTGTAGGTATTTATAGTAACTATTCATAAACTTTATAGATAGTTCTGTAGAATTTATTAAAAATCGCGTATTCCAAATGGACCTGACATGACATGACAGCATGGAAAAACAAAATTAGCTGCAGGAAAAATGGGCATTCATACACATTCTTCTGCAACTTTGTGCAATGAAGTCAATGAAATCCAACACTTATTAAAAGAGACGATCGTCAAAAGACACATCGGTCAGTCTCCTGTGATTATCTCCTAACCAATTATTAAACCATTTGTCATCGCGCACATTGAACATGTGTGCGGTACATTGTTCAGGGACAGACGATTCCTGGTAACATATGCCACGACAGCGACGTATCCTTCACCTTACCATACCACTGGGGTATGCACCTCGGAATAATTCACTACTGGATCCAGGCCCTATGCGGAGAGCTCTTTGCCGAGTGTTTTTTCATGGGCACCCGGCAAAGGGTTAGTCGTGTGTTAAATTAACACTTAGCAAAATTGTTTTAGAATAAAAACGTTCGTCGGCAAAGATTTTTTAGAAAAAGGAAGAAACACCACATCCGCCGGAGTTGGTCGTCCGTGCGCCGCCATCTGCTGTTGGTGGCCCCATTGTCACTGCCGAGGCCGGCCAGGGGACCGTCCGCCCGCGTAAGCCGGTCCTCTGGCTGCGGGGTAAGCTTGGCCTGCGGGCGAGCTCTGCTGTTGTCTGTTCTCCACCTCGACCGCGGATCCACCCAGCAGTGATGGATCAGTCCGCCACAGTCGGATCTGGCCACTGGCAGCGGATCCCACGGCCACTGTGGATGAGGAGCGTCTTGTCACCGCAGAAGCTCGTGGGGGAGGAGAGCGCCGCCACCGCTCCTAGGGTTGAGAGGACGGGCGCCACATCGCGCTCCGTCGCCACCGCACCGCTATCCTCCCAGCGCGCGCTGTGCTGCCATGGCGCTGCCGCGCGCACTGCACCGTGTGTTGCCCACACCGCTGCTGTGGTGGAGGAGGCCTTCGCTTCGAGGGAGAGAGTGGAGGGAGGTAGGCGGAGTGGGGATTGGAGGCGGAGAAGAGCGAGAGTGAGGCCTCTGTGCCTTATCCGATAGGGTAGGGAGAGTGGATCCAGGTCAAATAAGATGGGCCAATGGGAGAGCACAATTTGAAGGAGGTGGATCAATGACGTAAAACATCTTTGCCAAGTGTTAAAGATAAAAACTTGACAAAGTGGAAAATAGTAAACAAAATTACCAGGGAGCACAAGTCGTGGCATTTTTCGTGCACAAATCACATGCCTCTCGGCCGGTGGGATTCAAACCCGTGACGTCTCTCTCACGCGTACCCTCCTGTACCGCTACACCATACTCTTGTGTCTATATTCCATTTCGGTTCTACACATTTTATACTAAAGCGAATGAATATTACTTGTTTGAGGCCCTAAACAATTCCAAATAAAAAAGTTGTCAACTATAAAGTATAACTTTTTAAGATCAACAACTATTATTCTGGTAGTTTCTCCATCCTATGTCATTCACAAACTTTGAATTTTAAATTTGATAAATTCAAACGGGCTTTTCGGTGACAAGATAATTTCAAATAAAAAAGTTATCAGCTATAAAGTCTCATAGCTTTTAGAGATCTACAACTTTTATTTTGAACGCTTCTTCATCCGAGGTTGTTTACAAAATTTGAATTTTAAATTTGACAAATTCAAATGGACTTTTCGATGATAAGATGATTTCAAATGAAAGAGTGTCAACTACAAAGTTGTATAACTTATCAATATCTATAAAATTTATTTTGGTTGTTTGATCATTTGTTCATCCGACAAGGTGGTTCTAACATTGTTCACAAATTTTATATATGTCTCTTATAGTTTCATAAACTACGAGAGAGACTGGTAAGATATGTGAACAAATTTACTTTTACTTTGTCATATGAAGAAATGACTAAAATAAATATTGTACATCTTGATGAGTTAAACAAATTTGTAGTTGAAAACTTTTTTCATTTGGAATATTTACTGCTTCAAAATGTGCGTTGAAAATTGTCTTTGCCGAGTGTAAAAAAACACTCGACAAAGGGCCCCTTTGACGAGTTTTTTTACACTTGGTAAATAGGCCTCTTTAACGAATGTTTTTTATTTGGCACTTGGTAAACAAGGTATTTACCAGAGTGTCAAAAAAATACCGGACAAATCATTTGACACTCGGCAAAGAGCCGGATGGTAGATTCTAATGCGACCAATTTAAAGGTTATTAAAACGTACATAAAGAAGCTAAGTGACATGGCAGAAGTGAACTTGGAGCCGCTGCCCCAACCACTGCACCCTAGTTGGTGAAGGCGCTTGTCGTGTTGTGTCAAGCCAGTTGCGTGACGCTGTCGAAGGAATAGCAAGGTGGGAATTGTTGGATTTAATATGGTGCGGCTATACTCATATTTAATTTAATTAAATTAAATAAATCATAATGTCATATAAATAATGGGTGTAAATGGTGAAATGAATATAGTTGATAACCAACAACCATGTTTATGGTTTGGTTACTAGTAACTTCCATTGTTATAGTAGTAATTCTCATAATTATGGTTGTAGTTACTAGTAACTCTTCTATGGTAATGATGAGAGTCACTAGTGATTGATAGACGCTTTATGACATCTAGGTTTATCCTTTATTTTCGTCTTCTACCTTCGGCGTCTATAAATATGGAGCTTGTCTTCACTTGCACACACATGAGATTGACCAAGCACCATTGTTCCTATGTTGAGTTGTTCTTGAGCTTCTCCATCTATAACTGCATGGAGTATCGGGAGAGCAGGTGCCTCTGGAACCTTCGTCCTTGTGAGAACCTTGTGCACGGGGTGCGACTCCGTGACTGCTCATCCTTATCGACTATTTGCCGGGGTTGTTATTAGCTAGTGTCTTCATCGAATAATTCGTGCGATCAACATCGACTAATTCATAAGGTCGTCATCAACTAATTCCTGGTGATCGACTGTCTTTATCGGTTACTTACTGGTGACCGTTCAAATGACGACACAACAAACATCTTACTGCATCGACTGTGGTATGACTTCGAGCAACGTACTATGTATGCAAATGGAGCCTCCAATGCCCTTGGCATGGGACCCTCTGCTAGGTACATTCATTACCCTTTCCACACTACTTATATACTTACTGTTTTGATGGGTATGTCGTTTTTTATGCTGTAGCTTTTGAGAGTGATATATATATATACATGCACATATATATCATCGTAAACTTGCTTTTGTGTTATTTCTAGATTAAATTGACTTGAAAATTGAGGCGTGATCAGGCTATCGTCCGAACCATCTTTTGGATGGGTCATGGGGTATGTCGGCACGGCTCAGCGGCAGTGGCGCGCGCTCACACATGGCACTCCGTTAGCCTCTCAACTTCTTAATAGGTGCACGTATTGTCCATATTTTTAAGTTGAGTTAACTAATAATAATAGTCAAAATTCTAGGCGCGACTAAAATTATGTTTCATGATAGCATTATAAATATGGACCTAGAATTTATTTCACATCAATAAATAAATTTTGCGAAGCCTGCATAAAATCTACCCGATGTAGTAATTTATTGTCATAGCTCTAGTGCACAAATTCTAGCAAACTTAGACAACACTTTCTGGTTTCACGAAAACCTGGAGCTCTCAAAAACATCATCGTATATCCACACGCTGTCTCTTCGAGTAAATAAATAAATCTGTGTCCTCCCACGTCCATATATAACAACGACGCCGAAGGCTCTGTCCACGCACTCACACGCGCACGCGTGGCACGTATGTGCTCATACATGCACACAGAAGTAAGGTACATCTACGTGTGTTCCGTGGGCGAACACGTATATAGGTAGCGCCTCGAAACGTAAGGGTCACTACTGATCAAATCATGCGAAAGCGAAACCGTCGTCGCGCGCGCGCGTCCGCAAGAGGCTAGACGACGCCAAGCGAAAGGATCATCATCATGAATGCTGGAGCTTTCGCCTGCGGGCACGGGGTTCTGCACTTCTGCATCTGCCTGCCTGGTTGCCTTGAGCCGGGGGACATGTTAGTTTGCCGTTGCTTTCGCACGCACGGGCAGTCCACCATGCATATGCATGCATGCCTGTGCACATAAACGCACGCGCGCCGATGAGGACGGGAGCGTATTTGCTATCCTCCCGCGGCATTCACTCCGGGAAACAGGGTCTTTATGGAGGGCCCGAGACTTTACCGAGAGCCAAATTCGAAGACTCGGTAAAGACCCTCTTTGCCGAGGATCAGGCCAGATGACCCTCGATAAAGACAGACCCTCGGCAAAGAGATAACCCTCGGCAAAATTCATCTTTGCCGAGTGCTGAGCCCTCAGCAAATTTGGCGGGACGGGTCACGGAGGTAATCTTTGCCGAGAGCCCGCCGTTAGGCCCTCGGCAAAGATTTTTTTTTTTAAAATAAAAATTTTATTTGCCGAGGGCCTCACCCTGGGCTCTCGGCGAAGATCCTTTTGCCGAGGGCCAACTTGGGGCTAACTTGGGCCCTCGGCAAAGAATTTTTTATTTTTTCGAACCCAATTTTTTTTAGACCTCTAATACGTCATTTAAATCTCAATTTCAAAATTTGGGCCAATTTTGACCTTTTTTGATACATTCTCTTAATTTATTTCATTTCGTTGATTTTTTTTAAATATTTAGAATTTGAACTACAGGTGCATGGAGTAATGCACTTTAGTGGTTGAAAAAATATTATTCATGGTGTTTGGTGTATGTTGAGTCTCTATCCACGAGCACGCATCAAATTTTGGGCATCTTATTCACATAAAATGACTACTAACTTGTCAGAAAACTGTTTTTAAATTATATAAAATCCATACGAAATCCAAAAATCACGAAACTTGTCTACGTGTCATGTTATCGCATGTATAGCCTATGGTAAAAAATTGATAAGGTTTCGAACAAGTTGTGATGTCGGATGCATGAAACCCAGACATCTCCGCATACAATGACATGTGATCGCTTGCGGAGATGTGTGGGTTTCAGTCATTCGACGTCACAACTTGCTCGAAACTTTTTTAGTTTTTTACCATAGGCTACACATGTGATAACATGACACGTCGATAAGCTTTGTGATTTTCGGACTTCGTATTGATTTTATATAATTTAAAAACAATTTTCTAACAAGTTGGTCGTCATGTTACGTGAATAAGATGTTCGAAATTTGATGCGTGCTCGTGGATAGAGACAAACATTTTTTCAATCATTAAGGTGCATTACTCCATGCACCTGCAGTTCAAATTTAAAATATTTTAAAAAAATCAATGATATGAAATAAATTAAGAAAATATATAAAAAAATCAAAATTGGCCCAAATTTTGAAATTGAGATTTAAATGACGTATTAGAGGTAAAAAAAACTAGGTTCAAAAAAACAAAAAAAAAAAATTCTTTGCCGCGGACCCAAGGGGTCTTTGCCGAGGAGGGCCTCCAGAACAGCCCTTGGCAAAGAAGTAAAAAAAATAAAAAAATAAAAAGCCTTTCAAAAAGCCGACCCAGGCCCAAAACTAAAAACCTAATGTGACCCCCGCGCCCAGCTCCCCAGCCCGCGCCGCCGCCGCGCCCTCTGCTCCCGGCCGCCCGCGCCCCGTCCTCTGCTCCCGGGGGCCCGCGCCCCGGCCGCCCGCGCCCGCGCCTTGGGGGCCAACGCCCCGGCCGACGGCGCCCCTGCCCCCGCCCCCGCCAGCGACCCTATAGAGAGGAGGTGAAGGATAGAAGAGACAAGATGGGGAGAAGAAAGGAGGAGCAGGGGACAAGAGAGGAGGGAAGAAAAGGAGGAGGAGAAGGAGGAGCGAAGGAGAAGGCGTGCGCCGGCCTCGGCTCGTCGACTGTCACGTCCCCGCGTTCGTCCCAGCCGTCGTCCCTGCCCATCTCTCTTGCCGTTCTCACCGTCCTCGTCGTCATCGTCCACGCTCAACGAATCGCAAGGTATCCCATCCCCTCAACCCTTATAGTAGTATTAAGTAGTAGTAGTTAGGGTTAGTAGTAGTTAGTAGTGTTTGTTAATAGTAGTTAGTGTTAGTTAGTAGTGTTACTTAGTAGTAGTAGTTAGGGTTAATAGTTGTTAGTAGTGTTAGTTAGTAGAAGTAAGTACTAGCAGTGTTAGTGTTAGTAGTAGTTGTAGTGTTAGTAGTAGTAGTTGTTTTTGTTGTACCACTTAGATACCTTCTTTTGCATGGAATGAGAACTAAACTACATGGCTTCTCTTGGTATATATGTGGTTGTCGGCCTTCGTGTCGTTGTTTTTTGCAGGTTATGAAAACCTCCCCGTGCAGGGGAGGTGCTGTCGAAATTTTCAACTTATAGTATTATATGTTTCTTCTTTTGCAGAGGACCCGTCGGAGGAACTCGCCAACCCCGATCGTCTTCGTCGACGTTGCAAGTCTGCCTGCACCGCGTCACCTCACCACTGCACCGTCTCGCCACGGCCCCACTAGCCTGACTTCACCAGGACCCTAGGTATAACCCTCTTTCCATATCGTTGTTGTAGATCGCGTAACCCCAGTTAGGCGTCTCCCGTCCAAAAGAGATATGGTTGTAGGTATGCGGATTTTTGCATATCTGCGACCATATCTGTTTCGGATTGTCCACGTTTTTTGGACAGCCCGCGGATGCGTGGATGGGTTAGTTTCCATGGTCCACTCCGATCCGAGACGGAGTTTCGGCATCACCTCCCTGTTGTTCTCCGGATACACACTCTCCCTTGCAGGATGTGTATCGGGAGAACAGCGGGGAGGTGCTGCCGAAATTCTGTCTCGGAGAGGAGCGGAGCATGGAAACTGACCTCATCTACGCATCTGTGGGTGGGATTAGGACCTATCCTCACCTATTATAGACAATAGGAACACCACGTATATGCAATTGATGGTCTCAATACTTTGTGATGTAAATGTTAAAGGATGGAGGACCGTCAGTGGATGTACAGGAGATGGAGAAGCGGGAATGACTTTGACATTGCATGGGTGAGCGGGACAGATCGTTTCTTGAAACAAGCATTTAGGCCAGGATCAGGAGGACATTCTCTTGTTTGGTGTCCCTACAGCAAATGTGACAATAGGAGAAAGGTCGATGAGAAGACCATGGGTAGACATCTTGTGTTCAATGGTTATACTTCTGGCTACCACCAGTGGATCTACCATAGTGAAGCAGATCGTATAAGAGAGGAGGTGGTGAGACCACGGCTCGAGGCTTTTGATGATGATGCCGGGGTAGCAGACATGCTAGATGACGCCCACCAAGCTCACTTCGCTGAACAACGTGAGAAGGAGGAGATGGAGGAATCCGCAAAGGACTTCTACAAAATGTTGGACTCGGCACAGAAACCCCTTCACGATCGTACAACGATTTCTCAGCTGGATGCGATTGGACGCGTAATGGGGTTGAAGGCCGAGTTAAACCTGAGTCGAGAAGGCTTCGATAAGATGTTGGCTGTTGACGGTGGATATACCATAAAAATCCACACTCAAACACCGTCAACAGGCCTCGGACTCAAGGAAGATCAACATAACATGAACATATTTTTATCAATAACTAGTTCCACTTGTACTCTTAAGCTTGTGAATGCAGGGAAGATGAAACAGAGCTGAAATGAACACTTGGAGCCCAATATCATGATTCGGCCGAACCACATATTTGGGAACCAAGTCACCACACTTCAACAAATGACACAAGGGACCACATGGAAGAGAATGGAGCTTGAGGTGGGTCCATCAGTGGTTCGGCCGAACCATGGATGGGGCCCACCTGGCTCTGCTGACATGGCATGATCCGTGTGACAATCCTCTCAACTTCTTTCATCCATCAGATCAACACGTGTTTACATTCAACGGTGGAGAAGCAAAGTACAAGGATTCAGTGTGACAAACATGCAATCAAGGTGGAACCAACATACGGGGATAATCAATGATAGATGGGGACCACAGTGGTGGGCCCAACTCCCCAAAGATGGTTCGGCCGACACGCCAATGGTGAGACCAGGCCACCACCACACCCCATGTCAGGTGGGGACTCGTTCTAGAAGACCCTGGCTAGGCCCACCTGCCATAGGGGGGTCGGCCGAACCACCCCTGGTACCCAGCCAGGTCGGTTGGCCTCCACCGCCTTCCTGCATGCCTCCCACGTGCTCATTTCATCATTGCCATCGATTTGTGGTGGTTGCAAGGTCTGTTTATCCAAGGGCCAAGGTGGAAAGACACACGGATCGCTGACGTGGCACCCCTCCATCTCCCCCTATAAATAGAGGCTGCATCCACCCTCTCAAGACATTATTCATTCAAGATACAAGTGAAGAAGTAGTGTAGTTCCACCTTTATTAGTAGTTGTAGTCTAATGTGGGAGTTAGAGTTGAGTCGAGATGCGCTCGGGGTCTCCGGAGTCATCTGCTGGAGAGTCTGGTATAGCTCTTGTATCTTTCTCTTTCTGTAAGACTTATCTAGTTTAATATATTATTCTTACTTTACTTCACTAAGTCCTTACTTAGTGCATTACTTTAGTAGTATTGTTGTGAGTTATCATATTACTTGGTCGGTTTGCATTAGATTGTGATCCTGTAACCAGCTCACATGTGTAGTTCATCGCCTGTCATAGGGTGCTCTAGTTGCCTTGATCACAGCTAGAGTAGTAAGGTTTAGTGTAAGCGTGGTGCTTAGACTAGATCTTGAATTTGAATGCCGCTTGTTGCACGGATTGTTTGTGGGTGCTAGCAGGTGGTGACAGCCCTGTCTAGTTTTAGTATCCCTCCACGTGTTTTAGGCAAGTTCTTAAAAGGTAGGCTCCCATAAGAGCATAGGCGCTTCGGGTAGAGGTTATATCCTCTATTGTCTCGCACTATCCCCTACACACCGGAACTAAGGTAGCAGTCTTAGTGTATTTCGTCCATTTGATAGGATAGATCACACGAGTAAAGTTTGAATTACAACCTTTCTCACTCGTTTTCCTCCCACCTAGCTGCACTACACTAGTTATCTTTTAGTATTTCATTTGTTATCTTTGAATCATCACCTTCCTATCATACTTCGATTACCCCCTCTGCACTAGTTGTGCTAAGTTGAGATAGAATTAAGTATCTCCTTCTATTAATATTTCTAGCAATCGCTTTTCTTTGGGATAAAATAAATAACGATACCTTGGAATACTCCCGTGTAAAGTGCTACAGCGGTATATTCTGTGCGCTTGCGGAATTATACAATAGACATAAGAAATACCCCAGGGCACTTTTGGCGCCGTTATCAGAGATAGCCTAACACCTTGTCTCTGGTGGTTGCGCTAAGAAGTGTCAACAGGCATTTCTGGCGCCGTTGCCGGGGAAAGTATAGCCTAGAAATTTTAATAAGATCGAATCCGGAACCTATCATCAAATTAGTATCAATTAGTTATAGTAGGGCTTACCCTTGTTTCTGCTTCTTTTTACCGTGAAGCAAGGTATACATGAGTGGATTTCTGTTTCAAGCCATAGCAATAAAAAATCCAGAGACATCCACCAGGAGTTCTCGACACCGTTCAGTCTCCAATCGGAGGTCTGATTTGGTATTGGAACCACTCAAGGAAGGAGGCTCAGCACTGTCACCTAAGGAAGTTATGGCCCAAAAGACCATCTTCGAGCATTCTGCACCGTCGGCCGACAATGTCGCCACCGGTCCGCAGCTTAGCTTGGGGGATGTCACTTTTGAGCTCAAGCCATCTCTTATCAATATGGTGCAAGCCAACCCATTCAGCGGAAAGCCCCACGAGGATGCAAATGCACATCTCCAGAATTTCCTGGAGTTGTGTGGCACGGTTGCCATAAAAGGAGTCAAGATGGACACCATCTATCTTTGCCTTTTTCCGTTCTCCTTGATCGGAAAGGCAAAACAATGGTTCTATGCTTATCCTGAAGACATTGACAATTGGATAAGTTGTACCAATGCATTCCTCAAGAAGTTCTTCCCGATGGGCAAAACCACCGGTCTTCGAGGAAAGATCTCAGGCTTTATACTGCAAGTGAACGAGACAATTCCCGAAGCATGGGAACGTCTCCAGGAATACATTCGGGAATGTCCTGACCATGGAATCCAAAAATGGCTCCTGATTCAAGGTTTCTACCATGGGCTAACCCCAATAGCCCCTAGCCACCTTGATGCCGCTGCTAGAGGAGCATTCACTTCACTTAATGTCACACAAGCCAGAAATCTGATAGAAAAGATCGTGACAAATCAAGGGTGTAATGAAGATCGACTCCAATCCAAGAAGAAGAACACACATACCATTCATGAAGTAGATGCAATATCTGAGAAGATGGATCTCCTCTTGAGAAGGTTGGAGGAATGTGCTAACTTCAAGAAAGACCAAGAGGCCATTCAACACTATGCTACCAAGCATCAATGAAATCAGGTATGTAGTGTATCTTATTCCAAATTAAATCCTGAGAAGATAGATGCCATCAACAACAATTCAAAATATCCTCAACAAGGAAGATGGGTGTCGAACTCCAAGTTTCAAGGTAAGGTAAATTTTGGCAATCAATTATTATTAAAAGATCTTGTCATGAATCAAGCTAAAATTAATAAAAGCATGAATAAAAAGTTGGTAGAAAATGACAAGACCCTTGAAACATTAAATGCTAAAATGGATGTTCTCGCTTCTTCTGTTAAAGAACAAATGAGTTTTAATAAAATGCTAGAATCTCAGTTAGCTCATCTTGTTGCTACTATTTCATCTCCTAAAAATACTTGCAATACTTCAAATATCAATGCGGTGATCACGAGGGGAGGTAAGTCCACTCGCGATCCACTACATCCTAACATGACAGGGAAGGCTGCAAGAAAAGACAAGCAAGATGATGAAGAAGAAGAAGAAGTGCCAGCACCTGATGACAACACCAAGTTCCAAGGAAAGACAGCCCCGTACAAATATTATGACACCAATGTGCTGCTACCTTTCCCAAGAACAAGGAAGCAAACCACCTTCGAACAATTCGGGAAATTCATCGAGGTAATTCGTCATCTTTATGTGAATATTCTATTACTTGACGCAATGCAGATACCAACCTACGCCAAGTACTTAAGAGACATCCTCAACAACAAGCGCCCACTGCCCATGACAGAAATTGTCAAATTAACGGAGGAATGCAGCGCGGCCTTATTGAACCAACTACCAACCAAGAAGAAGGACCCTGGGTGTCCCACCATTGACTGCTCCATTGGGACACAATACTTTGAGCATGCACTATGCGACTTGGGAGCAAGCGTCAGCGTCATGCCAAAGGTAGTGTTCAACAAACTCAATCATACTATTTTGTCCCCTACATCAATACGTTTGCAGCTGGTGGATCAATCGGTCCGTTACCCGGCGGGTATAGCGGAAAACATCCCCATCAAGATACGTGGATTCTTTGTCCCCGTGGACTTCGTGGTCCTTGACATGGAAGTAGATGAAAAGACTCCACTCATCTTGGGGAGACCATTCCTCAGCACCGCCAATGCACATATTGATGTTGGAGCTAGAGAAATTCAATTCACTATCAATGGAACTCTGGAAACATTCAAATTCCGACCAAAGGTTGAGCAGTGCTCGTTGATCATGCTAAGGGAGATACATGCCTTTGCTATTGTGAAAGACCTGAAGAAGCACAAATCACAACCACGAGCAAAGAGCAAGCAAGTATGGAAGAGAAATGTAGTACAATCGGCAACACCTCCAAAGAAAATTTCTACACCAGCCCAAGGAGATGGTCTTAATCCAAGGACTTGAAGGTTCAACTCTTCCATTAAGGTAAGTACACTAACATTTAATTAAAGTTTACTTCCTTTATTTGCTTAATTTATTTTAGCATTTATCTCCAACCCCTGTTCTGTCGATCAATAATTAAGCTCAATATTAAAATAATCAATTATTTGACCTGCTAAGTAAGTTGACACCAGGTGGGGCCCATGGTGGGTTCGGCCGAACCCCATCATGGTGCCACCCACCTGCCACCTTTTCTCCAATTCAATCCATGCCATGCACTGATATGTCACATGCACGACAACACCTTAAAATATTACATGAAATCTTGATCATTTAATAAGCTAGCTTGGCAACCTTGGATTCTTCTTAATCACTCTTCTGTGTACTCACATGTTTTAGTGCTAATTTGCTCTACTTAAGCCTCATGTGAGCTACCCTGTAGAGTGCTGCATGACATATATCTGCCAACTTGTACTCTGGGCACTAGACTCTTCTCTCTCTCATCTCATGCTTTATTAAAATGCTGACAAGAAAAGTTCACAACAACCATGAGTGAGCCGAGAGCAAAATTTTGTCATAACAAAGTCTATTCTCTCTCTCCTTAATTCCACTCATGCAAAGCTTGATCAAAATACCTTTTGCTAATCATAGGAAAGATTCTTCCTTAAACCCTTAAGCAAATCACCTTTTGAAAGAACTATTCCGTGAAGCATCTCATGAGCAAACATCCACTAGCCATGGTCATGTCTTGCCCCCTCTTTTGGCCCTTTGTTCCATTCATCATTCACTCTAAGAATTGATTCCATGAGCAAACATCCAAAGGAGAGAAAGATGGGAGCTCCACCAGGCAAGAAGTGACCACCATTGACACCCATGCCTGGCACATAGCAAATGGAGAGGAGGATGGGTTCGGTCGAACCTGCACTAGGCCACCCATCACTCCAACTTTTGGCCCTTTCAATGTGTCACAGATTTTTCAAATTTTAGGCGCAATTGGAGAGTGGACAGGGTTCGGCCGACCCACTAGGAGGTATTAAATCACTCTGCCTTTCTCTTCTTCCGACACACTAGAAGCCCCTCCAATTATTTGCACGAAGTCAGGCAGCAAGGGGGTCGGCCGAACCAGGCCAAGTGCCCCTGCACCCTCACTTCCTTCTCCATTTAACTCCCATGCTCGTGAGCTCATTTCTCAAACCAAACCACCAGCTGAGCACTCCGACATTCTAAAACTCTCTCTCACCCCCCAACAAGACTCTTCCCTTTCCAAAAAGAAAAAAAAACCAAAAATATTCTTCTCTCATCTTTGTTCTTCAAGTGTACATCATCAGAGGGAACCAACGAAGGTAATCATCTGGTAAGAGGCTCATTAAACTAAGGTAACCCCCATCATCCAAAGTTTGGTTCGTATCTTTGTTTTGTGCAAATATGAAGAGCCCATTCAAGGCCGCAGCAAAGAAAGTGCGCTCAGCATTGAGCGGGAGTTCATCGCAATGATTATCCTCCCAAGACACTGAGATACGACTCTCGGGGTCACAGGATGAATATTTGTCTGAGGCAACTGAGCCAAGCAACAACATGAAAAATGTTGAACAACCTCCTCATGATCATGAAGAATCCGAAGAAGAGGAGGAACCTGTTAGAACACAAGACCAAGAAACAGTCATTTGGGTCACTCTGCAAGAACTTCTCGTCCTCAACTCCATCCGCAACCGTAACTTTGAACACACTAAGGTAATTGATTTAGGAGTCCTCCAACGCACAGGTATGTATGAGGAGTTCTTTGATGTTTTTGGTGCAATAGGATGGGGTGAATTCTAGGATTTTTCTGGGTACCAAGGTAGCAAGAGTCTCACTTTAGAATTTATGTGCACAGTAAAAGCAAATAGAGACAATATCTATTTTCGCCTGTTTAATCAAGCTTATGATGTTACTTGGGACAGTTTAGTGCTTGCCTAGGCTTCATGAACTGCACCTCAAATTTGGAATCTGCTACTCGAAGGTTCAATAAACTTGAATTTTGGCATGACATAACTGGGGAAAATAGAATGGGGACACCACGTACTAGTCATGTTTGCAACCCCACACTGTGCTTTTTGCATAGATGGTTAGGAATCACATTGTTTCCCTAGGATGATGTGAGACCTGTTAGAGAAATTGATTTAAGAATAATGTATGCCATTGTATATAAAATCCGAGTATCACCTGTAAAAGCCATGGTAGAGCATTGGATTTCTGCACCATCAAGATGTGGATCATTTGATTTCACATCCATCATCACAAAAATGTGTAGCTACCTTGAACTGCTAAATGGATTTAATGATTACATACCTACACATAGAACCATTCTGGGTGAGGAATATTTCATAAAAGCTCATATTATTGCCGGTGGTCCCCAAGGAACAATAGAATTTAAATTCCATAATAGCGATGCAAGACTCACTTTGCCATGCCCAGAATTAAAACTATATGGGGGCCACCCTTTAGTGCCTAACATTGCAGGAGAGGCGGCCGATGGAGTTTTTCTGGTCCTGCTACCCGTGCAAGAATACGTGCTGCACAGCGCAATGAATCATCCGAAGAAGACCATAGCACCTATGCAGGCAGCTCAAATGCCATGCAAGTCTCCAGCTCTAGAGGAGGGCGCCGGTCATGGGCACAAAGTGCTAGATTTTCTTACTCATCCATGCAGGATGCAGGGACGCGAAGCCATCGACATGACATGGAGTTGCTAAAACATCAGTTTGGTGTGCTGCGGGCTGGCCATGAAGCCATTCACAACATCATTACACAAACCCAACAACAGCTCCAAAATTTCTAGGAGCAGACTGGCAGACAGTGGGCTGCCCTCTATGCACATCACAACATACCTCCACCTCCATATATCCCACAGCACCCACAGCAGTTCCCGCGACCATATCCACCACAATATCCTCCTCACTGTCCACCACCATATCCACCACGTCCACCTCAATGAGATAACTACAAAAGTGCAAGCTTGGGTGAGATTCTCTCCCCCACCAAGGTAAGTACTCTATCTCAGTATTTTATATTGTTCTTCATTTAAGGCATTTAAATAAAATAAACTAAAAACACCAAAAATATTTTATGTTCATGCATGTTAATCTTTCTCATTGGAAATGATGAATAGTTGCTCTGTTAATATTTCTTTAATGCCTAGTTTACAACTTAGTATTTCTTTGAGTATGGATTACTTGGCTCATTAAAAATCATCATGAACCTAAATACTTTATGGATGCTATGTGCTAGAACTAAGTCTAAGTTGTTGTGAGATATGATATTGCGAAACAAGAGCTACTATAATATTGTTCTAAGCATGCATGATTACTGGAGATTTATTTCTTAACAATCAAAACCTTATTGTTCCTCAATGGTGATAAATTCCTAGCTCAGCTATATATGCTACATATGTCTAAAACCTTCCACATAAGCTATTTGCTTTGTATTGAGTTTTGTCAAGTCTTGTTGACCCTTATTGAGAGACTTATCATGCTCCTAAGATCTAGATCACGTACACACCACATACATGTGCTATTTCTACACTGGAAGTACGCAACAACATGCCTTTCATTTTCACCAAATAAATGCTCCATGTGTTAAAATTTTAAAAATATCTCTCTTAGTTAATTTGGTAGAAGAGACAAAAAACGTTATGCAAAATGAAAAGAAGAGATGGACACAAGAAAGTCCAAAGAAAAGAAAAAGAAATGAGCAAGTTTGGGCTCATAAATAAAAGAAAGAAAAAATGATAGCCATGTCTCTAAAATTTAGAGAGAGATACAATTTCAAATAGAGGAGCATTATAGTTCATATTTTCCACACACTTGCACATCTTGATCTAAGGGCATGACACTTCTCTCTTTGGATCCAAGCTTTGACTCTACAATATATGGAAAGTAAGTATGCTATACCCTTCATTCCTACCTTAAGCTCCACATAAGCCATTTTTAGTAGGATGATAAAGAGAAGGCAACATTTACTTTGTACCTTGGTAAGGAATCATACACCATTTGAGCGAAATGAGAGAACCATATGAGGAATATTAAGCTGTCTTTTACAAAACATTGCTAAAACCTCCAGTATAAAACTTGCAAAGAATGAGAAAAGTAGTGCTCAAGTTAAACTGTTCTATCTTTCAACCACCTAAGGCAAAGTAAAAGTCATTAGCCCCATAAAGGACTAAGGTAAAATGAGTGAATTTTTTATAGCCAATTTTTTCCATTCAAAAGAGAAGTATTTTGTTGTGCGCATGGTATTATTGAAATATGAACATTGTAGCAACTCCTGATCCACCGAGGCTAAGTTTAATTATTTGCTCGGGACGAGCAAAGGTTAAGCTTGGGGGAT
Organism: Eremochloa ophiuroides; assembly: GCA_038502445.1. Lineage (NCBI taxonomy): Eukaryota > Viridiplantae > Streptophyta > Magnoliopsida > Poales > Poaceae > Eremochloa > Eremochloa ophiuroides. The sequence goes on from JAHLJS010000007.1 coordinate 45,097,782, forward strand.
CTTGTTGACGGTGGATATACCATAAAAATCCACACTCAAACACCGTCAACAGGCCTCGGACTCAAGGAAGATCAACATAACATGAACATATTTTTATCAATAATTAGTTTCACTTGTACTCCTAAGCTTGTGAATGTAGGAAAGATGAAACAGAGCTGAAATGAACACTTGGAACCCAATATCATGGTTCGGCCGAACCACATATTTGGGAACCATGTCACCACACTTCAACAAATGACACAGGGGACCACATGGAAGAGAATGGAGCTTGAGGTGGGTCCATCAGTTGTTCGGCCAAACCATGGATGGGGCCCACCTAGCCCTGCTGACATGACACGATCCGTGTGACACTCCTCTCAACTTCTTTCATCCATCAGATCAACACGTGTTTACATTCAACGGTGGAGAAGCAAAGTACATGGATTCAGTGTGACAAACATGCAATCAAGATAGAACCAACATATGGGGATAATCAATGACAGATGGGGACCAAAGTGGTGGGCCTAACTCCCCAAAGGTGGTTCGGCCGAACCACCAATGGTGAGACCAGGCCACCACCACACCCCATGTCAGGTGGGGACTCCTTCTAGAAGAACCTGGCTAGGCCCACCTGTCATAGGGGGGTCGGCCGAACCACCCCTGGTGTACAGCCAGGTCGGTTGGCCTCCACCGTCTTCCTGCATGCCTCCCACGTGCTCATTTCATCATTGCCGTCGATTTGTGGCAGTTGCAAGGTCGGTTTATCCAAGGGCCAAGGTGGAAAGGCACACGAATCGCTGACGTGGCACCCCTCTATCTCCCCCTATAAATAGAGGCTGCATCTACCCTCTCAAAACATGATTCATTCAAGATACAAGTGAAGTAGTGTAGTTCCACCTTTAGTAGTAGTTGTAGTCTAGTGTGGGAGTTAGAGTTGAGTCGAGATGCGCTCGGGGTCTCCGGAGTCGTCTGCTGGAGAGTCTGGTATAGCTCTTGTATCTTTCTCTTTCTGTAAGACTTATCTACTTTAATATACTATTCTTTCTTTACTTCACTGAGTCCTTGCTTAGTGCATTACTTTAGTAGTATTGTTGTGAGTTATCATATTACTTGGTCGGTTTGCATTAGATTGTGATCCTGTAACTAGCTCACATGTGTAGTTCATCGCCTGTCATAGGGTGCTCTAGTTGCCTTGATCACAGCTAGAGTAGTAAGGCTTAGTGTAAGCGTGGTGCTTAGACTAGATCTTGCCCTTGAATGCCGCTTGTCGCATGGATTGTTTGTGGGTGCTAGCAGGTGGTGACAGCCCTGTCTAGTCTTAGTATCCCTCCACGTGTTTTAGGCAAGTTCTTAAAAGGTAGGCTCCCATAAGAGCATAGGCGCTTCGGGTAGAGGTTATATCCTCTATTGTCTCGCACTATCCCCTACACACCGGAAGTAAGGTAGCAGTCTTAGTGTATTTCATCCATTTGATAGGATAGATCACAGGAGTAAAGTTTGAATCACAGGAACCTTTCTCACTCGTTGTCCTCCCACCTAGCTGCACTACACTAGTTATCTTTTAGTATTTCATTTGTTACCTTTGAATCATCACCTTCCTATCATACTTCGGTTACCCCCTCTGCACTAGTTGTGCTAAGTTGAGATAGAATTAAGGATCTCCTTCTATTAACATTTCTAACAATCGCTTTCCCTTGGGATAAAATAAAAAATGATACCTTGGAATATTCCCGGGTGAAGTGCTATAGTGGTATATTCTGTGCGCTTGCGGAATTATACAATAGACATAAGAAATACCCCAGGGCACTTCTGACGCCGTTATCAGAGATAACCTAACACCCTGTCTCTAGTGGTTGCGCTAAGAAGTGTCAACATTGGCCGTGTTTGGCTCCATGCTACCGGAGAAGCACATTTTGCCCACGAACTTGTACGAGGCTGAGAAACTCCTCTGTATGCTTAAGATGCCGTATGACAAGATACATGTTTGTCCGAAGGGGTGCGTCCTGTTTAGGAAAGAACACAAGGATGCAAATTACTGTCCGAAGTGTAAATCCTCCAGGTACCTGGAGGTAGACTCTGGTGATGGTCAGAAGAAGCAGCTTTTGATCCCCACGAAAGTGCTACGGCACCTTCCTTTCTTGCCGAGGATCCAACGTCTATTCATGACCGAGGAATCCGCGAAACAGATGACATGGCACAGAGATGGCAAATGGTATAATCCTGGGTAGATGGTACATCCGTCTGATGCTGAAGCATGGACGTACTTCAATGACAAACATAGTGACAAAGCAGCTGAGGCTCGTAATGTACGTGTCGCGCTAGCAACAGATGGGTTCAATCCTTATGGAATGATGACTGCCCCATACACATGCTGGCCCATTTTTGTTATCCCCCTCAATCTCCCACCCGACATCTCCTTTCAACCTCATAACGTATTCTTGTCGTTGATAATTCCTGGGCACCCGGGGAGTAATATGGGTGTGTTCATGGAGCCTGTGATTGATGAATTGATCCATGCTTAGGAGATGGGGGTATGGACATACGACCGAGCTACAAAGACAAGCTTCAAAATGCACGTTTGGTACCACTACTCCCTGCATGACTTCCTCGCATATGGGTTATTCGACGCCTGGTGTGTTCACGGGAAGTTCCCATGCCCGATATGCAAAGAAGCTGTGAGGTTCATTTGGTTGAAGAAGGGTTGCAAGTATTCGTCGTTCGACCAACATCGTCAGTTCCTCCCTCTAGACCATGAATTTATAGAAGACATCAAAAGCTTTACGAAAGGTGTCAAAGTGACAAACCCTAAACCGCACTTGAGGACTTGTGCCGAGGTTCGTGCTCAGATAGATGCCCTTGTGCCCAATGAAGAAGGTGGTTTTGTGGGATATGGTGAGGAACATATGTGGACTCATAAGTCCGGCTTGACGAGGCTCCCCTATTTTGATGACCTTCTTCTGCCACATAACATTGATGTAATGCACACTGAAAAGAATATCGCCGAGGCACTTTGGGCAACTCTAATGGACAATGAAAAGTCTAAGGACAATGTTAAGGCTAGAGTCGACCTAGGGATGTTGTGCGATAGGCCGAATCAAGAGATGAAGCCCCCTAGTAGCCGAAACAAGAACTAGAAAAGGCCTAAGGTCAATTTCGTCTTGCAAATCGATCAAAGGAGGGAAGTACTAAAATGGATCCAGATGTTAATGTTCCCAGATGTATATGCAACGAATCTGAGCAGGGGAGTGAACTTAGGCACTCTCCGAGTCAATGGGATGAAGAGTCATGACTACCACATATGGATTGAGCGGCTTCTTCCAGCGATGGTCCGAGGCTATGTCCCTGAACATGTCTGGCAAGTGTTGGCACAGTTGAGCTTTTTCTTTCGCCAGCTTTGTGCCAAGGAGATATATCGGTCCGTCGCTCAGGACTTGGAAAAAGCAGCACCTGTGTTGCTCTGTAAGCTGGAGAGGATCTTTTCACCCGGCTTCTTCTTGCCGATGCAACATCTGATTGTGCACCTCCCGTTCGAGACACGTTTGGGGGGGGCCCGTGCAGTTCCATTGGTGCTGTACAATCGAGAGATGTCTAAATACTATTTGCAAAAAATGTACAAATAAAGCCAGAATTGAGGCTTCCATTGGAGAGGCTTGCATTCGGGAGGAGGTGTCAAACTTCACAACGCTATACTACAAGCCGAACCTTCCTAGCAATCATAATCCACTCCCTCGTTACAACGCCGGAGAAAATGAATCGACCCTAGCCTTTTCGAAGGACAACTCGGCACCACAACTGGATCAACCCCGAAGCTATTGGGAAATGAAGAGTGGCGCATTATCATGCTATATGTGCTGAACAACCTTACTGTCACAGAACCGACCAATTTATACGAGCACAAGTACAACGGTCGCATTTTTAATCGCAATACAGTCGCACTTGAGCCAATATAAACCCGGTAGTCCGGAAATCTCGAAGGATTTCAAACATTTCATACCCCAAGGATCATTCATTCAGCAATACCCGATCACATGACACATAAGTTCGCAACCGAATTTAAACATCAGAGTACAACATAGTCTTTTACACAAATATAACAGTAGCGGAAGTTAACATAGTTTTACACCACAGAGTTCAAATACGAGTACCATCAAATGACCAGGTCACAACATTCATACAACAACTAAGGAAAGATAATGACCCTGCCCTCGGGTCTAGTCTTCTTCGCCCGCAGGGGTGAAGCAATTCCTGCAATACGCGTAGTAGACTACACCATCTGCAACAATGGGAATAAAACCCTGAGTACTCAATTGTACTCAGCTAGACTTACCCGACAGGGAGTAAATAAAAAGACTCTCAAGGGTATGCAAGGCTTATTTGGTGGAGCTCAGAGGGTAGCATCATTTTTGCATCAAAAGCATTACTACAGTAGATCCTCGACTTATTCGTTTTAATTGTGATAACTTCGATTTCAGTTAAGCTATTTACTAAGATTAGCCACTATACTAATCACTCACCGAATATTATAGCAATCAATAAAACCATATGATTTTCGATATCCACAGATATCAACCTCATCTCACCAATATCATTATGTTCAAGTTATTAGCCTCTACATCACCAGAAGAACAGTTGAGTTTCTCACTGACCAGGAGAGATGGCGATTCGAATCGATTGTACCAGCTGGCAAATATGCCAATCACAAACCCTGTCAGCCGAGCCACTGGCTTCTTGGGTCACCGTTAAATCTTTCTGAGACGTAATATGTGTCGCGGGTTTGGGGGGCCCATATTCTCAGAGACGAACCCACTTCTAGGAAGTCTCAGGTCCTTGACCTGCCCTTGGTAAGATGGTGTCTCTGCACATACTTCCTACCTCCAGAATATGTCTACCTTATCAGCCCCAATTCCCGGCTCAGAAAGAAATACTCGGCTTCGCGGTCAGAACGACTTATCTGGCCAGCTATGTGACGACGTCCTTCAATCTCAACTGATGTCCGGTGGCCTCAGTCCTAGTCGGCCGCAAGCAGCACCGAAGACGGCATGACCTCAACCATGTCATGCGGCTCCCCGCTACCTAGCCTTGATTTTCTCATTAGACACTGTGGCATGGTGGCATATATAGTCCATAATGTGGAATCCAACCCCATCATCATTAGTAACCACCTATGCTCGCGAAGGACAGGAAATTCCTCGACTTCTACCGGTCTAAGCATGGCTAAGCATAAGATCGAACCCATCCCTTGTCTAGTAATAACTTCAGGATCAAGTATAAGTGGACAAGGTATAAATGCAGCAACGGTATCATATCAACTCCTATACTTAAGTGCACAATCATACGATTTAATAAAGACCAGTGCATTTGTAAAAAGAGTAGGTGGAGACTTAGGGATGCTCCGGGGCTTGCCTTTCACAAAGTTAGTAGGCTGGTGATCAGGGCACTCTGGAAGTTCAGCCTCTTCCTCCTGGCCTTCGGGAACCTCTGGCACTTCAATCTCCGGCGGAACTCCCTCCTCCGGGGGATCGAACTGCAACAGCGTCACGCCTCCCGGCGATCCTATATGCATGATATGCATATATGAGAACTGAGAATGCACATGAAATGCAAGATAGAGATGCACAAATTAACCTATGATATGCAATCAGTTTAAAAATCCACACTCATTTACTGAGTACGTGCATATTTCTTCTCTGGACAACCAACTCATACTCACCCTTCTTAAACAAAGTATAGAATAATTTCTCATCCCGGGTAAGAGGTCTACAACCTGCACTTAATAATTAACATGCATCAACTAACCTACCACAGTCATCTTATAACTAACAGGCATGAGCATATCATATAAACAAAACATTAACCTTGCTGTCCTAAGCTTAAATGAGGATCAACTCCACTGTTTTTAACAAGTGATAATGCTGGAACATCACAGAAATGCATAAAAACACTTCCCAACCAAAAGATACTTGCTTAAAACAATTAAACAAACCCAAACTTATAACTGGACCTATTGTTTACTTTACCCAGAAAAATCCAGAAAAATTACAGTAGCTATTACACATCCATATTAGCCTACTGACAAAATTTCAAGTGATTTGGACAAGTAGAACAGGCTACACAAAAATAACAAACAATCAGCCTTTTAAGCAATGGAAAATACTTAACACAGTGAAAAGTATCAAACAATAGATTTACCATTTTTCTTAGCTTCTTCACAACATAATATGGTTCAGGAAAAATATTCATGATCATATCCTTAACATATTAAGCATAGTGATTTTTGCAAGATTAAAGCATAAAAGGCACATTATACAAGACATCATACAAATAACAGTGCAACACCAGCAAACATATTTTTCTTAGATTCTACTTCCCTAAACAAGATTAATGCAAGTGGAATCACATTTTTAGCACATTCCTACAATTACTTATGCATTTATGAAGTTTGCAAGCAATTAACAATTTAAATATAACTGCACAGAAAAAGTATTCCAAAAATATATTTTATATTTTTCCTTGGTAGAGCTCAGAAATACAAACATAACAAAATTTGGTTCACCCCAATTGGACACTCCTAACTCCAGATATGAATTTTGGAAGATTTTACACAATTTCTGGAAATCAATTTCATAAATCATAAAATCCAAAACCGGCTTTAACTGCTACGTGCACCCGGCTCAGTGAACCAGAGGCGCACCCAGCCAGCTAACCAACGGGCCCCGGGGTCAATCTGACCCCACGTGTCAGCGAGAGGGGCGGAGCCGCCGGCGCTGATCGGCGAGAGCTCGCCGACGGCGAGGTCTCCGGCGACACCACGAGCACCAACGGACTCCTGACGACGAGACGAACTCAGCGCACTAACTTCCGAGGCCTGTCCCCCATCGGAGCAAGCTCAACGGCGGCAATGGCGGACGGCCGCGGTCCGGCGAACTTGCGCCGGCCGATTCCGGCCTTCACCGGCGAAACCAACCCACGTTCCGCACTCCCTAGACCCTAACGGAGCTCCGTGCATGATGAATCGAACAGCGGTGCACGACAGCTCGCTCTAACCGCGCGCATGGCGACGCGGTGGCGGGCGGGTTCACGGCGAGCTCGAGTTCGGGCGAACCTACGGCGAGACCGACCCAACCAACGACCTAGGCTAGATCTACGACTCACGAGGACACCACGACGAGCAAGAACTAGAAAGAACGGCTACGGCATTGCCCTCGTCGCGGCAACCCGAGAGCTCAGCGGTGCTCCGACGAGGTCACGGTGGCGAGAAGCTCGCTGGAGCTATACCTTAGCTCGACTGAGACTGGAAATGGGTCGAGGGTGTAGAGCTGAGAGTGGTGGAGCTGTGGTGGAGATGGTGCAGTCGGAGACGGCTCGGTGGCGATGGATTTCACCGCGGCGACGGCACGGCGGCGATGGCGATGGCGGAGGGGAAAAACGGTGGGCACAGAGGCGAGAGCGAGCGAGAGTGCGAATGGAGCGTGCTGGGGGACAGGTGGGGTGCCCTTTTCACCTTTGCAGGGCGACGGCAGGCGGGCGTGGCCCGACGCCGGCGTACGGTCGCCACTTGGCCCCGTTTGCCTGCGGCCGCGCCAGCTGCTCGGCCGAATGCCGATTTGAATCGGCTCGATTCAGTTCTGAAAACTGACTGAAACCCGATCTTTGATGCGTCATATCTCGTGATCCAGTGCATTTCAGCGAAAACTTCACTAATATGGATCAAAGAGCTACATGAGTAGATCATTTGGTATTAAGACACTTTACTCTAGATCAGCCTGGATTGAGAGATACAGGTCGATGAACATGGGTACACCAAAACTGAAAACCAGTTTAGACTTAGAAAAATTTTTGAAACTCCAAAACAGCTCCAAATCTGCACTAATTCAACTTTTTGACCACCTTCCACCCATTTTCATGAGTTGACCCAAAAATAAAGTTTGTTGCTTATAAAATTCTACACAACTTTGATTAAGGGTGCACTGACATGCAAAATCTCTAAAATGCCCTTCTTGTTTGGTCAAACAGAATAGCTTTTAGAGGGCTCTCTAGTCAACTATGAGCTAGAGGGGTATTTTGGGGATTTCACCAACATGAACATTGTTCCAAATGTTATCCCAAACATGTCTAAAGCATCTAGAATAGTAAACAAGCATCACATTTGCATGCTAACATATCTTCCACACATAAGCATAAAGGAAAACATATAGTATATAAGAAATGCAAATTAACTTGAATAGTGATGATGCATGAAATGACATGATAGGTGCTTGATGACATGCAAATGCAAGTGTGAAAATAGTAACTAACACTAGGGTGTTACAGCCCTTCCCCCCTTAAAAGAATCTCGTCCCCAAGATTAGAGTTAATTACCATTGTTTATAGAAAGAAGGATAGACTTCCTTGAGATAATCTTCTCGCTCCCAAGTCGCATCCCAATGACTTTGGTTGTTCCACACCACCTTGTAGAACTTGATCGCTCGGCTACGGGTGATTCTTTCTTTGTAATCTATTACTTCAATAGGCTTTTCTTCATAGGTCAAATCTGATTTCAACTTGATATCACCAAGATCCACTTGTTCTTCCGGTACTCGTAAACATTTCTTGAGTTGGGATACATGAAACACATTGAAGATAGTGGACATGTGTGGTGGCAACCGTAACTTGTATGCTACTTTCCCACTTCTTTCCAGAATTTAAAAAGGACCTACAAACCTTGGAGCTAACTTTCATTTCACTCCGAAGCGTTGTACGCCTTTCATAGGTGACACCTTCAAGTATACATAGTCACCCACTTCAAATTCCAATGGCCTTCTTCGCTTGTCCGCATAACTCTTTTGACGAGTTTGAGCGGCTTTGAGATGTGTTTGAATGGTATGCACTCTCTCTTCGGCCTCTTTCACAAAGTCAATGCCGTAGTACCTCCTTTCGCCTGATTCAACCCAATTGAGAGGAGTTCTACATTTGCGCCCATACAAAGCTTCAAAAGGAGCCATTTGAATAGTCTCTTGATAGCTATTGTTGTATGAGAACTCGGCCAAAGGTAACCATTCTTCCCACGAACCTTTAGACGATAGAACACAAGCTCTCAACATATCTTCGAGGATTTGGTTTACCCTTTCAGTCTGACCAGAAGTTTGAGGATGATAAGCTGAGCTGCGAACCAAATTGGTTCCCAAACACTTGTGTAGATGCTCCCAGAAGCGTGCAATAAATTGCGGGCCTCTGTCGGAAACTACCGTCCTCGGCACACCATGTAACCGAAGTATCTGGGCAAAGTAGAGCTGTGCCAACTGATGAGGACGATCTATAGTTCGAACTGGTAAGAAATGTGCAATCTTAGTCAATCGATCTACAATCACCCAAATAGAATCATGGCCTTTTTGCGTTAGAGGTAACCCAGATATGAAATCCATGGTTATCTCATCCCATTTCCAACCTGGAACTGGTAAAGGTTGCAATAGACCTGCTGGCTTAAGATGAATAGCCTTCACGCGATAACAGGTATCACACCTGGCCACATAGGCTGCAATTTTCTTCTTCATTTTGGTCCACCAGAACCTAGGTTTCAAGTCTTGATACATCTTACTACTACCAGGATGGATAGACAACTTGGACAAATGAGCCTCGTCCATAATCTGATTTCTCAACTCACGGTCTTTTGGTACTACCAAGCGATCCTTGAAGTACAATATACCTTTTTCATCTACTTGGAAATGAAGCACTTCTTGTTCTTTCATCTTTCTCTTGTTATGATATATGCCAGGATCTGTTTTCTGACCTTCAATAATCTTGCTTTCCAAAGTACAACTGAGAGTAATATTATTCAACACCATCGGATGCACAAGATTGAATCCGTCTACTAGCAAAGGCTGCAGTACATTGCAATGAGGCTTTCGGCTCAAAGCGTCGGCTACGACATTAGCCTTGCCCGGATGATAGTGTACTTCTAGATCATAGTCTTTGATCAACTCCAACCACCTTCTTTGCCTCATGTTCAACTCCGGTTGAGTGAAAATGTACTTGAGACTCTTGTGATCGGAATAGATATGACATTTATGACCCATCAAATAGTGGCGCCAAATCTTCAATGCATGAACTACAGCGGCAAGTTCCAAATCATGAGTAGGATAGTTTTGCTCATGTTTTCTCAATTGACGCGAGGCATAAGCAATGACTCGGCCTTCTTGCATGAGAACACATCCTAACCCAGTGCCACAAGCATCGCAGTACACATCGAAAGGCTTTTCAATATCAGGTTGTGCAAGAACTGGAGTAGTGGTCAACAACGTTCGCAAGGTGCGAAAAGCTGTTTCACACTCCTCACTCCACACAAACTTGGTATCTTTATGCAACAACTTGGTCATAGGTTTAGCTATCTTAGAGAAATCTTGGATAAAGCGGCGATAATACCCAGCTAACCCCAGAAAGCTACGAACCTCAGACACATTGGTAGGTGACTGCCAATCCAATACCTGCTGAACTTTTGACGGATCTACAGAAATACCTTCAGCAGATAAGATATGGCCCAGAAAAGGTACCTTAGTCAACCAAAACTCACACTTGCTGAACTTAGCATACAGCTTATGCTCCCTGAGTCTAGTCAAGACTATTCTCAAGTGTTTAGCATGATCCTCCATGTTTTCAGAGTACACCAGAATATCGTCAATAAAGACTACCACGAACTTATCCAACTCAGGCACGAATACCGAATTCATTAGGTACATGAAATGTGCAGGAGCATTGGTTAATGCAAAAGACATAACCAAATACTCATACAATCCATACCGAGTGGAGAAAGCCGTCTTGGGAATATCTTGTGGTCTGATCTTAATTTGATGATACCCAGATCTCAGATCAATCTTGGAGAAAACCTTAGCCTTGGACAATTGATCAAACAAGATATCAATACGAGGTAGAGGATACTTGTTCTTAATTGTCACAGCATTAAGTGGCCTGTAATCCACATACATACGCAAAGTTTCATCCTTCTTCATAACAAAGATTGCAGGACAGCCCCACGGAGAAGAACTAGGATGAATAAATCCTTTGTCTAGTAACTCCTGGAGTTGTTTCTTGAGTTCAGCTAATTCATGAGGAGGCATTCTATACGGCCTTCGAGAAATAGGTGCCGTACCGGGAATAAGTTCTATTGCAAACTCCACATCTCGATCAGGAGGAAGTCCAGGTAGATCATCAGGAAAAACATCAGGAAACTCACACACTACAGGGATGCTTTGAAGTGTCACGGCCTCAACTGAGAAAGATAGACTAAAAAGATCTCCCCTATGGGGCAGATGAACCTAAAAAGTGCCTTTTCCTCGAGGTTCCTTTAATGTCAGGGTTCGGTTAGCGATGTCCAACACCGCGCCTTGCCTGTTCATCCAACTCACCCTCAAGAATTACATCCAAACCTAACCCGGGCAACACAATGAGGTGACTAGCAAAGCTTCTACTGCTAATCTCCACACTTGCGTGCTTAACACCCTCATGGGTGCATATTTCCGCTCCCACTGATGTTATTCGAAAGTTACATCCCAAATCAACAATTGGAAATGAATGCTTTTGTGCAAATGCCTGACTTACAAAAGAATGCGATGATCCGGAGTCAAACAAAACAATGGCGGAATGTTGATTCACAGAAAACGTACCCGCAGTGACTGGTTCACCCTCTGGAATCTCTTCAATAGAAGTGTGGTGCACACGCCCCTGCTTTGGATGAGGGCAATAGCGAGAGATATGGCCCTGTTGGCCGCAATTGAAGCACGGCCCCAGACCTTGATTGGTCCTCACTGGAATGGCATTGCTTGGAGGAGCATTGTTCTTGTTCAAAGGCACTGTGAAACCTTTCTTGTAGCGTTGTGGTGCTGGCTGCTGCGTCTTGGGAGGAGGTCTGAATTTTGCTCCAGGAACAGCCGGACGGTAAGCAGGGCGATTTGCCACCGCACGACTAGTTGCTGGAGTCCTTGACTGAGAAGAGCTTCCTTCAAATGGCCTCTTGCCTCCCTTGGAAGCAGTGTGCAAGTTGTTCTGTTTCTCTTAGATATAAGCTTCACTGATAAACTCGTTGAAAGTTGTACGAGCGTTGTTCGCCAGAGTCTTCATAGGCTTGGTACTAAGGCCTCTCTTGAAAGTTTCAATCTTCTTTTCATCAGTATCCACCATCCACGGAGCATACCTTGATAGATTGTTAAAGGTATGATGATACTGAGTGAGGGTCTTGGTACCCTGAGTAAGCTGCATGAACTCATTGACCTTCATCTTGATCAAGCCTGCTGGAATGAAATGTCCCCTGAAATCCCTGGTGAACTGCTCCCAGGTGATATCAGCGACCACAGGGTAGGCGGTCTTGCGATTGGCCCACCATATTCCAGCTTGGCCTTGCAGCAACATAGCAGCAAAGCTAGCCTTCATGGTTTCAGTCAATCGCAGCACAGAGAATGACTGCTCAATAGTGTTTAACCACTCATCAGCTTCCAGCGGTTCAACGGCCTGGTTGAATACCGGAGGCTTAGTGTCCATGAAGTCCTTATAGTTACTGTACTGGTCCTCATCATTTCCGCGGCGTCCATCTCGATTGCGATGGTGGTTGTTACTAGCAACCATCTGCTGCAGAATCGCTTGCTGAGTGTCCAAGAACTGAGCAAACATCTGCTCCTGGGTACGCGGTGGAGGAGGCGGTAACTCCTCATCCTCATGCTCATTCCCACCACCACTGGTTGACCCATGACGACGGGTATGAGGTGCCATCTGTAGCAACACACAACAACCATTGTTAGGTGTCAGTTATGCCAAAGAAAACCGAAAGATTATGCCCAGAGATATCAATAATCATTTTTGATAACCAACAAACGGCACAATAATTCAATAATCATCACACAACCACACAATAACAAGGCGCAACCAAAAAGGGTTTCCAAACTGTATAAGTTACCATTACTTAATTAAAAGTTTGATGGTTCCAGCCCTGAACACACAGGGTTCTCTCATTACAATTCAGGTTCTACCCATTACACGACATTAAAGGTTTTCCTAATACAAAAGGGTGCCGATCATGGCAAGATCACTAGAAAGAGCCTAGTCATCGTGGTCACTGTCCATGCCGGACACGTTCCCACCATGGTCATCACTCTCGTCAATAGGCACAATCTCCTCGGGGTCTTCTTCCTCTTCTTCCTCACTTGCTTCACCATCATCAGCTGCAACGAAGATCTCAGGAGCAAACTCCGCTGCACCCGGAGGATGAAACGGATCAACACGGTTGTTCAGACGATGAACATCCTGCTGCAACTCCCAAACCTGCTGCTGACTAGTACGCAACTCCTGCAGAAACTCATCGCGCTGACGTGTCAAGCTCATATTGCGATTGTCAAGCTGGCGGCGAAGATCTGCATTCTCCCTCTCAAGCACCTCGACACGGCGATCAGCTACCAACAAAGCGCCAGTGCATCGTAACAACTCATTGCGACAGGCAGTGAGAGCTACCACCAAGTCATCTGAGCTACGACGAGCCATACGTGCCCACTCTTCAGCCTCTAACTTCTTCTCCACGGCATCATGCAGGGCTTCAACGCACTTCATCCAACCATCCCTAGTGGAATAATGCATCCTCAGGACAGCAAACATAGCACTCATAGAAGCACCCGTGCTATGAGCACGCTCATCCCTGCCTCGCTCCAAAGAAGCTTGGCTAGACTGAGCCCACTCACCCTGAGAAGCATCCACCCTGGGAAAAACATTTGCTGGCCCCAAATCAGCTCTCTTGTTGAACCGGCTGCAAATATCCGTCAACACCTCGAAAGCTGCAAGCTGCGCACCATCCCATGGCGTCCTCATGTCAACTTCCACCTTTATTCCTGGAAACGACCAGCCCCTATCAAGCACAGGGATAGTCACCCAAACATCAAACTAAGGCTGCACCATGGTTTCCACTGGCTTCCAGAAATACAGTGGTGGCGCTGCATATCCCACAGACTTCAACAACCTCCATAGTACAGTGGGTGTGCCAAACTGCTCCAAAAATTGACCACTCTGCGGCTCACCTTCAGCTGCCATCTGGTACATTACAACACCTTTCAACATTTAGAATAAGATAGGGCAGCACAAATTTTTTTCATAGGGAAGGAAAATAGTACAAATAGCTTGAATTAATTTCATGATCATGATGCATGCACGTGCCAACGACCTCACACATAGTATATATTAACTAACGTTATAGTCGGTGGCATACCACGTGCTCTCATATACGTAACTAACCGTGCTATACGTTTTGCGTGGTTAGTGTACCTGCAGAAGATTCATTTCAGCCCAATATCCAATGTATGCATGGCAACAAGAAGCACTTTTTGCCGGAAATGTTCCCATGAACATTTGCGACCCCAAAAGTAATTACTCCACCATACTTCCATAAGTACACATATGGATCACATGTACTCACTTTAGTAACCATAACACTCACCATCGATCAACGGTTGTTCGATCTTACACTCACATCTCACCTTACCTTAGGCGACATGGCACATTGACCCATAAGAAGCAATAAGAAACCGACAGTTCATAATTATCCGCACGATAAAACCAAATAAACCACAAATAGAAACATGATGCAATTTCCCCCAAGTCAGTACTTACATAAGCCACCTAATTACCACATATATATATAGGGCTATAGGACTTGGTCATTGGTACTCATAAGTTTTGCAAACACTCGGTTTAAATCACCTATACACACTACCAGTTGGCAATTAGTTTGTAAAACTCAAAACTCTTTTAGTTTTCAAATAGTCAAGTGACGGTATATGCTGAATTATACTCTGGTACCAGCTGTCACAGAACCGACCAATTTATACGAGCACAAGTACAACGATCGCATTTTTAATCGCAATCCAGTCGCACTTGAGCCAATATAAACCCGGTAGTCCGGAAATCTCGAAGGATTTCAAACATTTCATACCCCAAGGATCATTCATTCAGCAATACCCGATCACATGACACATAAGTTCGCAACCGAATTTAAACATCAGAGTACAACATAGTCTTTTACACAAATATAACAGTAGCGGAAGTTAACATAGTTTTACACCACAGAGTTCAAATACGAGTACCATCAAATGACCAGGTCACAGCATTCATACAACAACTAAGGAAAGATAATGACCCTGCCCTCGGGTCTAGTCTTCTTCGCCCGCAGGGGTGAGGCAATTCCTGCAATACGCGTAGTAGACTACACCATCTGCAACAATCGGAATAAAACCCTGAGTACTCAAATGTTCTCAGCTAGACTTACCCGACAGGGAGTAAATAAAAAGACTCTCAAGGGTATGCAAGGCTTATTTGGTGGAGCTCAGAGGGTAGCATCATTTTTGCATCAAAAGCATTACTACAGTAGATCCTCGACTTATTCGTTTTAATTGTGATAAGCTTCGATTTCAGTTAAGCTATTTACTAAGATTAGCCACTATACTAATCACTCACTGAATATTATTGCAATCAATAAAACCATATGATTTCCGATATCCACAGATATCAACCTCATCTCACCAATATCATTATGTTCAAGTTATTAGCCTCTACCTCACTAGAAGAACAGTTCAGTTTCTCACTAACCAGGAGAGATGGCGATTCGAATCGATTGTGCCAGTTGGCAAATATGCCAATCACAAATCCTGTCAGCCGAGCCACTGGCTTCTTGGGTCACCGTTAAATCTTTCTGAGACGTAATATGTGTCTCGGGTTTGGGGGGGCCCATATTCTCAGAGACGAACCCACTTCCAGGAAGCCTCAGGTCCTTGACCTGCCCTTGGAAAGATGGTGTCTCTGCACATACTTCCTACCTCCAGAATATGTCTACCTTATCAGCCCCAATTCCCGGCTCAGAAAGAAATACTCGACTTCGCGGTCAGAACGACTTATCTGGCCAGCTATGTGACGACGTCCTTCAATCTCAACTGGTGTCTGGTGGCCTCAGTCCTAGTCGGCCGCAAGCAGCACCGAAGACGGCATGACCTCAACCATGTCATGCGGCTCCCCGCTACCTAGCCTTGATTCTCTCATTAGACACTGTGGCATGGTGGCATATATAGTCCATCATGTGGAATCCAACCCCATCATCATTAGTAACCACCTATGCTCGCGAAGGACAGGAAATCCCTCGACTTCTACCGGTCTAAGCATGGCTAAGCATAAGATCGAACCCATCTCTTGTCTAGTAATAACTTCAGGATCAAGTATAAGTGGACAAGGTATAAATGCAGCAACGGTATCATATCAACTCCTATACTTAAGTGCACAATCATACGATTTAATAAAGACCAGTGCATTTGTAAAAAGAGTAGGTGGAGACTTAGGGATGCTCCGGGGCTTGCCTTTCACAAAGTTAGTAGGTTGGTGATCAGGGCACTCTAGAAGTTCAGCCTCTTCCTCCTGGCCTTCGGGAACCTCTGGCACTTCAATCTCCGGCGGAACTCCCTCCTCCGGGGGATCGAACTGCAACAGCGTCACGCCTCCCGGCGATCCTGTATGCATGATATGCATATATGAGAACTGAGAATGCACATGAAATGCAAGATAGAGATGCACAAATTAACCTATGATATGCAATCAGTTTAAAAATCCACACTCATTTACTGAGTACGTGCATATTTCTTCTCTGGACAACCAACTCATACTCACCCTTCTTAAGCAAAGCATAGAACAATTTCTCGTCCCGGGTGAGAGGTCTACAACCTGCAATTAATAATTAACATGCATCAACTAACCTACCACAGTCATCTTATAACTAACAAGCATGAGCATATCATATAAATAAAACATTAACCTTGCTTCCCTAAGCTCAAATGAGGATCAACTCCACTATTTTTAACAAGTGATAATGCTGGAACATCACAGAAATGCATAAAGACACTTCCCAACCAAAAGATACTTGCTTAAAACAATTAAACAAACCCTAGCTTATAACTGGACCTATTGTTTGCTGTACCCAGAAAAATCCAGAAAAATTACAGTAGCTATTACACATCCAGATTAGCCTAGTGACAAAATTTCAAGTGATTCGGACAAGTATAGCAGGCTACACAAAAATAACAAACAATCAGCCTTTTAAGTAATGGAAAATACTTAACACTGTGAAAATTATCAAACAATAGATTTCCCATTTTTCTTAGCTTCTTCATGTCACACCCAATTTTAAGGATAAAATGGGTTGCATAATCTTATGTGCGCCCAGAGATCAGTCACACACATAAACCAACAAATTGCATAAATTGTATCATAACCAATGTTTAATACATAGCGAATAATATCAAAGTCATTACACAGCGGAAAATAAAGATAACTCTCGCGGTAGCTCCATAGCACAGGGACGTCGACTGGTGAAGCACAAGTCTAGTAATCCTCTGGGTAGTCCTCATCACTATCACCATCTGTTACCCATCCGGGATTTTTAACCAAGTAATGAAAAATAAACAAGCGTAAGTACATGTCGTACTCAACAATACTAGCATGGGTTCATGAGGCTCAAAAGGTTGACACGGTTTAACAGCAGGTTACTTTTAATTAACCATCTTTTATGCAGTTGGACAGCAACAAGTTAATATGCCCATTCTCATGATCATAGTAAACATAATTAATGAGCAGTAATAAATAAATTTAGCAATAAGTAAGCATCACCCCAAAAGAATAACTACTCCATAAGACGTCCAAGGCCGCTCTTGACCGTGAGCTCGGCTAGTATACCAGTTTTACACTCTGCAGAGGTTGTGCACTTTCACTATGAGCCGTGATTCCCATTTGCTCGGGTTAATTACTCCCATAACACTACCAAGGTGAGAGAGCAGGGTTTCACTATGAAGCCTTTCAAAGGTTCGTCTAACATGTCAGGGCCGCGAGGTTTCCTCGGCAAGCAGATGTAGAGCCCCCTTCCATATGGCACAAGGTCACGCAGGTTATACACATATGGACAGAGGCCGCACTATACCCGAGTCGTCTAAGCCCCTCTTGCGCCTTTCGGTAACCTCTAACAAGCCAGAAAAGGTCCTCATACTGAGCTAAAACCAGAGCCATATAGCCCTCATAGTTGCACTGTAAGTCCCGGTGTCATACTTACAGATCATTATCAAAGGTGAAGGATTTTGAGCATCACAAAACTATGCTCGAATCCTCTAGCTCCATGTTGCTAAAAAGGCATCTTTTAATCATATTGCATAATCAATTAATCAAGTTTACATGATCATGATATCAATAACGCACTAGCATCAATTACCACATGCATAATCCCATAGGTTGCAAGGAACAGGATAACAAAACTAGGAAGTAACTATGGTTAACAAGGAAGACACATGCAAATGCAATTATTTATTTGGTGAATAGGACAACAAGGATGATCCATGCTAATACTTGCCTTGATCCGCAAACTCCTGGTGGTCCGGGTTGTCACAGTACAGATCTTGATCACCCGCGTATGGCTCACCGTCTATACTCGATCCATCATAACAACACACACGCATACAGGGGCAATCATGCATACAAACAAGAGTTTTTATTAGAACAGTACACCAACAGAGAGAAAATAAATTAAAAAGGTTATAAAACAAATCTACACGTTGTTACGATCACATCGATATAAAGTTTGCGCAAATCGGATTTAAAACGAGGAAGATATGAATTTTTCAAGGTTTATAATAGAATAATAATAGATTAAATATAATCTCGAATTTTCAAAGTTGAAAATATATGAAACAGTGGTACCATCAGATAGATTATGAAATTACGAGTCTAACGCAATTTGAATCGTTCAAATCGGATCTAAAACAAGTAAATTATGATCAAATGAAGTTTAGTGGCAAATCTGTAAATAATAGAAAACACATTTTCCAAATACCGGGAGAAAATACGTTTTCTGAATTGAAAAGCGCAAATCACAGAATACGCTAAGGGATCGCAGGTTTAGCATTAAAAACTGCAGGGGGTTATACGCTGGCCGAATCGGTATGGGCTGCTCTCGGCCGTCCGATTCAAAATCGGCGGATCAGATTAAAAGAGAGGAGGGGTGGCGGTGCTCTCGGCCGGAAAACAGAGGCCGACGGCGGCGCCATGGCCGGAGGGCCGCCAGAGAAGGCGAACTCGGCCTTCGATGCATGAAATAGGTCGGGAAGGGTACCCATAGATCGGGAAGAGCATCGCAAGCTCACCTAGGGTGATGGGAAGGTCGGAAATCGACTCGGAGATAGTTCGCGGCGTGATCCGGCGGACGGTGGATCTCTGCAACGGCGGCGGAGGCGTGTCAGTGCACAAATCGAAGGGGGAAAGTGCTCGGGAACTTCACAAGATCACAGCGAAGCTCCTCAAAGGCTTACCGAGAGGAATTGGTGGCGAATCGAGCTAATTGCTCGTGGCGGCGGCTGCTCGGTTCTCGCGGGAGCTCGGCAATGGCGGCGAGAAGAGGTGGCTAGGTTTAGGTGACGGCTACGGGGGGGGGGGGTGTGGCGCTGCTTAAATACTCCCGAGGTGTGACGACAATCCCGGAGATTGAAACAAACTCGGCGAGCGGAGAAATCGGCTTCGGCCGTTTCTTCTCTGCTACGGACTCTCGGCGCGGCGACGAACTCGGCTTCGGCCGTTTTCTTTCTTGCCCGCGTCGGACTCTCGGCGAGCAGCAGAGGAAAACAGGGGAGGGGCTGTTCTGTGGGTCCACAGGTCGGTAGCACCGAGCGCTGGGGTCGGGCTGGCAGTCACGGCAGAGGGACGCTTCGCGCGCGTTCGGCCGCGGTGGATGAACACGGCAGCGGCGTCTCTGTTCGCGCGGCGGGGGAGGTGGAGAAGGAAGGGCTGACCCGTGGGTCCCACTCGTCAGTCAGATGGGGTAAGGGGAAGGGAGGGAGCAGGTCGGCCGAGCTGTCCTCGGGCCATCCGACCTGGATTTGCTGGGGCCAGGGAGTGGAAAACAGGCCAAGCTGCTGCTCGGGCCAGAAAGGAGAGGGGAAGGGCTCTGCTCTATTTCCTTTTTCCATTTTCCAAAAGGATTTTCAAATTGGGTTTTGAAATATTTGAGAAATTCAAATAATCTACAACAGTACAAAAAAGAAATGCTCCAGCATGAATGCATCATACATGTGTA
Organism: Eremochloa ophiuroides; assembly: GCA_038502445.1. NCBI lineage: Eukaryota > Viridiplantae > Streptophyta > Magnoliopsida > Poales > Poaceae > Eremochloa > Eremochloa ophiuroides. Next base: position 45,117,859 of record JAHLJS010000007.1, read on the forward strand.
TGACCTAGGTTTGATTTTGTATTTGAGAAAAATTATTATTTCTCTATATTGGAATGATCAACTAATTGCATAATTAAATAAATTCTCACTATTTAAAAGAATGTAATTTTTCGGGTGTTACACTTCACAACATAATATGGTTCAGGAAAAATATTCATGATCATATCCTTAACATATTAAGCATAGTGATTTTTGCAAGATTAAAGCATAAAAGGCACATTATACAAGACATCATACAAATAATAGTGCAACACCAGCAAACATATTTTTCTTAGATTCTACTTCCCTAAACAAGATTAATGCAAGTGGAATCATATTTTTAGCACATTCTTACAATTACTTATGCATTTATCAAGTTTGCAAGCAATTAACAATTTAAATATAACTGCACAGAAAAAAGTATTCCAAAAATATATTTTATATTTTTTCTTGGTAGAGCTCAGAAATACAAACATAACAAAATTTGGTTCACCCCAATTGGACACTCCTAACTCCAGATATGAATTTTGGAAGATTTTACACAATTTCTGGAAATTAATTTCATAAATCATAAAATCCAAAACCGGCTTTAACTGCTACGCGCACCCGGCTCAGTGAACCAGAGGCGCACCCAGCCAGCTGACCAACGGGCCCCGGGGTCAATCTGACCCCACGTGTCAGCGAGAGGGGCAGAGCTGCCGGCGCTGACCGGCGAGAGCTCGCCGACGGCGAGGTCTCCGGCGACACCACGAGCACCAACGGACTCCTGACGACGAGACGAACTCAGCGCACTAACTTCCGAGGCCTGTCCCCCACCGGAGCAAGCTCAACGGCGGCAATGGCGGACGGCGGTGGTCCGGCGAACTTGCGCCGGCCGATTCCGGCCTTCACCAGCGAAACCAACCCACGTTCCGCACTCCCTAGACCCTAACGGAGCTCCGTGCTCGATGAATCGAACAGCAGTGCACGACAGCTCGCTCTAACCGCGCGCATGGCTACGCGGTGGCGGGCGGGTTCACGGCGAGCTCGAGTTCCGGCGAACCTACGGCGAGACCGACCCAACCAACGACCTAGGCTAGATCTACGACTCACGAGGACACCACGACGAGCAAGAACTAGAAAGAATGGCTACGGCATTGCCCTCGTCGCGGCAACCCGAGAGCTCGGCAGTGCTCCGACGAGGTCACGGCGGCGAGAAGCTCGCTGGAGCTATACCTTATCTCGACTGAGACTGGAAATGGGTCGAGGGTGTAGAGCAGAGAGTGGTGGAGCTGTGGTGGAAATGGAGCAGTCGGAGACGACTCGGTGGCGGCGGATTTCACCGCGGCGACGGCGACGGCGGAGGGGAAAAACGGCGGGCAGAGAGGCGAGAGCGAGCGAGAGTGCGAATGGAGCGTGCTGGGGGACAGGAGGGGTGCCCTTTTCACCTTTGCAGGGCGATGGCAGGCGGGCGTGGCCCGACGCCGGCGTACGGTCGCCCCTTGGCGCCGTTTACCTGCGGCTGCGTCAGCTGCTCGGCCGAATGCCGATTTGAATCGGCTCGATTCAGTTCTGAAAACCGACTGAAACCCGATCTTTGATGCGCCATATCTCGTGATCCAATGCGTTTAAGCGAAAACTTCACTAATATGGATCAAAGAGCTACATGAGTAGATCATTTGGTATTAAGACACTTTACTCTAGATCGGCCTGAATTGCGAGATACAGGTCGATGAACATGGGTACACCGAAACTGAAAACCAGTTTAGACTTAGGAAAATTTTTGAAACTCCAAAACAGCTCCAAATCTGCACTAATTCAACTTTTGACCACTTTCCACCCATTTTCATGAGTTGACCCAAAAATAAAGCTTGTTTCTTATAAAATTCTACACAACTTTGATTAAGGGTGCACTGACATGCAAAATCTCTAAAATGCCCTTCTTGTTTGGTCAAACAGAATAGCTTTTAGAGGGCTCTCTAGTCAACTATGAGCTAGAGGGGTATTTTGGGGATTTCACCAACATGAACATTGTTCCAAATGTTATCCCAAACATGTCTAAAGCATCTAGAATAGTAAACAAGCATCACATTTGCATGCTAACATATCTACCACACATAAGCATAAAGGAAAACATATAGTATATAAGAAATGCAAATTAACTTGAACAGTGATGATGCATGAAATGACATGATAGGTGCTTGATGACATGCAAATGCAAGTGTAAAAATAGTAACTAACACTAGGGTGTTACACTTACCGAGGTGCAGCCGTTCACCAAGTAAGTTCTCAACGAACTTGTTTCACTACGCCGTGTTTATTCTGCATCCAACCCCATTGATTCTCGTTCAGACTGGGAATTTGTTTGTGAATTCTGGCATCAATCAAGGATCCTACCTCGCATGAACAAGACACCCTTGTTTCCCGGGGTGCGGGAGCGGGGAGGCCTGATTTCATTTCTTGGTTCAAACAAAAGGTAATGTCCAATTTAGCTCGTACGTTTGATCGTCCAAGGTGATTGTACGTTTGATTATTATAACGATATATCATGCTTGACCTTGCAGGCCCAGGCCGGTTCGTCCATGAGTGACGAGTTGAAATAGGTTGCAAGTGGTTGTGATGTTAGGGTGAAGCCATTTAGCGGCTATGATGTGAACGGATTTCGCTTTCACACAACAAGCTATGAGCAGAGTCGTCCCAACCGAAAAACCACAAATAGCAGAGTTTGTACGGCCGGCACTGATGGCCTCGACTATCATGGTAGGGTTGAGGAAATCTATGAACTCTCATTTCATGGAGACAAACCTCTTAAACCTGTCATCTTCAAATTCCACTGGTTTAATCCTCGAGAAACGAGACGAACCCCTCATCTTGGGCTAGTCGAGATTCGAGAAGATTCCATCTATCCTGGAAAAGATGTCTACATTGCGGCTCAACAGGCCGTGCAGGTGTATTATAATCGATACGCCAACCAAGACAAAGAGGATATTAAGAGTTGAGCTATTGTGCACCAGGTATCTTCACATGGTTAACTACCTGCCCCAAACGATGATGATTACAACTTCAACGCAAGCACATATGATGGACAGTTCTATCAAGAAGATGGGCTACCAGGCACGTTTGAGATAGTCTTACCCAAAGCAATCGAAATGGAAGTAGACAACGAAACGGTTGATGGCGAGGTTCCTGGAGATGTGGTGGTGTTGACATCTACTAATATCGCCAAATAGAACTATATAACTTTTAATGCGAGAGGCGAGATTAGAAGATGAATGGTAATTAATTAACTTATCATTAGTAACTAGCCACTTTTCTATTACCAACATTCTTATACAAGAACTGGGTTGTCATCCCTAATTAATAATGCTAACAATAAATAAAGGTTTATTATATCTATGTGACTAGGCAGAAATAAATATAAATATAAAATAAGATTAGTTCTGCAAGCGGACAGATAATTATACCATTGTAGCATTTTACCTAGGAGTTCTACCAGGTTGTCGATTTATATTTATACCACTGGAAAGGAGTAGGATAAACTTTAATCTATTATATTGATAGTGATGGTATACAATGGATAAGTGACATTACCGATGTCATTTACTCTACTCAAAACAGGTAGAGGTCACAAGATAAATAAAGATAAAGGTGATAATTATGATCAAGCATCATAAATAAAAGATAATCATCAGAGCACTCTCTAGTCATAGTAATAGCTAGCCAATGGATAAACTAAGGAATTAATATCAAAGGTAATTCTATAACTACATCAATGAATAACTCTAATTAGTGCAATTACATCTAGCAATCATTGTTAGACTAATCCTATATCATAATCACATGAAAAGGGCATCATCTAGTAAGGATGTAAAATAGAGTCATCATCCAACTTCGCGACCGTGCTTGCTGGCCTACATACGGGGGTGGACTACAGAGGACTCAACGCAGCTGTCACCTACGCGATCTACCACACGACCCGGCACATCAGGGTGCACTCACAGATAAATAAAATACCTAGACACCACGTCTATATACTGTTCATCATCTATCCATCGTCCACATGAATAAACGCTATACGAGCAATTACATGAATTCAATAAGATCAAACCAACTATACTAGACATATAATCAAAGTAGACAAAGACTATTGTAATCAAGAACATATAAACTATTAATAACAATGTTTCCCTAATCATAATGAAGAATACAATAATAGAGAAAGAACTAGAATTATACCGAACTCCGCGCTTTAGATAGACGCTGGGGCTCCAGATCCTCCGAAGAACTAGAACTCCTCTACTTCTAATCTAACTAGGCTAGAACTATGAACTAGGAGGCTCTTGATGAACTAGGAGGCTCTTGATGGCTTGAGGACTTGATGCCTTGAATGAATGGTTGGGTTCTATTCCTCCAGGGGGGTCTGCCCCTCTATTTATAGCCCGGTGGGATGCACGTACGCCGTAGGATCAAACCGACTTGAAACAAGGGCCCGGATGACTCCACAAAGGCGGCGGAAGAAGACTCCAGAAGGTGGGCCAAAACCCTAATGGGGGGTGCCGGCCGGCCCCACCCTGGCGCTGGCCGGCCCCACCTTGGTGGGTCTCGGGCCCCGGTGCTTCGGGTGTGTTCCAGATGTTTCTAGTGTTCTCGTGATGCTGTTTTCTTGGCGGTTAAGTTTCGTGGTAATTATGCTCTTTAACCCTTCTTTTATGCTTTTCTGGAATAGCCCCTAGAAAATACAGAACATGCAAAACTCATGGAAACTATCAGTTAAAACCCTAGACTAGTGTGTATTCATGTATCCTTTGGTGTCTAAAGTTCTAATAAAAGTTGACGTTATCCACCATCAACAGGTGGTAAATGCCAAGGACATAGCAATGCTAGAGCAATTACTTCTAGGCAATGACGATGATGACAACATAGAACCTTCGGATAGTCTTGCCGATTTGGACAATGATGATGAGACCTATGATCCCAATCATGAAGATTATTCGTAATACATGTAATACTATGTTTTTTAAACCCGTGTTCTGTTTATATATTTTAAATCTATTTCTAATATATGTACTAATTAGTCTTCTTCATTCTTTGTGATTGCAGGTGATTGAACGAAGATGGCGAGCAGATGTCCACGCCGCGACACGCCCTCGGTTTATGGGAGAGACCGCGCTCTCCTTCGAGGTGAGGGGTCATCATCCGGGGGCAGCGTCTGTAGGAGGTGAGGAGAGGAGGACCAGGGGCACCCGCCGCAGGAGGCAGTGGTCTCCTCCCTCGCCACGGGAGGAGGTGCCGGAGGAGGAGCACTTGTTGGAGGAGGACGAGGACGAGGACGAGAGGGGTCAGCAGACTGGCGAGCAAGATGAGGTGCTTGAGGGCGACGGAAACAAGGCGCTCGAGGGCGAGGGAGGGGCGAGCCTCCCTCCGGTCCTACTTCGTTACAACCGCCCAGTGATTCGGCCTATGGCAAAGAGGTAAGTAACTATAGATGTCCTCACGACTGCTTCATAAGATATGCTGGAAATCATAAGAAAAACTCATAAATTTTCTTAATCACTTGTACAGGGCCTGGTTGGTTTTGTCGGGTACTCCAACACGCACCCCCACGAGCATCCTTGGTGTTTTGTGCGGGCAATGGTACCCCGGCATTGTGACACTAGCCGAAGAGCCGGTGGAGCTAGAGCCGGCCTACAACTAGGATAGGTACGCACTGGGAGCAGGTATTGGCAGAGTTTTGGGTAAGTCTATATCGCACAACATTGCTTAATATATCGCATTCATCGGTTTAATCTTTTATTGAAATAATGAATATATACATCGACTTTGTATGCAGAAATTTTTCAAGGCTGAAGAAGGACTTGAGGACCAGGCGGATCGGGCAGCTGCCACAGCTTGTAGGAAGTACGTCACCGAGATGCACCACCATGGGCGCATCCAGGCCCACATAGACTACTACAGGTCAGTACTTAAGCAGCCTCTCCCCAAGAGTCAAGCAAGACAGATTACGCTGACCCGGGACCAGTACCTTGAGGTAGACAACGAATATTAATAATGATTCGTTGTGATATTAAGTAGGCGATTAACTTCTTATATGTCAAATACTCGATGACTTGTAGGTGATTCCTTGGTGGTGCCGATCGTATCCCGAGTGCTGGTCCATGATCGTGGACAAGTGGTTATCACATGACTTTGTTGACACGCACGAGAGGCAGCGGCAACAGCGTATGATGAGGCAAGGTCCAACTCACCATCAAGGCAGCCAAAGCCTCCCCAGATTCAAACAAGCATATGTAAGTGATTTCTTTCATTTATTTTGATGCTCAATTGTCCTTGATTTCTCACCATCTTCCTGTCTTTGTCGCAGGAGGCTGCGCACCCGGGCGTGGAGGTCTTGGAGTTCTCTGCGTGGGCTATGTCCCACATGGGCAGGGAGTCGTCCTCTGTCTCCTTCGACCCGGCTGCCCCGCCCTAGGCGTACTCCGACCCGAATGTGTACAATAAAGTCCAAGAGTACACGTCAGTGGTAAGGACGATCCATGGGGAAGATTACAATGTGTGCACTGAGCCCATTGATGCAGAGGCAATCATGAGGCTCGGAGGAGGCAAGAAGCATGGGCGGTTGTGGATTGCAGACGGCGCCATCGACTCCACCACTATTCCCTCCCTCGACGCTATCCGAGCACGGAGCATGAGCTCCAGCCAGCCCATACGCCCACGGCCTAGTCCATCAATCCCCAGGGTCAAAGCACTAGAGGTAATTCCTGTTTTAATCGTCATACGTTGATCCTTACACACCTAAATTAGATTTGCACTACTGAAACGTTGAAGTAAAATATTGTAGACCGAGCTGGAACAAACAAAAAGGCATAGTCAAGAGCTGCATGCAGATCTGGATGTCACGAAGGCCATATTGGTGGCCCATCAGAAGCAAATGGCAGAGATGATGGTGATCATGCAAAATCTTGGGCAAGCAACGGGTGTACCTGTGCAGCCGTCGGCTCCTGTGCTTCCTCCTCCTACACCTACTCCTGTAAGTATGAAAGTTCACTTCTCATTTGTGTCTTGCATGTATGTCGGCCTTCGTGCCGTTGTGGATGTCGGCGTTCGTGCCGTTGTGAATGTCGGCGTTCGTGTCATTGTTTTTTTTCAGGTTGTGAAACCTCTCTGTGGAGGGGAGGTGCTGCCGAAATTTTTAATTAAGTCTAATCTTTCTGTATTCCTAGATTACTAGTTGCAATCTCTAAGTTCAAAACTGTAATTCAAGATTACTCACTCTACTCTTTGCTCCTTTATGTAGCCTCTGTCCGCGGGTTCCAATCATCCCGCCAATGCGTCACCAGCTTCTAATCAACCTGCCAATGCATCACCAGCTTCGAATCAATCCGCCAATGCATCACCGGGTGATCACGCCTTTCCTTCGCCATCGTATCATAGGTAGTTGTTTGATAAGGACTTGTGCTATATGATGTGCTTGGACTTAGCGTAGTTTATGGTTGTGACTTGTGCATGGATTTGATGAACTTATCATATTAAACTTGTGAACAATGATAAACATGTCACTTCTGGTTGTAATATATTGTGATTTGTGGTTGACAATTGTGGTTGTGATATATGCATGTGATGGTTTATGTGTGTGTATATATATATATACATATATATGCTTCTGTTGATGGAATGCAAAAAAAAACAAAAAAATTTAATTTTCTGCCTCTTTGCCGAGGGCTACGGACCGAGGCCCTCGGCAAAGCCTATTTTTTTTTAAAAAAAATAAATTCTTTGGCTGGGTTTTCTAAAAAATAAATTCTTCTCGGCAAAGACTTTTCTAAAAAAAATGGTTTTCTTTGCGGCTAGGTTTTTTTTAAAAAATTCTTTGTCAAGGGCCGGCCCACGGCAAAGAAATTTCTGAAAAAAAAGAAATTCTTTGCCGAGGGCCGGCCCTCGGCAAAGAAATTTCTGAAAAAAGAAAAAGAAAAGACCCCGTCAACGATCGGCAGGCCTAACGGCAACTTTTCTTTGCCGAGTGCCTGATAATTAGCCCTCGGCAAAGACCCTCTTCGCCGACTCAAAATTTCCTGAGAGCTCTTTACCGAGGGCGGCCCGAGCAAAGAACCAGCCTCCAGTAGTGATTGTGTCCGAGAGCTGCCCATGCAAAGCTGGCCTAGGTACTACCGCAGATAGATATACAACGTGCGTGCCGCTGTTGCCTGTGGCGGGGTTTTTGAAGCAAAGAAGAATTATATTGCATGGTGGTCGGATACATCAACATATTATAAATACTCCGATTTAAAAAAAAAGTATCCACGTCGTGAATACACTACTACAGAAAACTTAACCGTGACGGATGTTTTGGCTTAATCGAGGCGGTCAGGGCAACCATCTCGGACCTAAGGTCACGATTAATCGTGCCCCCGAGGCGGTGGGCCAACCGCCACGGTTAATTACATTAACCGAGGCGGTTGAATAAAGATAACTGCCACGATTAATTATATTAACCGAGACGGTTAGCTTTACACAACCATCACGGTTAATGTTTTAACAGTGGCGGTTCTCTTAATATAACCGCCACCGTTAATATTTTTTAGGAATAAAAAAATGTTTTTATAATATTTGAATTTGATTTCAAACCGAAATTTTTGAAATTCACATACATTCAAAGTAGAAAATGCACATACAAAGTATAAACACGTAAATTATATTTAGTCTTATGTCGTCCGTATGTATCCCCGTATGTCACCGTTGATATTACAAAACGTTTACTTCTATACAAATCACATCACATTATAGTTTCAGCACGACCTAAGCTAATCGAAGATGTCCGGCAACTTGTAGTCATCTATTTTTAGACCACTGGTTCTCCAGTTGCGCAGCTTCTCGTACTTCTCCGCTGTCGCGAGCTCGTTTTTAGGATCGAAGAACTTACCCCCACATGATAACAATCGTCCGTGATACACTTACAAATGTCAGCTAATGTTCGCTTGATGTTTCTATGATCCACTTTTTCCTTTTTCCACCTTTTCATTGATTTCTTAAACTGACACCAGCCCTGGTGGTAACTTCTGCAAGCCCTGAGGAACTCGCAAACATAGTATCTACATAAGGCTGAGCCTTCAGGTTGCTTGGCACAGTGCATGCAAAATAGAAGTAATGTAAGATACATGATATTATCCGTGGCGGGTAGCAGTGCGTGGTAAGTACTCGCACCGGAAATTCTCTCCTCACGGCTAAGTGTGTCCCAAACTTCTTCCTCTGTCTCTTGGACCTCCGATCATAGGTGGTGGGGATCTTCCACGTACTTCCAATATGCGCTATATATATATATATATGGCAAAACCCTGGTGTTAACTTATATGACAAACAATAGTAATGCAACCGTGTGTTGTTGTCACTTACCATCACAGACAGTGCTCGAAATTCTTATACCCATTTTTGTTGCTCAGGTTCCGTAAGGAGTCAAATATGACGGCCTTTCCATCCTGAGGATAGATGACAAATAAAATCCAGTGGCCGCTGACTCCCAAGCTGCACTATTGAATCAATGTGAAAAGATACACCCATAAGTTATTGTACTTTGACCCATAAGTTATTGTACGTATCATTTTGACATACCCAAACTGGTGGGCGTCAAAGATACACCTATTCTCTAGGACCTTCTTCATGACATGTAAAAGGTACTGTCCCTTTCTATACTTGATCTCTCCTATCAATCTCGTGTGGACTTCCGCTCTCTACATCCTTTCAATGTTCACGAGTTCAAGATGCGTGTCCGGTATTCCGTGGCCAATTATTACCCTCTGGCTAATATGCATAGGAGATAGGTACAAAATAGTCTGCCTAGTTCCTTGCATACATATGCTTGCATCCTAAAGACATAAGTCGTCGTCATGACATTGTTAGTTTGATCGTACATAATTAACATACGTATAGCGATTCGAAGATACAATATAACTTACATGGCAAAAAGAGTCACTTGGACGGCATCGAGATCCTTGCGCCGCAGCATCCTATGCATGTCGTGGAATTCAACAGGCATGTAACTTTCATCATCGTCCACCAAGTGGAGGTACTCTTGCGGGACTTTCACAACGAAATCCTTCATGCCCAGCTTCGCATCATGCATATACTAGATGTGGAACTTCCGAACCTCCCACTCCTCCTCCATAATATCGCCCAAGGGCAACATGGATTTGCCATTCTCGAAGTTATATGGGCAATCTGGACTTAGGGGCCAAAATTTAGGCGGGATTCGCTCCCTGTAGGGGCAACATGAAAAAAGAATGTTACATCCATCTACGCGCACATAAGCTATTGAAGATGTTTAGTTGCCATAAGCATACATACCTTTCGAACGCCGTAGAGTACTTGAACTCTTCGGCTATGTTGGACGCCGCCCATTGCTCCATGGTGAGGTGGGCAGGTTTGTCCCCCGCTTCATCATCCGGTTTCTTCGGTTTTGAGGGACATTTCCCACTGCCCTGGGTTGGGGGCGGTGTCTCATTGCCAGATGGACCCTCTATACCTCCTTGAGGGCTGCTCTTGTCGGGACATGGTGCAGGACTGTTGTCTGGGCCTGCAGCGTTGTACTTATCATCGTCGTCGTCATCATAGCCGTCGCCGCCACCACCGGTGGAGACGTGTGGCTCCGTGGGCTGCGATGGCGGATGTTGGCAATTCCTAACGCAATCACCAAGGCTAGAGATATCCCCGGCAACAGCGCTAGAAAGCTTGTTGACATTAAATATGGCAGGGGGTAAAACCGCAAGCGCATGGTTGTCAAAGCAGCTTTCACCTAGGAGTATTCCAAGGTATCGATTTTCACAGGGAACGTGAGTGTTCTACTAAGAATCAAGGTCATCCTAAGATAACTAGAAGTTTGGGATGGATAGGGTAGAGAGGATCTTAATGGCAAAGGTTCTAGATCAAGGAAAGGTCTACAATGATTGTTCACTTCGGAGCTCTGTTTCGGTCAAGCACCGCAAAAGATAACTTGTGCCGTTACAGCTTCGGGCCCTACGCTTTAAGAACGTGTACAAACACGTGGTGGACTATAGAGACTAGATGGGGCTGTCACCATCCACTAGCTACCACACATCAGAGGAGCAAGCCGCACACACTGGTAAACAATAGCCTAAGCACCACGCCTACACTTAGCTTACTACTCTAATCTAGGTACCAAAGGTAGACTAGAGCACTCAAGTAAATGAACAATGTACCAATGAACAATAGAAGCAGAACACTTACAGAGCCAAGTACCTTAACCAAGAAGAATCCAGGAGTGACTCACTTGAAGGAGACCCGCATCCGCAGAGATACACGCTGAAGATGGTGCTGACAAGCCCGGCACTCCACCAACTTCTCCTAACTCTCTCCCTCTCTTCTACTCCTTACTAGGAGAGCTCTAAGGCTATGACTCTCATGTGGAGAGTGTGTATCTAGTGATTGTTCCCCTTACAAGTGAGGTAGAGGGTCCTATTTATAGTGCCAGAGTACTCCAGGGGTATTTGTAGGCGTGCTGGAGGTCGGTGGCCGCCAGAGGTAGGGCGGGCGCCCTACTTAGGAGGGCGGGCACTCGGTTGATTTCACCGACTTGCGATCCAACGGCCGTGGTTCCTCCCCAAAGGCGGTTACAAGGTTGGTTGATGCCCGTTTTGCGGTTGTAGAGTCGGTTTGTGACCCTTGGAGGATGACATGTGGGTCCATGGATCCTTGACGCCTCCATCTTGCACCATTAGTTGAGAACCGACTTTGATTGATGGCTAGCATGGCTTCTAGGGACCTTCACACGGATTGTGGACATGGCAGGCGATAGAGGCAGGGTGGGCACCCTGTTGACAGGGCCACCGGACCATAGATTTTGCACCGACTTTGGATGAACCGAGGACAAACTTTATTTGGCATCTCCCACGGATTGCTGACGTGAATCATGACAGGGACAGGGCAGGCGCCCTGTGGATAGGGTGGGCGCCCTCCAACTTGGGCCAAATGTGCTCATATTTGGTGAGCACATAGGCCTCTCAGTTAGCTTTCCAATGCCTAGTCATTTGCCTGATTTTGAGCCCGGATGCATCTTGCGTGCCCATTTTACCCGGGACTGCTCCTACGGCCCGTTCTCCACTCTCCGGAAAGCGTAACCTTATCGTCCATCATCCGATTTGGGTGAACCAAAACCTTATTTCAAACTCCTTGAATTGGTGTAGTCACAAGAAGCATGGATGAAGCCTTTTCTCCTTATATATCGCCGTTTTGTACTTACCTTGCACCTACACTCACATAGCCATCACAACTTGTGGAAATGGTTAGAAATAAAAACATATGACTATGGTTTGTATCATTTTTATGACTAAATTAGGCCATGTTGACGGTATAAAATGGGGTGTTAAGGACCATCAACAGCGGAGAAGTCTGGAATTCCAAGACAATGTCTTCCTTGTTCCACAGAACAAACGACGCGATAGTACCGCCGAGGTACCTGACCCCTTCTTCAGTTGGGTAGTCGAGTTCTTCTTCATCGTATTCTCTGTGGATCCAAAGGATCTCTACCCTGGCATAGTCATGCGGGATCGGCCTGTTGTTTTATGTGGCGCCACTTTCCGTGGGGTGCACTAGTCCATTGGCAACAACCTTCTTATTCGTCATCTTGCGTCCGATTGAAATATAGAGCGTGCATTCCCTCGGCTCCACGATGTCATCGATTGGGTACCTGTGGATTCCTTCAGCCGTTGATGAGGTTGGAACTATTTGCTGACTCGCTAGTAGTTGTACACCAGCCTGCACAAACATCTGTGCCCGCAACTCCACCATCTTGGGGGTTGGTGCTAGTGAAAGCCTCTGTATTGACATGCTGATCATCTGTTGCATTGCTTCATCATGACCTTTTTGGATGAGCCCTTCCTTGTATGCCTGCCTCGTGTGCTGTGTCCCAACGTCAGATTGCCAGGACTCCACGTTCTTCCGGCTCTGCCTTGAGAACACGCCCCGAACGCGGCCCCGGTGCTTAGGGTTGCCTAGCGCCTCGGTTAGTACATCGTGATCCCTACGAGGTTGGAACTCCCTGGACTGAGCAGCCTTAGTGATCTTGAGTACAGCCATCTCTGCTTCGTCGGCCTTTTCTCATTGTAATGACTCTTGCCCTCCTTCAGCTTCTTCGGCCTACGGGCATATAAGTAGTCACGTGACCTCTCATCGATGCCTTGTAATGGGTAGCTCTGCCCGGCCGCTTCTGCCTCCCTTTCTTTCTGGTGCCACTTGGGCCTCTTACCGGCATACCCGATCATGCCTAGGTGGTGGACGAGCTCATTCTTCTTTGCGAGCTCCGAGAACTTCTCGCCTTTGTGCTTTGCTTCATTGGTGGTCATCTTCTCGACAAACTCATCCCAGATGTGCCGCTTGATGAAGTTGTAGTCTTCGTATGGTGTCTTCCCTTTCTTCACATACTGGGTGTTGAGTTTAGACCGGAAGCTGCGAGGAGCTTTGCCTGCTAGGAACAACGCATGGCCCCTACACACAGCTTCATCGTATTGTTCGGGTGGATACTGGAAATGTCACTTCACGTCAGCCTACACTTTGTCCTTCGTTTGTGGCACTGTCCTCCAATCTAAATAAGTGATAGGCACATGTTCCCTTACTATGCAAGAGCATTGGTTGCTGAAGGTGCCGATGACTGTTTGCGGCTCCAAGGGCTCTCCCTGCGGCCTTATCTTGGTTATGGCATGCACCTTCTTCGACACCTAGTGCCTCCCGTGCTGGATAAGGATGGCAACGGGTCGGGTTCGGTTTCGGGTGAAGTCTCCGTGCACCCAAAACCGAAACCCGAACTTAAAACCCGAACCCGAACCCGAAACTGATTCGGGTGAAAATCTATCCCCGAAACCGAAACCCGCGGATACCCAAAACCCGACGGATTAACCGAAACCCGAAACTCTTGAGCTCATCACTATCTATGATATATGTTACGTATTTAAATGTCTAAATGTGTGCAATTCTAATGTCACTACGAAGAATAGAGTTATTCCTGATAATGGCATCAGAAAAGCTTATTGATAATTCCTATGACTATTGCAGAATTCCACAAGCGCACAGAATCTATCGATGTAGCACTTCATTTGGGAGTAACCAAGTATCGTATTTATTTCCACAGGGAAGCATCTTATGGCTAGAAATATCTAATGGTAAGCCAAGAATAATCACGATTTATGATAAGAATGAATTAGTGTAGTGATAACTAATCTAAATAATCTAGTTTAAGATAGAGCCAAGCAACGACGTAGATAGTGATGAGCTCAAGAGTGGAATACAAGGTAACACGGTAGGTTAACTCCAATTAGCACTTCGGGGAAATGCGCGGTCCCAAAAGATTGGGATTACTCACATCCAGAAAACCCTACGCTGATAAAACCAGACCGAACGTGGTGGAATCCAGAGGATCTTAGGGCTCTCACCACCTAAGACCTACCACTACTATCCGTGGGTCTAGCCGCAATCCAAGGTAACTTCTAGTCTAAGCACCATGCTTACACTATAGGCTACTACTCTAATCTCGCGCTAAGATTAGAGCACCGTCTAGCGGCGAAGATCCCGCAGTAAGTGTATGAAAACCTAAGTGTATGATCCCGCACAAGTGCTTGGGTGCCTCTCCGCCGGATTGTCGACGTGGCAGGCCATATTGATAGGGCGGACGCCCTGTCCAACAGGGCTACCGGATCCAAGTGAGGTGATTTTAAGCCATTGATGTTGAATCAACGTGCCAAACTCTATTTAGGAGGTTGGGGCACGGATCCATGACATGGCGGAGTGCAGATGGCGCTAAGTGGGGGGTGGGCGCCCTGTCCAATAGGGCGGGCGCCCCGTGACTTGGCCCCAATGTGGCTCTTGTCACGTGTACTGCTCAAATGTGCCTTGGTTTGCTTCATTTTCACCTGTATTTAATCTGCAACCAAAATTCTTCAAGTACAAGTGGAACTCCGTTAGTTTAAACCAAATTCCTACCTTCTATGTGCCATTTTCTTGCTCAATTTTATCAATGTTGATTGTTAAAATGCGCATTTAGTGAGCATCTTCAAACTCCCCCAAACTTACCTTTTGCTCGTCCCTGAGTAAAGACTCGAAATGTTCTGCTTATAATTAACTTCTTATTAATGACTCACTTTTGATTCAACATGTTAATGCAACTACCCATAGCCAATCACCATTACCCATGGGCATTTATCTATCTCTTAACCTGAAAAATAGAGCACAGACTAGCTAGAAAGAGGGTTTGTTCTCCATGCCCTTTTTGCCTGATTAAATCTTGTGGAGGTTTTTTTGAATATTTGCAATAATCATACTTTAGACTCTTCTGTGGCACTCTCAGTCTCTTTAATATGTGTGTGGAATTTTTGATCTCACTCAAAAAGTTTGCAATGCTCTCACATCCTATCTCTAATAGCTTATGTGGAGTTTTAGGATCACAGGAAAATGGGGCATACCTTATATAATGTAATATTGCTAAGTCAAACAATTGGATCAAAGGAGCAACAAATCATAGACTTAGACCGAGAATGTGCATGTATATGGTGGTGGTACTAATTACTCTTTTCATGGCTTTTTCCCTTTTTTTAGAAACATGGTTAGTTCTTTCTTTTCTTTTTTTTCATCAGAGCACTTGCTCTCTTTTTTTTTACTAGAGACTAGCCATGCCTCTTTTTTGAGGAATATTTCTAAGGGATAAATGATAATGCCATGGAGTAGATCCAAACATAAAAGGCATGTTGTTACTTATTCTCAGTGTAAGAATAGCAATATGAAAGTGGTGTTCGTGTTCTCGGTCATGAGAATATGACTAGTTTCTCTACTATGATTCACAAAAGTTTGACAAGGCTCAACATAAATATAGGCAGCAAGTGGAGTTTTCCTATCTAACAATTATGGCTTTGGTAGGTGTCATCTTTTGACACGGAAGATCTTAAGCAAGTTTTATCATTATTTTAAAGAAATTCTCCACAGATTAACCTTACTCATGACAAGATAGAAACTTACTCATTTCTTTGCTAAATCATGTTACTCAAAATTTTCAAGCCTTGTTCTAGCATTTGCAACCCACGGAGTTCAAGTTCATGGTATAAGTAAAATCACATTAACAGACAAAACATCAGCGAATTACTAACTTGAAGTAATTATGAGCAATAAACATTTTCATTTTCTTGTTTCTAGTAGTGTGAAAGTGTAGGTGTTTATTTATTTTTTAAGCATATCAATACTAACATAACCATTACTACTTTATTATTATTATTATTATTATTATTATTATTATTATTATTATTATTATTATTATTATTATTATATATTTTTTGTATGCTGGAAAATGATGCACCGGATCTCAGCGATTTCCGGAGATGTCACTATGGAAAATGATGCACGGGACCTCAAGATCATGCACAAGTCCAAGGCACAAGATAGAACCAAGTCGGACAACAAGATCACAAAGAAACAGAGTCAACTGGACAAATCCAGAGCATCGGACGCTAAGGATCAAGGGCGTCGGACCATTGCCTGCCGTCCGACGGCCCTAGAAGCTCCTCTACGCAGATTGAGCGTCGGACGCTGAGGTTGATGCCCGTCGGACTAAAGGTCGTCCGTCCAACGATGCCTGAGAGCGAGAGAAGGCGTCGGATGGAGTGAATAGTTAGCGTCGGACCAATTGGAGTGACAGTCCGACGGATCCAGAGAGCACCAGAGAAGAGAAAAGAGCGTCGGACGCCATCCAACGGTGAGCGTCGGACCAATGTTTTTTGTCCAACGGTTTTGTGGCCCACCTGTCAGCCACTGCATCACGCACTGCAATGGTCGAATTGGCAGAGTAGTCGGACGCTAAAGAAATAGTCCGACGCCCCCGCAACGTCTGAGTCCGACGGTTCATAGAGAAGCCCATTGAGTGTTCCAACGGCTACCTTTGCTTGTGGGCTTATAAATACCCCTCCAACCGGCCATGGAGAGGGTGGAGCAGTGAGGGATCAATCCAAGAGTGTTGGTACAACATTTTAAAGCTCTCCACTTGCATAGTGCTTAGTGATACACTTGGTGATTAGTGTAGGTGCTTTGCGCAGTGCTTAGGTTTATTAGACCACCACTTATGCGCTTGCTCTTGGTTATGCCTAGTGTTTAGTGAGGTTTGCATACCTCTTGATCATAGGTGCTTGCACGCACCTTGCTTGTACTCGGCGAGGCATGTAGTCTTGCGAGACCACACCAACCGTGCTTGTGGTGTGGCCGCCACCGTGTACCAAAGGGAACAAGGCCTGTGGCAAATATGGGGACTTTTCATCATCATAGCCGCTGCCTCAGCTTACAAATTAAGTTTCACATCATTACAAATGCCACTGCCTCAGCACATTACTAAAATCAAAACCAATTCATCATCGAAAATGCCATACATAGTAGTAGTAGAGTAGTAAGTAGGAGTAGTAGTAGAGACTAGCAATAGAGTAGTATGTAGGAGTAGTAGGAGAGACTAGTAGTAGAGTAGTAAGTAGGAGGAGTAGTAGAGAAGTAGTAGTAGGACTTAGAGTAGTAGAGAGTAGTAGTAGGATTTAGAGTAGTAGTAGGAGTTAGAGTAGTAGAGAAGTAGTAGTAGGAGTTAGAGTAGTAGAGTAGTAGTAGGAGTTAGAGTAGTACTAGGAGTTAGAGTAGAAGTAGTAGTAGGAGTTAGAGTAGTAGAGTAGTAGTAGTAGAGTAGTAGACACTAGTAGTAGAGTAGTAAGTAGGAGTAGTAGTAGTAGAGACTATTAGTAGTAGAGAAGTAGTAGTAGGACTTAGAGTAGTAGTAGAGACTATTAGTAGTAGAGAAGTAGTAGTAGGACTTAGAGTAGTAGTAGAGACTATTAGTAGTAGAGAAGTAGTAGTAGGACTTAGAGCAAATGCTGACCTGCCCTGATACTGTAGGTAGTATGGCAAAAGATGAAGAGGTACAAAGGCACACAATGACACAGCTTGATCGATCAGCTGGCCGAGTAGATCCTACAGTTATATAGAGCTAGGTATCAGTTAGGGCTAGGGGGCATGGCTAGCCATGCGCAGCTGCCGATCCAATGGTCTATCGTATGTGAAAGCAACAACGCATATATGCATGCAGTAATGAGAGCCAGAGATGAATGAAGGCGGGGCCGATAGCAAAAAAGAAGGCTAGGCAGCGTATCAAAACTTGTCAAACGCATATGAGTAATCATAGGCAGTGGCAAATTGGTGCACATCAAAACTTGTCAAACTCATAGGAGTAATCATAGGCAGTGGCAAATTGGTGCACATCAAAACTTATCAAACGCATAGGAGTAATCCTATATAGTCAATGGCAAATTCTCAGTTAAGAACTTTAGTCATCATAGGCAGTGGCATTTGCATATCCTCAAATTCTTGTCAAACGCATCACAGGCAGCTTAAATTCAACTCAAAATTACCAAAAATTGAAACAAAAAATGCATCACACAGATATCACATCCAGGCAACACAGGGAAACAAGCTAGGGTTGGCTCATGGCAGCAACAAGCAGGACGGAGACCGAGGCACGTTAATGAGGTCGAGCTTGCCGGCGAGCACGGGGTCGGGGAAGGAGCATGGCGGCGGCGCACTGAGCTCGGCGAAGGAGCACGGGGTCAAGGAAGGACCACGGCAGTGGCGCAGGGAGCACGGGGTCGGGAATGGACCACGGCGGTGGCGCACGGAGCATGGGGTCGGGGGCGGTGACGGAGACGGAGCACAGAGACTGGCGGCGAAGCAGAGCACGGGGACAGGGACGGAGGTGGAGCTGGAGATGGGGGAGACAGAGCAGAGAGCTCGGGGAACGGCGCCGGAGCACGGAGCACGGATACCGATGGCGGAGTAGAGCTCAGGGACGACGACGGAGCACTGTGGCGGCGCTATGGTTCGTGGGAAATTCTAGCATCCCTTCGGGGTCGGGGTGTGGCAGCGGCGGATGATTCGGCCGGGGTGGGTTGGGGTCAGGGTTATATAGGAAACTAATAACCGTGGCAGTCGTGTTATAGTAACCACCACAGTTAATATTAACCGAGGCGGTTATCCTAAAATAACTACCACGGTTAATGTCATTTACCGTGGCGGTTACCTTAGGATAACCGCCTCGGTTAAGTTTTTTTAAAATTTTTGGGTTTCTAGATACTGAGCTTTTTGGTAGTATTCTAGAGTAGTAGTGCAATGGATTAGTAGTGGTAGTAGGAGTAGGAGTAGTATAGTAGTAGTAGTTGTTGTAGTGAGCGTAGTAGGAGTATTAGAGTAGTTGTAGCGTAGGAGTAGTAGCGTAGTAGGAGTAGTTGTAGTGAGCGTATTAGGAGTAGTAGAGTCGTAGTTGTGATCGAGCGTAGTAGGAGTAGTAGAGTATAGTAGTGAGCGTATAGTAAGAATAGTAGAATAGTAAGCGAAGTATAGTAGAGTAGTAGTAAGGGTAGGAACAAAAGTAGTAGTCAAGTAGTTACATGAAATGTTCTCGTTAATCATTAGGTGAGTACATTGTTACATAAATGTGTGGCATACATATAATTTTGGTGGGAGTGATCCTATGACGGACTTCTTCTCACCATCGGGGCGAACCAAGGCTTCATCTTGTTCCTACTCACGCGGTTCTCCACGATCTTGATCTTGCGTGGATGATCGGTAAGTAGAGAGAACTCTGCGTAGTTGTTGTATTCTTCGGGACCCTGGACTCCATCGGCTCCCACGATCCTCTGCTTTCCTGAGACAACCATATGCTTGTTTGTCTCTTTGAGCATCGGATATAGGTTACCAGCGCGACGCGGTTTGTGAGTACCCACTCATCATCTCTGTAGGCGACACTTTGGAGATCAACGGTTGTTAGCCCATACTCATCCATGACCACGGACTTCGGCTTGACCCACTGGCACCAAAAGATGGGTATCTGTAGGTCATCGCTGTAGTCAAGTACCCATATCTCTTCGATCTGCCCATAGTATGACTTGATGTCCCCTGTCGCGTCATCGATGCCCTCATATCGAACACCACAGTTTTGTGCCGTGCTCTTCTTGTCCTTCTCTTTTGTGTGGAACCTGTATCCAGTGATGTCATACCCTTGCCATGTGGTGACTTGGCTAGAAGGGCCGGATGCTAGATTCGATTCTTCAATGCAATCGTTCGATATGTCCAGATTTTTTATCGAAGTCGTGAAATGCGTCTTGTGCTGCTCCTGTACCCACGCCTCCGTGCGTCCATCACTAGCACGGCGCATCTCCTTCAGGTGCTGCTCAACCCACTTGTCCATTGACACTAATTGATTGAGGGCGGCGTGATGTGCATCTTGCACGATATCCCCGTCTAAATCAGTTCATACTTTCCTCCCGGTGCACCCCATCCCTATTTTTCTGCCTTCATGCTGGTGGACGGGCATCCCAATAGCATTTCCATCCCGGACGTATCTCGTGTAGCAGTTAACAGCCTCCTCTATTGTGTACGCCTCAATCATTGAGCCTTCTAGGTAAGCACAGTTATGGACGTATCTGTTAAGGGTGGACTTGAACCGCTCATAGATCCACATCTGATGCAAGTATATAGGCCCCAATTCCTGTATTTGATCGACCATGTGCATCATCAGGTGTGGCATAATATTGAAGAAAGAGGGTGGGAAACACATCTCAAGCTGGCAAAGAGTCTCTGTGATGAACTCTTTTAGGGCAGACAGCTCAACTTCATCGATGACCTGTGTAATTCGGTTAAAGAAGTAGGACAAGCGCGTGATGACCATCTTCACGTACTCTGGACCGATAATCCTGATCACAATCAGAAGGAACACCGTCAGCATGACATGGCAGTCGTGAGAGTTGAAGTGGGTCATTGTGAGGTCTTTCATCGAGACCAGGCTCTTGATATTCGAAGAGAAACCGGTCGGCACCTTCACTGCCCGAAGCCATCGGAGGAAACCCGTGCTCTCATCTTTTCTTAGGTATAGCTCGTGCCCAGAAGGTCCACTTTATTTTTGACTTGTGACGCCGTCGGGTGGATTTCGTGCCTGATGTCATGGTTCACAAGATGCAGACGTGACTTGAGACCATCTTTCGTCTTAGTCTTGATGTCAAGCAGGACCCCGATCGTGCTCTCGAAGACATTCTTCTCCAGGTGCATGCAGTCAATTGCATGGGGTGTATCTAGCTCCTTCCAGTATGACAGGTACTTGAAGAAATATGACTTCTTCTTGAATGGAACGGGGGTCGGGGCAGGCTCTGCCTCTTCCTCTTCTGTATCCCGCTTCCTCTTCTTCCTCCGCTTCTTCGGCACATCTTCCTCCTCTCTTCTTCTTCCCAAACTCGACATTTATCCCCTGCACCATGTCAAACACCTTTTGCCCGTACCCCGACCTACCCAGCATGTCAATTTCAAGCTCGTCACTGTTATCGAAGTACATATTCAACGAAGGATTCCTGTACCTGTGCTTTTTGGGGTGGAATCGCCTATACCTCATATACACCATCTTCTTTGATGCACTAAGGTAAGTGTAGCAGGTGCCATCGATGGAAACTAGCAACCGCTCTTCCCTTTAATCTGCCCCGATAGTGAAAAAAGACCAGGGTAATTGGTGATGGTGACAAAGATGATGGCTTTTAGAGTGAACTCCTTCTTGTCGGACGCATCCATCATGTCGACCCCTACCTCCCATAGTATCCGCATGTCCTCCATAAAGGGCTCCAAGAACACGTCTATACCATTGCCAGGCTGCTTCGGTCTTGAAATAAGCATGGTGAGTAGAAGGTACCTGCGCTTCTGACATAGGTGCGGAGGTAGGTTGTAGATGGTGAGGGTGACTGGCCACATGTTGTGCGTGCTGCTGAGGTCGCCAAAGGGATTCATCCGGTCGGTACTCACCACGAACCTGATGTCCTAGGCTCGTCTCCAAACTTTGTGAACTTGGCATCAAAATGCTTTCACTGCTTGCCATCGGACGGATGTCGCAGCTTGCCATCACCCTTCACACGTTCAGGAGATGCATGCCAGGACATAAGCTTGGCATCCTCTGGATTCCCGAATAGTGCATGCAACCGATCGATGACGGGCAGGTACCACACCGACAGAGCAGGACTTTTCCTGAGTGTGTAACCCTCTTCTTCTTCGTCCTCAGGAGGTGGCTGTTTGTTGGTCTTCTTCTTCTTCTTCTTCTTCTTCTTCTTCTTCTTCTTCTTCTTCTTCTTCTTCTTCTTCTTCTTCGGCCCCCTCGAGTGTACCTCCTCATCACCAGCACGAGAACCGGCATTTTTCTTGTAACGACTCGCGCCGCAGCGCGGACAGCTCTCCAACTTTTCAAAGTCTCCCCGAAATAGAATACAATGGTTAGGACATGCATGAAACTTTCTAAGCTTCATCGCCACTGGCCGGATCAGCTTCTTCGCCCGATAGGTATTGGCAGGCACATTGTTACCCTCTGGGAAACTGTCACCAAGGATACATAATAGGTCGTTGAAGCAAGTGTCGGTCATCCCATGGTGAGCCTTCAACCTAAGCAACTGGAGATTGAAACAGAGCACAGTCCAATGTTATGGACATTTCCCCCATCCTTATACAGGGGATCAATTGCCGCTTACTTCATCACTCTAAAATTTTTGAGCCATTTCGGATCTCCAAACAAAATATCATTGTGATCCTGATAGTTAGCAACCTGCTCAATGAACTCTTCATCTTCCGGCAGCAACGTGTCAACGACAGGTCACCTTCCCCATCGCAAGCGTCGGCGTCGTCTGCCATGTCCTGGAGCAGATGACTGATCGTGATGTACTCACGTCTCGCATTGTCGTCATCGCCGGCGGCAGATGATGTCTGTTGTTGCTGTCTTCCGTCATTCACTGACAAGGAGCTTTCTACATGTGCATCTACGACACTCGAATCTTTTTCGCCGTGATAATTCCACACAGTGTACTTTGGGTCCTTGATGAACCCATACCGTACCAAGTGTGATGGCACAACATTGTCTTCCTGGGAAAGCCGATTCTTGCAGTCATATCACGGACAAATCATGCGATCTCGGCCCAGACTCAGACGATACTTCTATGCAAACGGAATGAACTTCTTCCTCACATTTTTCAAGAAAGACAGATCCAGCCTTGATGTCTTGTACATCCAATTCTCCCTGCTCTCCATGACCTTCACCTTATACAAACACAGCGAATTGAAAAGTTGTATTGGACGCGCAGTAAATCCAACTCTACAACTAATTGAAAGTATCGAAAAAGCATCTAAATACTCCCAAGCGCCACCCTTCACAAAATCCAACTCTAGATTTACATACTCTCTCTCATCTTTTTAGATCTAGATCTAAACCGACCATATTTCGAAAAAACTCCTATAAATCATGGAAAAGAGAGGAAAAGCAGATTTGGAGAGTAAGAATCAACCTCTAACGGTGCCACCCTTCACTAAATCCAAGGCTAAATTCCTTATTCTCTCTCATCCATTTAGATCTAGATCTAAACTATTTAGAAAAACACCTAAATAATGAAAAAGAGAGGAAAAGAAGATTTGGAGAGTAAGAATCAACCTCTTACGGTGCAAACCTTCACCATATCCAAGGGCAAAACCTCCCCCTTGAAATGGTTATTTTTAGGGTTTTGAGCTCAAAACCCCTAAATATGGAGGAGAGGTCGCGGGAAGGAAGAAGGGGAGGGATGCTATTTTATAGTCCCAGAGTTAATGGAGATGGTTATTTTAACTAAACCGTCACGGTTAATCATGGTTAATAACCGATTAACCGTGGTGGTTGAGTTACAACAACCGCCTTGGTTAATGGTTTTACCGAGGCGGTTCTCCTAACACAACCGCCACAGTTAATATCTATTAACCGCGGCGGTTGTGCTATGATAACCACCTCAGTAAAGCCATTAACCGAGGCGGTTATCAGGGGCCTGCCCAGCCATCGGCCGGCCCCTCTTAACCGAGGCAGTTAGCTGGGCTGCTGTTGACGGTGGATATACCATAAAATTTCACATTCAAACACCGTCAACAGGCCTCGGATTCAAGGGACGATAAACATATCATGAGCATATTTTATCAATAACTAGTTCCACATGTACTCTTAAGCTTGTGAACGCAGGGAAGATGAAACAGAGCAGAAATGAACACTTGGAGCCCAATAATGCGGTCCGGCCGAATCATGTAATTGGGAACCAAGTCATCACACATCAAGACATGGTGCAAAACATCACTTGGAAGAGAGGAGAGCCAAGGGTGGGCCCACCCACGGGTCGACCGAACTGCCCATGGGCCCACCTGGCTCTGGTGACGTGGCAGGATCCGTGTGACCTTCCACTCAGTTCATCTCAGCCCTCAGATCAACATGTGTTTCCATTCAACGGTTGAGATGCAAAGCATAAGGATTTAACGTGACAACATGCAACCGAAGTGGAACCAACACAAGGGGACAGTCTGTGACAGATGGGGACCATAGTGGTGGGCCCAACCCACCAGGGGTGGGTCGGCCGAACCACTATTGGTGGGCCCAAGCCACTTACACACTCCCTGAATGGTGGGGACTCCTTCTACAAGACCCTGGCTAGGCCCACCAGTCATAGGGGGGTCGGCCGAACCCCCCTGGTGCCCAGCCAGGTCGATTGGCCTCCACCGCCTCCCAACATGATGTCGACGTGATGAATTCACCTCTGCCGTCCATCTTGAGGCGGTAATGAGGCAGTTCATCCAAGGGTGGAGAGGCATGGAGCACACAGATTGCTGACGTGGCATCCCCTCACTCTCCGCTATAAATAGAGGCTGCCCACTCCTCTCCAAAACACACAAGATACACAAGAGTTACAAGTCACAAGAGTTCTACTCTTTAGTAGTAGTATTAGTCTAGTGTGGGAGTTAGAGTCGAGTCGAGCTACGCTCGGAGTCTCTGGAGTCGTCTGCTGGAGAGTCTGGTATAGTTTTTGTATCTTTCCTTCTGTAAGACTTTATCTTTATCAATATATTATCTTTACTTTACTTTACTAAGTCTTTACTTAGGGCATTACTATTCTTTATAGTATTGTTGTGTTTTGTCTTAACTTATAGTTGAGTTATATTGGATAGTGATCCTGTAACCAGCTCACGTGTGTAGTTCATCGCCTGTCATAGGGTATTTTAGTTGTTGATACGCAACTAGAGTAGTAAGGCTTAGTGTAAGCGTGGTGGTTAGATTAGATCTTGCCTTTAAATGCCGCTTGTCGCACGGATTATTTATGGGTGCTAGCAGGTGGTGACAGCCCTGTTTAGTCTTAGTATCCCTCCACGCGTTTTAGGCGAGTTCTTAAAAGGTAGGCTCTCATAAGAGAATAGCCGTTTCAGGTAGAAGTTATATCCCCTACTGTATCGCCTAGCTCCTACACACCGGAAGTAAGGTAGCTGTCTTGATATAATTCATCTATTTGATAAGATAGTTCACAAGAGTAAAGTAAGTGTCATAGGAGTCTTATACTCACTCATTGTCCTCCCACCTAGCTATACTCTACTAGTTATCTTTAGTTATCTTAAAACCTTGTCGTGTTTTGGTGTCATTACCCTTTCCTCTACATATCGATTTACCCCCTATCACTAGTTGATACTAAGTTGCTATAGACTTAAAGATCTCTCTTTTTATTAATTATTCCTAGCAACCGCTTTCTCTTGGGATAAAAATAAATAACGATACCTTGGAATATTCCCAGGTGAAGTGCTACAGCGGTATATTCTGTGCGCTTGCGGAATTATCCAATAGACAAAAGAAATACCCTCAGGCACTTCTGGCGCCGTTATCAGAGATAGCCTAACACCCTATCTCTGGTGGTTGCGCTAAGAAGTGTCAACAGCTGTCCGCCACGGTTAAGAAATCTCAAGTGCCTCGCAAAAGATTTTCTGTAGTAGTGATAGCACAATTCAAAGCATAACCTGTTTGATCCTTTGCAGTGTGGATAGATAACCGCACATGCAAACACTCGGCAAACGGTCTGAGAACAAATGCCCAACGAACAAAGGCCAATATTACTGTTGGCGGAATGGAGGAACTTCTTTCTAGTGTCTTTCTTCTTCTTTTTTCTGCCATTGAAGAATGAAGAAAACTGATTTGAAACTTATTCTCCCTAATCCTTTATTATGATCAGATCTGATCACAACAAAATGGAGAAGAAACCGGAGAAAATTTTTTCACGGCGATGACATCATCTCTGCCTCGATGCTGCCGTCCAGAACCAAAAGGCTCCACGTCGTCATATTGATTAAGATGCTGACGCCATGGTTGTCACCCTCATCTTCAATGAAGCCACCATGGAGAAGACAATTCTACTTCCCCAACACCGCCGCCGGAGAGAAGGAGGAGATAAAACTCTAATACCAAGAACTTTGATATGGAGAGACACCAACCCTAATGATTCGATCTACTAGAGAAAACTTATAAAAAAATAATGGATCCCTACTTCCTTCAACCCCTGGTGAGATGCCAGAGGGGAAGCGAGGGGAACCAACGATGGCGCTAGGGCTAAGGGCGTGCATTCTTTCTTCGTTCGGCTCTTCTGGATTTGGATAATGACATGTAACATATATTCCCTATGGTTTCCTACATGATGTCATTTTAGACAGCGACATGGTCTCTAAAAATAATATTCTATAAAATGTTTATAAAATATATTCGATATATATATTTTTATGAAACTACATTTCAAAAATAAATCTACTTACATCACTTTCATATTTTCAAACTCTACCTAAAAGAATTAATTTATAGACAAACTTGAGAATATTTGATTTAATACAACCTCAAAACGACATCCTTTAGAAAACCGGAGGGAGTATGGAAGTTGGTTATGATCATTTCAGCAATTTGGTGAGGAATACGCACACGCGCGTTCTCCTTTCGTCATCTGTAATTTGTTCTTTCTGCCTCAATATAATATTCCATATAATTTGTTCCTTCCATGCTATTTTTAATAGCAAGTATGCATTATGTTCTTGCACTGAAAACCAAAAAGCAAATGCATGCCTCTTCGGGGATTGCTTTCGCGGGTGCTTCATGGAAAGTTGGCCCGGTTTATTTCTGCAGATGTATATGTAACGTGCTTCAGTTGCAACTTGCATAGTGGATACGGTTCGTTATTGACAATTTGGCACTACCGGAAAGCCGTTATACGCCGAGTGCCTAAAGGTTTGCCGACACTGGCGAGCCCAGTCTATTGGGCACTCGACAAACAACAACTTTGCCGAGTGGCTCAACCAGGATACTCAGCGAAACTAAAACACTCGGCAAAGAAGCTATAAGCGGAGTGCTAGGGTTTGGACACTTGACAAACGAATACTCGGCAAAAGGATACACTCGGCACCAATCATCGTCCGTTAGTGGTCAGCTGCCGCCGTTAAACTTTTGCCGAGTGTCTGAAGCTGACACTTGGTAAAGAGCTTTTTTGTCGAGTGTGTTTTCACATTCGGTGAAGAAAAAACATTTTGCTTTCCCTTCCCATCAAACTTTTTCTACTATTCACATACAACATATGGTAATCATGTTAAAATTTGGTATATTTTTGTATTTTTTGTTATATTAAATTAATTAATTACATTTCAACTTATTTTTGAAACAAGTCAAATTTGAAACGCAAGTGATTCTAAAAAATGAGTATAAAAATGATATTTATGTTATTAAGCCTGATTTGAGGCCTTACCTGTGAAGTGAAAAGGAATTTCGGACATCTCCTACAAAAAAACACGACCACAAACATGAGGTCGAATGGTCTATAAATTTTTTTTAGAAAAGCAAACGAAGTCTGAAAATGATGAGATTTGAGAAGGTGTCATTAAGCTGTGGTGAAAATTTGAGAAGATTTTGCATTAATTATCACGCATGCTGCTTACAAACCAAAGTATCTCCGAAGAAGTATAGAGTTGAGGCAGTAACGGTTGAATTGGGGTTTGACTACAAAACTTTTTGTATAAGCAATAGACAACAAAGATTATTTCTTGTGAAATTTTGGTAACTTTTTAGATCTCTTTGATAATTTTAATTTTTAAATGCAATTATAGAGCTTTAATTGATATAAATTGAATTTGAGTTAGAACTCATGAAATAATGGTCTCTTATTCGTGGAAGCATCAAATATACATTATTGTGTGAATTTGACAAGGTTTTTTTAAAGAACATTCGAATAAATTTAGTAAATCACGTTATGGAAAAGAAAGAGAATACAGAAAAATCTAAAAAACTATTTGTCGAGTGCTACGAAAGAGGCCACTCGACAAACACTATCCTTTGCCGAGTCTGCCCGCCACCAACGCTCCCGACCACTCCCGCCGAAGCCACCCCCGCCCACACTCGTCAGAGCCAGCCCCGTATGCGCCCATGCCCGCCGGCGCCCACCCACCTGCACTTGTGCCCGCGCCCTGAAGACGCAACCCCTGCCCTCAACTGCCGCCCCATGCCTCGGCCCTCGTTTTCGGCCACCTCTACCCGCCAACGTCAGTACCCGGCCAACTGTGGCACTATTCCTGCACCCTCCCCCGACTGCCCTCGGCCCTACGGCCGCCTGATGCCTCTTTGTCCGACGGTTCGTGCTGGTTGGTTTGTATATGTGTTTCAGTCATGTTTGTGGTTTTTTGCCGTCATGTTGTATATGTGGTTATCGGTCATCATGCAGTTGGTGTGGTTGTCCACCATGGTGTTGTTCGTTTGTTGCGCGTTTTGGAAACCTCACCGTGTAGAGGGAGGTGCTGCCAAAATTTTAAATTGACACTATTATATTCTTTTTTTGCAGGAGAGGCTATTGCTCTGTCAAACAGGAGGGCTTTGCCGAGTGTTAGAGCCATGGAACTCTACAAACCGTATTGTTTTGTCGAGTGTCTCCACCCTGCCACTCGGCAAACAACACCATCACCGTCATCCTGTCGTTTAAAAATCTTTTTTTGCTGAGGGTCGTTTTGGCACTGGGCAAAGATGTGTTTGCCATCACTGACTTTGGTGAGTCATGTAAGCTGTGGGTTGCACTCGGCAAAGCCTTTTGTGGAGTATTTTTCTGACATCGCCGAGTGTCGCTGCCAGTTGGCAAACAGCCGGAATCCGATAGTGCGGATACTAGGTGATGGGAACAACATGTATATGCAAGTTGGTTTCACTCATTTCGAGCCTATGGTCATACATGTAGCTGTTATATGGTCCATTAAAAAACATAAATTTCTAGAGTCACCTGAAGTAACTTTTTTTGAAAGTTTGTTAATGTAGTGATTCAACAAGAGCACCATGCAAAAGTCAACTCAAGATGGAGTCTAGGTTCTCTCACTAGAGGGGGAGATCTACCCACCATCTTGTAGGCCAGCCGGCCTCCCCTGAAGCCCGTTCGACTTTTACAGCCTCATGAACATTTCACATCATTTTAAGGAATTTTTAGTCCATTCATCCAACGGTGATCAAGAGCATTCATGCGGATCGATGATGTGGCACTGGCTTGTTAGCATTCCATCTGCCCCTATAAATGGACCCCCTACCTCCTTCAAAAGCCTATCACTTCAAGTGAACAATAGTGCTCCACATTAGTAAGATAGAGAGTGAGGGAAGAGTGAGGAGGAAGTGTCGACCTATCGATGCTCTCTCTATGACTTGTAGCTTGGTGGATTCCTCTGAACTTGCTTCTGAGACATCCCTAGTAATTGACTTCAAACTAAATTAAGTATTGTGTTCATTTTGTTGATCAGGATCATGATTTTTTGAGTGCTTTATTCATTTCTATAGGAGGAGTTAAGTGGTAATCATTAGTATAAGCGTGGTGCTTAGACTTTTGTTTACCCATGGATGCACATGCTGGATCAGTTGTCGATCGCAAGAGTGACAGCTTCATTGAGTCCTCCATAGTCCACCTCCCGTCTATAGGCCAAGTAGGACCTGGATGCGATGGAAACAACCTACTCTATTTGTGCTTTTCCTTAGTAATGTCCCTAACACTAGAATACATCACTTGCTAAAGTGAGATGAGAATCATAGTAGTCCTCTCTGTAGTCCTATTTATATTTAGCCTTGTTCTTGTCTCTAGTTAAGTTAGAATTAGTTAAACTCACAAGTTTCCCAAAGTTTGAAATCTTGGAATACTTCCAATGAAAGGCCACATCAGTATTGTGCACTTGCGTATCTTTTCCGCATGCTCCTAGATGTGTCAACAAGCTTTTCTGTCGCCTTTTTTGGGGAAACGGTTGTTGTGTTAACAACGAACCTAGCTGTATCTTGTGTCTTTTTATTTTTCTTATATCATGGACATCACTCCTAAGGATGGCAATGGGGTGGGTGGAGTATTCGTGGACCCATACCTGAAACCCAACAGTGACTCCAGAACTCGCCCTGAACCATGTTTCAAGATATGATTCGCCTCCACCCCAGAACCTACCTAGTCCCCGAATTCCCCAATGGTGAAAGGTCCTCAATGGCTAGAAGGAGGGTGAATATCTCAAACAAAAATTGTACAAAATTACTAGAGAAACATGCTTAGGATGACAAACGGTGAAAAGCATGTTTTGCCTAGCCACATATCCAACAATTCTAGATAATTACAATCACTGTGGCACAGGAAAGGCTAGGCCTCTACTTCTAAATTAGTGATCTCTCAAAGACTAACTAAAGGGCATCACTAACCAAACTACTCAAGCAAGAAACTACCTTTCAAAACTAGTTACACTAAAGAGTGTAGCACAACTAGGAAAGTAAATACAACTATAGAGAGAGCTATATCAAATGTGGCAAGGCAATGAATACGAATCACAATGAATACCAAGAATCACCGAAAGATAATGAGACACAATAATTTGCTTGCCGGTAAGCTGGTCCCCGTTGTGTAGAACAACTCTTGGCGGTTCAGTTGCTAACTGGCATTCCTCAAACCAAGCCCAATAGCTGGACACCGCAAAAACCAACCCACAAGTCTGATAACTCAATGTCATGAGCAATTTACTAGAGCTACCTTGTGGCTCTCTGCCGGGGAAGGTGCAATACTACTCACAAAGGTCATCGCCCAGAGCCAGAGATAATCACCACCCTTCGCTCAATGATCCAACAACACTAGCCCATCTTGGTGTCAACAAGCTCCAAGAGTAACAGGATCAACACCAGCCCAAGTGTCGGTGTTTCTTAGCATAAGTAGAAAATTCTACAATTGGACAGAAGTACCATTGTATCTTTCACCCGAAGTAATCCTAGGTATCAGTTTCCATAGGGAACGAGAAGTGGACCAGAAAAGATCAAGAATGACCAAAGAGATAAAGTAGAAAGATGTTTCACTGGCAGAGAGAGGTTTTCCAAAGTTTTCCCAAGATCACTAGATAACTAAAGTTCAGACTTACAATACTCACTTACTTCAGAGTAGCAGTACCTTTCCGATCCTTGAAAAGACTGGGAACGAGTGATTGGGATCAGGTTGCCAAAATCTCTATGATAACGTCAATCCAAATGTGGTCGAATACATAGGTGTGGTCGGAGCTATCACCTCCGGGTCAACTTCAACTATCCATGGGGTTGGATGCAAGCTTAGTAAAGTCTAACCTAGAAACTACAGTTGCGCTAGTGATTATTACTTTAGCCCGGATCTTAAGACTAGATCACTCAGTCGAGCGGCGTTCCTGTAAGTGAAGAACGATAAGAAGTAAAGTTAGTTAAATAGTTTCTTAGAAACTCCAAAGAATAACCTCAGCCTTACTCAAAGATGAGTCATCTCTGAATTGGTACAAAGTCGAGGAGGATCCAACAAACCCAGCTCCTCCTTAACTCTATTCATGCCCCTTTGGCATAGCTCCCAGCCCCAGCTTTACTCCCAGCTTCCACAGAACCATGCCAAACACCTAAAACATGTCTAGATTTTGGTAGCGAGCTGATGAGAATCACTTCTCCATTTACACTACGTATTGAGTGCTAAAAAAACCCGCTCCCCACCAATTCCCGCTGCTCCCCATTCATTTCCCATAGGAATCACTTCAGAATTGATTCTCGTCTACTCCCCACCTCACTCCTCACCAGAATCACTCCTTTGAAGAATTAAGTGAAGCTAGAGAATCAAGAAGTGAATCTCTACCGAAGTGGCCCTTCGTCTCACTCACTTCCTATTTTCTAAATATTACAACTATGTGAGATTCACCTAGAGGGACACTACTACAAAATATATGATGAATAAATGTTGCTCAACCATGTAGGTGTGTGTGCAAGAAGGAGGCCTCACCATCTATAAATAGTAGTGAAAGGTTGGTTTTGCGAGTGGTTTCCTTGCATGCACCCAAGCAACTAACGTGAGAAGGCCACCAGAGAGTGCCTTGAGGAAGGTTAGTACGGGAGGTGGTGCTAGGGTTGTGGTCGCCCTCTGGTGTGTGTTGATGGTAATTATTGTTTACTAAAACCCATTAACTAACCATGAAAAAGGGTATAAAACCAATCACCAACATAGACTAGGGTTTAAACTGATAGAATTCCTTGAGTTTTGGTGAATATGTTTTTTACATGGTGTAAGTGGGAAAAGAACCAAAGAAGACCAACATGTCGGACTAATATGTCGAATTCCATGCTGATTTTTCATCAAGAACATTCTAGAGGACACCAGAGACCCACCTGCAAAAGCGGGGCCTGGTAGTGAGGGGGGTCGGCCAAACTCACCCCTGGCCCCATCTGTCAGCCTCTGGCTTGGTATGTCAGTTCTCCATCACCTTTAAGATTGCATCTAGTCTGTTGCTCAAGGTTGGTTTGATCTGAGGGCTGAGATTCACCTCTCCGGCCTATATATGGCCCCAAACCCCCAGGGTTTCAAATGGAGAAGAAGAGAAGATAGATTAGATCAAGAAGAAGGAGTCTTCCCCACCAGAGATTAGGGTTAGCTACTGTTGATGGTAGTTATTGATTATTTTTACCCATCAACTAAACATGAATCAAGGGCATAAAACAATCCACAACATAGGTATAGAGTTTGATTCTAACAAGTTCCACGAGTTTTGGTGTTCTCACTTGTTTTGAGATGCAAGGATATGCAAGGTTTCAACATATAAAAGTATATAAAATAAGTAATTGAAGTTCATAATTGCATAGAGCTCGTCAAGACGATCGAAATGGACCTATAGTTTGTAATATTTGGAGTCCTGGAGAGAAAGATATCGAATATACAACGAACACTAACATAAGAATATTCTAGAAGACACCACAACGAAGGAGGGGCCCACCTGGCACATGGGGAGTTTGGCTGAACTCACCCCCAATTTGGCCGAACCATCTAGAAAGCCATTTCATCTCCTCTTTTTCGTGGACTCTTCGACCGCCTTAGGGTTTGCGTATCCACCGTTGATCAAGGTCGGTTTTATCCAAGGGCTATCATGCATCCTACCTCCCTATATAAGCAGGCCCCTGGCCTCTGAATCAATTCATTCTATTCCATTCAATCTTACGTAAACCCTAATTGAGAGGTGTCCTAAGAAAGGATAATCTCTCAACAAGACCAACACTTAGAAAATAGAGAGAGACGAAAGGAGAGAGATTTGAGGAGAAGCCGGCCTATCGGGATTCTCCTCGACCTTGTACCTCGATGGATCGTTCATCTATGAGCTACATCTAGGTTCTTCAATTGGCACTTTCATATTCTCTAGTTAATTAAATTCAGTTCTTTACTTTATTTTACTTACAGGAACTCCACTTGTATTGAGTGGTCTAGTCTTAAGATCTTGATAAGAGTAGTAATCATTAGTGCAAACATGGTGTCTAGGCTAGTGTTTACCTGAGTTTGCGCCCAATCTTTCGGTTCATTGTGGTAGCCCTAGAGGTGACAGCTCTATCAGGTCGTTGCAATCCACCATGTTAGGGTTGGTGTTCGTAGAGCTTTTTGGCTGCCTTCTCCCAATTACCCCTTCCCAGTCTTTTTGTGAATCAGAAAGGTACTGTTGCTCCAAAGTTAGTAAAGTATAGTAACCCTGATCCTTAGTTATCTAGTATAAGCCCAGAAAGCCCTTCTCTACCCACCAAAAACATATATTTTATCCTTGGCCAACCTTGTTACTTGCCAATACACTTCGCGTTCTCCGTGGAAATAGAAACCTTGGAATACTCCCTAGTGAAAGCTACAACGGTATCCGTGTGCTTACGGATTTATCTATGTGTGTTCACAAATACTGACAAGCTTCCTGGCACTATTGCCGGAGAACAGTAGCTGTGCTAGTTTAGAACCAAGTTCGTCCATTAATCCTTTTTCCTTTTACCACAACCC
Organism: Eremochloa ophiuroides; assembly: GCA_038502445.1. NCBI lineage: Eukaryota > Viridiplantae > Streptophyta > Magnoliopsida > Poales > Poaceae > Eremochloa > Eremochloa ophiuroides. The sequence goes on from JAHLJS010000007.1 coordinate 45,151,989, forward strand.
TTATCACATGGATTCCACTACTATTCATGAATACTCCGCTTCAAAGGGCGAGTTCTTAGAGCCACCACAATCATCAAAGCCAATCACAGCCTCTGGCTATGAACTTCATCCTGGCATTATAGATATGGTTCGGGAGCAATCCTTCTCTGCCCTAGAAGATGACAATCCTTACACCCATCTTACGGAATTTGAGCAATTGTGTTCATGTCTGTCTATTGCTGGCATTACACAAGAGACCATTAAACTGAAGTTGTTTCCGTTCTCCCTTTTGGGTTGAGCGAAATAGTGGTATGCTCATACCGTAAGAGATGTAAGTGGAAATTAGGATGAACTTTGAGATAAATTTTGTCTTTCTTTCTTCCAACTTTCCCGAATCGCTGCCATTAGAATAGAAGTTCTTACATTTCAATAAAAAGAGGAGACATTAGGAGCAGCCTAGGCTATGTTCAATTGTTCATGAGCCTTATTAACTCTGGTCCAAACCTTTCCTTGCTAGACCACGTTCTTTTATAACACCTTCATCTTGGCCTTAGCAAGAAAGCTGCTCTGTATCTCGACATATCTTCCGGAGGATCGTTCTCGCATAAAACCATTAGTGAGAGAAAATCCATTCTTGAGAAAATCCCTGAAAACACCCCTTACACTGGCGTATTTGATGAGTTTCTTGAAGAAGAAAAAGAAGTCGAGCCAAGTCCTGACCAACAGGAGGAGTTACACGCAACCGAATCTGAAATCCCTTCAAATTGTTCTGCTGATTTGGTTGTCGAAGAACCCCCACCATAGGAACACAACATATTTTGGAAGATGATGAACTTTCTCCTTCCATGTTTCCCTTTGAAATCGAGGAAGATCTCTTTGAAGATTTTGTCTATGCCTCAAATTTTCTAGTTCAAGTGAAGCCTCTGACACATTCTGTGACATTTGAGAATGACGATGGTTCACAAAATGAGTCTTTCCTGATGGAACACATCACACAACTCTCGGGCATCATGAGTCATGAATGTGGCAGAAACAGAGTTATCCACTGAGATATCCCGAATCATTGCCCCATTAGATGTTCTATCATGCACTCTTAGGGAAACACCCTTAGAGGTATAATCCTACTGTTGGGATAAATATCATTTCAAGGGCTTTAGCTGAAAACTTTGCCTTAACGAATCCATGATCCCATCTCATGAGCTTTTAAGAATTCATTCAAGAGTTACTCTAGAGAGTTATCGGGTCATGAGGTCTATTCCGTTCCACATAAAAGGCTCCGAGTACCGACTAGATTTTCATATCTATGATATTTCGGATAGATTTTCATATCTATGATATCTCGGATAGGCCCCTTTTGGTTGGTTTACCGTTATGGACACTTTTCAGGAAAGACCAAATAAGGGTCTCTTGAATTTAAAGCTGGGAAATTCTCCTATCGTTGTCTCACTTGCATGCTCACACAACGCGATAGTAGAACCCAAGCCTGAACAAGACCCCATTGAGGATGTCTTAATGGCATCTTAAGAAGACATGGCCAAACCAACTCTCGATGATGAACACTTCATCCAAGAAGAGGAGGACCTAGTATAGCCTGTTGAACTAGACCAAATGGAGGTGTCATCACAACCCTTAGTTGAACTAAAACCTCTTCCTTCTAGCCTAAAATATGTCTTTCTCAACAACAACAATGAAACCCCTAATTATAAGTGACAAGCTTTCCTAAGTAGAAACCCATAGACTTGTCACTATTCTAGAAAGGCATAAATTGGCAATAGGTTACTCACTCCAGGACCTCATAGGGATTAGTACCACTCTCTGCACTCATCATATCCCTATTGATCTTGATTCTGCACCCTCAAGGGAGCCACAACGGAGACTTAACAATGCTATGTGAGAGGTTGTTAAGAAAGAGGTCCTTAAGCTTTTGCATGCTAGAATTATTTACCCCGTGACTCATAGAGAGTGGGTTAGCCTTGTCCATGTTGTGCCAAAGAAAGGAGGAATGATGGTTGTCAGGAATGAGAAGAATGAACTTATTCCTCAATGAACTGTCACTGGATGGCGGATGTGCATTGACTATCAAAAGCTCAACAAGGTCACAAAGAAGGATCACTTTCCATTACTATTCATTGATGAGATGTTAGATTGTCTCGCGAATCATTCCTTCTTTTGTTTCCTTGATGGTTATTCTGGATATAACCAAATCCCAATCCACCCTGATGACCAAAGTAAGGCCACTTTACATGCCCGTATGGAACTTACGCATACCGACGGATGTCATTTGGATTGCGTAATGCCCTAGCTTTTTTCCAATGGTGCATGATGTCCATTTTCTCAGACATGATTAAGAAAATAATGGAGGTGTTCATGGATGACTTCACTGTCTATGGTAAAATCTTCAATGATTGTCTTGAGAATTTAGACAGTCTTACAATAGTGTGAAGAAAAGCACTTAGTCCTGAACTAGGAGAAATGCCATTTTATGGTTCAAGAAAGTATAGTGCTAGGACACAAGTTGTCCGAATATGAGATAGAGGTGGATAAAGCAAAAATTGAAATCATCAACCAACTTCCCCCTCCCACACATGTGAAAGGCATTCATAGCTTTCTAGGCCATGAAGGGTTCTATAGATGTTTCATCGAAAACTTTTCTCAAATTACTAGACCCCTGACTAGCCTCGTAGCCAAAGATACACCTTTCATTTTTGATAATGAGTGCCATGAAGCCTTCCAAATTCTAAAGAAGGCACTCATTTCAACTCCAATCATCCAACCACCCGATTGGACGTTGCCTTTTGAGATCATGTGTGATGCTAGCGACTTTGCTGTAGGAGCTTTTCTTGGCCAAACAAAGGATAAAAGGCACTATGCTATGTCCTACGCTAGCAAAACCTTGTCCGGCCCACTACTCAATTATGCTACCACAGAAAAAGAGATGTTGGATGTTGTCTTTGCAATAGACAAGGTTAGATCTTACTTAATGTGGGCAAAGGTAATTATTTATACAGATCATGCTGCTCTTAAATACCTCCTCACTAAGAAAGATGTTAAGCCTCGGTTGATCCAATGGATTCTTTTGCTCCAAGAATTTGACATAGAAATAAGAGATAAGAAAGGAGTAGAAAATTCGATAGCCGATCATTTGTCTAGGCTTCAAAATAAGGAAACACATGAGTTACCAATTAATGACTATCTGAGGGACGACACACTCCTCAAGGTAACACACTTTGACCCTTGGTACGCGAATATTATGAACTCTATGGTCGCAGGATATGTTGCACCAGGGGAGGACAAGAGGAAACTCAAGTACCAAAGTCGTTTCCACTTTGGGATGATCTATATCTCTATCAAGTTTGTTCTGATGGACTGATATGGATATGTGTCCCAATGGAAGAAGCCACAAATATCATAGACAGATGTCATGCATCACCCTATGGAGGACATTATGGAGCATTTCGTAAACATGCTAAGATCTGGCAAAGCGGATTCTTCTGGCCAACGATGTATCAAGATACAAAGGAATTTGTTAGAAGACGTGTCAGATGTCAAAAGCATAGAAACATCAACACTCGGGATGCAATGCCACCCATGAGCAACCTCCAAGTGGAATTGTTTGATGCCTGGAGGATTGACTACATGGGACCATTCCCAAAGTCTGGAGACACCGAATACATCTTGGTAGCTGTGGATTATATGTCCAAATGGATAGAAGGATTACCATGTTGAGCTACTGATTCCAAGCACGCTAAGAAGATGTTCCATGAAGTGATATTCCCAAGATTTGGAACACCCCGATTCGTCGTAAGTGATGGAGGATCACATTTCATCGACAAGTGCTTTAGACAGTTCCTAGCAGAATGACCACTAGTCAGACCGTGCCAACAACCAGCTTGGGGGCGGACCCCCACATAGAGGTAAGTTCCTTGAACCATTTCATTTAAAGTTCTTGCTTTTTGCTTGCAGTAGTAATAATATACTTAGTGTATGAGAGTAGTAATAAATTAGGTTTGCTTGAATAAAAGAACTTTGAGAATCATACACCATGAATTGGATAGGTCATTGGTCTAAGTACTTAGAAGTTCTTCCAAACTAGAGTGCAATTAGTTTGACTAAAAATTCATCCTGTATTCGATATTTGTGGGAGCATGCTTGATCTAGGTCTAAGTAATTGGTAAACCTGATACAAGAAAGTTTGAGCTTCTATTCATCTTGTTGTTTGTGACATTAAACTCCGGATGCTTTACTCTTTGAAAATGCTAAAATCAACATGTGAGTTCCTTTTTTACAAAGTTTAATTCCTACCAAAGCCAAATATGAAACTTAGATTAGGAAAACCCTTCTTATATGCTGCTTGTATTTGCATTGACTTTAGTCAAGCTTTATGATACCTTATGAGAGCTTTATCATACTTTTGAAATCAATTTCACGCACACACCACTCTCACATAGGCACTATACCTACACTGCGGTAGGCACCGAAACATGTCATTCGACCCAAAAATGTTTTGCTCCTACACTGGGAGTAAATACCAAAATATAGGTTGCCACCAAATAAATGCTCCAAGTTCTTGTAGCTATCTCTCAAAAGTTTTGTTACGGAGAAGGGGCATGTGGCTATGCAAAATGTGAGATGAGAAAAAACAATGGATACAAAGATGCCCACCTGAGAGGTAAAAATGGACATGTGTCCGAATAAAAAAAATAAAGCTAGCCCATGTTGTCCTGCAACATAATTTTCAAGTTCCAAAAAAGAGAGATTATTTTCAAGGAGCAAAAGTAAAATAGGATTGACCACCATACATATACCCATTCCACACATACATGCGCATCTTGATTTGATTATATGACTTAACTCTCTTTGGATCCATTATTTGACTTTATAATATATGCTTTGCAAGTATGTGTCCACTGTCTTCCCCACCTATGAGCTCCACATAAGCCTTATTAGATGTAGGGAAAAGGCATGTCACCATTTTCCCTTGGTAAACAAATACAATATACATGAGAGACTTGAGAGGGTCATATAAAGGAAACTCTGAGTTTTATTTTGAAAATATACAAAAACACCAAAACAGAGGTGAAATAATCAACTTTAGATTTAGTGCTTGACTTAATTGTTCTATCTTCTAATTACCTAAGACCAAGTGAAGGTAATAGCCCCATGGTTGCAGGTAATATGGAAGAGTTTGAAAGTTAGATTAATCACTCTGGTCTGGTAGACAATTTTTAATTGGAGGCATGTGTGCTTGAGTCAACTATTAACATGATTGTTTGCTCAGGGACGAGCAAAGGATAATCTTGGGGGAGTTTGTTGATGGTAATTATTTTTTAATTAAAACCATCAACTAACCATGAAAAAAGGGCATAAAAACAATCATCAACATAGACTAGGGTTTAAACTGATAGAATTCCATGAGTTTTGGTGAATCTGTGTTTTATAGGGTATAAACAGGACAAGAACCAAAAAGACCCACAGTCAGACTAATACGTCAAATTCCACACTGGATTTTCATCAAGAATATTATAGAGGACACCAGAGACCCACCTACAAATGTGGGGCCCATTTGGCATAGAGGGGGGTCGACCGACCCCACCCCTGGGTCAGCCGAATCCTAGCCACCGGTAAGCCTCCGGCTTCATATGTTGGTTCTCCACCATCTTTCTGATTGCATCTGGTCCGTTGTTCAAGGTTGGTTTGATCCGAGGGCTGAGATTCACCTCTTCAACCTATATATACAGGCCCAGACACCTAGAGTTTCATATGGAGAAGAAGAGAAGATAGATCAAATCAAGAAGAAGGAGTCTTCTCCATCAGAGATTAGGGTTAGCTACTCAAAGTTCCAATTTAGAATTAGTTGGCTAGATTTAAGTAGAGTTGGGCTCTGGCTTAGGATTCTGGAGCCATTGTCATCTGGAGGCCGGTAATTCCGTTGACTTTCCTCATGTTATGACTCTATTGTATTTCACTATTATATTTTTGTTTATTATGTTCCTAGTTTATTCTAGTAGTATATTTGATATAGCCATAATTGATAATGAGTTTATGCATGAGATCGCAAAGCGCTTAATTCAATACTCGAGTGAGTTAAGTGGTCGACCTTATGTAGGCGTGGTGCTAAGAAATTGTTTGCCTGCGAATGCACTCTATATGTCGGGTCATGTGTTATCATACTCCTGTTGTGTCCTTTGTAGGCCACTCCCCATATGTAGAGATAGTAGAACTTGATTATGATGGTAGATTTGCTATGTTCTTGATCTTCCTGAGTATTGTTCCTTATGCATAGATAAAAAGTCATTATGCTATACATGATTGTATATTTAGTAGAGTAGATGAAAGACTTAGTAAATTAGGAATAACATAATAATTCAATCTCCTCATTAATCTCCTGTTTGGTTGACTTTAATCATGAGTAGTCTATACCTATCTCTGTACTCATCTAAGCCTTGTTTACCACATTTATCTATACTTTATGATTGGCTTACCCCTATCATAAGTAGTGTATTTGCATCTATCAAATCCTGCCTACTCCATACCTCCTCCCTGTGGTAAAAATATAAATCGACAACCCTGGTACTTGAGTAAAATGCTACAATGGTATATATTATCTATGTGCATGCAAATACTTTGGATTCAAGATTAGTTATATATTATTCTCTCTAGTCACTTGCATTAGTAATAACTGCTTAGTATTATTCTAGGCAGTGCCCAAACATGTCTTATATTCATGCTTGGGATGACAACTTAGTTATTATGAGGGATTTCGGTTTATGAGAGATGGCTAAGTAATTAACCAAGGACATGTTAAGAAATACCAACAGTGTGACCTCCCCGCGACTATCTTTCGCATGTTGGTCTTTCGCACAATGGTTTCTTGTTGGCCTGGACCACAGCCATGTCAGTTGTTCACCCATATTCATCAAGTAAATTTGCTTTTCATATTTTCTCCTTAGTTTCGCATGGGCTTCATTAATGAAATGATCATTTCCTAATGACTTTTGGCCCTTTTCTATATGTTTTTATGTTTGTTTTTCAAAACAAGGATAATTTACCAAAACTAGTGGCAATGGTTAGTTTATAATCCTATCTCTAAGTTTGGTGTTATTTTGGTTTTATTTTATTCAAATGTTAGTGCCAAAAATAGATACTAAGGACCACTATCACTAAGTCACCGAACTAGTCCCACGAGATGCAAACCACTAAGCAATGCTCTAGAGGCTCTCCAATCTCACCCAAATGTGATCACAAGTGAATGCAACTCCTACGCACTCGGGTACCTATAAGAAAGTACCATATGACCTATACGAGCCTTTCTCTGGTCTTGTTATCCTCATTTGACGGTCCTTGCTTGTACCAGGGAGCTTTATACTTGGGACATGCATCCAAGTCTTTATATTTGTCTCCACATTACAATATGCAATTGTTGAAACACGCATGGATTTTCTCAACCTTGAGGCTGATTGGGCAGATCATTTGCTTGGCTAGGTATGTCTTTTCTCATAACTCATTACCCTTTGGGAGCGATTTCTTCATTACAACTAACAAGTTATCGAATCCTTTATCACTCAATACATTTGTTGATTTGAAATCTAATAGCATGATGTCGGCTTCCAGTTTACTTATTGGGTAGCCCGGATACAAAGGTGTTTGTGCATCCTTTCTCATTATCTCCAGCTTTTTCAACTGTGCAGCACTAAGGAATCTGCCCTGCACACCATGTAGGAGCTGAAAAATGCCATTGTTTTCGTCTATGTCATCAGGTAACGTATTCATAAACACATCATCATTGGTTGGCGCAAGTTATGTGTAATCAGTAGCCACAAACCCATTTAGGGTACACCGGGCATGGACACACCATCATTGTTTTATTGTAGAACATTCTGACCAACCTCCCATGCATAGTCCAAATCGTGTTACCTCTCATGAACCCCTAGTTAATCAAGTGCAATCGTATATGCTCTATGTCACCCTATTTTCTTGTATTCTTACAATCTTTGTATGGGTAGAATACATGCTGATGTGAGTTCCCAGCATTAGCTCTAGTGAGCTTGATGAAATCGTCGATGCCCGTCAAGTACCATCTGTCTATACCATATGTCCACCCTCGATCCATGTCTGCATAGAGAAAATGGGCAGAAGAAATATAGCAAAGTTAGAATTGGAGTCTTTATGAATAATATTGTTTGAAGCACATGAGTACAATGTATTCTACGATAAAAATTGAAATTGGTAGCCCTATAAAAATTGAAATAGTACCTATAGAAAATAATTATTCTACAACATGCCACATTAAAATGGAGACACAAATTCCAAAAAAATTGAGCCTTTATCATAAACAATATTATTTGCAGTTCATGGTACAATTAATTCTACCATAATTGAAATTGGTCCCTTATTTTGAATGCCAATTATTCTACGCAAATAATTAAAGAAAAATAGAAATAGGTAGCCCCATAAAAATTAGAATTTCTAAAATAATTATTCTATAACATGTCACATAAAAATAGACACAAATGACAAAAAAGACTTGGTCATGAACAACAATGTAGCTCCAAACAATGGATTGGTAGGTCTCACATGGATTTGCACACATCAAAATCAAATTTGGTATGGTTCATGAAGCAATCGTGTATATTCACCACAATTTTGATGCCTTGCTCAAGATCCAACTGAAATGTGCTCTCTAAATTGGAGAAATTAAACAACCACAATAAGAATCAATCTCCAAACACCAAAGCATTGTGAACCTATAAATCTAAAGGAATATGCTTGTTACTAACCTTAAGCTAGAAGATCATGTCCATGCTTGAAAATCTGAGAATTTCCTTGAGCAATTTGGTGAAGAGTAGCTGCAACAAAGGAGGGGAGGGGAGACAACGCTCCTCTCTGCTCTGTGCTACTAAGACAGATGTGGGAGGGAGAGGTTGTGCTTATGTACTATGGACATATCACTGTCGGTCGGTTGGTGGCTGCCGGTTCTAGCCACCAACCGACAGTGATATGGTCCTTTACTACCTGTTCGGGTCATACTCCAATCATTTTTGCTCTACTCAGAGCATGAACCGGCAGTGAAGATATATCATTGCTGGACCAACATAATCCGATAGTGATGAGTCAGAAGTGATGATTGAATCTAGTAGTGTTCAAAGGTTAGTTCTGCTAGAGGTGGTAGCTATTTGTTTATCACTTTGGTTATGCAGAAATTTGATTTGATGTTTGAAAAGAAATTTGCTTATTCTCCTTTTCAGGTGGTACATTCGAATATCCATTTGCTCTGCACTTGTCTTGTCCTTTAGAGGGTTACTTCACGGGCTTTGGTTTTGTAGCTAACATCGCAACAATAATTAGTGCAAGCGGTAGTGATGTTTTTTTTCTCCCAGGCACATAGGCTGAGGATTAATAGTCATTAGAGTGTTAGGCTCTCATTTGTTTTTGTTTAGGTTGTGTGCTTTTTATTCATATGTCGAAGCTCGGAAGTGAATTCAAAATTATTGTATCGACTCGATGTAATGATTGGGAATTAATAATAGTGTTTCTTTATTTAAAAAAGTGGACTAAATGCTAAGATGAACGGGAGGAGAGACAAGAGAAGTGAGATGTAAGTTATTGTCAGTTTAAGCTCAAGAACAAAATACCTTTACGAGAGGAGAAAGTGGGCAAAATATATTGATGCTAGAAGCTAGAAATGTTTTAGGAAGTAATTGTTATATAGATGGGCTTATAGACCGACTGTAATACATATATACGGCCAGTAACGAGCTATATTATTACCCATGCTCTTCTTTGCTAGGCATTGCCAAAGCTGATCTAGGAGACCGTTTGGTTCATACACCCGTAATGCAAACGTAAATAAACTCAGTTTAGTTCTGTTTCCCATCGTAACGTCGACTGCAGGCTTAATTTGTTTATCTGTGTTTCCAACATGACAACCAGACAGCTCGTAAGAGCCTATGAGGTGTGAGATAGTGGTTCGATGCCCATTATTCTTATTGGTACTCAATTATTGTTGTAGTTTGATGACGGAAAGGTTTGGGTATTGTTTATAAAGTTTAGATACTTGTTAATATGAGCATCTATACAACCCTGGTATGAACCTGGACAATTCTTGTTTCTAACTTATCTGCTCGTGCCCACGTTTATGTTGGGAGGACATATATGTAACTAAAGAACAAAGATTCTGCATAATACTAACTGCAAAAAGTACATATGTAGTTGCTCTAGACAAAACATAACTAATAGTACTACATATGTACGTATTTACGTATTGTAAATGACAGCAATTGCTGAATCGAAGTACAAAACTACAATTAGCTAGGTTCCCTAGTCCTAGACTCCTAGTGGTATATACTATGCAATTAGATGGCCTTTGTTTCCGTTAGTGGTTGTTGCTATCATAGTCCAAATAGTGGGCTCGATTGCCTGTGCCTATTAAGAAAAAGTAGGGTGTGTACTGTGTGCCTATGAGTAACCTTCAATATTGTCACGTTCGATGTCTTCTTCACAAGAACCTGACAAACTAGTTACTGCTGTCCTCTCAACTACGGCTTATTGTTACTTAGCTAATCTCTACCCCGAACCTTCCTATCCAGAAAGATTTTGTAAATTCTGATTGTTTTACTACATGTTGATCCAAACGTCATTTTCTGAGGTGGACTCTGTGTACTATATAATTATCCTAACAGCCAAATTTTCTAATGTAGACTTTGTTTTTAGGCATGAGGTTTGAGAGGGACTAGAAGGAAAAATAAAGTACGACACAGAAGCATCCATGGATGTTGATGCTGAACTGCCCAAGGCAAGACAGTATTCTACAAATCTACTCCCTTTATTCCTACATAATCATGGTTTTTTTTTTTTTTTTACTTTCGTACCATAAGTTTCACAAGTTTTTTTAGAAAATACGTGCGATATTTAAATTTTCAATTAAATCTATCAGGAAAACAGATTCAATGATGTATCTAATAATATTAATTGTGTACTATAGATATTAATAGTTTTTATAAAACCATTTAATATTATTTCTCGGAAGACGGAGGGAGAGTACTGCTCGCAGGAATTTTAAACATAAAAAGATGCCCTTCAGACTGACAGCACAACACCCTGCCCTAGTTTATACAAGAGTCATCGTTGGCACTGAAATCCATCTAGGTGATGGGGTTACACGAAGGATCGACAATTTATTCATAAGCGAGGAGTTGCTGTGCTTCTGAGAAGGTGTGTGATTTGTTTGTCTTTCAGATGCGTATTAAAATAAACAGAGATCGATCAACATGTGTGCTTAATTAATGTGTCTGGCAAACGGCGGGGTATTCTAGGAATGAAAGGAATTCACGAATAATTAGAATTTTACAGAAAGGAAAAATAAGTTTGATCTCCATTGTCCAAGAAGAAAACTTATTCAATTTTATACAGAAATATGTTTCAACACTGCATAGGTTTTTAAAACCTTAAACAAATCAATTTTGGGAGACAAGTGGAAAGATAATTTTGGGAGACAAAGTATTTCCATGGTAATATATATAAACTATCAAAAAATCATTCTTCAACAGCAATGTGCATAATTGAACTTCCATTTAAGATGACGTTTAATCTTTTTTATGTGCAGATCTAATTTGAAGGACCATATTATATATCACTCCCATTACACATGCTGTCTTTAATACTGCTTCTAAAGTAATATGTAAATGATTGGGTTGTTTCTATTCTCGATGTATACGCAAATGTGATTGAGTTATATATAAAGATATATAATCAGAAGGTAACATGATTCTGCACCAAGATCTCTGTATTTAACACATGATATTTCCTCTGGATCTATTGGTTTGGCAATGTTGTGAGCCTCGACAAGCTTAGGTTAACCGTGGCTTCGTCATAAACTTGATGACTTGCAGTATTCCGGTTGAATCCTACACATTGGTTTCCCAACCAATTAATTGACGAGCATCTTAGCTTGGGAAAGTTAACAAATTTGGAACAGAGTCCAGTATCATTTCTGCTCAGAATCCAACATAGTCCTAACTCTAGCTAGGTAAACCGTAGACCGTCGGTGGTGCGTGTACCTGCATTAATTGGTTCACAGCAACATAATAATATAATTATTTAGTTAAATGTGGCGGGAGCACGCCTGGTTATCATCACTTCAATTTTGTAGAAAAGAAAATTTGTATAATATGTGCTCTCCTTGAAGATTCAGGACCAACTGTCGTAATTCAACACAATGGAAGAGAGAGAGAGAGAGTTCGTCCTAACCAGAACACGAAGGAAACAAACAATGGGTGAGGAAAATTCTAGGTACACAAAGTAATAATACTAACTAATAAGAGTGTTTGATTGCATGGACTAAAAATTGATAAGTATTCATTTCAAAAAAATTAATAAGTATCAAATATAGACTAGTTATAAAACTAATTACACAGATAGAGTCTAATTTACGAGATGAATCTATTAAAACTAATTAATCTATCATTAAAATATGTTTATTGTAGCACTACATTGTCAAAACCCGGATTATTTAGTCTTATTCGTTTCATGAACTATCCTTTAGCGATATATTTAGTTTGTAATTGGTATATATTTAATACTCCTAATTAATATCAAACATTGGAACGACGTGACATGGACCAAACACGGAAACACCCCAATCCACGGAATTTGGTCTCGGAATGGTAAGGACAATTCGATTATGCCACAGATCGATCCTTGCAATAATAAGACTGAAGTTGCTCCACCGAATCGAATCCAAGCAGCTAGCCCGGCCGGGCACAAGATAAATACAAGTCGATATCAACTGTCTATATGCATTTAGGATGCATTTAAGACACTAAGACGACGGTATGAGCAATTATTTGGGAGACCGGTGGATTTCCAAAAGAGCAAACAGGCGGTCGACACGGCGACGCCAAACGCAAAGAGCTCCCCTGATCCCCTCCCCGCTCCCCAGCCAGACAAACAAGTGGGGAGACCTGGCCTGCTGCTGCCTTCCCAATCTCGCTCGCCTCTTCATTCCCCCCCTCTACAAAAACGTGGGCATTAACAAGGACCCAAGGGGCAGGCAGCATGGACCTCCAATGGCGACCCTGCCGACCCTCCCCCTCCACCCGCCCTCCTCATATATCCATCCCAACCCTATACATATATGTCTCCCTCGCTCGCCGAATAGTAGTCTGCACACTGTCTCTCCCATATGCATGCTTCTTCCTCTCAATCAGTAGCTGCTAGGTGCTCTCTCCCTAGCTAGCTACCTTCTCACTAGAGAATAGCGAGAATTCTTGTTGGAAGTACTAACGTACACACAAGACAATCATGATCTGCTTCTACATGCTGTGGCTGCCGGCGTGCTGCCTCCTCCTCCTGTACAGCGTCGGACTCCGGTCCGGCAGCAGCCACGGCAGCGGGCCCCGGAGCTACCCGGTGATCGGGTGCCTGGTGGCCTTCTACCAGAACCGGTGGCGGCTGCTGGACTGGTACACGGAGCTGCTGGCGGTGTCGCCGACGCAGACGATCGTGGTGGACCGGCTGGGCGCGCGTCGCACCGTGGTGACCGCGAACCCGGCGAACGTGGAGCACATCCTCCGCAGCAACTTCGGCAACTACCCCAAGGGGAAGCCCTTCACCGACATCCTCGGCGACCTGCTGGGCACCGGCATCTTCAACGTCGACGGCGAGCTGTGGTACGCGCAGCGGAAGCTGGTGAGCCACGAGTTCTCGGCGCGCGCGCTCCGGGATCTGGAGTTCGCCGTGCTGGAGGACGAGGCCCGGGAGCGCCTGGTCCCCGCGCTGGCGCTCGCCGCCGCCCGCGGCGACGCCGTCGACTTGCAGGACCTGCTCCGCCGCTTCTCCTTCGACGTCATCTGCCGCGTGTCCCTGGGCGTCGACCCGGGATGCCTGGACCCCGCATTGCCGGCGGCGCCGAGGCTCGCCGCCGCCTTCGACGCCGCCGCGGGCATCATCGCCCGCCGCGGCGCCGCGCCCGTCGCCGCCGTGTGGAAGGCCAAGCGCGCGCTGGACCTGGGCTCCGAGCGCCGCCTGCGCCAGGAGATCAGGGTCATCCACGACGCCGTCATGGACCTCATCCACATCCGCAAGAAGGAGCGCGGCCTGCAGGTCAACGCCGGCGGCGGGGACGACGACGGGCGGCGGAGCGACCTGCTGTCGCGGATGATCGAATGCGGGTACCCGGACGAGGCGATCCGCGACATGGTGATCAGCTTCATCATGGCGGGGCGCGACACCACATCGTCGGCGCTGACGTGGTTCTTCTGGCTGCTCACCCGCCACCGCGACGTGGAGCGGGACGTGCTGCGGGAGATCACCGGCGGCGGCGACGGCGGCGCCGGGGCGGGGGCGCAGGGGAAGATGCGCGTGCTCCACGCGGCGCTGTGCGAGACGATGCGGCTGTACCCGCCGGTGGCGTGGGACTCGAAGCACGCGGCGGCGGGGGACGTGCTCCCCGACGGCACCCGCGTGGAGCGCGGCGACCGCGTCACCTACTTCCAGTACGGGATGGGGCGGATGGAGTCCATCTGGGGCGCCGACGCAGCCGAGTTCAGCCTGCGGCGGTGGCTGGCGCTGCCGGAGGACGGCAGCGCGGCGCCCCCCGCCGCGGTGGCCGGCGTGTCGCCGTTCAAGTACCCGGTCTTCCAGGCGGGCCCGCGGACGTGCCTCGGCAAGGAGATGGCCTTCGTGCAGATGAAGTTCGTCGCCAGCACCGTGCTGCGGCGGTTCCAGCTCGTGCCCGTCGACGAGGGCCGCGTGCCGGTGTTCCTGCCGCTCATGACGGCGCACATGGCCGGCGGGCTCAACGTGACGGTCAGGACCAGATCGGGGGAACCACCCATTGCCGCTGCTGCTGCTGCAGCTGGGTCGGCACTCGGCAGGGAATTGATGAGTAGCTAGTCCACTGCTCGATCGATCGATCCTTGCGATCCAGAATTATATATATATATTTAACCCTCCTCATGTAAGTACGACAAATTGAAATCAGGATTATTATTTAGTTCCTACTACGATTATTAAATGTATACATTATACATAAATTGAAATTCATGAGGACGACACGTACTGTTTTCGCTGCTTATTACAGACACAGCAGTGTACACTTATGTACTATATCGACCATGATCGATCATATGAAAGAGATGCACAGCAAGCATACATATTTGCAGCCATATATACATATCCAGCAAAGATACGCCCATATATTATACTACTCCCTAGGAGTAGAAAATAATTTCCATATATAGGGTGCATTTTCTATACTCCCGAGAGTAGTTACTCCTATCTTTAAAAAACCACCTTGCGTATGTATTCATACTTATTTATCACTTTGAGTATGTTTACATACTTATATTATGGTGCTCCAAATCTTCCTACGCGAAAATTTTTTAAGGGAACTCATACTTTTTAATATATTACGAAAATGCCACTTACTGTAGTATATAAAATAAGTATGACCACATACTCGATGTATGCATGCATACTTGACAAATATACCACCATAGATGGTCTAGTATAATCATATACTTCGCATATATATACTTTGTTTGGTCATACATATATATATATATATATATATATATATATAAATAATTAAAACAGCCTTTTCTGTTCGCAAATTAACACTCCAATCAATTGTACCTATCATATATCTATCCTTCAATTTTTACAAAATATATGCTGTCCGCATCATGAATTGGATGGATCATGTGGGTGTAAGATCAACTTCGAGATGCCGTAACAAAGTTTGCTGATGGCATTATGGCAAGCATGATGATGAATTATATAACAAGGAGAGAGGAGTACATACATTTCGCTCGCTGTGGTAGGAGACGACTATTAATTCCAACATCTTTCTACTTACTACTACTACTACTATATGACGACGAATGCAGGAGGTGGCATCAAATTGAATTCGTGCAAACTAAACACTGATCTCCAAAATTTTATATGAATAATCAAACGTGCCAGAAAACGTTGGCATCGATCGATGGTCGGCCCTGAGCTGATGATGAGAGATGTGTTTCACCTACTATATATACTACTAGTAGTACTCCCTCCATCCCAGAACGAATGTAATTATGAGATCCGTGCCGGTCAAACTTACTAAACTTTGATCAAGTTTGTAGAGATAAATATTAACATTTATGTCTCAAAAATGATTTATTATGAAAATACATTTTGTCATTAATCTATTAATATTTATTTTGTATTATAAATGTTTTTACTTTTCTATATAATTTTGGTCAAAATAAAAATCTGTTGACTCATCGACAAGTGAGAATTACATTCTTTTTGGGACGGAGGGAGTATTATATATATATATATGTCTGGGGGGACGACAAACGACCGACCTTTTTATTAATTTTGCGCAGCGCGACGCGCATGCACATGTGTTTCGCCATGTGCGCGCAATTGCAGATTATTTTCTTTGCGATGCAAGCGACGGAGCAGCTTAGCTAGCGAGTAGCGTGCGCGATGTGAGCTGTGGAAAGTTGACGAGCCTGTTTGCTAAGAATAATAATCATAATAATAATTATGGGCATACATAATCAAAGGGGGCCGGGCTGGGCTGGTTAGTTGAAGGAGGGACGTGTGCCCACGACGAAAGTTAGCCGTCGCCGTTGCAGGAACCGGAAGGCACTGCACTCTCTGCACGTTGTGGAACGCAACGAGAGGCTCCATCAGGTTTGACGCTGCCAGGATGGGAATAGACCAAATGGGGTTTCCGCGTTAGTTCCATGGTGACAACTGACATAACGCATCATGGACCACGTGCAGAATATATAGCAGCCAACCGCATCGCCGGCCATCGCAATCTCGCTCGGTGTGTGCCGTACATTCACACGGAACTGTGCTGTTGCTCTGTGTGTGTGTGTGTGTGTGCGCGGCAGCGAGAAGGGTCGTTCTCATGCGGACGGTGTGAATGTGCGTGTCCATCCAGTAATTATGGCCGGCCGATGGGGGAAAGAATTATTCTATACTAGGGCCAATTGGAATCGTATGTTTTTAAGGTCTAGCTCAGCTTAAACTAAAGCTGATTTTTTTACAAAATAGTTTTATGAGCAACTTTTTAAGCTAAATTGTTTTGGTAATATTGTTTAGCCAAGCAGGTTCACCAATAACTTCATCACAGTTGGAAGAGCAAAAATCAGGGAGGAAGATAAAATAAGTTACTTTTTTCAGCTTCGTGCTAACTCATCCTTTTGTAAGAGGAAGAGAAAAATAGTTTTACTCATCAAGCTGTTTTAAAAAAGTCTTTGACAAAAAAAACTATATATATATACACACACACCGTATATCTATATTATACCTGGGTGCATTCTCTATATTGAATGCACCCACCCCGCTCCGCCAAGAAAACCGTCTCCTCTTCCTCTCGTACTCCCCTACCCCGTTCGCCCTTCATTCGCCGCTGCGCCGCCGCGATTTTCGGTTAACAGGTGCGCGCGCTGCGCTTCTGCTCCGCCGACCTCCCCCACACCCTTTTCTTCCCATCGGTTGCAATTGGTTATTATCTTAGTTGTCACTGGTAGGGTGTTCTACTTATAATTGGTTAACAATTCATATGAATTTCAACTGAACTGTAACTGTTGCTGCAACTAACTTCATGTTGTAGTTGTAATTAGTTGACAATGCAATTTTTGTTATTCTTGTTTTTACCAACTGGATTTTTTTTTTGTTATTACTCTAATACGTATTCTGATGTGTATCATTTGAGAGAGGGGGACGGGGGATGTGATTTTTTTTATTTCTCAGGTGTTCGTCATTTATTATGTCTGGAAGCTTCTCTTTCTGTTTTTGAAGAATTCTTACTTGCCATATAAGACATCCCGTGTATACACATACCTGTTGCAATCAGAGCACAACCACGATTGCAAACATAAAACACACCCTATTGCAATTTGCGCTCGATTCGGATCTGTGCATTCAGATCCGTGTGTGTGTGTGTGTGTGTGTGTGTGTGTGTGTGTGTATATATATATATATACAGTGGAGCAAATCTGATATAGCGACTATCTCCGGCGTAGGTGACTCTCAGCTCCCTCCTCGTCATCTTCACGCGCCACCCCCTCCACGTCCTCGCGCCCCCCTTCTGCCGACTCCCCCTCCTCGTCCTCGCGCCCCCTTCAGCTGACTCCCCCTCCACGTCCGCGTGCCCCCTTCTGCTGACTCTCCCTCCTCGTCCTCGCGCCCCACCCCCACCCCCACCCCCACCTACCTCGCCGATGGCCATGCTCTCCTCGTGCTCGCCCCGCCGATGCCACTGCCCCGCCGCGGTGCCCTAGGGTTCACCGGAGCTCCGTTGAACCCTAGGGCACTCGCGGCGGCCGCCCTAGGATTCACCGGAGCTCCGTTGAACCTAGGGCGCTCGCGGCGGCCGACCTCCCCCTCCCAACCCCACACCACTCTTCTTTTGCGGTAGCCGCACCTCCCCTCGCCCTCTCCTTCTTCTCCGGCGACGACGGCCATGGAGCTCCCCCGCCCCTCCCTGGCCCAGCCGCCTCCACCACCGTCAGGACCCTAAGGTCGGCCTGTCTCCCGGGGCCCCGTCTTTCTAAACCCGGGGGCGTTGGATATATGTGTGTGTGTGTGTGTGAGAGAGAGAATTTTTACAAACGAATTGATGGGTATTCTCCCATTAACGACAGACGCTTTTTTCCGACTGAAACATTGTATTGTTGAATACTACTACTAGATATACTAATAAGTTTATAATTAACAAACACAATTGAATATCAACTTCACCTATACAACAACGGTCCCCTCAGAGCTAGCTAGAAACTTCATCAGACGACGAGCCTCACCCGAAAATTTTGGTTCATGACAAGTTGGTTTTGCTTGTCGGTTTTCTATGTCACGGGTTTTTTTTTTCCACATGGCCTATCTGCACATGTCTCTCTCTGCCTAGTAGCTTTCAATTTGCACCTTCATCCGTCTTTCTCTCTTATACTATTTTCACTAGCTAGCTCCCCGGCCTGTTTGTTTCCCCATCTTTTTCTTTTTGCCATTATATTAAACGTTTGTAGGACTGCTTTACAAACCCTATTCACAAAATCTACCGTAGAGCAGCTCCATACAAAACATAGGATTTATGGAGCACCCCTTCAGGTGCTCTTATAACTTTACCTTTAGTACGTGGAACCAAACCTATTTTAGCTAAAAATATATGGAATGAAACTGAAAATGTGGAGTGGAGCAGCACCCTCTAAACACTCCATGCCATAGCTTTTAGTAATTAAATTTTCTACTACTCCTACATCGATTATCTCCATGCCCTCTAGGCTACAAACCTAGTTAGCTCTTTGTTGCAATATATACCATCTCATGCCATGCTATATATCTGAGATATGTAATTAATCCCTGTTAATTGCACGTTCTCTTGATGGGCTAGCATAGATATATAGAGCAGAGATAAGAGAGACTATGCACATATATATGGAATGTACGTACGTACGTAGCAGGTTTATCTACCACATATAGGATTGACTAGTAGCCAGCTAGCCAAGGCACAGGCCAAAGATAATCCAGAGGAAGATGTGGAGCCTGTTAACGATGCTCATAGGAAACACCAAATTTTGCCAGTGGTGCTGTGGAGAAATGGAGGTATCTCCATAGGTCACATGTGCTTACTGCCGTTGTTTAGTCGTTGGACCACACACTGCAATTCTACACAACAGCAACAACATCGAGGTAGATGCAAAGCTCTTGACGACGTACGTACACAATGAGACTATATATCTTGTTGCACGATCTCTGATATATGGCTTAATTTCCCTCGGCCTTATTCTTAGAGAGCTTGAGGATCTGTTCTAGCAGCCTCTAACACTAGTACAATAAAGCTCTACCTTGACACCTACTCTTTTTTTTTACAGGCGGTTTCGGTTGACGGCCGCCACTAGAAATCAGCGCTATTTTTACAGGCAGTTCCTTAAGAAAACCGCCTGTAGAAATACGATTTCTAGTGGCGGTTTCTTAAGTAACCTGCCTGTAAAAATGAGCCATTTCTACAGGCGGGTCACTTAAGGAACCGCAACTAGAAATTGATTTCTAGTGGCGGTTCCTTAAGTGACCCGCCTGTAGAAATAATCTAAATTTTAATTTTTTGAGTATTTCAAATGATTTCAAATGGAAAAATTGTCTAAAAAAAGTTGTAGACCTCGAAAAGTTATAAAACTTTGTAGTTGAAAATGTTTTCATTTGAAATCAGCTTGTTGACGTAAAATACGGTCAAAGTTTGAAATTTGAAATTTGAATTTTTGAAAAAAACCTCGGATGGAAAAACTGTCTACATAAAAGTTGTAGATCTCGAAAAATTATGAAACTTTGTAGTTGACAATTTTTTCATTTGATTTCGTTTAGGGCCTCAAACAGTAGTTAATTTGCTATCTAGTGCGTAACAATATGTGGCGAACCTAATACAACTAATACACATGTGAGTGTTGGGTGGAGTGGTTAGAGGAGGTTATGCGCGAGGCAGAGATCACGGGTTCGAACCCCCGCGGCCCCGTAGCGCGTGTATTTTACGCGAAAAATGCCGCGACTCGCCGGTAGATCCCTTCCTAGATTTAATTTTTTTGTTTTTCTATTTTTAAAAATCGATATTCGAAAAAGAATTAGTACTGGTGGTTTCTTATGTGAACCGCCAGTAAAAATTGATTTGTACTGGCGGTTCACACACAACCTCCAGTACAAATGGTTGATTTGTACTAGTCCTTAGCGCAAGCGGTTTAAAAAAAGCCTGTAAAAATGCCTTTCGAACCGTCAGAATTGAGATTTTGTATACTAGTGTAAGCAAAGGATATAATCATAGTACTAACAAAGAAGAAGATGCGAGTAACATGTCAATTAATACTGAAATCAGTGTACGTAAAGTCTCTGTTTGAGAGGCGGCATCACACAGTAACAGGAGCTTCAGCTCCTCTAGCTCCTGCACTTTTCACGGCACTATATGTAGAAGTCCATTGCACTTTTCTGGGTACTATATGTAGAAGAACATTTCTTCTCTCCTCTAATGAATTAGGATGCCGTGAAATTTTTTTTTCCCTTAGCCGGTATTGTATAGCAGGAAACTCTAGAACCCTGAAGATGTCCCTAAACAAACCACACTAATAAGTAAATGGTAGCCAAGATATTATAAATTCAGTGTAAAATTTGTCCAAATAATATATATTATCTGTGAACTATATATGGAACTTAAATATTTATAAATAAAATAATTCAAGGTTTTCATAAAATAAAAGATTTTTTCAAAAGTCTATGATATTTTTGAATCAAAGTACAGATGCATACACTTGTCCGCACAAGCACCTTCCACGTCAAAATATATGAATCACATACAACCCTACTACCAATGAGCCGATAGATCTCAATATTGATGAAGACGCTAACCGAGAATGGTTAGAGATGCCACAAGCAATCACCATAACATAGTCACATTGCCAACGGATATGTTACTGACCAAAGAAAGAGCAACGACTTTAAATGCTAAAGTAAATCCAAAGAAATACGAGCAATCGCGGTGTTTAACCACAATCCTACATCCACCTAGCTCAGCTACAGTAAGATTTAGCTCTAATTGGCTGTTAACTAATCAGGTGAAGAACCTAAAGTGCATTTATTACAGGACACAAAAGGTTGAAATGAAATTATCTCAAACAACAAAAAAAAAAACTTAATTTGTAATAAGCCTGAAAAGACATAAGGCCACCCATGTGAGGCGAAGAATGCCATTGCCACATACTCTAATGTGGGACAAGAAAGGATGATGCCTTCTTGTCATCACACCGTTGGAATTGACTCTAATGTCAGAGCCAAGAAGTTCCTCAAAATGACCTACACAAAGTTTTTATGTTTACAGCTATCTCATTTCTTGTCAACCAAATAGACCAACAGAAGGTTGTTGCTCCTGTTAGTAAAAACAATCTATTTTTTTCTTCCCTGTTTACACCAACTTCCAAAAAGGTTATCAACACTTAGAGGTGGAACAATACCAAAAACAACAAATAAGCCTCGCCAAAGAGCCTTTGTCAAGAAACAATCAAAGAAAAGATGTTGAATTGTTTCATGGCCACTACAAAAACTACAAGCTTACTCTCTTGCCAGTTTCTATTAGGAAGAGTATCTTTAATTAGTGTTACACCTCTTTTGAGGAACCACATAAAGACTTTGTTTTTGAAAGGTACCTTAACCTGCCAAATTTGTTGTGATAAGTTTGTGCCTGTATTAATCAAGAACTTGTACATAGAGCTTACCGAGTAGGAACCCGAAGCATCTAGGCCCTAGTGGTTTCGGTGATTGTTAACGGTGGATATACCCTAAAATTCCACATTCAAACACCATCAACAGGACTCGGATTTAAGGGAAGATAAACATAACATGAGCATATTTTATCAATAACGAGTTCCACTTGTACTCTTAAGCTTGTGAATGCAGCAAAGATCAAACAGGCCAAGAAACATCAAGAAATGGTGCACAACATCACCTAGAAGAGAGGAGAGCCCAGGGTGGGCCCATGTATGGGTCAGCCGAACCCCACATGGGGCCCACCTGGCTCTGGTGACATGGCATGATCCATGTGACCTTCCACCAAGCTCATTTCATCCATTAGATCAACATGTGTTTCTATTCAACGGTGGAGAAACAAAGCACAAGGATTCAAAACACAGTGGTGGGCCCAACTCACCACAAGTGGTTCGGCCGAACCACCCAAGGTGGGCCCAGGCCACTGATGCACTCCACGACAGGTGGGGACACCTTCTAGAAGACCCTGGCAGGGCCCACCTACCATAGGGGGGTCGGCCGAACCCCCCTGGTGCCCAGCCAGGTCGGTTGGCCTCCACCGCCTTTCAGCATGTTTCCCATGTGATGGAATTACCTCTGCCGTCCATCTTGAGGCGGTATTGAGGCGGTTCATCCAAGAGTAGAGAGGCATGGAGCACACGGATCGCTGACGTGGCGCCCCTCAACTCTCCCCTATAAATAGAGGCTACCATCACCCTCTTCAAGACACACAAGATACACAAGAGCGACAAGTCACAAGAGTTCTACTCTTTAGTAGTAGTAGTAGTAGTATTAGTGTCACACCCAATTTTAAAGATAAAATGGGATGCATAAACTTATGTGCGCCCAGAGATCAGTCACACACATAAGCCAACAAATTGCATAAATTGTAGCATAACCAATGTTTATTTCATAGCGAATAATATCAAAGTCATTACACAACGAAAAATAAAGATAACTCTCGCGGTAACTCCATAGAACAGGGATGTCGACTGGTGAAGCACAAGTCTAGTAGTCCTCTGGGTAGTCCTCATCACTATCACCATCTGTTACCCATCTGGGATTTTTAACCAAGTAATGAAAAATAAACAAGCGTAAGTACATGTCGTATTCAACAAGACTAGCATGGGTTCATGAGGTTCAAAAGGGTTGACACAGGTTTAACAGCAGGTTGCTTTTAATTATTCATCTTTTATGCAGTTGGATAGCAACAGGTGAATAAGCCCATTCTCATGATCATAGTAAACATAATTAATGAGTAGCAATAAATAGATTTGCAACAAGTAAGCATCACCCCAAAAGATAACTACTCCATAAGACGTCTAAGGCCGCTCTTGACCGTGAGCTCGGCTAGTATACCAGTTTTACACTTTGCAGAGGTTGTGCACTTTCACTATGAGCCGTGATTCCCATTTGCTCGGGTTAATTACTCCCATAACACTACCAAGGTGAGTGAGTAGGGTTTCACTATGAAGCCTTTCAAAGTACTCCGTCTAACAAGTTAGGGCCGCTAGGAACCCAGCAGCATATGTAGAGCCCCCCTTCTTCGTGGCACAAGGTCACGCAGGTTATACACACTCGGACAGGAGCCGCACTATACCCGAGTCGGCAAGTCCCATCACGCCTTTCGGTAACCTCTAACAAGTTAGAAAAAGTGCCCATACTTGACTAAAACCAGAGCCATGTAGCCCTCATAGTTGCACTGTCAATCCCGGTGTCATACTTACAGATCATTACCAAAGGTGAAGGATTTTGAGCATCACAAAACTATGCTCGAATCCTCTAGTTTCATGTTGCTAAAAAGGCATCTTTTAGTCTTTATTGCATATTTAATTAATCAGTTTACCTGATCATGATATCAATAACGCACTAGCATTAATTACCATATGCATAATCCCATAGGTTGCAAGGAACAGGATAACAAAACTAGGAAGTAACTATGGTTAACAAGGAACACACATGCAAATGCAATTATTTATTTGGTGAATAGGACAACAAGGATGATCCATACTAATACTTGCCTTGATCAGCAAACTCCTGGTGATCCGGGTTGTCGAAGTACTGATCTTGATCACCCACGTAAAGCTCACCGTCTATACTCGATCCATCATATCAACACACACGCATACAGGGGCAATCATGCATACAAACAAGAGTTTTCATTAGAACAGTACACCAATAGAGAGAAAATAAATTAAGAAGGTTATAAAATGAATCTACACGTCGCTACGATCACATCGATATAAAGCACGCGAAAATCGGACTTAAAACGAGAGAGTTATGAATTAAACAAGATTTACAATAGATAAATAATGGATTAAATATAACCTCAAAATTTATTAGTGAGTAATATATGCAGAAGTGGTATTATCTAATAGATTATAAAATTATGAAACTAACGCAATTTGAATCGTTCAAATCGGATCTAAAACGTGATATTTATGATCAAATGAAAATCAGTGGCAATTTTGTAAAATCAGAAAACAGCTTTTTAATTGAACCGAGACCAATGTGTATTCTAATTCGGAAAGCGTAAACTGAATAATACGTAGTAGGACCGCAGGGATTAACATTAAAAACTGCAGGGGGTTTTTAATAAAACTGCCAACCGAAGGGGTACGGTGCTCTGTGGACCGTCCGATTTAAAATCGACGGCCCAGATTAGATCGGGTGGGCGGCCGGCGGTGCTCCTGGCCGGAGCAGAGGGCGCACGGCGGCGCCATGGCCGGAAGTTCGCCGGCGAACGCGAATTCGGTCTACGGTGCATGAAACGGATCGGGAAAGGCATCGGGAGAGAGAGGGAGCATCCGCGAGCTCACCTAGGGCAAAATCCCGGACGGAAATCGGCTCGGGAGTGGTCGTCGACGAGGTCCGGCGGGTGATGAGTCACTGCGACGGCGGAGAGGCGGTGTTAGAGCACAAATCAAGGAGGAAAATGGCTCGGTGTGTTCACAGATTCAATACAAACCTCCGAGAGGTGCTTGCGGGGACGATACCATGACGAATCGGCCTGAATTGCTCACGGCGGCGGAAAGCTTCAAGCGGCGGCTCTGTTCGTGCGTGGGCAGAGAGGCGGCAGCTACTAGGGTTGCATGGTGGTGGCAGCAGAGGTTCGCCTGAGCTTAAATACACCCGAGGCGCGAGGAGATAGGGGATTGGATCGGAGTCCGGCTCTCCGACGAACTCGGTCGAGTCCGTTTCATCGCCGTGTCCCGCTCGGTCAGCAAAGGGGAAGCGCGGAGGGACGACGCTGACCTGCGGGTCCCTCAGGTCAGCGGCACAGGGGGGTTAGGGTCCACTGGCAGCCGCAGCGAGAGAGGAAGGGCGCGGCGAAGGAGGGCGCGGCTGCGGTGCTCTGTTCTGGATGCCCGCGATGTAGATGGTAAGGGAAGGGACTGCCACGCGGGCCCGGCTCATCAGCCTCAGAGAGGCAAGGGAGGGGGAATGCTGCGCTGCTGCTGGCTGGGCTAGCTTGCTAGCTGGGCCGGCGCACTAGCTTCGGCCCAATAGAAAGATGAGGGAGGGAGCAGGCCGGGGAAGAGGGGGACTGGGCCCTCGGGCCAAAAGGAAGGGAGGAGGGGGTTTGCTATTTTCCTTTTCTATTTTCCAACCCATTTTCCAAATAGAATTTGAATCATTATTTTGAACATTTGAAAAATTCAAATAAGCTACAACAGTACAAAGAAGAAATGCTCCAGCATGAATGCATCATACATGTGTATGACCTAGGTTTGATTTTATATTTGTGAAAAATTATTATTTCCCCAAATTAAATGATTATGCAATAGCACGAGTAAATTGTTTTCCCCCTATTTTAAATTGATGCAAATTTTTGGGTGTTACAATTAGTCTAGTGTGGGAGTTAGAGTCGAGTCGAGCTACGCTCGGAGTCTCCGGAGTCGTCTGCTGGAGAGTCTGGTATAGCTCCTGTACCTTTCCTTCTGTAAGACTTTATCTTATTCAATATAATATCTTTACTTTACTAAGTCTCTACTTAGTGCATCACTATTCTTTATAGTATTGTTGTGCTTTGTCTTAACTTATAGTTGAGTTATATTGGATAGTGATCCTGTAACCAACTCACGTTTGTAGTTCATCACCTGTCATAGGGTACTTTAGTTGTTGGTACGCACCTAGAGTAGTAAGGCTTAGTGTAAGCGTGGTGCTTAGACTAGATCTTGCCTTTGAATGCCTCTTGTCGCACGGATTGTTTATGGCTGCTAGCAGGTGGTGATAGCCCTGTCTAGTCTGAGTATCCCTCCACGTGTTTTAGGCAAGTTCTTAAAAGGTAGGTTCCCATAAGAGAATAGCCGCTTCAGGTAGAGGTTATATCCCCTACTGTCTCGCCTATCCCCTATACATCGGAAGTAAGGTAGCTGTCTTGGTATACTTCATCTATTTGATAAGATAGTTCACAAGAGTAAAGTAAGTGTCATAGGAGTCTTATACTCACTCGTTGTCCTCCCACCTAGCTATACTCCACTAGTTATATTTAGTTATCTTAAAAGCTTGTTGTGTCTTGGTGTCATTACCCTTTCCTCTACATATCGATTTACCCCCTATCACTAGTTGGTACTAAGTTGCTATAGACTTAAGGATCTCTCTCTTTTTATTAATTATTCCTAGCAACCGCTTTTACCTTGGGATAAAAATAAATAACGATCCCTTAGAATACTCCCGGGTGAAGTGCTATAGCGGTATATTCTGTGCGCTTGCGGAATTATCCAATAGACATAAGAAATACCACAGGCACTTCTGGCGCTGTTATCAGAGATAGCCTAACACCCTGTCTCTGGTGGTTGCACTAAGAAATGTCAACAAGCATTTCTGACGCCGCTGCTGGGGAAAGCATCAGTCTAGGAATATTAATAAAAAATTGAATCCAGAGTCTACTATCAATTTAGTTATCGATTAGTGTTTGGGGCTTACCCCTGTCTGTGTTTCTCAGTATCGTGAAGCTAGACAGTGCATGAACGGTTTCCAATTGCCGTTAAATTTCATTGAAGATCCTGAGCAATTGTTGAGGAGAACTAGATGCCGTCAAGTTCCACCTCAAAGGTTCATCTCAAACCTGAATCCGTTCGAGGAAAGAGGCTCTGCACTATCAACCAAGGAAGCTATGGCCCAAAAGACCATCTCCGAGTTCTCGGCACCGTCGGCTGACAACATTGCCACCGGTCCGCGGCTCAACTTGGGGGATGCTACCTTTGAGGTTAAGTCAGCTCTTATTAACACGGTGCAAGCCAATCCATTCTGTGGGAAGCCGCATGAAGACGCCAATGCCCATCTCCAGCACTTCCCCATAGGCAAAACCAGCGCTCTTCGTGGAAAAATCTCAAGCTTCCAACAGCAAGCTGACGAGATGATTCCCGAAGCATGGGAATGCCTCCAGGAGTACATTCGTGCTTGTCCTCATCATGGAATTGAAGAATGGCTCCAAATCCAAGGTTTCTACCATGGGCTGACTGGATTAGCCCGTAGTCACCTTGATGCTGCCGCTGGAGGAGCATTCCTGCAACATAATGTCAAGGATGCCAAAGACCTCATTGAAAAGATGGTCATCATCCAAGGATGGAATGAGGAGCGTCTCTAGCCCAAGAAAAGGGGTATGCACACCGTTCATGAGGTGGACATGCTCTCAGCAAAAATGGACCTTTTGATGAAAAAGATTGAGGAAGGTTCCAAAAAGAAACAAGAGGCCATTCGAACCACTGCCACCGCACGAGCAATCGAAGCTGACCCATGGTGCGAGGTATGTGGTAGATAAGATAACTCGGGCAACAACTATTCCGAGATGAAGGAGGAAGTGAGCTTCATCAACAACAACAACAACAATGGGTATCGACCCCAGCAACAAGGAGGATGGAATTCGCGCCCTTTCTACCAAGGAAATCAAGGTAATGGTTACAGCAATAATTTTAATAATTCTTATGGTAACCAACCTTCTCTTAAAGATCTTGTCTTAGGCCAATATAAAATCTGTGATAGTATAAACAAGAAAATAATGGCTAATGATAAGATTCTTGAAAATCGTAGTGAGAAAATGGATAGCTTTAACACTGCTATGAAAAATCAATTGAGCTTTAATAAAATGTTAGAAACCCAATTAGCTCAAATAGCAGCAGCTGTCCCATCATTAGAACAAGGTAAGATCCTAGGGAAACCTGAGAAACCAATTGAAGGTGTTAAGTTAATCTCCACGAGGTTTGGTAAGCCTCCGGCTAGGCAAAACCCGGGTTGTCTTCTTGACCCGCCATTCATGGCCAAGAAGAGTGACCCTGGCCATCCTACCATCACCTGCGAAATCGGGCCGCACACCTTCAACAACGCCTTTTGCGACCTTGGATCTGGAGTGAACATCATGTCCAAGATAATGTATGAGAATCTGCTAGGGGGACCTTTGTACCCCACTTTTGTCAAATTGTAGATGGCCGATCAATCAATCCGGTTCCCCGAGGGATTAGCAAGGGACATCCTTATCAAAGTTCAAGACGAGTACATCCCCGCCGACTTCATCATTCTTGACATGAGGGCCGATGATGAAGTCCCCGTCATCTAGGGAAGGCCGTTCCTCAACACTGTGAATGCCATCATCTACGTGGGATCCGGCCAAGTCCACTTCCAACTCCCAGATAAGAGAATCAAATGTCCTTTCAATGGTTATAAATCAATGTAACAGGCAAAGAAGAACCTGTGGAGAAACAAGCCACAATATGCACCCCGCCAAAAGAATCAACCGCCAAAATCCAAAAAGGCCGAACTGGTGAGTAAGACTAAGGTGGTAAACAAGGCTGACTCCGCTGAATCACAAACATCAACCAAGAAGGAATGGCGGAAGAAAGAAGTGCGATCATCACGGTCTCCATCTCCGGGACCGATCAAAGGACCCGAAAAATAAACCCAAAATGGAGAGGTCCTGCTCTACGGACCTAAAATATGGAGCCCTTACTGGTAAGGTAAATCAGTATTTATCCCATATTTAATTCCTGCATTTCAATTTTTGCATTTTCTTCATTGCATTTCATATTTAAATTTTGCAAGAATTTATTTCAACAAAATAAAATATTCAAATGAATAAAACTTGAGAATGAACAGTAGTGCTCACACCTGAGGTGGTGGCACTACTACAACACATGTATATTGTAACGCTTTCTTGTAACATATTGGGCAATACGTTACAAAGAAATTGTATAGGAACACAAAGCTATATGTTACAAAAGAAGATTGTAACACATAAGACTCATTCTCTAAAAAAGTGTTACAATAGATGAATATAGTAACACAAAATCAGTGTTACATGTTAAATGTTACAAAGTATTAGTATGTTGTAACACTCTATTAGGGCATTTAAATTGTGTTACTAGTATATAACTAATAGTAACACATAGTAATGTTACAATTAAGTGATAGAAAGAAACATTGATATTTTTTTACCAATGAACAATCTAGAATGTTGAAACAATATACATCAAAGTTGAAGTACTCAAGATGATCTTCAACCTTGTATTTGAAACCTTTTCCATTTAAGATTGTTTGATGTTTTAATTAACCAAGACAATATTTTGGGAAGTAAAGTTAAAAGAATAGCATGTATTTCATAGTCACATGTTTGGTTGTAGCTCAATGGTAAATGGTAACATGTGTGACACTCAAGGTTGCAAGTTCAAATCTAAGAAAACACACTTTTTTTATTTTATCAGTGAATTACAGTAACACTTACAAATGTTCCAATAGATAAGTAATCATGTTACTATTACTAATATAGTAACACTTTTTTTACATGTAAAAGAACACATGCCATGTGTTACACTAGATCAAACCATAGTAACATGGCCAATTGTATCACTTAAGTATAAGTGTTACTAAAAACCATAGTAACACTTTTATTAACATACAGTAATACAAGATGGTGTTACTATATCCTTATTTTGTAGTAGTGTGGGACCACCTAGGTGGGGTCGGCCGACCCCACCATGGGGCCCACACACCTCTGGTGGTGTTGGCCTGGTGTAGTGATTCACCTCCTGAATTTTGAACACCATCTCCTTTTGAATTTGGCCGACCACCTTTGGTTATGACCACTTTCACTTGCTCCAAGGAGAATCCAACATCCACTACCATCCAATTCTAAAAAGTGGACACTTTGGAATGCATTAGTGTTCCCATGGTCCAGGGGAATCACTTTAAATATGTCCCTACTTTTATCATACACCTTTTACCTTCAAAAAACACTAGACAAGGGAATCTCTGAAATGTTCAAAACTTTTGGTCCACCACTAGTCTCTATTTTTCTAGACACACTGTTTAAAGCTGAAAGGGGACAAAACCTGGTTCGGCCGAACCATGTTTTGGCTCCCTTCAAGAAAGTGGTGTTTGAATTCAAATAGATTCCCTGTCCAAAGGCAAAAGCAACTCTGATCATGTCATAATGGGTTCGGCCGACCCATCAATGGAGAGCTGTCAGCAAGGTCGAGTTTGAATTCAAATAGATTCCCTGTCCAAAGGTGCAAACAACAAAAACCTGTCCTAGGGGGGTCGGCCGAACTGGCCATGGTGGCCTGGCCACCAGCCCTTCTCCCCCTATAAATACCCTTGCATTGTGTGCTCAATTCCACACCTAAACCAGATGAATTCTTCTGAGCACACGATCTCCCTTCTTCTCTCCATTTGAGCAAGTTCTTTCTCAAATTTAGTGTATGTTTAGCCACCCAAACCAAAAACACAAAAATATTGTAGTAGTAGAAGCTTATCTTACTCTAGTCTTTGCTCTCAATATCTTGTTTGTGGAGGTAACCATACCCCGCAAGGACTACTAACAGTGGGATACCCAATGCTAACGCTAACGCTAATCCCTGTTGTTGTAGTGTGTTCTTGTGTTAGCTCATTATTGCAGGATGAAGAAGTTCTCCTCCGCACTCAAGAAGGCCAAGAGTGTCGTAGGGAGTTCCTCCCGACAACCCCGCCATGATGAAGATGAAGGAAGAGAAGCTCCACCAAGACGAAGCTTGAAGGAAGAAAAGCTCCACCAAGACGAAGCTTTGGAATGTCTTCTGAGAGGACGTTCTATCTCGAGAGCAGCCTCATGTTAAATTAAGAAGAGTACCAAAGGTACACCTCCATCTGACACTGAGGGTATGAACGTACCGGCATCATCGACCCTGTCCTTTTGGACAGTACAAGTATGACCGCGGAATTTAATACTGTTTTCAATACAATCGGTTGGGGAAGTTTTTGGGAAGTGTAAGAACTTGGAATAGAAAAACTCACCATTGAATTTCTATGCTCTTTACAAGCCACTGAAAATAATGTCTACTTTCGCATGTTCAACCAAGTGTATAATTTAACATGGGGAGTTTTTAGCATGGCACTTGGTTTTGATAATGACTGTCATCTAGACCTTGTTAATGCAACTAGAAGATTTGATAAAGCTAAATTTTGAAAAGCTATAACAGGATCTAATGATTGCTCTGACCCTAAAACCGATGAAATCCATAATCTTACTTTGCACCTGATCCGCTATTGGATGGCTATAACTTTTCTTCCTGGCTCTAATGTGTATGTTCTTTATAATGATGAATTAAGACTGCTCTATGCCATGACAAAGAAAATAAAAGTTTCACCTGCTAAGATGCTAGTCCACTTTTGGCTTGCTATTTTCCATAGAAGCGTGCCCATATTATTCACTTCTTTTATCACTCGCATTGCAGAAACAATGGATTTGCTAGATGGAAAACATTACTTTGAATACATTGCTTCTCCTAGAGATATTGTAACCGAAGATTTCTTCATAAGTACTCAAGTCCTAAAAAGGGATGAAAATGGTGATATAAAAATGATTTATCCCGGCTATACAGCCGAAATCTCTCTCCCATGTGAGAGGCGTCGGTTGTATGCGCTGCGCACACTAACCATAAATTGGGACCGAGAGGCAAGAAGCCAAAATATTGCAGGATCAAGAAGGGTGACAAGGAGCATGTCACAAGCCGCCCAATTTGAGCAAGGCGGCACATCACGAGCTGCAGGGAGATATGAAGAAGAAGGCAATGAGGCAAGTTCTATGGACATTTCAAGGTCCACGGAACGGCCTCAATAGCACACTCCAAGAGTGCGCACTCTCCGTCCGTCCGCACGGGCGAGGGGTCGTCGAACCCAAGGATCGGAAATGGACCAACTCATCAATGACATGTGCGCAATGCAAGTTGAGCAAGATGCAACTCTGAGTATGGCACAAAAAAATGTTCAACTTTTGCAAGTTATCCAAGACGAAGAAGCACAACGCTGGGCGGGATGGTTCCAATACTACCCGCCACCACAATGAGCAAAAGGACAAGCTTGGGGGAGATCCTCTCCCCCACCAAGGTAAGTATTCTATTCTAGCTATTTACATTATTTTAATTTGTTGCATTTAAAAAAAATACATAAGACAAAAATACCAAAAATATTTCCCTTATTCCCATATGTCTCATGAATGTTTAACTTCCTCATTGAAATGATAAATAGTTGCTCTGTTAATGTTTCTTTAATGCCTAGTTTACAACTTAGTATTTCTTTGAGTTTGGATTACTTGGCTCATTTAAATCATCATGAACCTGAAAACTTTATGGATGCTAAGTGCTTGAACTAAGTCTAAGTTGTTGTGAGATATGATATAGTAAACAAGAGCTGTTATAATATTATTCTAAGCATGCATGATTACTGGAGACTTATTTCTTAAACAATCAAACCTTATTGTTCCTCAATGGTGATAAATTCCTACCACAGCCATATATGCTACACTTGTCTGAAACCTTCAACATAAGCTATTTGCTTTGTATTGAGTTTTGTCAAGTTTTGTTGACCCTTATTGAGAGTCTTATTATGCTCCCAAGATCAAGATCACATACACACCACATATATGTGCTGCTTCTACACTGGAAGTATGCAACCACATGCCTTTTATTTCCACCAAATAAATACTCCATGTGTTAAAGTCATAGAAAATCTCTCTTAGTCATTATGGTAGTAGAGATAAAAGGCTATGCAAAATGAAAATAAAAAGAAAGAAAAAATGGACACAAGAAAGTCCATAGAAAAGAAGAGAAAAATATGAGCAAGTCTAGGCTCATGAATAAAGAAAGGAAAATGATAGCCATGTCTCTAAAATTTATTAGAGAGAGATACAATTCAAATAGGGGAGCATTATATTCCATCATTATCCACACACTTGCACATCTTGATCTAAGGGCATGACACTTCTCTCTTTGGATCCAAGCTTTGACTCTACAACATATGCAAAGTAAGTATACTATACTCTTTCATTCCTACCTTAAGCTCCACATAAGCCATTTTTAGAAGTAGAATGATAAAGAGAAGGCAACATTTACTTTGTGCCTTGGTAAGGAATCATACACCATTCGAGCGACATGAGAGAACCATATGAGGAACATTAAGTTGTCTTTTGCAAAACATTGCTAAAACCTCCAGTATGAAACTTGCAAAGAATGAGAAAAGTAGTGCTCAAGTTAAAACTGTTCTGTCTCTCAACCACCTAAGGCAAAGGACTAAGGTAAATTGGGTGAATTTTTATAGCCAATTTTTCTATTCAAAAGAGAAGTATTTAGTTGTACACATGGTACGATAGAAATATGAACATTGTAGCAACTCCTGATCCACCGAGGTTAAGTTTAATTATTTGCTCGGAACAAGCAAAGGTTAAGCTTAGGGGATCTTGTTGATGGTGGATATACCCTAAAATTCCACATTCAAACACCGTCAATAGGACTCGGATTCAAGGGAAGATAAACATAACATGGGCATATTTTATCAATAACGAGTTTCACTTGTACTCTTAAGCTTGTGAATGCAGCAAAGATCAAACAGGCCAAGAAATATCAAGAAATGGTGCACAACATCACCAAGAAGAGAGGAGAGCCAAGAGTGGGCCCCTGTATGTGTCGGCCGAACCCCACATGGGGCCTACCTGGCTCTGGTGACATGGCATGATCCATGTGACCCTCCACCAAGCTCATTTCATCCATCAGATCAACATGTGTTTCTATTCAACGGTGAAGAAACAAAGTACAAGGATTCAACGTGGCAAACATGCAACCAAGGTGGAACCAACACACGGGAACAATCAATGACAGCTGGGGACCACAATGGTAGGCCCAACTCACCACAGGTGGTTCGGCCGAACCACCCAAGGTGGGCCCAGGCCACTAATGCACTCCATGACAGGTGGGGACACCTTCTAGATGACCCTGGCTGGGCCCACCAACCATAGGGGGGTCAGCCGACCCCCCTGGTGCCCAGCCAAGTCGGTTGGCCTCCACCGCCTTCCAGCATGTTTCCCATGTGATGGAATTACCTCTGCCGTCCATCTTGAGGCGATATTGAGGCGGTTCATCCAAGGGTAGAGAGGCATGGAGCACACGGATCGCTGACGTGGCGCCCCTCAACTCTCCCCTATAAATAGAAGCTGCCATCACCCTCTTCAAGACACACAAGATACACAAGAGCCACAAGTCACAAGAGTTCTACTCTTTAGTAGTAGTATTAGTCTAGTGTGGGAGTTAGAGTCGAGTCGAGCTACGCTCGGAGTCTCCGAAGTCGTCTGCTGGAGAGTCTGGTATAGCTCTTGTACCTTTCCTTCTGTAAGACTTTATCTTATTCAATATAATATCATTACTTTACTTTACTAAGTCTCTACTTAGTGCATCACTATTCTTTATAGTATTGTTGTGTTTTGTCTTAACTTATAGTTGAGTTATATTGGATAGTGATCCTGTAACCAGCTCACGTGTGTAGTTCATCACCTATCATAGGGTACTTTAGTTGTTGGTACGCAACTAGAGTAGTAAGGCTTAGTGTAAGCGTGGTGCTCAGCCTAGATCTTGCCTTTGAATGCCGCTTGTCGCACGGATTGTTTGTGGGTTCTAACAGGTGGTGACGGCCCTGTCTAGTCTTAGTATCCCTCCACGTGTTTTAGGCAAATTCTTAAAAGGTAGGCTCCCATAAGAGAATAGCTGCTTCGGGTAGAGGTTATATCCCCTACTGTCTCGCCTATCCTCTACACACCGGAAGTAAGGTAGCTGTCTTGTTATACTTCATCTATTTGATAAGATAGTTCACAAGAGTAAAGTAAGTGTCATAGGAGTCTTATACTCACTCGTTGTCCTCCCACCTAGCTATACTCTACTAGTTATCTTTAGTTATCTTAAAACCTTATTGTGTCTTGGTGTCATTACCCTTTCCTCTACATATCGATTTACCCCCCTATCACTAGTTGGTACTAAGTTGCTATAGACTTAAGGATCTCTCTCTTTTTATTAATTATTCCTAGCAACCGCTTTCCCTTGGGATAAAAATAAATAACGATACCTTGAAATACTCCCAGGTGAAGTGCAACAGCGGTATATTCTGTGCGCTTGCGGAATTATCCAATAGACATAAGAAATACCACAGGCACTTCTGGCGCCGTTATCAGAGATAGCCTAACACCCTGTCTCTGGTGGTTGCACTAAGAATTGTCAACAGTGATTAATGACAACTAGGAGGTTATTATGACTAACGTGTGTTTTGCACGATAACCTAGAGGTTAGGTCATAATAACACGCAGGTTCAAGCCCCTAGCGATGGAATTTGATTTGATTTTCAAAGGATGGAAGACAAGACGGTGATAGGCTAGTTCTAAGTGTCGATTGGAGTTGAGAGACACTTGGAGTAGTTTAGGTCTTGTTTTCTCTTTGGCCGTACTATCAAGGGGTTTTGAATGGGTAACTTGATCTAGACTTAGCTTGGAGATGGTAGTGTGGTGCACACTTGTCAAACCTAGGTCTAGAGAGTACAGAGAGAGTCTGGTGAACATTTGGAACAAACTTCATATTGGAAAGTTTTCGATTCGGTGAAGTTTTGGAACCAATGGTGCACCGGACGCTGCACCGAACACGGACCAAAGCGTCCGGTGCAGTCATCAGAGAGCACCGAACACGAGTTCAAAGCCACCGGACACACAATAGTTACTGTGCGAGCGTCCGGTATGCGCAGCTGTGCTAGGGTTAGGCACTGGACAACCACCGGACGCTGCACCGGACAAAGTCGGGAGCGTCCGGTGATGGTCCAGTAAGGTTCTAGAGAGGGTTTTTGGCCACCGAACGCGTCCAGTGGTACCCTACCGGACGATCCCAGCGTCCGGTGTGTTCAAAAACCCTGCAGGTACAGTAGCCGTTGGAGGGTCATCGGACAACCACCGGACGCGTCCGGTGTGAACTAAAGAGCGTCCGGTGTGAACTAAAGAGTGTCCGGTGCACCCGAAAACAGAGGGTTTTGTGCCTAACGGCCATGGGCTTGTGTGGGGGGTATTTATACTCCTTGTGCTCGTCCATGGGAGGTCTCTTGCCACTTCTAACAGCTGAAAACACCTTGAGACCTTGTGAGAGATCAAGAGCCCTAGGGAGGTTGAGAGAATTCCAAATTCTTGTGACCTTTCTTCCCTAGAGTGATCAAGAGTGACTTGTGTGCATCCATCCATCACTTTGGCCTTGTTTGGGTCAAGTGAGAGTTCGAGCTTATTACTCTTGGTGATCGACATCATCTAGACGGCTTGGTGGCGATCGGAGGCTTGGTGACCGCTTGGAGAGCTTGTGAGCGGCCCAAGTCGTGCTTGTGAGCGGTTGTGGGTGATTCACCGCGCCGGAGGGGCAAAGAATCAGCCCATAGAGAGCACTTGGTCCTTGCGAGGATCAAGGGGGAGCTACACCCTTGCGTGGGTGCTCCAACGAGAACTAGTGGGGAGTGCCGACTCTCCGATAACTCAGAAAAAAACTCGGCTTGCACTTTCTATCTCATTTACATTCCACATTTACTTTGTGCTCTTTCCTTTCCTAGAGTAGCATATCATGTGTCAGGACTTGACTCTACGTTGCACAACTTGTTTTAGGCTAGATATACACTTGTGACTAGTGGGGTGAAGTTGGGCAAATGGCGATAGGTTGAATTGTATTTCGAAAAATTTACTAGTTGTCCAATTCAACCCTCCCTCTTGGGCATACTGGATCCTTTCAGAACCTTAGATTGACATCCGCAATACATGCCACTAAGAAATTCGATTCATACAAAAATGTGAATCCCCAGCTTTCTTACAAACTTCGGTTAATCTTAGTTTTAAAAATATTTATTTCGAAGAAGATCCTGTCATACTCCCTCTTTGTTGTACAATTTAAATGACCATTAATTAAGAGACATTTATTTTGAATATCTAGATTCTGTATTCCAAGACCACCTTGTTTCTTAGGTTGGAAAGCGATTCCCCACTTCACTCATCTATATTTCTTCTTGTGTGCATATATATAGAGAGAGAATTACAACAGGTTTTTCTATAAAATTAGCTCGTATTAATTCTTAGTTCCACGGTGCGTGGTTAGTCATCAGAAGATAAATGATCGTCGTCATATGCTCGGAGGAACCGTGACCTCATCATCCCCAGATTTTGCTTGGCTGTATTGGCTTCTTTTTGTAATCGTCTAAACATTATTTAGTGTTGGGCAGTGGACTTGTCGCCCATCGTAGGTCAATTTAACTTTATTTATGGTTGCTTAGTCTGCAGGAACCAATGTGCTATATTGAAAAGAAACTGACTTTATTAGTGTTGCGTCCTGACCATCAGTTTTTACAGCGACTGAGTGATGGACCACATGCAGAATATTTCCAACTGACACCTCGGATCCCAATCTCGATGCACGGCTTTCACACAGAACTACAAAATCATGTACTACTTGATGTGCATATATTGGAGTAGTTACTTCTTGTAGTTGGGGTAAAAAACTGAAGGTAATAACTAAATTGGTACGGGTGAACTAGTCTATATTAAGTTGGAAATAAAATTGCTATCAATTAAATTTAGCAATCTCTAGAATTAATGATGACTTTGTCAATCTCAAGATTTTCCAGTGAGCGTGCGTACATGTGTGCTGCATCTGTAATTTGGTCTGAAAAAAGGAATTGCGTGCTAACCACTGTACTACCCGATAATGGTACTTTGGTGATTGAAAATGTCCATTTCCATCTAGAAACTAAGATTAGTCACACTCAGATATAGAAATTTCAAAAGCCTATAAATTCGGTTACAAAGTTGGTTTTGCATATTGGACCTTATGCCACCTGATTTTCCCACAATGACCGGCACTTTTCACACCTATCATGCCTTTTGTTCTTCCTCAAGTTTTCTCTGCCATATACAGTTAGTGGATTAGTGCTTCTATTTCTCCTCTCACTATCTTTGCTTGCCACTCAATATACTTTCCACCCCAAGGCATATCTTATCATCACAACCCTGTCCCTATCATTGCTTGTAAAATTAAACTCGTCCACACAGTAGCTGGTGTGCTCTCAGCACGCTTGTGTTGTCAATGAAAAACTAGTAGTATAGTTACCAGGCCACGTGAAAACTACTGTCCCATACTTGGCTTGTACTTTAGCACTGTCTTGACCGAATTGAAGAAGGCTTGGACAGGTGGTTACCGACGATTAACATGAGACTGAGGGCCACTTCGCCCGCCCTCTCGCAGCTCCGCTCTATTGGTATTAATTATGTGTTACTTAATTACTTAGCCACTTTTTTTTGAACCTATATATTTTACAATAACTAATTTATCATCTTAACATAAATATAAGAGACATGTTTAGAAACTACCTAGAATAACACTAAGCAATTATTATGCAAGTGTCTAGAGAGAATATAATATAACTAATCATGAATCAAAGTATCTGCAAACGTACAGATTAACATATACTATTGTAGTATTTTACCCTAGACTATTCTGGAGTTGTCGATTTATATTTTAGTCATATGCGCAAGCAATAGAGAGATAACCATGAATGCTCAATTTACTTAAAATAGGATAAGTCACAAGATAAATAATAATAATGATAAAGGTAAATGATCAGTCCATATATGAAATAAAGCAGTTTCACTTAGAGAACTTTCTATCTAGGCACTAGCATGGATTATACAGAAATACAAGAATATTCTTAAGTCATTCTAAACTATATTATCAAAGTCATACTTAGATTAGTACAATTATACTAACAATCATGGTGAGGATACTTATATATCTAAAAATAAGGGAATATTACTAAGAAAGATCAAGAATAGAACAAGACTTCTATAGTAACAGTACGTTTCTACTATCCCTACACTCAAAGGGTGCATTCGCAGATAAATAACATCTAAGCACCATGCTTACATGCCATCGGTCACTCACCCATGACGTCAAAGGATCAGCACTTTACGATCTTAAGTATAAATATAAATACATCATAACTAAGCTAAGTATATAATCTAGGCAAACAATGAATGACACAATTGAGAACATAATCAATATCAAGCAAATGTCTAATCAAATGTATCTAGCAAATTACTTACAGAAAGATACAAGAGAGAGCTTACAGAGGGCTCCGATGAAGCCACGCTCCCGACACGATCAGGAATCTAAGCAAGCCTTGCCCCATTTACTTCTAAACCTATGTAGTTATGCTCTAGATGGTGAAACTCTAATGAACTAGGGCTTCTGGCTCTAGGAACTTGATCAAATGAATTGGACTTTATTGGTGTTTGAAACCCTGGGGTCTGGGGCTGCTTATAGGCCAGAGCGATGAATATCAACCCTCGGATCAAACCAACCTTAGGCAACGGACCAGATGCATCCTCAAAGGCGGTGGTGAACCGACGTCGAAGCAGAGAAGCTGACCTTGTGGGGCCAGTTCGGCTGAACCCCCCTGGCTGCCAACTGGGCCCCGCTTTCTCTGGTGAGCCTCTGGTGTTCTCTAGAATGTTCTTGACATGGAGTCCACGCGTAA
The DNA here is from genome assembly GCA_038502445.1 of Eremochloa ophiuroides. Lineage (NCBI taxonomy): Eukaryota > Viridiplantae > Streptophyta > Magnoliopsida > Poales > Poaceae > Eremochloa > Eremochloa ophiuroides. The sequence goes on from JAHLJS010000007.1 coordinate 45,192,078, forward strand.
TTTGACATATTTGTATGGCATGTGGGTCCTCCTTTGGTTCTTTTCCTATTTAGTCCCTGTAAAACACATATTTACCAAAAACTTGTGGAATTTTGTCAGTTTAAACCCTATTCTATAGTTGTGATTGCATTTGAACTCTTTTTCATGTTTAGTTAACAGAAAAAATCATACAATAACTACCGTTAACACACTCGTAGTGAGAATCAGCAGCGCGACTACGAATTACTCTCATAGATGCTCCCGCTGCTCCCCACTGCTCCATTGTCTCTCAGGTGTGTTGTGCCTCTCTCCACATCCATCTCTCTTGTGCCGCGCCCCTCTGAAAGCCCTAGTTTAGTTTTGGCTAATTGATGACACCTATGTACTAACCATATGCTTAAGTGTTGTGATTACAAGGATGATTAGTTGAGCCATGTGAGGAGCTATGATGGCATCCATGCAAGTGGTGTAAGCCCATCAACAAATTGGATCAAGTGCTTCTTGGCTTAGAACTTGGAGAAGAGCTCAAGGCAACGGTATATTCTATAGGGCTCTTTCCATTTGAGTGATCAAGACACTATAGAGAGTGTGATCATATTTAGGATAGATGACCTTACTATTAAGATGGGAGAAATTCATTTGCAATCTCGGTCATCAAGTGTCTCTAGTTGAACTACTTTGAGCATATGCATTTTCTTGTTGAATCTTCTATAGTCCACCTCCCGTTTGTAGGCCTAGTAAGACCTTGTTGGTAAGAAAAGCACCCTTTGCTAGTGTCTTTTCTTAAGTGATATCACCATTGGAACAATCATAACATAGCTTTTGAAGGTTAGAACTAGAGACCCTAGTGATCTTCTCTATATCCCTATTATCTATGTCCTTATTGTTCAGGGGTTACGTTTAGACTTAATTTCTCACACGTTTTCCCTATGGTAAAATAAAAATAACAATACTCTAGAATACTCCTGTGTGAAGTGCTACATCGATATCTATGCACTTGGGTATCTTTCCTACTGATTAATTTTGTGTGTGTCAACAAATACAAACAAGCATTTCTGGTGCTATTGCTGGGGAGAACGGTTGTTGAGTTAACTTCTTAACCTTGTATTATACTTCTATCTTTATTACTTTCTGGATGCTTATGGATGCCATAGATTTGAATTTTTGTCTCAGGGTGCTTAATCAGTTTGCTTTCCAGGCTTCAATTGGGAGTTCTAGTGGTCTCCTAATTGTCTAGGCTGATCATCTCTTCCAGGGTATTGTAGTCCAGTCCACTAAATATATCCTTACTGTTAAATTCATTTGTTGTCTTTCCAATCGAGTTTTCTTTGTCTCCAATGTTTATGGTCCTGCTCATAGTCAAGACAAACCAGATTTTGTCAATTGGTTGAGTGATCTTCATACTGATGCTTTCCAAGCCTAGGTCCTTATGGGAGATTTTAACCTTATTCGTTCAGTGGAAAATAGAAATTTGCCTAGAGGCTGCCCTGCTGAGATGATCATGTTCAATGATCTGATCAACCTCAAGAATGGATTGATCAGCCTTTCAGTGGGAGTTCTTTTACTTGGAATAACATCCAACATCCTCCCTTGCTAGTGAAATTGGACTGGGTGTTCTGCTCAGCTGATTGGCTGGTTTCTTTCCCTAATAGTGTGGTTCAAACCCTTGCACGTCTAGTCTCAGACCATACCCCATATGTGTTGCAGATCAGAAGTGGTATTCCAAGATCTAAGATTTTTTGGTTTCAGAATTTCTGGTCCAATTTTTCTTCTTTCAAGCCGACTGTTCATCACCATTGGAACATGGCTCCACTATCCTCTCAATAGTGAAGAATCTAGGCCTTAAGCATTGGAGTAAGAAGGTCTCTGATTTAAATGAGCTCATAGCTAACAGCAGTTGGGTCTTGGATCTTCTGGATGGGTTAGAAGAGCAACGCCAACTTAGTACTATTGAAGTAAATTTTTAGGGGCCTAATTTCTAAGAATATTCTTCTTTTGCTTGAATCTAGGAGAGTCTTTTGGAAACAGTGCAGCACTGATCGCTGGGTCTCTCTCGACAATGAAAACACTATCCATGTTTTTGCTACTAGAAAACACTGTAGAAATTTTATTGCAACCTTAAAAGTGGATGATTCTACTTGGGCTTTTTACCATGGTCTTAAAGCTGGAATTTTATATACTTCATTCAAAAAGAGATTGGGCTGCTCTGAGTTCACAACTATTTCTTGCAGATTATCTGTAAACGTTAAGACCTATCGGTTGCCGTTCCTTAGTATCATTGCTAGGATACACCAGTTCATGTTAAGGAATGCCAACATGCATTTCTGACGCCATTGCCAGGGAAGGCTGAAAGTCCAAGTTTGATTTTGATAATTAATGAAACCTAATCTACTAATGTTTGCTCTAAGTGGTTCATGAGTTAAATTAGAAAACATCAAGGTGAAGCAAGGTGATCGGGTCAGTTAAGGCCACAAGTGAGCGGCCATGACGGCGTCCATGCAAATGGTGTAAGTCCATCATAAAGAAAGGAGTTCAAAAGCTTCATCAATGGGGGAAAGGAAAAGAGAGAAAAGCTAGGAGCTCAAAGTAAAGGTATACTTGATAGGAGCTTGTTTGCTTTTGGTGATCAAAACTATTTAGAGAGAGTGGTCATATTTAGGATAGACAGTCATACTATTAAGAGGGGAGAACTCGTTCGTAAAATACGATTGTTAAAGTGCCAGTAGATGCTTACACTTATTGCATGTGCATATAGATGCTAGTGAGTACTAACAAAACCCTTGGGAAACACTTTAGAAAATGCTAATACACGTGAACTAAGGTGTAGTACAGTTTGTGGTGTTGGCATATTTGAAAACAGGGTGAAGTTTGAGGGATAAAGAGGGTTTGGGTTCTCTCTCCCTCCTGCCGAGCGATTCAATGATTTTCGATGATATCTCTGTAGAGAAACATGTATCGGACGCTGAGCCGTGAGCACCGGACGTTGCCTTGGAAAGCACGGTGACTAACCCTAGTTGAGAGTGCTAAAACGTGAGCACCGGATGCTGGGTGCGTCCGGTGGGGGCGCACTAGACATGTCCGGTGTGAACCCCTTGCTCTCGGGTCTATTCGGTGAGTTTTTCACCGGACGCTAACTTACAGTCACCGGACGCGATGTGAACACTGTGCACGCGTCCGGTGCCTCTGACCTGGCACGTTACAGAGAGCCGTTGGAATGGTGGATGCTAAGGAGCGTCCGGTAACCCTTCACCGGACACGTTCGGTGAGCAAAAATGCTCTCTAGAACCTCAGTGGTGGTTCACCGAACGCTGGGGTCCGTGTATCCGGTGTGACAGTGGACGCGTCCGGTGGTTGAGCATAAAACTAACAAAGTTTAAATGACTAGTACACGTGTTAATAGGCGATACACTGAACGCTGCACCGGACGCGTCCGATGCAACATAAGGTGCATCCGGCGCCCTCGAAAAACAGAGTAACGGTTAAATCCTTTGGTGGGGCTATAAAAGGTGGAGTGGCCAGCTTGTGGAGACTCTCTTGCACATTTTCATTGACTCAACAGGCTAGTGAGCCTCTCCACTCCTCTCTCACACATCTTACTTGATTGTGTTTATCATTTGATGAGATTGGAGAGCATAAGTGCATTGCATGAGTGTGTCCATCTAGAGGTACTTGGCAATTGGATTTTACAGCGGGTTTTCTTGTTACTCTTGGAATTTGCCGACTCATAGACGGCTTGGAGCTGCGTTGAAAGGTCTGAATTGGCTAGAGAGGGGTGAATAGCCTAATTTAAAATTCTACAAAACACTAGAGCAAAGAATTAGTAACACACATGACGATAAATACGGTTGCTCTAACTCTAATGGTTAGGCAAGCCACCTATTAACAATTGTAATAATTCTATGATCTCTATGGCACACAAGAGCTATGTCGCTACTCTAACTAGTGAGAGAGCTAATTACAACTAATTTTGCTACTTTACTAGCTAATTACCACTACCACTACACAAGATAAATAAATAATATAAATACAAAGAGTGATAGGATAAAATACCGATGTCGGACAAGAGATCACGGCTCTGTTCGGCTGGCTGGATTATACGGCTAGCTGGCTGATTGTTGTGAGAGAAAAGCACTACTTAATAGCTAGCTGTTGCTAGCTGAGTTCAAGCGAACAGAGCCCACAATTAATATCAATATGAACCACCAAGAATACCAAGAGAATCAATGGATGGGAGACAATATTGTACAATGATTTATCCCCGGGGTTTACTTGCTTGCCGGCAAGTTACGTCCCCGTTGTGTCCCTCTACACCATATGGTTCGGTGGCTAATCGGTATCACACACCGAGTCTCTCAAAAGGCGCCATAAGAACCTATCAATAGTGAGAAATTGATTGACACGAGCATTCCACTAGAGTTACCTTTGTCTCTCCACCGGGGAAGGTACAAGAACCCCTCACAAATATAATCCTTGATTGGGGGCGGACACAATCACCAAATCCTCTCACCAATCAATCAATCTCCAACCGTCTAGGTGACGGCAATCACCGAGAGTAATAAGATATTCCCAATCACAATAACCACCTAATAGCACCAAATGCAATTTCAAAATGCACACACTAGGGTTTCCCTTAATCCTCTTTTGAATGCGCACAAAGCTTAGGGATAGAGATGAGAGAGAGGAGATGCTCTTGAATCTCTCAAGAATCAATTACTTAAACTCAATCTCTCATTTGAATGGGGCACAAATCTTAGGGAGTGAGAGAAGAAAGGGGAGAGCTTCTTCTCTGTTCTTGCTTTCTAAGGCTGTGTTCGGTGAAGGTGAAGTGCTGTAGATAAGCGCTGAAGTGCTGTAGAAGTGCTGAAATCTTGTGAGAGAAAAATACTGCTGAAGTGCTGAAAAATAAGCGCTTATAAGCGCTTATACCCTTAACCGAACGCAGCCTAAATCTGAGAGGGACTGAATAATAGAGCCAGAGAAGGGGAAGGGAGGAGCCTTATCTTTCCCAGGCGTCCAGCTCCCAACGGTGCGCACAGTAGGCGCTCGGCAGCCAACGGCTTCCTGCGCTCCTCCTAGCTCCAACGGGCGACCGAGCAAGGCACCGGCAGCAGCTGAGCAGCGCTCCTTCCTCACGAAGCCAGCGGTGGCGAATATTCTGCTCTACTTCTTTCCGAGGACGGCAGCAAGCGCTCTACCTGATCAGGTCGACGGGATGGGCCAGGCCCAGCAGCAGCAGCTGCACATGCCCCAGCGCTCCATTTGGTCAGCAGGTTGACGGGCCAGGGGCAATTCACCAAGCAGCGGCAAGCCAGCTGCCCAAATTCCAATTAGCGTGCATGCAGATATATTATATACACACGCACAGGCAGCAGGAAGCACTTTCCCTTTTTTTTTACAAGCATGCAAACATATATATGTATATGCACTAGCACATACAGCTGGTCACGATTGATCTTTTTGTGCATGCAACAGTCCTTAAATTATAGTTAGTACCTTTATCAAGTGCTAACCCTCTTCTCAAATTTCCAAAATAAATATAGAGCACAAGAGCTAGCTTTTCCACACATAATTTTTCGAGTTAATCTCACCACGTCACTAAGCGTTTATGCATATGCAAATAAGACTCACATTTAGTGGCACTAGATAACCAACGTAATTAATGATTTTCTCTCTTTATAGTATGGTTATCTATCCTAAACGCACTCACACCCTCTGTAGTGTCTTGAGTGCCAAAAAAATGACCTTATAAATTATACCTTTGTCTTGACCCAATTTTGCTTTTCTAGTCGTCTTTTTCAAATGTAGATCCTGTGATCAACATTTGATATGGATTTACACCATCACGGATGCCATCATGCTCCACAACTTGGCGTGTACTAATCTATTTCATCCATAACACTTAATGACAAAGATTAGTACAGAATGTTTCATCAATTATCCAAAAACCAAACTAGAGCTTTCATGCGTGGATCATTGAGGGGAGTTGGTGATGGTTTCCGCCTCCGATCGGTGAAGTGTAAGGGGTTCTTGAGCCTTCCCCATGGGAGATCACAAATTGGCTACTCTAGTGGATTGCTCGTAACTTGTGGATCCCCATCTTGTGTGTTGGTTGTGCGGCTCCCTTGAGAAGGGTTTGGTGTGTGCTGCTATTAGCGTGTGAACCTCTAAGTGGGTGTATCTCTACAGCGAGGAGTAGCTTGCTGGCAAGTAAGTAAACCTCGGTAAAAAATATTATGTCATCTCTTTGTCGAGGAATTCATTTGTGTCTTGATTGATTGGTATTCACTTTTCTACACCGGTGGTATAACAATCACTATCTCACTCATTTACATTCTTTTATTTACCTTTTTAAAGCAAACTTGTATAGCTTGCTCATCTAGGAATAGAATAGAATTCATGACTTAGGCTCATGGTGTGTTCCTAGAGACAATAGCCTAGAAGTGGACGTGTGGCTTGTATCACTTGTGTAGGCTAACGTAAAACTCGCTTCGCCTTTTGTTTTGCTAATCACTTGTTTTAAGTGTTGTTTGTAGAAGTTTTATAGGCTATTCATCCCCTCTAGCCATTTAGGACCTTACAAAGGCATGGGTTAATAAGATTCTAAAAGGATATGATCAAGAAATTATGCATGCATAGTAGCCGTTGTCTTTGTAGGCTAACCTTTATGTTTTCTTTTTCTTGCAGATGAAAACAGGATAGTGTATCACTGGTTTCGCCTTGCTGGAGAACTTCATGTCCCATCTAGATGCAATATTAAAGAAGAAAATAACTCATACCTCTTCTGCTATTATTCCAGACCTTTTGAAAGGTCCTAAATGGTTAGAGGGGGGTGAATAGCCTATAAAAAGTCTACAACCGACAACTCAAGCAAGAGGTTAGATAAATAATAAGCGAAGCGAATTCTTGCGCTAGCCTACTAAAATTGCAAGCCACCTAACCGTTCTAAGCTAGAATCTCTATTTCACACACGAGAGGCTAAGTTGCTACTTTTACTCTACTCCTAGGTGAGCAACTAAGCTAACAAGCTACACAAGAGTAAGTGCAAGAATGTAAAGAGTAGAGAGAGTGAATCTTATACCGCCGATGTAGTGATGAGGTGAGTACCAACAAGAGCAATCACAATAATCAAGAAATCCTCGGCAAGAGATTGACACAATGATTTTTACCGAGGTTCACTTGCTTGCCGGCAAGCTACGTCCTCGTTGTAGCGATACACCCACTTGGAGGTTCACGCGCTAATTAGCATCACACGCCAAACCCTTCTTAAGGGTGCCGCACAACCAACACAAGATGGGGATCCACAAGCTACGAGCAATCCACTAGAGTAGCCTTTTGCGATCTCCTGCGGGGATAGGCTCAAGAACCCCTCACAACTTCACCGATCGGAGGCGGAGACAATCACCAACTCCCTTCAACGATCCTCGCAGCTCCAAGCCGTCTAGGAGTCAGCAAACTCCAAGAGTAACAAGAGAAACCGCTGCGAAAGACAACTACCAAGTGCCTCTACATGATCTCAATCAATGCAATGCACTTGATGCTCTCCAAACTCACCAAATGATGAACACAATCAAGTCGGATGAGTGAGAGTGGGGTGGGAAGGCTCACAAGTATGTAGGAGTGATTAGAGTGGCCAAGAGTTACCCCCCAAACCGGCCAAGTGACTATTTATAAGCCACACCCAAAGAACTAGCCGTTTGGGCAAAACTGCGTACCGTCGGACTAACAACACCGGTCCGACGCCTCGGATGGATGCCACGTGTCCTCTGCCGTTTGAAGTCGAATGTTGGATCACAACGGCTATTTTCTCGTGCCAAAACGACCGTCGGACGGTAAGCCGTCGGACCAAACCTCCGGTCTGACGCTCTGCCAAAAACCACCATCGGACTGAATCGCAGAGGGTCGTCGGACTAACGATCGCGACAGTCCGACGCTTCCAGAGAGCTCCCCGAGCGCTGAAATCCGTCAGATGAAAGTCCGACGCGCACCATCGGACTAAACCAGACAGTCCGACGCCCTCAGAAGCAGCCACGTGTCAGCTCTCGCTCGTTTAGCACCGTCGGACGCTCGGACAATAGTCCGACGCTCCGAAACACAGAGTCCGACGCTCTGAAACTGCACAGCGCTGGGTTAGCCGTCGGACTGAACTAATTGGTCCGACGCTCTAGCGAAGTTAGGGTCCGACGCCCTGTTTTCTCAGGATTTTCACTCAAACCTTTCACCCTTTGTTTCCAAGTGCTAACACCAAGTGTTCTACACTTTGTGCACGTGTGTTAGCTTTACAAAAGAGTTTTCCAAGGGTTTGTTAGTGTCACTAGCATCTATATGCAATGCAATGAACATGAACACCTAGTGGCACTTGATAACCGTATTTCATCAACGATTTTTCCCCTCTTGATAGTACGGCTATCTATCCTCAATGTGATCACTCCCTCTATGGAGTCTTGATCACCAAAACCAAAAGAGCTCCTATTGGTTATACCTTTGCCTTGAGCTCCTAGCTTTTCAACATCTTCCTTCTCATCTCTTGATGAAGCTTGTAGACACCTTTTGATGATGGACTTATACCATTTGAATGGATGCCGTCATTAGGGCTTTCTCCTCTTGTTGATGGGCTTACACCATTTGTATGGATGTCGTCAATGCCCTACACTTGTGGTTTCCACCGACTAGATCCTTTGCTCCATCTTGTTTACTAATGATTCTCATGAAGCACTTAGAGCAAAACATTAGCAAACTAGGTTTCATCAATTACCCAAAACCAAACGTGGCTTTCAATCTCCCCCTTTTTGGTAATTGATGACAACCTTCACAAAGATATGAAAAGAAAATCAAGTTTGCACTTTGGTAGTATTAGCTCCCCCTACATATGTGATTCCTTGTGTTTGGTTCAATTTTTCACATATGTATGGATTTGAAAGTTTGGGTGAGCTACCACTATCAAATGATGCTAAGGTATATAGAATGGACCTTTAAAGCGTGATACCATCGGAGTTGCGGAATTATACCATCCTTAGCACCATAGTTTACTAGTCATGCATCACAAACTCAAAATACTTCGTGAGATCAACATTTAAGCAAGAGAGGTACTTTGTATGACAAGTAAGTACTATGCATGCTAGTTTGTCAAACACCATTCAAATCCTATTTCTAAGCATTACACCAAACAAACAAGTCATAGAAATTGAAGTTTGACAATACAACAAATCATATGTTAATGCGCAACCAAATGCAACAACTTATTCATGAGCTTGCTCCCCCTACTTGTGTTCTTTAAAATTTGTAATTGACCCCTTTCCATTCTTATCTTTGTGACTTTCTTCTCCCCCTTTGTCAACAATCTCCAAAAAAATGGTGTAAATTATGGGAGTATCAAGTCAATAAATGGGGTTTAGTTCATTTTCACATTGGTTCAATCTAGATCACTTGCCTAGAATATGTAACTAAGTTTGATCCAAGGAGAAGCTTCTTCACACCTCACTAGTAGGGTTATCTTGACCATGTTAAGTTACACATCATGAGCTCATGTTCTAGATTCAACACTAGATTTGCAAGCCCATCAATATGTCATATGCTACCACTTGATCATACAAGCATAAAGAACAAAAGTGGTACCATATATACATGAAAGAGATTTTTCATGAATGAGCCTATAACATGCATTTTATGTCTATATGCACTAGACACGTCCTTATCAAAGTATGAATGACATGTCAACCAATTTTTACCTCACTTTAGTCGAAGGAGAGGCATGTCATATAATGTGGGATGCTTTTCACTTCATGTTGGAATAGTCTAGTATGTTTAGCTCACTTCACAACTTGCAAAATCTTGACTCATCAAGTGGCTTGGTAAAAATATCCGCTAATTGATCTTCGGTGCCAACACTTTCAATTGCAATGTCTCCCTTGATTTGGTGATCTCTAATGAAGTGATGCCTTATATCAATGTGCTTTGTTCTTGAATGTTGCACGGGGTTATTGGTTAGCTTGATAGCACTCTCATTGTCACATAGCAAAGGCACTTTCTTGTATTTCAATCCAAAATCACTCAAAGTTGCCTTCATCCAAAGCAATTGTGCACAACAACTTCTGGTACTAATGTACTCCGCTTCGGCCGTTGAGAGAGCAACACTATTTTGCTTCTTTGAAGACCATGATACAAGTGACCTTCCAAGCAATTGACAAGTTCCACTAGTGCTTTTTCTATCCACCTTACAACCGGCGTAATCGGAGTCCGAATATCCAATAAGCTCAAAGTTGGACCCCTTTGGATACCACAACCCAACATCTTGTGTGCCCTTCAGATACCTCAATATTCTCTTTGCGGCTTTCAAATGACTTTCTCTTGGTGAGGCTTGAAATCTTGCACACATGCACACACTAAACATGACATCTCGTCGAGATGCGGTCACATAAAGGAGACTTCCAATCATTGATCTATATAGCTTTTGATCTACCATCTTGCCACTATCATCTAAGTCCAAATGCCCATTAGTTGCCATAGGAGTATTCATGGCCTTTGCATGTTCCAATCCAAATTTCTTCACAATGTCCCTTATGTACTTGCTTTGACTTACAAATGTACCATTCTTCATTTGCTTGACTTAAAGACCAAGGAAGTAGCTAAGCTCACCAATCATGGACATTTCAAACTCACTTGCCATCATATTGCCAAATTCTTCACAAAAATCTTGATTATTTGATCCAAATATGATATCATCCACATATATTTGCAACACAAATAAATCATTACCAAGCTTCTTAGTGAAGAGAGTTGTACCAACCTTTCCCATTTTGAGCCCTTTAGAGAGTAAGAAATCTCTCAATCTCTCATACCATGCTCTAGGTGCTTGCTTCAAACCATACAATGCCTTTCTTAGCTTGTACACATGGTTGGGTTTCTTTACATCTTCAAATCCGGGAGGTTGTTCCACATATACCAACTCATTGATGTACCATTGAGAAATGCACTCTTGACATCCATTTGATAAAGCTTGATGTTGTGGGCACAAGCATAGGCTAATAAGATTCTAATAGCTTCCAATCTAGCAACCGGTGCATAGGTTTCTCCAAAATCAAGACGTTCAACTTGAGTATAACCTTGTGCAACCAATCCAGCCTTGTTTCTTATCACTATGCCATCTTGATCTTGCTTGTTTCTAAAGACCCATTTGGTTCCAATCACATTGTGTTTCTTAGGTCTTTCCACTAGCTCTCAAACTTGATTTCTTGTGAAATTGTTGAGCTCTTCATGCATGACATTAACCCAATCAACATCTTTCAATGCTTTCTCAATCTTGGTTGGCTCTATGGTTGACACAAATGAGAAATGCTCATAAATTTGAGCTAGCCTTACTCTAGTTTGAACTCCACTTTGAATACCACCAATGATTTGATCCAATGGATGATCCCTCGCAATAGAAACCGGTTGGAGAATAGGAACTTGATCATTGGATTGAGATGAACTAGCTTGTTGATCTTGCATTTGAGATTGACTTTGTGAGTCGCTTGCACTTGCTTCATTTTCAACTTGCACACTTGTATGAATAGCACCATTATCTTCATCATTATTTACTTGCCTCAGCCTAATATCACCAATATCCATATCTTTCATTGCATTTGCCAACTCATTGCCTCTCACATCACTAAGGTTTTCAACTTCATCTTGAGAGCCTTGGGTTTCATCAAATTCAGCATCATGTACCTCCTCAAGAGTACCACTAGCCAAATTCCAAACTCTATATGCCTTGCTTGTGGTTGAATAGCCAAGTAAGAATCCTTCATCACACTTCTTTTCGAACTTGCTCAATCTTGTGCCTTTCTTGAGAATGTAGCATTTGCAACCAAAAACCCGAAAATATGCAATGTTGGGCTTTCTACCATTCAATAGCTCATATGGAGTTTTTGCAAGCATACCATGGCAATATAATCGGTTGATGTAGTAGCAAGCGGTGTTGATTGCTTCGGCCCCAAAAGTAATGACTAACATTGTATTCACTTAGCATTGATCTTGCCATATCAATCAAGGTTCTATTCTTTCTTTCAACAATGCTATTTGATTGTGGTGTATACTTGGGTGAGAATTGATGTCCAATGCCATACTCATCACACAACTCATCAATCTTGGTGTTCTTGAATTCACTTTCATTGTCACTTCTAACTTTCTTGATGGTTGTTTCAAACTCATTTTGGCTTCTCTTGACAAAAGACTTGAATAGATCATAAACTTCACTCTTGTCAATTAGAAAGAATACGCATGTATATCTAGTGTAGTCATCCACAATCACAAATCCATACTTGTTCCACCAATGCTAGTATATGTGGTTGGTCCAAACAAGTCCATATGCAAGAGTTCAAAAGCTTTATTAGTACTCATCATGCTCTTCTTAGGATGTGTATTTCCAACTTGTTTGCCGGGTTGACATGAACTACAAAGCTTATCTTTCTCAAATGTGATATCTTTCAAGCCCCTAACTAGATCATGCTTCACTAGTTTGTTCAATTGTTTCATTCCAACATGACCAAGCCTTCTATACCATAACCAACCCAAACTTGACTTAGTGATCAAACAAGTTGACAATTGAGCTTCACTTGCATTGAAATCCACAAGATATAGATTGTCATATCTCAAACCTTTGAATATCAAATTTGAGCCATCAACACTAACAATTTCAACATCATCAACCCCAAATATGCACTTGAAACCAAGATCACAAAGTTGTGCAACTGAGAGTAAATTGAAGTTCAAGCTTTCAACTAGCAACACATTGGAGATGAACATGTCATTGGATATTGCAATCTTACCAAGACCTTTCACTTTCCCTTTCTTGTTATCACTAAATGTAATTGCATCATAGACACTATTTGCACTTGTGTTGAGAGAGCCAAACATACTAGAGTCACTGGTCATATGTTGTGTGCATCCACTATCAAGCACCCAATGCCTTCCTCCGGCTTTGCAATTGACCTACAAAAACAGATCAATTCTTTTTAGGTACCCAATGTTGCTTGGGTCCTTGGAGGTTAGTAACTAAGCTTTTTGGTACCCAAATGGTCTTCTTCTTTGCACCCAACATGGATGTACCAACAAACTTAGCCTTCACACCATTTGAGCCCTTAGTGAGAATATAGCAAGAATCAAACTTAATTGAGGATACATATGCATTGGATTTCTTGCTTTTGCAATCTTGCTCTAAATGACCAACTTGCTTGCATTTTGTGCAATACCGGCCATTTCTCTTCACAAAACAAGTCTTGTGAGGAGCAAAGGCGGTCTTGCCTTTCTTGAGGGTATAGCCCAATCCCTCTTTGTGGAGAAATGCCCTTTGGCTACCCAAGCACATAAGCAAGCGGTCCTCACCACCATAAGCCTTAGCTAAGGAGTGATTGAGCTTTTTAACCTCCTCCTTTAGATTCTTGTTCTCAACTACTAGTGAAGGGTCACTAGTGGGTGAGGTAGTAGTTGAAGTGCTACAAGATGGGTTAGTGGTAGCAACAACAATAGGTTCACAAGATATGTCACATGTCATACCTATGTTGCAAGTTTTAATTTCCTTCTTTTTAACTTGACTTTGCAAGTCTTCATTTTGAGCCACTAGAGAGGAATAAGCTTCATCAAGCTTTGTGTGATACTTTTGGAGCTTCTTATGGTCTTCTTTTAGACTCTCATAAGATGCTCTAAGCTCCTCAAGTTCTTGCTCAAGAGATTGTTTATCCTTGCGTAAGCCCTTGCATTCCTTTCTAAATGAGTCAAAATGAATACGAGCATCATCAAGCATGTCAATTAGCTCTTCTTTTGTGAGGTCATCATCACTAGATTCGCTATCGGATGATACCTTAGAGCCCTTGGCCATGAAGCATGAAGGAGTATCGAAGATGGAAGGCTTGCCATGAATAGCAATGCTTGCATGTGCCTTCTTACCCTTCTTCTCATCATCAATATCTTCATCACTTGGAGATGCATCACTATCCTATGTCACCACATGAGAGTAGTTCTTCTTCTTCTTGTATGAAGATTCTTTCTTTTCTTTTTTTCTCCTTCTTCTCATGCTTGTTCTTCTTTTTGCCTTTGTGCTCATCATCACTTGAGTGTAGGCAATCGGCCACCAAGTGATCTTTACTTCCACAATTGAAGCATCTTCTTGGCCCATCAAACTTTCTTGCATTCTTCTTCCTTCTTGCCCGGTAGCCCTTTTTCTTCATGAACTTGCCAAATCTTCTTACTAGAAGGTCCATGTCCTCATCACTCTCACTTGTGCTTGATGGATCTTCACTTGATTCAACTTTTGCTTTGCCCTTGCCCTTTGATGATGATGTGGCTTTGAATGCCACACTCTTCTTCTTCTCATGTTTGGAGTCTTCATCTTTTTCTTTCTTCTTCTTATTGATCAACTCCTCCTTGTCATCATCATCTCTATAGGCATCATCAGTCATCACCTCCGCAAGTACTTGGTTTGGTGTCAACTCACTCAAGGTAGTCTTCACCAAAACCGTGATCAAGGTAGCAAAGCGCTTGGGCAAGCTTTTCAAGAACTTCATGGAGAAGTCACTATCCTTTACTTTCTCATCCATGGTCTTGAGATCATTCACAATCACTTGCAATCTATGAAACATCTCCGGGACACTTTCATCTTCCTTCATCTTGAAGCTGGCAAATCTATCATTGAGGATGTAAGCTCTTGTGGTCTTGACACCCTTGGTGCCCTCATATGATTCCTCAAGCTTCTTTCAAGCCTCATGAGCACTCTCAATGTTTTTGACTTGCTCAAACACCTTCTCATCTAGAGCCTCATAGATAGCACAAACTGCAATGTCATTGAGTTAGAGCAATCTTTCTTCAGCTATTGTGGGGTTGGCCGTATTTGCAATCTCAATCTTTGTCTCCACAACCTTCCAAACTTCTCTATTGGTTGACTTGATATGTGAGGTCATCTTGCTCTTCCAATATGCATAATTTGTACCATCAAATTGGGGTGGCTTCTTGGTATTGTTGATGTAAATGTTGAGTTGAGCCATTTTTACACCGTAGGTTGTTAAGCCTCAAATCAACGGTGCCTCGGCTCAGATACCACTTGAAAGGTTCTAAATGGCTAGAGGGGGTGAATAGCCTATAAAAATTCTACAACCAACAACTCAAGCAAGAGGTTAGATAAATAATAAGCGAAGCGAATTCTTGCGCTAGCCTACTAAAATTGCAAGCCACCTAACCATTCTAAGCTAGAATCTCTATTTCACACACGAGAGGCTAAGTTGCTACTTTTACTCTACTCCTAGGTGAGCAATTAAGCTAACAAGCTACATAAGAGTAAGTGCAAGAATGTAAAGAGTAGAGAGAGTGAATCTTATACCGCCGATGTAGTGATGAGGTGAGTACCAACAAGAGCAATCACAATAATCAATAAATCCTCGGCAAGAGATTGACACAATGATTTTTACCGAGGTTCACTTGCTTGCCGGCAACCTATGTCCTCGTTGTAGCGATACACCCACTTGGAGGTTCACGCGCTAATTGGCATCACACGCCAAACCCTTCTCAAGGGTGCCGCACAACCAACACAAGATGGGGATCCACAAGCTACGAGCAATCCACTAGAGTAGCCTTTTGCGATCTCCCGCGGGGATAGGCTCAAGAACCCCTCACAACTTCACCGATCGGAGGCGGAGACAATCACCAACTCCCCTCAACGATCCTCGCAGCTCCAAGCCATCTAGGAGTCGGCAAACTCCAAGAGTAACAAGGGAAACCGCTGCGAAAGACAACTACCAAGTGCCTCTACATGATCTCAATCAATGCAATGCACTTGATGCTCTCCAAACTCACCAAATGATGAACACAATCAAATCGGATGAGTGAGAGTGGAGTGGGAAGGCTCACAAGTATGTAGGAGTGATTAGAGTGGCCAAGAGTTACTCCCCAAACCGGCCAAGTGACTATTTATAAGCCACACCCAAAGAACTAGCCGTTTGGGCAAAACTGTGTACCGTCGGACTAACAACACCGATCCGACGCCTCGGATGGACGTCACGTGTCCTCTGCCGTTTGAAGTCGAATGTTAGATCACAACGGCTATTTTCTCGTGCCAAAACGCCGTCGGACGGTAAGCCGTCGGACCAAACCTCCGGTCCGATGCTCTGCCAAAAACCACCGTCGGACTGAATCGCAGAGGGTCGTCGGACTAACGATCACGACAGTCCGACGCTTCCAGAGAGCTCCCCGAGCGCTGAAATCCATCAGATGAAAGTCCGACGCGCACCGTCGGACTAAACCAGACAGTCCGACGCCCTCAGAAGCAGCCACGTGTCAGCTCTCGCTCGTTTAGCACCGTCGAACGCTCGGACAATAGTCCGACGCTCCGAAACACAGAGTCTGACGCTCTGAAACTGCACAGCGCTGGGTTAGCCGTCGGACTGAACTAATTGGTCCGACGCTCTGGCGAAGTTAGGGTCCGACGCCCTGTTTTCTCAGGATTTTCACTCAAACCTTTCACCCTTTGTTTCCAAGTGCTAACACCAAGTGTTCTACACTTTGTGCACGTGTGTTAGCTTTTCAAAAGAGTTTTCCAAGGGTTAGTTAGTGTCACTAGCATCTATATGCAATGCAATGAACATGAACACCTAGTGGCACTTGATAACCGCATTTCATCAACGATTTTTCCCTCTTGATAGTACGGCTATCTATCCTAAATGTGATCACTCCCTCTATGGAGTCTTGATTACCAAAACCAAAAGAGCTCCTATTGGTTATACCTTTGCCTTGAGCTCCTAGCTTTTCAACATCTTCCTTCTCATCTCTTGATGAAGCTTGTGGACACCTTTGATGATGGACTTATACCATTTGAATGGATGCCGTCATTAGGGCTTTCTCCTCTTGTTGATGGGCTTACACCATTTGCATGGACGCCGTCAATGCCCTACACTTGTGGTTTCCACCGACTAGATCCTTTGCTCCATCTTGTTTACTAATGATTCTCATGAAGCACTTAGAGCAAAACATTAGCAAACTAGGTTTCATCAATTACCCAAAACCAAACGTGGGCTTTCAACCATGTGGCGGATCATGGGTCTGACATTCCTGTTGAGTCCTTTGTTGTTCACTCCTCGAGTATAGGGCATTGTTGGTATTAATTAAGTATCACTTGGTAAATTAGTTAGCCACCTCTTTTAAACCTATATTTCTCATAATAACTAAGTTGTCATCCCTAGCATGAATATAAGAGACATGTATGGAAACTACCTAGAATAATACTAAGCATTATTATGAATGCAAGTGACTCAAGAGGATAAAATATAAATAATCATGTTCAAAGTATCTGCAAGCGCACAGATTAATCTATACCATTGTAGCATTTTACCCGAGTATTCCAGGGTTGTTGATTTATATTTTTAACACAGGGAGAAGGTATGGATCCAGGCATGAGTGGATAGATTCTTGATATATTACTCATGAATAGAATCAATCACATAGCACTTACTTAAACAGGGGTATGCAAATAATAAAAATATGAATATGATCATAATAAAGGCTTAGATAACTTTCTAGAGAGGTGTGGACTACTCATTGTTAAAGTCAACCAAACCATAGGATTACTTAAGAGGTCAGATTCTTAAGTCATTCCTAGTTAATTAAG
Source organism: Eremochloa ophiuroides (assembly GCA_038502445.1). Classification (NCBI taxonomy): domain Eukaryota; kingdom Viridiplantae; phylum Streptophyta; class Magnoliopsida; order Poales; family Poaceae; genus Eremochloa; species Eremochloa ophiuroides. The sequence goes on from JAHLJS010000007.1 coordinate 45,209,683, forward strand.
TTATTCATCTACTCTAGCAAATATACAATCATGTATAGCACAATTGACTCTTTATTCAGGAAGATCAAGAACAGAGCAAGTCTGCCATCATAATCTAGTTCTACTCTCTCTACATACGGGGAGTGGACTACAAAGGACTCAACGGGAGTGTCACATCTGCGACCTACCACATGACCTAGTATATAAAGTGCATTCGCAGGCAAACAATATCTAAGCACTATGCCTCTATAATGTCGACCACTTAACCCACTCAAGTACTGGATTAAGCGATTTGCGAACTCATGCATAAACTCATTATCAATCATAACTATATCAAATATACTAATAGAATAAACTAGGAACATGACAAACTGAAACATAGTATTGAAATAGCATAAAATCATAACAAGAGGAAATATAGCGGAATTACCGGCCTCTAGTAGACAGGCGATCCAGAATCCTGAGCCGAAGGCTCAACTCTACTTCAATCTACTATCTAGGTCCAAACTAGAACTTTGAGTGTCTAACCCTAATCTCTGGTGGAGAGCTCTTCTCTTCTCTTCTTGATATCTCTTTCTCTCCAATTGATATGAAACCCTGGGGTTCTGGGGCTGTATATATAGGCCGGTGGGATGAACCGTAGCCCTTGGATCAAACCGACTTCGATGGGTAGTGAAGATTGATCCACAAAATGCGGTGGAGGGTCCACGTCGAAGGGGACGCGGATCGGTGACCTGGAGAGGTCGGCCGACCTCCCCTAGTTGCCATCTGGGCCCCGCTTCTGCCAGCGAGTCTCTGGTGTTCTCTAGAATATTCTTGATGTACTTTCGTGACGGAATTCGATGTTTTAGTCCGACATGTGGGTCTCCTTTGGTTCTCTTCTGAATAACACCCTGCAAAACATAGTTTCACCAAAACTCGTGGAATTATATCAGTTCAAACCCTATTCTATGTTTGAGGATGGTTTTATGCCCTTTTCATGTCTTGTTGATGTTTAAAATTGAATAATAACTACCATCAATAGACATGTAGGATCTGGTTGCGAAGGAAGACTTGCTATGATCTCGTTCTTCCTTAGTAATATCCCTTATGTGTAGATATAAAGTAAGTCTTAACTATGATTGCTAAGTATAATTACACTAATAATTGAATACTTTGACTTACAGTTAAGAATAACTTAGGAATATTCTTTGTAGTTCTACTTAGTCATGCTAGTGCTATAGGTTGGAGTGCTCTGAGTGATTATTATCATTATAGACTTGTTATCTATCAATTATTATCTTTATATTGTGAGTTATCCCTTTTATGAGTAGATAGATTGGTTATGGTTTATCTCTCCATCATACGTATAAGTGGTTATCATATTCCTAGTGTCCACCCTTCCCATGGGTAAAAATATAAATAGCAATACCTAGATTACTCCCGATGAAATACTACAATGGTATATTATCTATGCACTTGCAGATGCTTTACTTTACATTCATATCATCTTTCCTAATTATCAAGTGGCATTCATAATTATCAAAGCAATTCTGGTATCATGCTGGGGATGACAACATAGTGCATAGTGATGTTAAGAAATGACAACAAACACTTCTAGCGTCGCTGTCGGGAAAGGGCAGCTAAGCACTTTAAAAAGAATATTGATATACTTTTACCCATTGATGGGATCGAGAAAACTATATATCTCTACTCAAACAGGTTTACCCTTATTTTATCTACTTGTGTATGTTATGTAGGGTAATGTATGACCGGTTTTGACCTTTCAACAAACTTCATTTCAAATCCAAAAGCATTAATCAGGAGAACAAAGGCTAAACTCAAGAAAATCTCAGCTTCAGATTCGAAAGATATATATATATATATATATATATATATATATATATATATATATATATATATATATATATATATAAGGCAGAGCTTACCACTAGATTTTCAAACTATGGCTGACAAGACTCTCTATGAATTCTCTGCTCCAACTACAACCAACATTCGCACTAGACCTGCAGTCATTGTTGGAGACAATAGATTCGAGCTTAAGCTAGCTTTCATCAACATGGTGCAAGCTAGCCAATTCTATGGAAAGAGACATGAAGATGCAAGCGCTCATCTCCAATACTTTCTAGAGATTTGTAGCACTTCCAACATCAAAGGAGTTCCCAGAGATATCATACTACTTCATATATTTCCATTCTCACTCTTGAGAAAGGCAAAGCAACGGTTTTATGCAAACAAAGAGGAAAAGAGAACATGAGAAATCTACTCAAATGCATTCCGGCAAGACGAATGCTTTGTGTGGAAAAGTCAAATTTTTAGCAACAACATGATGAATCTATCCATGAGGCATGGGAACATTTCCAAGACTACATATTAGAATGTCCTCATCATAGGATGGTTACTCATGCAGACCTTCTCTCATGGGCTCACCAACATCACTCGTGAGAATGTTGATGTTGTTGCTGGAGGTGCATTTATGTCAAGCCACAGCTCTAGTGGACAAGATGGCCTTCAACGAAAGTTGGAATAAAGAATGTACTCAGACCTAGATGAGAGGTGGAGGTATTTGTCTGGCAAGATGGACCTGATGATAAAGAGGCTCAATGACCAAGTTATTGAGAAGAAAGAAGTTACGCTCATCCATGATTCGTGCATAACATGTGAAGAGTGTGGATACACTGGGCATTCAGGCAATAACTGCTCAGAGATCCAGGAGGATGTGAAATACAACAACAACAATTACTATCATCCTCAACAGAACTAAGGATGGAACCAGCAATAGAGGTGTTGGCATGTCTTAACGTCACCACTAGAAATAGAGATAAACTCAGAAATGCAGATGTAATAAATTAACTTGCCACTTGATTGAACTACAGATCACTTAAACTCTTAACCTCTATCTCTCAGAAATAACTAGGTTATCATCCCTAGCATGATTCCAAAACATCCCATGGACTTCCTCTATCAAGTGACTGAAATAATTATATTATATGCGCAAGCACACAGATAATATATACATCATTGCAGCATTTTACCTAAGAGTATCACTGGTTGTCGATTTATATTTTTACCACTGGGAAGGGCTTGACTACAAAAGGAGTAGATAGATAGTTCTCATATGCACATGCAGTATGGAGATACCATGTATGATCTACTTACTCAAAATAGGGGTTATGTCACGATAATAATAATGATATGAATGATAAGCATAATGATCAATCCATAGATAATAATGTAAATCACTTAGAGCACTTCCTATCTAGGCACTAGCATAGATTAGGCAGAAGCATAAGAATATTCCTAAGTTATTCTAACTATACTATAAAAGACATATTAGATTGGTGCAATTATACTAGCAATCATGACAGAGATACCTTATAATCACACATAAGGGAATATTGCTAAGGAAGATCAAGAACATAGCCAATCTTCTATAGCAATAATAACTTCCTACTCTCACTACTAGAAAACCCCCCTGTAGATACGCTATATTTGTAACATCATCAAAAGCGTCTCTACGTTGGCTCGTAAAGACGCTATTTGGCATGATTTCAAGAATGTATCTAATTGTCGCGATATTTAACACGCTTTCAACGTCAAGAGATATCTAGACACATTTTTTAACACGCTTTTGAAATCAGTATTTAAATGACACGAAATTAACCACGCTTTCAATCGTTGTAAAGCGTATCTCAAAATCGTCAATAAGCACCTATAAATGCTTTTTGACATACAACTAAAAACGTATAAAGTTGACACATAATTAGACATGCTTTCAACCGTGAGTAGCATGAAGACACGTTATAAAGCATCTCAAATAATCGTCCTAATGCGCATAGAGATGTTTTCATTCGCAAAACCAGAATATCTCTAGTTAACATGAAATTAGATACGCTTTTAACATTACTTGCTAGTAGAGACGTTTTAACGTGTAATACAAATTTATCCTTAAACATTTTGAGACGTTTTTTGATGCGAAACTAAAAACGTGTAACCTACAGAATGGTCTATAAGTTGACGTGACATATTATTCCTTAGACTTGATATGGTGTAGACGTGGCATACATTTTTTAATTAAAAAAAATAGTGTGGCACGTGGAAGGAAACCGAGTATGCAACAAGCATTCTTTTTTGTTTTTTCTAGAATTATTTGGGACTTTAATATTTTTATTATTCCTAATTTTACCAAAAAGAAACAAAATAGAATTATTTGGGACTTTTAACATTTTATTATTATTCTTGATTTTACCAAAAAGAAAGAAATTATCAAAATAAGTGTGGCGCACAAGTATTGAACCTAGCAACTCTTGGAAGGAAACCAGCAAGCAAACCACAGAGTCAAGTATACTTTTGTGTTATCTTGTGATTATTTGATCCCTTTGACACTTTATTCCTGATTTTAGCAAAAAATAAAGAAAATAGTGTCGCACATGTGGAAGGAAACTGGGCATGCAACCGAATGGGACAAGCATTCTTTTTGGTTTTTTCTAGAATCATTTGGGACTTTTAACATTTTATTTATTCCAGATTTTACAAAAAAAGATAGAAAATATCAAAATAAGTGTGGCACACAAGAATTTAACTAGGCACCTTTCGGAAGGAAACTGATCAAGCAAGCCACAAGGACCAGTATGTTTTTGTATTGTTTTGGGGTTATTTGATCCCTTTAGGATCGAACCTCTTTCCTTCCAAAGGAGAAGATTGAATGTTATCACCATGTTGTTTACCTGTTTGTGGTGGGAATGGTTCTTTATCTCCATTTTTAGGACTTGCAAGTAGTGTTGCAAGCGCATAGTGTCCAGAGTTGAGCCACCTGGAAAAAAAAGTTAATGACATCACAAAAGACATTTTCTTTTGTAAAATAAGACACAAATGCACTATATATACGTGTACACTAAGCAATACAATATTTGGTAATATTTGTCTTGGTATATTCATGACATAGAAAGTTAAGTTTAGGTTATATTAATTTTTCTTTTATGAGAAAGCTCAGATATTATATATTAGTTGAGTACATGAACTATGATTTTTTAGATTAAATATGATTTATTTAGTTAACTCCATTACTTATTAGCACGACTAATAACCCCTAAAACATGGGGTATTACGTCCACTACAGGATTCCAACCCTTTTGTCACGTGACCCTATGTGCAACGCCTCAAATTGTGTTGTAATAGGGGGGCGTTTCGCAACAGGTGTCCAAAACAGTGGCAATAGAGGGCATGTGTTGCCACAAAAATAGTCCATTGCAATATTTACGCTCGTCGTTGCAAGAAGTGAGCTTTATAATAACCGTTTTTTTTAAAGTGTTGTTATATGTTACGACTATTGCCATGATGCATTGTCGTTGCATTTGTATTGCTTAGCGTTGCAACTATGTGGTGCTCTTGCAACCATAAAGGGTTATAAAAACTGGTTTTGAGTTTTTACTTTTCAAAATTCAAAATTTGAATAGTTCAAACTTTCTCATATGCAAAAATGACCAATATGAAAAATGCATATCTTGATGAGTCTAACAAACTTGGTATTCATGACTTTCCTATTTGAGAGCATTCAGGGCATTAAAACCTAGTTTAAATCTATCAAAATTTAAAAATCCAAGATTTGACTTGGTCAAACTTTGTCAAACGAAACACTAAATGAGTTTAGCTCAAAAACTTTTGAATACAAAAGTGTTAGAACTCGTCAAGACCTACAATCTTTATATAGGTTATTTTTTTATTTGAGAAAGTGTTAGTAAACACTAGTCAGAAAATCATGGATCTCGCATATAGTTTAAGGAACTATAAGAGAGATTAGTCAATTTTGAACTAAACTTTTCTAAAAATTTGTCAAATGCAAAAATGACCCATATAACAATTGTAAATCTCGATGAGTTGATAAAACTTGGTATTCATGACTTTTCTATTTGAGACCATTTAGGGTTATAAAAATTGGTTTCAAGTTTTTATTTTTGAAAATTGAAAATTTGAATCATTCAAACTCTCTCATATGCAAAAATGACTAATATAACAAATGCATATCTTGATGAGTTTAACAAACTTGGTACTCATGACTTTCCTATTTGAAGGCATTTAGAGCACTAAAAACTGGTTTGAATATATCAAAACTTAAAAATCCAAGATTTCACTTGGTCAAACTTTGTCAAAAATAATTTAAATTTAATTATGTTTGCACAAATGTTTGTCAAAAATCCCTCCGATCCGTGCAGGCCTGCAGGGGCAGCCGTAGGCTGGGTGCATCTTTCTCCGAACTGCAATATCCATATTCTTCCAGTTGAGACCAGGTGGATTTGAACGGGGTTGCTGGATCCGCCCATGGAGGTGATTTCTTTAACCAAGCAAATTATCTTTCTCCTGTCTTATCTCGTTGTGCATGTCGCTTAGTACATATGTATTAAAAAAATGAATAGAGACAGACACCAAATAAGTGGAATATTGGTGCAATCTCTAATTGACAAGTTCAGATACGTGCTTTTGCTTTCTAATAACATGATAATCTATAATTCTATTTACATCTGCAGGTTATATTTGTAGGTCGACAGGTTAGCATTCATCTGCGCTAATTATAGAGGGAAAAGTATTTTCATTGTCATCTTTCTTTAAGTATATGATTTAAACACATTAGGATCTCTAGCTGAAAGTACATGGATAGCAGTTAGCACAATGGGGATTTTAGTTGTACAGATACAAGATGTTATCGTGTTATCTGTGCACCACAAATTTTTACTGGATTGCTTGGTAGGTGCAGATTGAGTACTTTTATATCTTAATACTATGATCATTTGCCCTTGAACTGCAGGAAACAAATATTGTCATGCTAGCATATTGCACATGTTCAGCACTAAGTATTTTATATTAGTAAACATTAAGAAATGTAAACAATCTGCATTTGTGAAATCATGTGCACTTCTTCTTCACACGTGTCATGTCTGTGCGATTGAAATTGAAGCAAATAATCCTTATTCTTGATAGGAGAATTTACACCTGAAATCAGGTGCTCTTTTGTTGTAGTTAACTTTTAGCATTTTTAGCAAGTCATGACCTGAATTATACTGTCCTGTATAACAGTTATTACTTGTTATTCTAACATTTTCTTACAATATTTGATTTAGGTCTTAAACTCTTCATACCGATGAGGCATGTCATAAAGTTCCAGGGGATGCTCCTAAGTTCTAGTGAACAACTGTCTTCATGAGTTAGGAACCTGCTTGAATGGCAAGTAATAAGCCAATAACAGTTAAGGTAAGCTCATTTGAACTGTAGATACCTCAAATTTCTGATGCTCAACTATTGTCATTAGTGTTGGGCCTCAAAACAATCTCTACCTCTGAAATTTTTACTGCATAAGTGCAACTGTAACAAGGAGATTCACAAACTGAAACGACCTCGATTTCCGCGAAGGGAAATCCACAGGCTCGAATTGTAATTCAACAGATTGCTTGGGACAATCCATGAAATTACCCATAGCTCAGTTGACACCAGGATCCATACAACGGTAATTAAGTCTTACATAAACACTTATTACATCGCCTCACTGGCGGAATCAACATTCAGAGAAGCTTTAGAAGATGCGAAAACGTTTCATCCTTCACGGCCAACTTGAGTGTAGCACGTGACCCTATTCCTCGCCATCGTCTTCCTCGAAGTCGTATTCATTCTCGTCACCTGACAGCAAATTTATCAGTACGATTTGTACTGGCCACGGAGCCCACCTATGCAGCATTTGCTTTGTGGAAAGTGGATGCAAGGCTATACAAGCAGACCTATAGGCTGAGGTTTCCTATGCAGCTGTAATCAATTTTAATTAGTCAAGTTTTATCTCCAGTTAACACCATCATCCATTTCCCCATCACCACATCTCACTTACCCACACCTCGCTCTCATTCGAGAGGCCCAACTCCCTCTCGGGCCTATCTCAGTGGCACACTACCACAGCGGGTAGACTGCCGGAAAAATGTCATCCAGGGGGAGAAGAGAACACTCACTACACTAATAGAAGCTTCACAGGAAAGGTACATAGCCAACAGGTTGGCATATGTATCGATCGATCAACCGTACACTCTGCAGAGGTTTCACTACCCACAAGATTAGCCATCATAGGTGTTGCGCAAACACCTAGGCAGAATTCCGGGTGCTTGCTTGCCTAGGTCGATGCCACCGTACCACTCAGCCCTGGGATATTCCGGATCCTACACCGTTATGCTGAGACTAGGAGACACAGTACCGGGCCCATCCAGTGGTACTGCGCATCTAGAACGGAACGGGAACCCATCGACCGTCTCCGCCCACCCTAATCACCTCTCAACCTAGCAGTAGTGGCACCGTCCTACCAAGTAGTCCAGCCGTCTCCCGCCCATCAGAAGCGAGTGAGTAGAAAAGGATTCCCATGAACCTGAAACTAGTCCGTCCTAGGTTTGACCAAGCAGGCATCTTCACTTAGGGAATACTCTCCCCGTGCCATCACAGCACCTCCGTCCACGGGCTTCAAACCACCAAGGCTATCCCACCCGGAACCTCCTTAACAACTTTACCTGCCACAGGTATTTCGCTTGGGGATGCCCAGGTTGCACCCCCGGCACGACTTGCCCCACGGGCTTGTCTCACATCCCACTTGGTTGATATCAACCCTTACCACGCACCCAAGACGCACGCAACACTCTCTCCCAATGGTTATAATCAGTTATACACCGTCCCAATTCCACCACATAGCATATAGCAAGTAGTAAGTAGTGGAAGAGTAACAGTAAATTAAGCAGCAGCTAACCTAGCAGCGGATAGCAGGGTATAGTCTTATCAAGGCAGGGAATTCAAATATACTACCATGCAACCAATCCATACATAATTATAAAGCAATAGCAACAATGTCATTTGCAATGTCTAAATAGGATCTAAGGATTTGGTGGGACGTGACACCTTCGTAGTCATCTCCTAGCTCCTGAAGGTACTCGTGGTCGTCTTCCTTAGTCAGATCCTCCTCCGGCTCTGAAATCGAACACGAAATAGTCGCGTCAGCGACTCCTATAGAGTATTTCAGAAAAATCCAATAAAATAAAGAGCCAAATGCACACAAATATAGTCTTAGATTGTAGATCTCATTTTTCTGAGAATTTTGATATATGGTGCGCAATTTTGGACATCGTATGAATAAGTTATGAATTTCCGAAGATTATCCTATTTTCTGAAAATGGAAAATGGTCGATTAATCAGGGGCAGCACGGGATTGGTCCACGTGGCGCGCGGGTCCAGTAGTGCGGCATGTGGCGCCTCATCAGAACACAGACCCGATGGTCACCCACCAGGTGTTCGATGCTGGTTCCCAGAGAGTCGCCGGCGTCGGCGTAGCTCGGCGGAGCTCGGCGGGGCTCGGCGGAGCTCGGCGTAGCTCGGTGTAGCTCGGGCGAATCGGAGATTCGGGGTGCCGAGGGTGCCGCTCTCCCGAGCTCTCCCGGGGAGGCTCGGGCGAATCGGACATTTGGGCGCCGAGGGTGCCGCTCTCCCGAGCTCTCCCGGGGAGGCTCGGGCGAATCGGACATTTGGGCGCCGAGGGTGCCGCTCTCACGAGCTCTCCCGGAGAGGCTCGGGCGAATCGGAGATTTGGTGCGCCGAGGGTGCCGCTCTCCTGAGCTCTCCTGGGGAGGCTCGGGCGAATCGGAATTTTGGGCGCCGAGGGTGCCGCCCTCCCGAGGGTTGGCTATCATTAGTGAAATGATGTTGTGGGCCTCCTTCTCTCCCACGGCATACGGCGTTTCTCCGACGAGGTGGAGGCGCACGTAGCCAAGACGACAGACATGATTCGGGGCTCGGCTATCTAGGCGGCGGTGCTGAGGCAGACTTGGCGAACCTCGTCGGCCTTTCTCCGCAGCGCGAGGTGATCGGGGGTACTCGGAACGGATTTTAGGCGAGGCGGAACGTGTCGGCGGCGATCAAGTTTCCCCGAGAACGCACCTCTCGGTGTTCCGGGCTATGGAGGTTCGATCTTCCGCAACTAAGCTTGTCCGAGGTGGTCGGTGAGTTGGTGGTCACGCTAGCGGGTCGCGTCGGCGGTTTCACGGCTTGTGCGCGGGAACGCCGCCAAGGTGGCGGTGCTCCGAGCACGTGTGACGGCGATGCCCGTCGGAAGTGGCCTAACGTCCATAGCCGATGTCCAGTGGTTTGATGGCCGGTCTTGTGCGCGTGTTGTGCGAAGTGTTCAGGGGCCGGAAGCAGCCCGCGGCCTACACGCTCGTGATGCCGAGCGCCATGACCGTAGCACGGCGAGGTTGGATAAGGTGCTCGGTGGCTCACCGTGGGGCTGGTGAGGTAAGGATGGCGGTGCAGTGACGAGGTGACGCTGTGCAGAGTGATCGCAGTGCCGTGCCGCTCCTCGTCCGCAGCTCAGGCTTCCCTTCCGTGTCCGGCTCCGGCGTGCTCCGCGGCGGCGGCGTTCTGGCAACTTCTCCTCCTCTGCTCCGCCCTTCTCCCTTCTCCCTCTCCCTCTATTGTGCAGTGTGGTGTAGTGGTTGTGCCGCAGCGCGGCGGCGGCGAGTGGGACGAGGTCTAGGGCTTCGGGGCGACTCCTTTTATAGATGGCCAGGGCATGGCGTGGCGGCGGACGATGATTAGCGGCGAAGGGGGCACGTGGAGACCATCGGTGCTCCCGAGCTAGGGTTTCCCAGTGCGCGCGGCTTCTTGGCGAGCAAGGCAGGGGACAGGCGAGGGACAGCGGGGTCAGGGCTCTGCCATGCGTGGCGCTGTCGGTCACGCCATTTGCGTGACTCTGTCGGCCACCGTCTTTCGCGAGGTGAGAAGAAGAGCAGTAGCGAGAGCGGCTGACAGGCGGGGCTGGGCGGTCAGCGGCTGCGGGGGAGTGGGTGAAACGGTCGCGCGCGCGTGCTTGCTCGGTTGGGCCGCAGCTGGGCCGATAGGCTGGCTTCCTTTCTTCCTCTCTTCTCTTTTCGTTTTCCTTTTCTATTTTCACTTAAGTGTATTTATATACATATATTACCCTTTTTAAATATTGAGTAAATACAAACATAAATTGTAATAAATCCCAATTGTGATGCATAAGCTATTATTCTATGTGAATGGAATTAAAATGCAAGCTATACTCCTTTATTTATCAAATTCATAATGAAACCTATATGCTTGCACAAGAAAAATGGGTTTTCATAATAAATAAACGAAAAATTTTAATTGGTTGGGATTTTTAGGTTGTTACACAAACCATATTGTTCTGTTGGCTGTAACTGGTTATAAGTTGATATTAGTAGCTGTTAAAGCTATCAATTCTGTGTTTTTAATTTCAGTATGTAATCTGAGTTTTTCATCATGTATCAATACTGTTTATTTTTCAGCATTGGTTTCATGTAAGAACTTGTATCTAATTAATCTTCCTAGAACAATTGCGAGTGGGCAGAAAATTCTGCCAAGTATTTGCGCAGGATTTAAAATGGTATTCTTCATGTGATTTTCCCTTTTGGTATATTCTTTAATTTATAAAACTAACTGAAGGCATGGATAGCAATACTTATTTATGAGTTTTAGGGACATAATTTGCTAATTGCCTTCAACAAAATAAAAAATGTTTCTAGCATTACTCGCCCTACACCACAACACTGAAATGCCATCATAGACTGAGGTGCTAAGCTATTCACTGTGAAATGCGTGTCAAATTATTCTATTTTCTCTTGGTGTTATATCCCTATATAAATTTAATGTTTTTGTTTTTTGCAATTAATCATAGGTTGCTGCATTGGTCTGAATTGTGTGAAGTTTGAATATTAAATTGACACCAGCTATGTCATCTAGGATCTATGTTTCTACAAGTTTTTTTGCTTTGTGCTTGCACATGGCTAATGGTAAATTTAATGGTATAAAATAAAGGTCTTCGTTTTGTAATGTTCACTGGTGCACCCTTTGGAAAACTTCATGTCACTTAGGCAAACTTTGTGAACACTGCAAGTTTGATGTGAAATAATAAACATCAATCAAATGGCTCATCTGCTTGTGTGGTTTGAAATATAATAATCATTACAATTTAAGTGTATAATTGCTTGATCCATCGTCATGTTCTCCTTACATAATTTTGGTAAGTATAATACTAGGGGTTTTGTTGAAGGTCTTGGAAATATTGAATGTGCAATAAGGGAGATGAGGAGATACCTAGGCCATTTGATCACATTCGTACACTAATTAATGCTTGGCTAATTACACATGTAAGTTTTATTTGTTTAAATTAAAAAAGTACGTGTCTATAACATCTTCAAACTGAGTTATTCATCTAAAGCATGTTCCATTGTAGGTGAAGAAAGCTAGAAGTTCATCTCGTATCCACAATAAATTGGTACCTCCAACACGCGGACAAAGCTCGATGGGCAACAAAGTAGAAATTTCAAAGTGCACAAGATAGGTTTTAGTTACAAAAATATTTAAGTAATATTTGTATGATACTGCCACTTTATCTATGTTTCTTTTTTAACACAATTGTCCGGTGAGTAATGGATACGTTGGCTATGGAGTTTGTTAGATTATTTATGTTTTGCCAAGACCGAATGCAATATAATTGATGGTTCACTTCCTATTATTAATCATAGAAAATAGAAAATAAAATAATTTGATTCTAATTTCTACATTCATCTATATATAAAATAAAAACACATTTTTTGTTGAAACGTATTAAAGCATTATGATATAACATGTCTATACTACTACATACAAAATATAGATGTATACCAAATCGTTTCTACAAGTATAAATACACACTATGATGTTACTATACAACGTATCAATATATGTAGACACGGAATAAAGATGTGGCTAAATATTGTTTCTACCTTTGTTGACACGTGTTTAGGTGTTACTATAAAGCATGTCATATGCCACGTCACCTCTCCACGTCACCTGCCACATCACTTTTCCACATCATCTGCCACGTCACCGTTCCAAGTCACCTGCCACGTCATCTTTCACGTCACCTACTACATCGTCTCTATACTTCTTAATGCGTAATAATGCGTCACTACAAAACGTGACTATAGTAGTTGACACGAATTGTGAATGCATCTACAATATTGTCTCTACTGTTTTTTCACACGTTATGAAACGTTTCTACATGACGTAACTACACTAATAGAGACGAATTATATATGCATCTATGAAAGCGTATTAACATGTTTAGACATGCCTATAACGTGTCTATGAAACGTCTATTCATCTTGTAGATACGCTTATGGGAATCGTCTCTATAGAGCCAGACACGGTCCATACGAAGACACTTCTAATATGTTTTTGTAAAGCGTGCCTATATCCCTGTAGAGATGAATAAAAACATGTCTAGTGTCTAAAAAAAGCGTAGCTATAAGGGGTTTCCTAGTAGTGTCTCCCAATATTCGAGGTGTGGACTTCTTACTTTTACGAAAACATCACAAAGTACTCCTTCCATGTAGCAAGTTGTTTGATCCACTAATTGCACATATGCAGAGGTTGGTACTAGTTCAGTGTAAAACAACTTTTCATAATGTTCTTTAGACATGATATTACTGCTAGATCCTAGATCACATATAGCATTATGAAACTTTTGAGACTGAATAGAGCAAGATATGACAGGGGTTTCAGAATCTCCCTTTTTAGTTGGAAACTTCCATCCGTCTAGTTCATAGCCATGATAACTAATAGTAACAAGATTAGCATATTCCATGATTGTTTCAGGCTTTCCTGGTATTCTATCTTTTTCAAAAGATGGAATTGCAGCAGCTAGTTGTGCTAATTGGGTTTCAAGCATCTTATTGAAACTAAGTTGATTCTTAATTGCAGACGAGAAATTATCCAATTTAGCATTTATGCTATCTAGCATCCTATCATTAGCATGGAGCTTCCTGTTTATACTATCAGTCATTCTACCTTGACCATAGTCAAGATCTTTAAGAGAAGGGTAGTTATTACCTTGGTTGTTTGGATGTTGCGAAGAATTGAAGGTGTTACCTTGAGAATTTGAGCGCTAAGTCCATCCTTGGTTTGAAGAACGAAAATTGTTATCATTGTTGATGAAGTTGAGGTCTTCATGTATCTCAGGACAATGGAGTCCAGAATGGACAACTTCTCCATAGACTTCACATGTCATGTGAGTCTCCTTTGCTTGCACGGTCTCAGGTGTACGCATCTTCTAGCAATTTTCTAGCCTTTTGGCCAGTAGGTCCACTTTAGCTGCAATCATGTTAGCTTCCTTTAAAGAATGCATACCTCGCTTGCGCGGTTGTAGATTTTCCTCGTTCCATCCTTGATTGGAGACCATCTTCTCGATCAAAGTCTTTGCATCTGACACTTTAAGAGAAAAGAATGCTCCACCGGCGGCAGCATCTAGATGGCTTCTATCAAGAGGGGTTAATCCATGGTAGAAGTTTTGTATCAAAAGCCAGTCCTCCATACCATGGTGTGGACAGGTAGCGACGTACTCTTGTATTCATTCCTAAGCCTCGGGAATCGATTCATCTGTTTGTTGTTGGAAACTAGAGATCTTATTGCGAAGAGCATTGGTCTTGCTTGGAGGAAATAATTTTACTAGGAAAGAGTTGGAACACTTTTCCCATGTGTCCACATCATTTCGGTTTGTATAGAACCATTGCTTGGCGTTTCCTAATAAGGAGAAAGGAAAGAGTCGCAAACGAATTGCATCTAGGGTTACTCCTTTAATGGTAAAGGTGCTGCATATCTCCAAGAAGTGTTGGAGGTGTGCATTAGCATCCTCATGAGCTTTGCCACAAAATGGGCTAGCTTGAACCATTGTGATCAATGCGGGCTTTAACTCGAGCTGAGTGTTCGCCTCGATGACATCAGGGCATGTTGCTATATTAGCAGCAGAAGATGCAGAGAATTCACGGATGGTCCTTTTGGCCATATTCGTGATTCTAAGGATAACTATCTAGACTTGACTTAATCAAAGGAATTCAACAGTTGCCTTCCCTAGCAACGGCGCCAAAAATGCTTGTTGGCAAATCTAACGCAATCACCAAGGCTAGAGATATCCCCGGCAACGGCGCCAAAAATGCTTGTTGACAGATACTAACGCTATCAAAAGAATGTAGCCAAATCTATCATCTAGCAATGGTAACAATACTTCTCAACGCAATCAATGAGGTTGTCAATCCCTATGCTCAAAGTATGTGGTTGTTGACACTTCTAACGTTGCTACTAGGAATAAAGGTATTTCTAGCAACTGCACCAAAAATGCTATGGGTAGCTCTATAGGATAGGTGATGGGATTCTGCAAGCGCACAGGACTATCATGTAGCACTTTACCTGGGAGTACCAGGTGTTGAATTTATATTTTTCCCAAAGGGAGGCTAGGTTTGTGATTCCAAGGATCTGATAATCAAGGATCTAGATATGGATAAATGGGATAATAACCTTAGTAAGGATAAATCAATGAAGTATAACTAAGGTGGAAACACGCTAGGTAGCTCTGAAGTTTTGGGGGAGAACTCTATCTCAATAAAAGATCAAATGATTGTTATACCAAAGAGACTGCTATACTCGGGACACGCAAAGTCCTAAACTCGCCAGGGTTCGATTGATTAGGCACCGTACGTCCCTAAGTCCTACGATGATAAAACTAGACCGAACGTTGTGGAATCCAGAGGATTCTAGGGCTGTCACCACCTAGAACCTACCACTACTATCCGTGGATCTAGCCGCACTCAAGGCTAAGCTATAGCCTAAGCACCACGCTTAATCTATAAAACTTACTACTCTAACTCGAGCTCAAGAATTAGAGCACTCTAACCAAGCAATGAGCAAGTATATAGCTACTTAAAGTATAACAATAAATAAATGAGGAAGGGGATCTTTATTACTGATAAGAGTGAAGAACACCGCAGAGGAGGTCGCCGACAAGCCCAGCTCCTCCACAGACTTCCTCCTTCTCCCCACTTCTCTCTACCACTCTACTCTTCTCTAGCTAGCACTATTCCTAAGAGCAGAGCTTCACTAGAGAGAGAGGAGCTACTACTGACTATGAGCTGAATCTCAAGTGGTTTCTCTAGTGTTTTCTAGTGTGTTTCTCCTTACAAGTGAGGATCCAAGTCCTATTTATATTGTAGGAGTGCTCCAGGGGTACTTGTAGAGGTCCTGGAGGTCGGTGGCGCAAAGGAGCAGGGCGGGTGCCCTCCTAGGGGGGCGGGTGCCCGCTTGGATGCACCGCCTTGCATCCTACGGCTCTCCTTCCTCCCCTATGGCGGTTGCAAAGTCGGTTGGTGTACTGAAATGGCGGTTTGCAACCCCTGGGAGGATGACATGTGGGTCCTTCAATCCATGGCACATCACTTGATCACCATTGGATGAAAACTGACTTCATTTGATGGTGTAGATGACTCCTAGACACCTTTCCTTAGATTGTGGTCGTGGCACTCAACTTGGACAGGGCGGGCACCCTGTTGATAGGGCCACCGGATCCTCGTGCCTTGTATCTGAGCCGTTGATGTTGTTTCAACGTGCCACAGACTATTTGGGAGGATGGCACACAGATCAGTGAGGTGGCAAGTGCCATTTGGCACTTTTGACAGGGCGGGCGCCCTACTTGGTAGGACGGGCACCCCTCTCTGGCTCCCATGTGGCAGCTGAAGTGCTGAGGTGTCTTGCCTTGCTTTTTTTTCCTTGTTTTCACCTTTTTTCTACATACACAAAATTTCTCCAAGGACATGTGGAACTAGGTAAGTTTCAAAGTGAGTTCTTTGCTTCACATGTGGTTTTACCTTGATTGTGGGTGGAATGTTGACTGTAAAATAGGGTGTTAGCGACCGTCAAAAGTGTTCTACGTATAAACAGGTTTACCACCTCCTCCCTTTACAAAAGGCGATAGGCGAAACAGTAGGAGATAAAACTCCTATCCGAGGTGACTATGCAGTTGTATTGATACCCTGCCGCTTTAATAACTTGTCTTACACACGTGATGGGATACTAAGACCAGACAAGGCTCTCACCACTTGCTGGCACCCACAAACAATCCGTGCGACAAGCGGCCTACGCTGGTAAGATATAGCCTAGACACCACATCTATACTACACTTACTACTCTAACCTTCGCGAGAGACTAGACCACTTCACTAAGTAAAGCAATGTACAGGTAAAGCAAATATATACTTAGTACCAGAACCAGAATATCAAATACTAGAAGGTCACATATGTAAAACTTACTAGAAGCTTGCATCCGCTGAGGTACACCTTGGAGAAGACTCCCAACAGGCCCTGGGCTTTCTCCTGAAGACTTCCCTCACTCTCTCCCAGCTAGCACAGCACTATAGCAGGGCTAAAGCTACTACATAGTGGTTTCTCCTATGAATCATGCTCTAAAGTGAAGGCCTATGGGGGGTATTTATAGGGGGAGGTGGAGTAGAGGCTATTCCACTGCCATGTCATCAATCCGCGTAACCTCCATCATGCACCGTTGGATCAAACCACCATATAACCGCCTTAGGATCAAGGGTGAAGCTTTTTCATCATGTGTTCAACATGAAGAAGGCGGTGGAGGTTCAACCGACCTGGCTGGGCCCAAGGAGGGGGTCGGTCGACCACCCTATGGCAAGTGGGCCCAGCTAGGGTCTTCTTGAAGGTTTCCTATGATGGTGGAGTGAAGTTGAGCTTCGGGGCCCACCAAATGGGGGTCGGTCGACCCCCTCTATGTTAGGTAGGACCATGGGTGAGTGTCCCCACATGTCATAAAGTCCATTCCCGGTGTTGGTTATATTCTTGTCACGTCGGTTCCTTCGTTGTGGGCCTATGGATCCATGTGACTTCATCTTTTATCGTTGAGAGGAAACTCTGGTCCAAGGGTGGCACTTGCTTGGGACTGTGTTGGGAGGATCCTGGTGGTCTGGCAGTGTCTGGAAGGTCCCATAAGGGGGTCGGCTGACCACCCTTTGGTGGAACCAAAGGTCCATCTTCTGCAGGTGGCTTCTACATGCAATTCTAAGCACAATGGTGGTGCTAGCTTGCCCAAGGTGGGGTCGGCCGACCCCATCATTGTGCCCATCTTTTTCACATTGTCTCCAGAAGCTATGATATTAATGATTGTGAAGTTAGTTTGTCATTTGGCCATACTTGGTTGGTTGCCCAACATTCATATGGAGCTTCCGGACACTGAAAAGTACCTGTTCTGAGTGCCTGCAACCAAATAATGACAAATACATGTGGAACCAAGTTATTTGTACCTAAGTCACTATGTGTTTAGTGGTTTTCTTCCAGAAAGAATGTCTTGTTTACGGTTTTGATGAGGTAAAAACATGGTATAACTACCATCAACACCCACCTGGGCCTTGGGATGGCCCCATGTAAATCAGGGAGCGCCCTGCTTCATGGCTAAGCCTGATTAGCCAGGTTGATACAGGACGTGGAGCCACGCCGCTACACCACAACCCTTAAACAGTGATTGACTTGAAGTTGCTATAAGGGGTGTACAGTGATGGATAGTCCATTGCTAAAGGTTATAGCAACGGACCCTAGCAGTTGCTAATGAAGCCGTCGTTGTATCTATATAGCAATGGACTTCATCTTTAGCGACGGACAGTTCGATGGTCCATCTTTTAGCAACGGACAACGTGTTAGAACTTTTAGCAACAGACTATTCATCGTAGTAACAACTTTTAGCAACCGTCAGTCCATCGAGCTCAATTAAATAGGTACAAAATACCTTATAACATTCTAGACCAATACAATATTAAATGATTTAGGACGAAATACGCAAATGATCACATTAGACATACTCATTCAATTGTCAAACTCAGGTACATATGCAATCATGTCACTTAAAAATCAGGCTATCCTTGTCTCAACATAAGTATGCTAGCATGATAGGGCGCACTCCGCCACGCCTATTTAGATTAGTTACTTGACCACACTAACTATACAGTTGTGGACTCATCCAAAGTTCACTAGATAGAACTATACATCGCAGGAATGTCCACTGGTCCCTTTGCTGAAGTCCCTTCTGGCTGCTAGACACCTATGTTTTACTGCATGTTCATGCATAAAATAGTGAGTTAGAGAAGAGACCCAAAACTTTTGCACTCTGTTCAATGAGGAAGAAACAGTTTACTATTCTACAAAATAAATCCATGTGTTAACTAAAAAGTGTAAATTCCACCATTTCGAATAGAGGCACTATGTCATCTTTTGTACTTAAATGAGATATGCAAAGAAACCTCATCACAAATCCAACTATCCAGTGAAATAGGCTAATAGGCCATGCTTGCTCTAGAAAGTACAGGTAAATTCAATCAGCCTTGGCAAAGACAACATCAATGAATTTGATACTACTAAAACTTGCAATCCACAAATCACAGATACTTCATATATCCATGTACGCAACGGCAACACACACATATATATAATACAACATAGATCAACCTTATTAGTTCTGTATCCAAGAAGAAGGCATTAGGTTTAGAGTATCCAGTCTAGTTGATGTCAATATTTTTATGGAACTTACATTTAAAATGCAGATTGAGTGCTGAAATCATGATCATATCTGGATTGTGTTGTCATTTTGTAGTTCACAACGGCATGGTTGGCATCAGCCCTTGGTAGAACAGCAAGTGGTAGGTGGCCTAACATTTCAGTAAAATGGATAACAACAAAGTAGAAATTCAGCGCATTCATATTAAACAATCTATCTTCCAGTTCCAGTGATGACTTGTTGGTACACGATAACTCAAATAAATAAACACTAGGATTATCTGCAAGCTGGCAGATACCGAAGTTGCACTTCACGCGGGAGTATTCCAGGTATCGTTATTTATATTTTACCACAGGGAAAACAGGATGACTAGAATCTAGGCTTAATCCCTGAACCGCTATCAAGGACGGAGAAAGTAGAGTGATAAAGGAGATTGTTAAGGCTTCTAGTTCTAATCCTCACAAGATATGATATGATTGTTCTTAATGGGGAATTACTATAGGAAAGCACCAACAAAGGGTAAATTCCTTAGTAAAAGAGACCTACGGTCCTACTGACAGGAGGTGGACTGTGTAAGATTCAACAAGGCTAGGTCACCCTCACGAGCTACCACCGATCCGGACAGTATGGGGCATTTACGAGCAAATATAATCTAACCACCATACTTAAACTATAAACTACTACTTCAATCAAGGAGTTACCAAGACTAAAGCACTCAAGAGAATCATAAACCTTAAGAACAATAATAACAACGTTATTCACTTGGATTAGAAGTTGAACTCCGAAGAAATCTTCAGAAACAAGCCCAAAAGAAGGACTTGAATCCGCGGGTACAAGTCATAGAGCAGTCACCGACAGGACGGTAACTCCTCCAACTATCTCCAGCCCTTCTACCATACCACTTCTAGAACAATAATAGCCCTAATCTAGAGAGACTACAAGGCTAATCTTCTACTCGATGCTTGGCTCTAGATACTATCTTGGGTTTCTACTTCTCTATAGATATGTCGGTGGATTTCTGAAACCCTGGATTGATTTCTCTCTGCATCATATGAAACCCTAGGGGTCTGGGGCTGTATATATAGGCCGGAGCGATGAACCGTAGCCCTTGGATCAAACCGACTTCGACGGGTGGTGTAGATTGATCCTCAAAGGCGGTGAAGAGTCCACATCGAAGCGGACACGGAACGGGCTCTCTGATAGGTCGGCCGACCAGCTCCAGCTGCCAAGTGGGCTCCGCCTTTGCAGGTGTGTCTCTAGAGTCCTCTAGAATATTCTTGATCCCCTTTCGTGGTGGAATTCGGTATTTTTCTCAGATATGTGGGTCCTTCTTGGTTCTTTTCCTGTATAGTCCCTGAAAACACAGATTCACCAAAAATCGAGAAATTCTGTCAGTTTAAACCCTATTCTAGGTGGTGGTTCTCATTTATATCCCTTTTCATGATTGGTTGTTGGGTAAAATCATACAATAACTATCGTCAACAAGCTCCCCCACACTAGATCTTTGCTTGTCCCGAGTAAAGGATGGAATTAAGCAATCTGAACCTTGGGACTAGACATCATCATTTCACCATTCCTAGTCATACCTGTACTGCGAGATTCATTGTGTCTACCATGAAACTTTGAGCGGTTGAAGAATAGAACAGCCAGAAACTGATCACTTTCCTCTATCAATCAAGTTAGTTGGAGGTTTTTGAATGTTTTGAAAATAAAGCATAGTTTACCTTCTCCTTCTTTGTAGTACTCTCATGTCAGTCATATGTGGTGGTGTTGATCCTTACCAAGGCATAGATGATGTTGCCTTCTCTGTTGCCTACTTCTAAAGCTTATGTGGAGCTGAGGTAGGAGTAAAGTGAAAACATACTTGTATTGCATATATTGTAAAGTCAAAACAAGGATCCAAGGAGAAAGATGTCATACTCTTAGATCAAGATGTGCATGTGTGTGGAATATATGGTGGCTAACCTAATTCTACTATGCTCCTTTTGAGGATTTTTCTCTCTTTTCCTTTTGCAGGACAACATGGGCTATCTTTCTTTTTCTTTTCTTTTCTCTCTTCAGGCGGGCATCTGAATACTCATTGTTTTGGTATTCTGGACACTTGTAGATTTTTACCTCTCAGGTGAGCACCTTTGTACGCATTGTTTTCTCTTCTCACACTTTTGCATAGCCACATGCCTCTTCTCTGCAAAAACTTGAGAGATGATAACAAGAACTTCGAGCATTTATTCCGAACTTCTTTTTGTGTTTCCTCCAATAGGAGTAAAACATTTTTGGATGGACAGGCATGTTGTTGCGTATTCCCAGTGTAGGAATAGTAGATATATGTGGAGCGTACATGATCTTGATCTTGGGAGCATGATAAATTTCTCAACAAGGGTCACAAGGTTTGACAAAACTCAAAGCAATAGCAAGTAGTAAATATAGAAGGTTGATTCTATCCTTTTTTGGCTCTGGTAGGTAAATGCTTTTACTACAAAGGAGAAGCATAACTATTGGTTTTAAGTTTTGCAAATAAAATTATCCAACAACTAGATATCAAGAATCAAGCTTTTATTATTCTTACTATCTCATATTCCACAACAACTTAAGCAACATGGGGTCCCTAAGCTAGGTTCCCAACAGCAGCAAGACTTCTAGGAAAAGTGTTATGTGTGTCTATCCTTAAGTCAAGGCTACTCAAGTCAATCCTTTCATGTTTAAAAGTTATTAATCATAGGGTTTTTCAATTCGAAGCAAAACAGCGAGCGGCGTATGAGAAAATAGAGTGTTCAGGGTGCATACCTGACCATGGACGAAGCTCGCAGCGAAGCGGCACTAGGGTGGATTGGCTAACCTAGGGTTGGGGTCGACCGACCCCTCCTAGTGGCCTTTCGTGCCTTGTCTCGTCGTGCGTGATCTGTGCATCGGTTGCTTCTGTTTTGGTGTGCTTCCGTGTTCGGTATTCGTCGTTTCATCATGTGCTCCTCTCCCACACTTGTTTCCTGTTTTCCTTCATTCATAACAAAGTGGAGACAAGCACAAATATATAAAAGCAAGATAACATTGACTCAAACTGACTTTATTAATAGGGCACTTTATTACACAAGGGAAATTAAGACTCTCGAACTAAAGCAAACTAAAGAGAACTAATTGAACTAAAGTGATACAAGACTCTAATACTTCCTAGGATTGTTCTGAGAGAAGAACTCAAACTTAATCTCTAACTCCCTATGCTTTCCTTCCTTCAGATCAACCCTCAGATTGGTATTGGCTAGAGATCTAGCAAGGAGTCTATTCTGTTCTTCCATTATCTTCATCCTGTTAGTGACCTCGGCCATCTGCTGCTGAAGATCTGCCATGGTGACCTTGGAATGCTTCTATGGAGGTTGCTCCCTCCTTGGTGCATCCTTGGGTGGCACGTACTTGACCTTGGCCGAATTGGCGCGAACTCCATTGAAGGTGGGGCGAGAGGTGTACTTGGCGCATGTGACATGGCCATCCTTGTCGAGCTTCACCTTCGTCAGCATCTCATTGGGATTCGACGGCAGGAGCTTGACATCCTTCGGGAGCTTGATGATTGGCTCCTTCCACGGTGCGTCCTTCAGGTAGAGGGTCTCCGGCGGTGATGGAAGGGCAGATCTTGCATGAGCGAAAAAGGATTGCTCGTGCCTGCGTGGCTGGGTTGCGTAGCAATAGCAAGAGGCCATGGAGCTCTAGCAGGGATGATGGCTTGGGAGTCATCGGTGGGAACTTCGCTTGGATCCATCCCGAAGGGGATAATCTTGTCGTCGGCTATGGGAGTCTTGGAGGAGAGCTCGTAGGCACGAGGAAGAGAATGGCTTGGATGAGATGAGATGGGAGGTTAGCAGGGGCTGTTTATATAGATTTCCGGTGGGTGCTAGGGTTTTGAAATTGACCCTACGTGCTTACGGCGGCGGCGGATGGCCTAACAGATGCGAAAGTTGGAAAATATGTGAGAAGAGACCCGAAGGTTCACGTCACGAAATGGTGGCGGAGTTTCGAGGCGTAAGGGGGGTCGGGCAACCCATAGGGTAGGTCGGGCGACCTCCCCCTGTGCCCGAATGCCTCCGGTCTTTTCGTGCGGTTTTCTTGCGATATTTAGTTTCCAAAAAGTGCACTTTCCCTCACGGGAAGGCAAAACGAAGGCTTAGGCCCTAATACACTTGGTAAATTAATAAATTTGATAATATCTAATTCCTCTGGGCCTTTAATCGGTTCTAGAAAGAGTTTGAGGCGGTGGCCATTTACCTTGAATAACGTACCTTCGTTGGTTTGAAGTGTGACCGCTCAATGGGACGAAGTGTTGATCACCTTAAATGGTCCTTCCCATTTGCTTCGTAGCTTTCTGTGACCGAATAACTTCACCCTGGAATTAAAAAGTAATACCTGATCTCCGGGTGCGAAGTCCTTCTTCTTTATCCTCTCGTCGTGCCATCTCTTGATTCTCTCTTTATAGATCTTGGAGTTGTGATATGCTCTCTCACGCCATTCATCTAGTTCAGAGAGTTGCATCTGCCTTTTTATTCCTGCAGCATCCAGATCCATATTCCATCTCTTGATCGTCCAGTGAGCCTTAAATTCAAGCTCAACTGGCAAGTGACAGGTCTTTCCATAAACAAGCTGGTATGCTGACATTCCGATCGGTGTCTTGTAGGCTGTTCTGTATGCCCATAGTGCTTCTGGTAGCCTTTCCTTCTATGCTGTTCCCATTTCATCGGCTGTCTTCTGCAGAATATTCTTGATCTGCTTATTTGATGTCTCCGCTTGCCCACTTGTCTGAGGATGGTATGGAGTGGCAATGTTGTGACGGACCCCACATTTTGCCTAATATATTTGGAATCTTTTGTCGATGAAGTGAGATCCTCCGTCACTAATTACCATCCTTGGAGTACCAAATCTTGGAAATATTATTTCTTCAAACATCCTCTTTGAGCTTCTAGAATCTGTAGCTTTGCATGGCATAGCTTCTACCCATTTTGAGACGTAGTCTACTGCCACCAAAATGTACTCACACTGCTTTAACTTTGGGAATGGCTCCATGTAGTCAATTCCCAGATATCGAAGAGCTCTACTTGGAGGTTGTTGATGAGTGGCATGGCATCTCTTGAATTTATGTTTCCATGTCGTTGGCATGCCCCACACCTCTGGATAAAACTTTTCATGTCATCATACATGGTGGGCCAGAAGAATCCACTTTTCCAAATCTTTGCATGTGTGCAAAATGCGCCATAGTGACCTCCATATGCTGATGAGTGGCATCTTTCAATGATCTTGATCCCCTCTTCCGCTGGTACACATCTCCGGAGTAGTCCATCTGAACATATCCTGAAGAGGGGCGGGTCCCACATGTGTTGTCGACTCTCATAGATGAGCTTCCTTTTGTCCTCCCCGGTGGTACATATCCTACAACCATAAAATTCACAATATTTGCGTACCAGGCGTCGGATCGGGTGATCCGATAGTGCATGTCATCCCTCATCGAGTCGTTGATGGGCATTTCTCGCATATTCTCAAAATGCATTCTAGACAAGTGATCTGCTACAGAATTTTCTACTCACTTTTATCTTCTATTTCTAAGTCAAATTCTTGGAGTAGCAAAATCCATCTTATCAATCTAGGTTTGGCATCTTTCTTAGTGAGCAAGTATTTCAAAGCAGCATGATAAGTATAAACAATCACCTTAGCTCCAACTAAGTAAGACCTAAACTTATCAATAGCAAAAACAACATCTAGGAGTTCTTTTTCAGTTGTTGCATAATTAAGTTGTGGTCCTGTCAGAATTTTGCTTGCATAAGAAATAGCATGATGCTTTTTATCTTTAGTTTGTCCCAAAACTGCCCCTACAGCATAATCACTAGCATCACACATAATTTCAAAAGGTAAAGACTAATCAGGGGGTTGAATGATTGGTGCAAAGATGAGTGCTTGCTTAAGAGTGTTAAAAGATTTCATACAAGCATCATCAAAATCAAAGGGAGCATCCTTGGCTAGCAAATTTGTAAGAGGCCTAGCAATATGTGAAAAGTTTTGTATGAAGCATCTATAAAAGCCATCATGACCAAGGAAACTTCTAATCCCTTTAACATTCACAGGTGGAGATAGTTGTTCAATTAATTCAATTTTAGCTCTGTCTACCTCTATCCCTCTTTCAGACGCTAAGTGTCCTAGCACTATTCCTTCTCTAACCATAAAATAACTGTTTTTCCCAATTAAGGACTAAGTGCTTTTCTTCATATCTCTGCAAAACCTCGTCTAAATTTTCAAGACAATCATCAAAAGTTTTTCCATAAACAAAAAATTCATCCACAAAAACTTCCATGATTTCTTCAATCATATCAGAAAAAATCGACATCATGCATCTTTGAAAAGAAGCTGGTGCATTGCACAATCCAAAGGACATCCTACGATAGGCATAGGTTCCATAAGGACAGGTAAAGACGGTTTTGCTCTGATCATCAGGGTGGATAGGAATTTGATGATATCCAGAATATCCATCAAGGAAGCAAAAGAAAGAGTGGTTTGCCAATCACTCTAACATCTCATCAATGAAGGGCAAAGGGAAGTGATATTTCCTTGTTGCCTTGTTGAGTTTTATGTAATCTATGCACAACTGACATCCAGTGATGGTTCTCTGGGGGATTAACTCATTCTTGTCATTCTTGACAACCGTCATGCCTCCCTTTTTAGGAACAACTTGGACAAGGCTTACCCACTCACTATGCGGCACAGGATAGATAATCCCGGCGTGCAATAGGTTCAAGACCTCTTTCTTCACAACCTCTCTAATCGCATTGTTGAGCCTCCGCTGGGGCTCTCGAGATGGTATGATGTTAGGATCAGTTGGAATGCGATGGGTGCAAAGAACAGGACTGATTCCTTTCAGATCTTGGAGTGAATAACCAAAAGCTGATCGATGCTTTTCCAAAACAGTGATCATGCGAATGGTCTCTACCTAGGAGAGTTTATCACTTATGATCACTGGAGATTGCATGTCTCCATCTAGGAAAGCATATCTAAGACCGACTGACAATGGCTTGAGCTCAATAGGAGATTTAGGTGGCACTAGGAACTCATCAAGGGGCAAAGGTTCTAGATTTTTAGCTTCTTCCTCGATGAAGAACTCCTCATCTTCTTCAAGATGGGATTCTCTCAGAAAATCAAGGGCTGCCACCGTGATCTCACTAATTGGATCAGGCTCAGGACATGGCTCAGTCTTAGCATTTAAGGAACGGGTGATGGACAAAGTGTAACAACCCTAAAAATCCACACAATCTAAAAATCCCAACCAATTAAAATTTTTCCTTTATTTATTGTGAAAACCCATTTTTCTTGTGCAAGCATATATGTTTCATTATGAAATGGGTAAATAAAGGAGTGTAGTTTGCATTTTAATTCCAATCACATAGAATAATAACTTATGCATCACATTTGGGATTTATTGCAATTTATGTTTGTATTTACTCAATAAATTAAAATGGGCAATATATGTATATATACACTAAACTGAAAACAGAAAAGGAGAAAGAGAGTTCGGCCAGCAAGCCAGCCCGAGCCCGCCCGACCTTCCTCTCCTCATCTCACCGCGCGCGGCCCACGTCGCGGCTCGGCAGCGCACGCGCGCGACCGGCACACACGCGCTCGCGCTCGCGCTCGCTGCCAACCCGGCCCCGCCTGTCAGCCACTCTCGCCCCCACTGTTCTTCTTCCTCACGAAGGCGACGCGCCTGCCGGGGGTGTCGCGCGAATGGCGTGACCCCGGTCCCACAGCCGACAGCATGGCAGAGCCCTGGACCCCGCTGTTCCCCTCCTGTCCCCTCCTTTCTTGGCCGCCAAGCGAACCCACGCCATCAGGAGCCCTAGATCCACTCGAGCCACGGCCCTTCGATCGGCCGAGCGCAATCGAGACCGTTCGCCATTGGAGCTGGCCAAGCTCGCCTATAAATTGGAGCACCCCGAAGCCCTACCCTCATTTCCCCTCGCCGCCACCGCAGCACAGACCGGCACACCGCACAAACCGAGAGAGAGAGCGTAGGAGAAGGGCGGAGCAGAGGAGGAGAAGCTGCCGGAGCGCCGCCGCCGCGGAGCACGCCGGAGCCGGACACGGAGGAGAAGCCGAGCTGCGGACGAGGAGCGGCACGGCACTGCGATCGCTCTGCACGGCTCCGACTTCGCCACTGCACCGCCATCCTAGCTTCACCGACACCACGGTGAGCCACCGCACGCCATGTCCGAACCTTGCCCTGCTTTTGCCATGGCGTTCCACCCTCGGGACGCGCAGGCACGAGCCTATACCGGCTCGGGAAGATCACCTGCACCATGCACTCACTCGACCAGCCAAAACCCCCGGATTACAAGCTTGCTAGACCGAGAACGCAGCACGACGCGTTCTCGGCGGAGCGCGCTCACCACCGACGCGTTCCGACGCCGAATCACCCGTTCCGAGCAATCCGACTAGCACCCGTACAGGTTAGAACGTCGTGGAGCACCGCCACGACCCCCATGAGCTAGCTACGCGGATCTAAGCGCTAGAGGAAGCCTGAATCGCCTTGGCCGCGTGCGCCGCGACCTTACCGGAGCGCCGCCGCGAGCCGTAGCCAAAAGAAGGTCATGCCATGGCTAAGTTCGCCACCAGAGTGTTGTATGCCTCTCTGGCCTCACCAATTTGACAAGACCGCATTCGATTGAACCAATACTTGGTCGTAGCCGCGATGCCGATTTCCGCCGTCGCGACGACATCGTCGCCGACAGGTTCCGCCTCGCCTAAATCCGTTCCGAGTACCCCCGGACGCCTCGCGCTGCGAAGAAAGGCCGCCGAGGTTCGCCAAGTCTGCCTCGGCACCGCCGCTAGATAGCCGAGCCCTGTCTTGCCGAAATATGGCCATCGCCGCCCTGTCACCGACCGCCACACCGGAGAGACACCGCCGCCTTGAACAGACGCCCTGGAACCCTGCTAGCACCGAATTTCCGATTCGCCCAAGCCTCCCCAGGAGAGCTCGGGAGAGCAGCCCCTTCGGCGCCCAAATTTCCGATTCGCCCGAGCCTCCGCGGGAGACCTCGGGAGAACGGCACCCTCGGCACCCAAATGTCCGATTCGCCCGAGCCTCCGCAGGAGACCTCGGGAGAACGGCACCCTCGGGCACCCAAATTTCCGATTCGCCCGAGCCTCCGCAGGAGACCTCGGGAGAACGGCACCCTCGGGCACCCAAATTTCCGATTCGCCCGAGCCTCCGCGGGAGACCTCGGGAGAACGGCACCCTCGGGCGCACCAAATCTCCGATTCGCCCGAGCCTCCCCGGGAGAGCTCGGGGGAGCGGCACCCTCGGCGCCCTGAATCTCCGATTCGCCCGAGCCCCGCCGAGCTAAACCGAGCTACCCCCGACCACCGCCGAGCTCCGCCGAGATACCCCCAACCACAGCCGAGCTACCACCGACCACCGCCGAGCCACGCCGAGCTACGCCAACTCCGGCAACTCTCTGGGAACCAGCATCGAACACCTGGACGACCATCGGGTCTGTGTTCTGTTGAGGCGCCACATGTCGCACTACTGGACCCGCGCGCCACATCCCGAGCTGCCCCTGATTAACCGACTAGTTTTCCCATTTTCAGAAAATAGGATAATTTTCGGAAATTCATAACTTATTCATACGATAACCAAAAATTGCGCACCATATATCAAAATTCTCAGGAAAATGAGATCTACAATCTAAGACTATGTTTGTGTGCATTTGGCTCTTTGTTTTATTGGATTTTTCTGAAATACTCTATAGGAGTCGCTGACGCGACTATTTCGTGTTCGATTTCAGAGCCGGAGGAGGATCTGACTAAGGAAGACGACCACGAGTACTTCCAAGAGCTAGGAGACGACTACGAAGGTGCCACGTCCCACCAAATCCTTAGATCCTATTACGCATTGCAAATGACATTGTTGCTATTGCTTTATGATTATGTATGGATTGGTTGCATGGTAGTATATTTGAATTACCTGCCTTGATAAGACTTTACCCTGCTATCCGCTGTTAGGTTAGCTGCTGCTTAATTTACTGTTACTCTTCCACTACTTTCTACTTGCTATATGCTATGTGGTGGAATTGGGACGGTGAATAACTGATTATAACCACTGGGAGAGAGTGCTGCGTGCGTCTTGGGTGCGTGGTAAGGGTTGATGTCGACCAAGTGGGATGTGAGATGAGCCCATGGGGCAAGTCGTGCCGGGGGTGCAACCTGGGCATCCCCAAGCGAGATACCTGTGGCGGGTAAAGTTGTTGAGGAGGTTCCGGGTGGGATAGCCTTGGTGGTTTGAAGCCCGTGAACGGAGGTGCTGTGATGGCACGGGGAGAGTATCCCCTAAGTGGAGATGCCTGCTTGGTCAAACCTAGGATGGACTAGTTTCAGGTTCATGGGAATCCTTTTCTACTCACTCGCTTCTGATGGGCGGGAGACGGCTGGACTACTTGGTAGGACGGTGCCACTACTGCTAGGTTGAAAGGTGATAAGGGTGGGCGGAGACGGTCGATGGGTTCCCGTTCCGTCCTAGATGCACAGTACCACTGGATGGGCCCGGTACTGTGTCTCCCAGTCTCAGCATAACGGTGTAGGAACCGGAATATCCCAGGGCTGAGTGGTAGGGTGGCATCGACCTAGGCAAGCAAGCACCCGGAATTCTGCCTAGGTGTTTGCGCAACACCTATGATGGCTAATCTTGTGAGTAGTGAAACCTCTGCAGAGTGTATGGTTGATCGATCGATACATATGCCAACCTGTTGGCTATGGACCTTTCCTGTGAAGCTTCTACTAGTGTAGTGAGTGTTCTCTTCTCCCCCTGGATGACATTTTTCCGGCAGTGTACCCGTTGTGGTAGTGTGCCGCTGAGATAGGCCCGAGAGGGAGTTGGGCCTGTCGAATGAGAGTGAGGTGTGGGTATGTGAGGTGTGGTGATGGGAAAAGGGAAAATGGTGTTAACTGGTGATAAAACTTGACTAATTAAACATTGATTACAGCTGCATAGGAAAACCTCAGCCTATAGGTCTGCTTGTATAGCCTTGCATCCACTTTCCACAAAGCAAATGCTGCATAGGTGGGCTCCATGGCCAGTACAAATCGTACTGATAAATTTGCTGTCAGGTGACGAGAATGAGTACGACTTCGAGGGAGATGATGACGAGGAATAGGGTCACGTGCTACACTCAAGTTGGCCGTGAAGGATGAATCGCTTCCGCATCTTCTAAAGCTTCTCTGATTGTTGAATCCGCCAGTGTGGCGATGTAATAAATATTTATGTAAGACTTAATTATCGTTGTATGGATCCTGGTGTCAACTGAGATATGGGTAATTTCATGGATTGCCCCAAGCAATCTGTTGAATTACAATTCGAGCCTGTGGATTTCCCTTCAGTGGAAATCGAGGTCGTTTCAGTTGGTATCAGAGCCATACTTGACTGTTGGACGAGACCCATAGGAAATGGACGTTAGAATAGGAAACCAGACTCTCTTTCGGTTATATTACCGACCTTGCATTCACTTTTTATGCAATGGCTTATCTAATACAAGGACCTGCTAATCCGTTTCTTGAAAAATTTGCAAATGACCAGCCTTGGACCACCACTTCGTCCACTGCACGATGGCACTATTGAGATCCCGATCAATGGAAGGAACCACGGTGGATTTGCCATGGTACTACGCCAGGTGCTGGAGGAGCTGGGAGCACCGTCTGACCAGATCCAGTACTTCAGCCAAGGGAAGCTTGTCGAGGCTGAGAGGTTTGAAGGACCTGTCACTACCAGAGTTGAGACACCCGTCAGCCTGACCCTTCCAGGGATGCCGGTTTTTACTGACTACACTGCTGGAGAGACTGTGGAGGACGGAGTACAGTCTGTCTCCCGCAAGGTACTACGCGCAGTTGTGTACACAGCATACGAGTACCTTAAGGGGACCCACTTCCGTCTGTTACCTCAGGCCTTGGAGCTGCACCCTGACCCCATCCAGAGGATTCTGTACACCGGCCAGATCGTTCAGGCCGAGACTGACCCTTGCCTACGCACAGTGGCACACCACCTCCAGGAGCAGGACGAGTTCATCAGCTCATTGGAGCAAAGGAGGCGGCGTGACCGAGCACGCATGGCAGAGGTCGAGGACAATTTGCAGAAAGGGACTCAGACCCTGGAGAGTTTGAGCAGAGCAGTCACTGACTTGCAGTTGGAGATGCAGCGCCGTGATGAGTTACACCGAGCCGAGATCGCCGACTTGCGAGACAAGGTCGGAGATTTTGGGCTTCGCAATGACTACCTGAACAGCAGAGTGTTGGAATTACAGAGGAGGCTGGATGACAAGGAGAGAGCACTTGCTGAGAAGGAGCAGAGGAGCAGAGACAGGGTAGTCGAGATGATCACGCTGCGTTCCAGGATCAAGGAGTTGGAGAAGCAGTTGGAGAAAGCCGAGGACAAGTCCACCCGCAACCAAGGGATTCTGATCGACCGCGTGAAGATGGTGGAGTTCCTAAAGGACAAGCTACGGAGGACAGAGACAGCTTGGAAGCAGTCCGACGCCAGGAGAGCTATTGAGGTCCGGAAGGTACAGAGTTCGCTTCCCCCACTGGAGATGGTGAAGCCCCGGGAGGGAGACTTCCGCATACCACCCACTACGCTCAACCTGAGAGCGTGTCCGTCTCAAAGGATGCAGGAGATTGAGGCCACTCCAGAGCTAGCAGTAGCACTCGATTATGTCAAGCGCCTGACCATGACCGACGACGAGATCGAGGCAGAGGACAGCCGCATACCCGACGCCGTACTCGACCTTATGCACCAGTAGCTTATGGGACCCTGCGTGGCCCTTAGACTAGTGATACCTTGAGTTATCCTGTCATTTGGCTATCTGCGCATAGCACGATCTTCTTAGCAGCTAGGAACATCCTTTATGTAATAATAACCATGTGATGAGTGACATTTGGATCTTATGCTTCTTATGGATTTTTATGCTTCTTTGGTTGAGTGTAGGATAGCATGAAAAAAAAAGTTTTAATTCATTTAAATCGTTGAAAACATCTAACTTCTACTTAAACCACTATAAGATTATTACTGCACTGAGCACGTACCTGTAACCCCGAGAGCAAACCCCATCCTAACTAGCTCGCCCTTAGGAACCTTCAGAAGCATTTACATATGTAGGGGAGTGATAATCACAATCGAGGGACTTGACTTTCGAGCTGACCTAACCCTATTACCCTCCAATAGCTTAGATGTCATCTTAGGCATGGACTGGCTAACCAAACACCGGGGAGTGATATCTTGTTCACCTAGATATGTTCAGGTAACCCACCCTTGGGGAACAGCTGTCCGATGTGTACCCCAAACCGAGAGAGTCCAAGCCCTCCTATGTGCCCTGGAGACTAAAGCAGACAGGACAGAGCTGACATTCAGAGATGTGCCAGTAGTCTGTGAATTCAATGACGTATTTCCAGAGGAGTTGCCAGGAATGCCACCAGATAGAGATGTGGAGTTTGTTATAGAGCTGATGCCAGGGACTGCACCGATTGCCAAAAGACCCTACAGAATGTCGGCTGATGAGTTGAAGGAACTCAAGAAGCAGCTGGGAGAATTACTGGAGAAGGGTTTCATTAGGCCAAGTGCTTCGCCCTGGGGATCTCCCGTTTTGTTTGTCAAGAAGAAGGATGGCACGATGAGGATGTGCATTGACTACCGGAACCTGAATGCGGTTACAGTCAAGAATAAGTACCCATTGCCCCGCATCGATGATCTGTTAGATCAATTGAGTAAGGCCAAGTACTTCTCAAAGATCGATCTCCGATCAGGGTATCATCAGATGAAGATCAGGGAAGAAGATATCCCGAAGACTGCATTTGTCACTAGATATGGACAGTATGAGTGCACAGTAGTCTCATTTGGACTCACTAATGCTCCGGCATACTTCATGAACATGATGAACAAGGTCTTCATGAATGAGCTAGACAAGTTTGTGGTGGTATTCATTGATGATATATTGGTTTATTCAGCCACAAAAGAGGAACATGAACATCATCTGAGGACCGTATTGGAGAGGTTGTCTCGCAACCAGCTATACGCCAAATTCTCCAAGTGCGAATTCTGGCTTGAGGAAGTTGCCTTCCTTGGACACGTACTGTCAGGAGAAGGAGTCGCAGTAGACCCAGCCAAAATTGAAGCTGTGAAAGAGTGGGAACAACCCTGTAATGTGTCAGAAATCAGAAGCTTTTTGGGACTTGCAGGATACTATCGCAGATTTATTGAGAATTTCTCCAAGATTGCAAGACCCATGACCAACTTGCTGAAGAAAGAGAACAAGTTTATATGGACTCCTGAATGTGAGAAGAGTTTTCAGACCTTGAAGGAGAAGCTCACTACTACACCTGTACTAGCCCTACCCGATATTCACAAGGATTTTGTTGTATATTGTGATGCCTCTCGGCAAGGTTTGGGCTGTGTACTAATGCAAGAAGGAAGAGTGATAGCTTATGCCTCAAGACAGTTGAAGGAACATGAGCAGCGATACCCGACTCATGACCTAGAACTTGCAGCCGTGGTACATGCACTCAAGATTTGGAGACACTATCTGATAAGCAACAAGTGTGACATCTACACTGACCACAAGAGCCTGAAGTACTTTTTCACACAGGAAGATCTGAATATGAGGCAACGCAGATGGCTGGAGCTCATCAAGGACTATGATCTTGAGATCCATTATCACCCAGGAAAGGCTAATGTTGTCGCTGATGCACTTAGCCGCAAAAGCTACTGCCATACCCTCATCCCCAACTCTATGCCACCTGAGCTCAGGAGAGAGTTTGACGCGTTCCAGCTCGAGGTAGTCTCCTATGGCATGCTAAATGAGCTTCGCGTCGAGTACAATCTCACCTCACGAATCCATGAAGCACAAAAGAACTGTCCTGAGATAGACTATATCCGTGGTTTGATGAAGCTGGGAAGAGGCCCTGAATACCGAGAAGATGAGCAGGGAACTGTATGGTACAAAGATAGAATCTGTGTACCGACGGATTCAGCGATACGAGAAGAGATTCTATCAGAAGGCCATGACTCCAAATATTGCATTCACCCAGGGTCAGCCAAGATGTACCATGATCTAAGGAAGCACTTCTGGTGGGAGAATATGAAGACAGACATTGCAGGGCATGTAGCCCGATGTGATACATGCAATAGAATCAAGGCCGAACATCAGAGACCAGCAGGGTTGCTACAACCAGTTGAGATACCAGAATGGAAGTGGGAGTGCATATCCATGGACTTCATAATAGGACTGCCCCGATCCGAGCATGGATATGATTCTATATGGGTAATAGTGGACCGTCTAACCAAAGTTGCACATTTTATACCGGTCAAAAGGAAGTATAGAGTTGAAAAGCTAGCAGATCTATACGTATCAAACATTTTGAAGTTACATGGGGCGCCTCTGAGTATTATATCTGACCGAGGCTCACAGTTTGTATCACAGTTCTGGAAATCCTTGCACAAGTCCATCGGGACCAAGCTTGACTATAGCACAGCATACCACCCGCAAACAGACGGGCAAACAGAAAGAGTGAACCAGATTCTCGAGGACATGTTATGTGCTTGTGTATTGAGGTACAAGGAAGGATGGGAGAGCTGTCTACCCCACGCCGAGTTCTCATACAACAACAGCTATCAAACAAGCCTCAAGATGTCACCGTTTGAAGCATTGTATGGGAGACCCTGTAGGACCCCACTAATGTGGTCAGAACCAGGTGAGAGGACATTCTTCGGTCCTGCTAAGATTGTGGAAGCAGAAGAAGGTGTTGCCCAAGTAAGAGAGAATTTGAGGATTGCACAGAGTAGGCAAAAGAGCTATGCAGATAGAAGACGTAGAAAGCTTGAGTTTGAGGTTGGGGATTATGTCTACCTCAAGGTATCTCCACTTCGTGGCACTGTCAGATTCCACATAAAAGGGAAATTGGCACCAAGATATGTTGGGCCATACAAGATCTGTAAAAGGGTTGGAAAGCTTGCTTACAAGCTGGAACTACCGGAGGAATTATCTGGAGTACACCCCGTGTTCCATGTCTCGCAATTAAGGAAGTGTTTGAAGCTTCCCGAGGAGCAAGTTCCAACAGATGCATTAGACCTGCAAGACACACTTGAATACAAGGAACATCCGATCAAGATCTTGGCACGGGATACCAAAGAGACGCGAAACAAAACCATTCCGATGTGCAAGGTACAGTGGAGCAATCACACTGAAAGGGAAGCTACGTGGGAGAAGGAATCGGACTTGCGGATTATGTTT
Source organism: Eremochloa ophiuroides (assembly GCA_038502445.1). Lineage (NCBI taxonomy): Eukaryota > Viridiplantae > Streptophyta > Magnoliopsida > Poales > Poaceae > Eremochloa > Eremochloa ophiuroides. The sequence goes on from JAHLJS010000007.1 coordinate 45,245,376, forward strand.
CCTTACCTCTTCGATGGGTACGTTAACTCTGAATCTCGAGGTCGAGATCCTAATGAGGGGGGAGGACTGTAACAACCCTAAAAATCCACACAATCTAAAAATCCCAACCAATTAAAATTTTTCCTTTATTTATTGTGAAAACCCATTTTTCTTGTGCAAGCATATAGGTTTCATTATGAAATGGGTAAATAAAGGAGTGTAGTTTGCATTTTAATTCCAATCAAATAGAATAATAACATATGCATCACATTTGGGATTTATTGCAATTTATGTTTGTATTTACTCAATAAATTAAAATGGGCAATATATGTATATATACACTAAACTGAAAACAGAAAAGGAGAAAGAGAGTTCGGCCAGCAAGCCAGCCCGAGCCCGCCCGACCTTCCTCTCCTCATCTCACCGCGCGCGGCCCACGTCGCGGCTCGGCAGCGCACGCGCGCGACCGGCACACACGCGCTCGCGCTCGCGCTCGCTGCCAACCCGGCCCCGCCTGTCAGCCACTCTCGCCCCCACTGTTCTTCTTCCTCACGAAGGCGACGCGCCTGCCGGGGGTGTCGCGCGAATGGCGTGACCCCGGTCCCACAGCCGACAGCATGGCAGAGCCCTGGACCCCGCTGTTCCCCTCCTGTCCCCTCCTTTCTTGGCCGCCAAGCGAACCCACGCCATCAGGAGCCCTAGATCCACTCGAGCCACGGCCCTTCGATCGGCCGAGCGCAATCGAGACCGTTCGCCATTGGAGCTGGCCAAGCTCGCCTATAAATTGGAGCACCCCGAAGCCCTACCCTCATTTCCCCTCGCCGCCACCGCAGCACAGACCGGCACACCGCACAAACCGAGAGAGAGAGCGTAGGAGAAGGGCGGAGCAGAGGAGGAGAAGCTGCCGGAGCGCCGCCGCCGCGGAGCACGCCGGAGCCGGACACGGAGGAGAAGCCGAGCTGCGGACGAGGAGCGGCACGGCACTGCGATCGCTCTGCACGGCTCCGACTCGCCACTGCACCGCCATCCTAGCTTCACCGACACCACGGTGAGCCACCGCACGCCATGTCCGAACCTTGCCCTGCTTTTGCCATGGCGTTCCACCCTCGGGACGCGCAGGCACGAGCCTATACCGGCTCGGGAAGATCACCTGCACCATGCACTCACTCGACAAGCCAAAACCCCCGGATTACAAGCTTGCTAGACCGAGAACGCAGCACGACGTGTTCTCGGCGGAGCGCGCTCACCACCGACGCGTTCCGACGCCGAATCACCCGTTCCGAGCAATCCGACTAGCACCCGTACAGGTTAGAACGTCGTGGAGCACCGCCACGACCCCCATGAGCTAGCTACGCGGATCTAAGCGCTAGAGGAAGCCTGAATCGCCTTGGCCGCGTGCGCCGCGACCTTACCGGAGCGCCGCCGCGAGCCGTAGCCAAAAGAAGGTCATGCCATGGCTAAGTTCGCCACCAGAGTGTTGTATGCCTCTCTGGCCTCACCAATTTGACAAGACCGCATTCGATTGAACCAATACTTGGTCGTAGCCGCGATGCCGATTTCCGCCGTTGCGACGACATCGTCGCCGACAGGTTCCGCCTCGCCTAAATCCGTTCCGAGTACCCCCGGACGCATCGCGCTGCGAAGAAAGGCCGCCGAGGTTCGCCAAGTCTGCCTCGGCACCGCCGCTAGATAGCCGAGCCCTGTCTTGCCGAAATATGGCCATCGCCGCCCTGTCACCGACCGCCACACCGGAGAGACACCGCCGCCTTGAACAGACGCCCTGGAACCCTGCTAGCACCGAATTTCCGATTCGCCCAAGCCTCCCCAGGAGAGCTCGGGAGAGCAGCCCCTTCGGCGCCCAAATTTCCGATTCGCCCGAGCCTCCGCGGGAGACCTCGGGAGAACGGCACCCTCAGCACCCAAATGTCCGATTCGCCCGAGCCTCCGCAGGAGACCTCGGGAGAACGGCACCCTCGGGCACCCAAATTTCCGATTCGCCCGAGCCTCCGCAGGAGACCTCGGGAGAACGGCACCCTCGGGCACCCAAATTTCCGATTCGCCCGAGCCTCCGCGGGAGACCTCGGGAGAACGGCACCCTCGGGCGCACCAAATCTCCGATTCGCCCGAGCCTCCCCGGGAGAGCTCGGGGGAGCGGCACCCTCGGCGCCCCGAATCTCCGATTCGCCCGAGCCCCGCCGAGCTAAACCGAGCTACCCCCGACCACCGCCGAGCTCCGCCGAGATACCCCCAACCACAGCCGAGCTACCACCGACCACCGCCGAGCCACGCCGAGCTACGCCAACTCCGGCAACTCTCTGGGAACCAGCATCGAACACCTGGACGACCATCGGGTCTGTGTTCTGTTGAGGCGCCACATGCCGCACTACTGGACCCGCGCGCCACATCCCGAGCTGCCCCTGATTAACCGACTAGTTTTCCCATTTTCAGAAAATAGGATAATTTTCGGAAATTCATAACTTATTCATACGATAACCAAAAATTGCGCACCATATATCAAAATTCTCAGGAAAATGAGATCTACAATCTAAGACTATGTTTGTGTGCATTTGGCTCTTTGTTTTATTGGATTTTTCTGAAATACTCTATAGGAGTCGCTGACGCGACTATTTCGTGTTCGATTTCAGAGCCGGAGGAGGATCTGACTAAGGAAGACGACCACGAGTACTTCCAAGAGCTAGGAGACGACTACGAAGGTGCCACGTCCCACCAAATCCTTAGATCCTATTACGCATTGCAAATGACATTGTTGCTATTGCTTTATGATTATGTATGGATTGGTTGCATGGTAGTATATTTGAATTACCTGCCTTGATAAGACTTTACCCTGCTATCCGCTGTTAGGTTAGCTGCTGCTTAATTTACTGTTACTCTTCCACTACTTTCTACTTGCTATATGCTATGTGGTGGAATTGGGACGGTGAATAACTGATTATAACCACTGGGAGAGAGTGCTGCGTGTGTCTTGGGTGCGTGGTAAGGGTTGATGTCGACCAAGTGGGATGTGAGACGAGCCCATGGGGCAAGTCGTGCCGGGGGTGCAACCTGGGCATCCCCAAGCGAGATACCTGTGGCGGGTAAAGTTGTTGAGGAGGTTCCGGGTGGGATAGCCTTGGTGGTTTGAAGCCCGTGAACGGAGGTGCTGTGATGGCACGGGGAGAGTATCCCCTAAGTGGAGATGCCTGCTTGGTCAAACCTAGGATGGACTAGTTTCAGGTTCATGGGAATCCTTTTCTACTCACTCGCTTCTGATGGGCGGGAGACGGCTGGACTACTTGGTAGGACGGTGCCACTACTGCTAGGTTGAAAGGTGATAAGGGTGGGCGGAGACGGTCGATGGGTTCCCGTTCCGTCCTAGATGCACAGTACCACTGGATGGGCCCGGTACTGTGTCTCCCAGTCTCAGCATAACGGTGTAGGAACCGGAATATCCCAGGGCTGAGTGGTAGGGTGGCATCGACCTAGGCAAGCAAGCACCCGGAATTCTGCCTAGGTGTTTGCGCAACACCTATGATGGCTAATCTTGTGAGTAGTGAAACCTCTGCAGAGTGTATGGTTGATCGATCGATACATATGCCAACCTGTTGGCTATGGACCTTTCCTGTGAAGCTTCTACTAGTGTAGTGAGTGTTCTCTTCTCCCCCTGGATGACATTTTTCCGGCAGTGTACCCGTTGTGGTAGTGTGCCGCTGAGATAGGCCCGAGAGGGAGTTGGGCCTGTCGAATGAGAGTAGGTGTGGGTATGTGAGGTGTGGTGATGGGAAAAGGGAAAATGGTGTTAACTGGTGATAAAACTTGACTAATTAAACATTGATTACAGCTGCATAGGAAAACCTCAGCCTATAGGTCTGCTTGTATAGCCTTGCATCCACTTTCCACAAAGCAAATGCTGCATAGGTGGGCTCCGTGGCCAGTACAAATCGTACTGATAAATTTGCTGTCAGGTGACGAGAATGAGTACGACTTCGAGGGAGATGATGACGAGGAATAGGGTCACGTGCTACACTCAAGTTGGCCGTGAAGGATGAATCGCTTCCGCATCTTCTAAAGCTTCTCTGATTGTTGAATCCGCCAGTGTGGCGATGTAATAAATATTTATGTAAGACTTAATTATCGTTGTATGGATCCTGGTGTCAACTGAGATATGGGTAATTTCATGGATTGCCCCAAGCAATCTGTTGAATTACAATTCGAGCCTGTGGATTTCCCTTCGTGGAAATCGAGGTCGTTTCACAAAGGGAATCTAAAGTTTTGTCCCAGATGAATGTTGATTGCCCCTGATTGTCCTTCTTGAATAAGTCTTCCAATTGGTTGGCCTATCAGCAGGTCAAACTCCATGACATCAAAGATATAAAAACTTAGATAGAGCATGGTGTCGTTTACCCGGATAGGGAGCACATATAAAATGCCCGAACTTAGAATAATGTTCCCGAAAGAACTTTTCAAGAGCTTTGTTGTTGGGGTTAGTGGCATGTGCATCAATAATTCTTGAGCAAATGATGCTGACATGATGTTAACAACCACAACTAGATTGTAGAAAGCTTCAAAAGGGCATTTATGGATTTGGCACTTGATTATGACAGAAGGTGAATCCAATCGGATCACGTCAGAGGAAACCTCTGATTCTTCTAGCCAATCATTGCAGATTATGGCTATAAGCTCTCTTGTGGTCTTTCTATAGAAGGCTACTTTAGGAGGGTCTGAAGGTTCTAAAGATGATTTCTTGGACTCCTGAGGCTTCTTAATCATATGGACGTTAGAGGTGTTTCTAAATTCGGAGAAAAGATCATCTTCAATTTCAAGTGTAAAATCCGAAAGCGGAGTATCCTCCTTTTCCATAGGGTTGGAAATGGGATAGTTGAGGGTTGAGATGTTGATGGTAAAGGTTCAGGTTCAGCTACCCTAAGCTCTTCTTCTAACTTCTCCTCGGGTTGGTTATCTAAGATTTTGTGTAGGATCTACCGTGCTTCAGAATCTGAAACATGTGCAAAAGATTCTCCCGCAGAGTAGTTGAGATGCTTCTTGGATTTTCTCTTCAGACCCACAAAAAAGTGTTGAATGAGAATCGGGTCTGATATGGATAGGTTTGGTCTAGATTTTATGAGATCGTTAAAATGTTCCCAGGATGTGGCTAAAGATTCATTTTCTTTCTGTTTGAAAGATAGGATCTTGGTTCTAAGGTTGACAATTTTGGAAAGGGGGTAGAATTCTAGATAAAAGTCTGAACAAAGTGTTCCCCAATCTCCTCCTTCTTTCTCTATGGTTCGGACATACCAGGTTTTGGCTCTTCCTTTCAAAGAGAAAGGAAAAAGCTTCCACTTTAAAGTTTCATCGGACATGCCCTCTATATGCAGGCAGTCATATGTCTGTTCGAACTCTCATAGGTGAAGATAAGGATTATTATCTCCCTCTCCTGAAAAGGATTGGCTTTGGACCATTTCAATCAAACACGGGCGTAGCTCATAGGTAGGTGTTTGGATAGGCTTTGAGGATTGCCTAAGCCTATGGCTTGTGCTCATAGATGCAACATATTTATAGATGGGTGTGGTTTCAATGGCATCCATAAGGATGAAAACAAAAATAAGGAGATAATAAAGATAAAAGTATGAATACAAGGTTAAGATAGACTCTAGATGTTTCAACCATTTTCCCTGTTAATGGCGCCAGAAATGCTTGTTAGTATAAGATAACTCAAACAAATAAACACTACAAATATCTGCAACCGGACAGATACCGATGTATCACTTCACCCGGGAGTATTCCAGGTATCGTTATTTATATTTTACTATAGGGAAAACGGGATGACTAGAAACTAGGCTTAACCCCTAAGCTGTTATCAAGGACGGAGAAAATAGAGTGATAAAGGAGAATGTTAAGGCTTCTAGTTCTAATCCTCACAAGATATGATATGATTGTTCTTAATGGGGAATTACTATAGGAAAGCACCAACAAAGGGTAAATCCCTTAGTAAAAGAGACCTACGGTCCTACAGACGGGACGTGGACTGTGTAAGATTCAACAAGGCTAGGTCACCCTCGCTAGCTACCACCGATCCGGACAGTATGGGGCATTTACGAGCAAATATAATCTAAGCACCACGCTTAAACTATAAACTACTACTTCAATCAAGGAGCTATCAAGACTAAAGCACTCAAGAGAATCGTAAACCTTAAGAACAATAATAACAACGTTACTCACTTGGACTAGAAGTTGGACTCCGAAGAAATCTTCAGAAACAAGCCCCAAAGAAGGACTTGAATCCGCGGGTACAAGTCGTAGAGCAGTCACCGATAGGCCAGCAACTCCTCCAACTATCTCTAGCTCTTCTACCACACTACTTCTAGAACCAGAATAGCCCTAATCTAGAGAGACTACAAGGCTAATCTTCTACTTGATGCTTGGCTCTAGATCCTATCTTGGGTTTCTCCTTCTCTATAGATATGTCGGTGGATTTCTGAAACCCTGGATTGATTTCTCCCTGGATCATATGTAACTCTTGGGGGTCTGAGGCTGTATATATAGGCCGGAGCGATGAACCGTAGCCCTTGGATCAAACCGACTTCGACGGGTTGTGGAGATTGATCCTCAAAGGCGGTGGAGAGTCCACATCGAAGCGGACACGGAACGGGCTCTCTGACAGGTCGGCCGACCTCCTCCAGCTGCCAACTGGGCCCCGCCTTTGCAGGTGTGTTTATGGAGTCCTCTAGAATATTCTTGATCCCCTTTCGCGGTAGAATTCGGTATTTTTCTCTGATATGTGGGTCCTTCTTGGTTCTTTTCCTGTATAGTCCCTGAAAAACACAGATTCACCAAAATTCATGGAATTCTGTCAGTTTAAATCCTATTCTAGGTGGTGGTTCTCATTTATATCCCTTTTCATGATTGGTTGATGGGTAAAATCATACAATAACTACCATCAACGCGACTCAAAGTTAATTCAAAAGGATGTAATATAATGACATTTCATCAAATAGGTAAGCGGTATATTAAATAGGTGACTGTGCAAGGAAACGCTTACTGTGTACCCTAGGTCAGGCGGCCTCCTCAGTGCCGTCCTTGGCCGCATCAAGTCAAGATTGTAGGTAGATGATGTGAAAAGGCAGCTGAAAACAATCTGCCTAGGAAAAGTTTGAAGGATATACATTCTCGAATTGAGTATGGTGCACATACAAAGTACCGGGGAAAAAAAGCTACCTACTGGAACAATATGTATTGCCTCTCCCAAGGCTACTGAAACACTATGTACTGAAATAGACTAACATTTAGGATTGGTAGTTTTTATGACTTTCCTGGTTGCTCTAGTTCTGCGTTCAGCAAGCTAACGGGATAAAAACCAAGATGTCAGGTTCTTAATATGTAGCTGCAAGCAAAAGCTTTATTTTCCAGTATTGCCCATTACATTTAATTCAGAGCCATTTGAATAATCATCAACCAAAGAACACAATTAGTAGTGATATGGTTAAAATAGAATTTAGAGGCAACGTAGGGAGGCTTATCACTGGTTATAGAAGTAGGGAGAACATTCAGAGAAATAGCTGCCAATGTTGTGGTGTAGTGAAGGGCAGGTACATTGGTATGGTCTAATAGGTAGTCTCATATATTGCCATGTAATCTTGAGGTGACCTATCAGATAACATGTACAATGGATCGTCTTTTAAGTTGTCTGATAGTAACCCTTAGTTCCTAAAAGTATGCATCGACCAAATAAATAATATAATCATATATAACCATAACCATATAGCTTATTTATATATTGAGTCATGTAGACATTATTCCATAGGAATATAAAATATGCTATTCATTAGAAATATGATATAACCATTCAAATTTTGCAAGAGATAATGAAACGGGATGATATTTGTTGCAAAGCACTTGCTACATATTTAAATGATCACAAAGTTTAGCTATTGCGCTTATTCTGAAGTCGACGTTGCCAAATATGTTCGGCTAAATCATCCCTAAGTTGGGTATGTATCTCTCGATCACGGATTGCAGCATTTCTTTGTAGTATACTCTAGAAAAGCACATGTTGTTCCCTATACGGACTGCTGGTGGTAGAGCATATGATAATCTCGGAGTTGAGTTTAAATCAAAAGATAGTGCACCAGGTTGTTTTTGGTCTTCAATAATCATATTGTGAAGAATAATACAAGCTTGCATGATTTGACCAACATCTACCCTTTTCCACTTACGTGAGACGATCACCAATGTTAAATCGAGATTGTAACACCCCAACTGCATGCTCGATATCTTTCCTTGCACTTTCTTGTGATTTTGCATAAACTATGTCCTTGTCACTTTGGGGAGGGGGCTTTGGATATATTCTGTCGGCAAGATAGTAACCATTATTATATTATTTTTCATTGACAGAAAAATGCATTTGTGGTACTTCACCTTTCAATGCTTGTATGAACAAAGGCGTGTGGTTTAGTACATTGATATCATTGTTAGCACAGGCAACACCCAAAGATCATGTGTAGCAATAGCTTCAAGAATCATAGTAGGTGCATTCTTGTGACCGCTTATTGTTGGTATAAGATAACTCAAACAAATAAATACTAGGATTATCTACAAGCGGACAGATACCGATGTAGCAGTTCACCCGAGAGTATTCAAAGGTATCGTTATTTATATTTTACCACAGGAAAAATGGGATAACTAGAATCTAGACTTAACCCCTGAGCTGCTATCAAGGATAAAGAAAATAGGATGATAAAGGAGATTGATAGGGCTTCTGGTTCTAATCTTCACAAGCTATGATACTATTGTTCTCAATGGGGAAATGGTTATAGGAAAATACCAGTAAAAGATATATTCCTTAGTAAGGGAAACCTACTGATCCTATTGACAGGAGGTGGACTATGAAAGATTCAACAAGGTGAAGTCACCCTCGCGAGCTACCGTCGATCCGGACAGTATAGGGTATTTACGAGTAAATATAGTCTAAGCACCACGCTTACACTACAAATTACTACTTCGATCAAGGAGCTACCAGGACTAAAGCACTCAAAAGAATCATAAATCTTAAGAACAATAATAGCAATATTACTCACTTGGATTCGAAGTTGAATACCGAAGAAATCTTTAAAACAAGTTCCAAAGACGAACTTGAATCCGCGGGTACAAGTCGTAGAGCAGTCACCGACTGGACGGCAACTCCTCCAACTCTCTCTAGCTCTCTACCTCTCTACTTCTGGATAAGAATAGCCTTAATATAGAGAGACTACAAGGCTAATCTTCTACTTGATGCTTCGTACTAGATCCTATATAGGGTTTCTACTTAGCTCTAGATCTTCTGGTGGAATATGAAACCCTTGAAAGCCCTAGTTTGGTTTTGGCTAATTGATGACACCTAGTAACTAACCATGTTCCTAAGTGTTGTTATTATAAGGATGGTTAATAGGGCCAAGTGAGGAGCTATGACGGCGTCCAAGTGATTGGTGTAAGTCCATCAACATGTTCGATCAAGTGCTTCTTGACTTGGATTATGGATAAGAGCTCAAGGCAAAGGTATAATCAATAGGGCTCTTTCCATTTTGGTGATCAAGACACTATAGAGAGTATGATCACATTTAGGATAGATGACCGTACTATTAATGGGAACGAAATTCATTTACAATCCTAGTCATCAAGTGCCTCGAGTTGAATTAGTTGAGCATATGAATTTAGATCTAGAGCACTAACATAAAACCCGTGAAATTGCTTTGAAAATGCTAACACACCCTACACTTGTTGGTAAAACCCTTTGTGGTGTTGGCACATTTGAAAACGCGGTGAAGGTGGCAGGATTCAGTGATTTTGGCAAAGTAACCCTTGCAGTTTGCTTTGATAACTGGCTAACATTTGTCCCTAATCGAGTAGAACACTTGGGTGTTAGCTCTTAGAAGCAAGGGCATTGAAGAGAGGCAAAAAACTGCTCTCAGAGGTGCACTGGACGCTGGTAGTGTCCGGTGGGGGTGCACCAGACGCGTCCGGTGCGTCCAAAACCTCTCTGGAACCTCTTTGTTGTTGCATCGGACGCTAAAACAATAACCTCAGCGCGTCCGGTGTGGACAAACATGTGTCCGGTGTGAATCTGCGCTAAACTGACTTAGAGAATACACCGGATGCTAGGCTTGTCCGGTGGGGTAACACCAGATGCATCCGGTGTAGAAAAGTGCTCTCTGGAACCTTATTGGAATCGCATCGGACATGGGTGTTCGCGCGGCCGGTGTTATGGCGGACGCGTCCAGTGTGAAGGCACACAGTGGGGAATTTCAAATGGCTAGTACACATGTCAATGGGCGATATACCGGACAACCACCAAACGCGTCCAGTGCAAACTTAGCGAGCGTCCGGTGTGCATGTTTTCAGAGTAAAACGGCTAGTTCTTCACCCTCACTTATAAATAGGCATTCAAATGGTTTTGGGAAGCTCTCTTACACATTTCACTCATTGCTAAGCATCTCTTGAGCCCTCCCAAGCTTCTCCCACTCACTCTTGTGCTTGATTCTCATCCGAAGTGAGTTAGGGAGTGATCCAAGTGCATTTGCTCATCTAGTTCATCCATTGGCACCTGGTGATTGTTGTCGCTGTGGATTTCTTCTATTCTCTTAGTGATTTTCATCACCTAGACGGTCTTGGAGCAGTGGAGGAGTTGGCGGAGTTGGAGATTGTCTCTGGCCACTCCCGGTGAACTTGTGAGGGGTTGGCACCTTCCTCGGCGGAGAGCCGCAAGGTAGCACTAGTAAATTGCTCGTGTCATTGAGTTACCTTGCTCGTGGTAGGTTCTTGTGCCACTCATTTGTTGAGCTTGTCATTGGTTGTCAATTAGCCACTGAACCACCGAGTAGTGGTCGACACAACGGGGACTAGTGTACCGGCAAGCACATGAACATCGGGATAAATTCTTTTTCTCCCGTGTGTTGGCTTTAGATTTCATTGTGACCATCACCTTCGTGTGTATTGGTATTTCATTCGGTGATTGGACATCTACTCTACTCGACGGTATAACCATTCTACACTTCTCTCTTTACCTTGTGTACTTACTTGTGTAGTGGTAGAGTAACTAGTGTGCTCACCTAGGAGTAAGTAGTTCCAACCTAGGCTATCTTGTGTGTGAACTTAGAGACTTAATTTAGAATGGTTAGGAAGGCTTGCATTTTAAGTAGGCTAGCACAAAACTCGCTTCATCATTTATTGTTCTAACCGCTTGGTCAAGTGTTGTTTGTAGATTTTTTAAGTAGGCTATTCACCCCCTCTAGCCTCTTTGGACCTTTCAAGTGGTATCGGAGCTGTGGTCACCATTGTTGCCAGGCTTAACATCCTTCGGTGTCAAAATGGCTCACAACAACTTGATCAATCATATGGGTAAGCCTCCGCGGTTTGATGGTACAAGTTTTGGTTATTGGAAAAAGCAAATGAAAGCACATTTGAAATCAATGAATAGAAATATGTGGAAGATTGTGGAGAATGACTTTGTAGTGATTGACATGAATAGTCTCACTCCAAGAGAAGAAGAAAAGCTTCAATTTAATGACATTGCTCCCAACACAATCTATAGTGCCCTTGATGAGAAGGTGTTTGAGCAAATCAAGGATTTGGAATATGCTCATGAGGTTTGGAAGAGATTGGAGGATTCATATGAATAAACCACCTCATCAAGAGTGCCAAGCTATACATCGTCAAAGACAAGTTTGCAAGCTTCAAGATGAAAGATGATGACAGCATACCCGAAATGTTTCATCGGTTACGTGTCATCATTAGTGATCTCAAGGCTCTTGGTGAGACAATTAGTGATAAGGACTTCTCACACCGGTTCTTGAGATGCCTACCTCCTCGATTTGAGACCTTGGTTATTGTAACACCCAGGTGTTAGTCACGAGCTAACCAGCGAGTGTGGACCTAACCAAGTTATCTCAAATAAATGATATTGATCACTATCTTGCATTCATGTCCATCTACCATGGATATTGGAAGGGTCTCATAAATATCTGAATCAAGAACTCACATGAAATAGCAAATTATCTACTTGTTTGGAATTATGGATTAAGTGAAGATGAGTATGCAAGTCAACCAAGCCTTGCAACCTTAACCAAACAACTCTAGTTGAACTCTACAACAAAAGTCATGAAGGTTTCATGTTGAGCAAATGTCAAGAAAATACCTTAGTTGGCCTAAATCTCCAAATTGAGCTCTCTAATGATCTTACTTTGACCAAAGTGGAAATACTATTTGTGAGCAAGGTATGAAGTTTGACCTTTAATGAAAGATGGAGATATTTTGGAGTACAACAATTGTTATTTTTGGACCAACTCATGATTCAATCTCTAAGTGCCTCAAACAGTGGAATCAAGTTTGGTAAAATCCTGATTTCAGCACTTAAATAATTCTAAGTCCGAAATCAGCCCATATTGCATTGATGTTTCGTGTTCTACAAATTTTATCAAGCAACTTGAGTTGGACCCAATATAAAAGTTGTCTCAAACTCTTTGGAGCACAACATATCAAAATTTGAGAGTAATCCGACTCTGTTTGACAAGGTTTTGACATCAGTTCTTGATCCTAATCAATCTGCTGACATTACCAAATTAATCTCAGTTTATCTCCTAATCTGTTGATCAACCAGCCAAGGATCCTTAATCAAACTCGTAGAGAATTCTGAGTTCTACAACTTTGCCTCTTGCACCGAGATCCGAATATCGCTGGAATATGCCGTTTTCCACCGCCCAAAACAGCCCCGACAGCGCACGCCACGTGTTCGACGAATTGCTGCAAAGGGGGACGCGTGGCGCCCTTGCTCAGAGCTCGCCCCCACCATTGCTGCCACCTTGCTCTCTCTCTCTCTGTCCTCGCCCCTGCCCGTAAAAGGCGACGCCAGAGCGCTCTCTATCGTCCTCTGCTCACTCCCAACTCCATTTCCCCTCGTCCTCTCTGCTCTCTCTTCCTCGCCAGAGCGAGCACGCTGAGCGCTGCCGCCATGAGAGCCAGCGAGCAGAGCTCCGAGCTGCCACCTTTTCCCCTCCTCCGTCGTTCCTCTGGCCAAATCCGCAACACCATCATCTTCCTCGTTCCCCAACGCCCTTTCTGAGCCTTTTCCCCGGCCGTTTTCGTCACCGTAGCGGCACGGATGCCGAGGCCCCGTCGCCGGTTGTCGTGGCCACGCCGCTACAGGCCACCTGAGGCTAGGCCGAGGCCAACTGCGAGCGTGGCACGTCGCTGCGTCGCCGTGGCACTGACCGCCGTGCCGAGTTGCTGCTGGCCTGAGTCGGTAGGTCGACGGCCAGACCGCCCGAGCTGGCTGTGCTGCTCTCTGTTCTTCGTGGGGAAGAAGAACAGAACGGCATCCTGTTATCTCTCTCACTGTGGATGACAAGTGGGCCCGCGAGTTTCAAGTGTGCAGCAAATTTGCAGATCTTGCAATTTTTTCTAAAATTCATATCTGGAGTTTGGGTGCTCCTAAAATTGTGAAACTTATTTTGTTAGATTCGTGGTGAAGTGCTTTGCATGTTAGATTCATAAAATATGCTATGTTATTTACATTTATGTGCTGTAGAAATTAATTAGAAAAAGTGGTTTAGGAAATGGATTAACTTGCTTTTGGCTATATCTCGAGTTTTAGGAGTCCAAAAACTATGGTTCCAATTTTGTTAGCTTTCTAGTATCATGCACTAGCTCATAAAAATATAAAACATATATGTTGTTTACTTTTTTCAAGGTGTTTCACATTAATCTTTTTAAATAGGAAATAAATGGTTGAATTGCTTGTTATTTTTGTATCTGAAGTTTTATTGCTCCAGATGGCATGAAAATTTATTTGTAGACTCTTGGTATGTTTTGTGATGTCTGGTTAAATGTTTGGGATTTATGGCACAAGTATGACTGAGTTGTTGATTTATCTTGTTTGATGCCCATTAAGTAGATTTAAATGGTTTATAAATATTATATAGATGTAAAAATGAAAAATGGTACTCCACCATCTTTGTATGATGTTGTAGTAACCTAAGAAACACTAACCTGGCCATGTGTCCACTGAAAGTGTGATGTTGTAGATTTATCTTGCTCTCCAATGCATTGTTGAATTATAAACTTGTTTATTTTGTATTAATTAATGTATAATACCTGAGCATGTAAGATTTGAACCTTGATCATGTTTTGTAATTATCTAGATCTCATAAAAATATTGGCTCCATTTGAGATGTTTATCACATGACTTAAATAATTAAATAAATGACTTTTATGTAATATTTAGAAGGAGATTGGAGGTAAATAGACACATGCATGTTGTTTATGACTTCTTACCACGTCTTAATCTGATATGAGTGTTATTGATCATGTTATGATGGTTGGAGCTATGTCCATAGTTCATAAGTATAGGTATGCTTTGATAGAAATCAAATTAATGTTGTTTTGCTTATGTGCTGAAATAGCTGCAGGTGTAGTCTCTGTTGTTGGGATGTTTTCCCCATCAAGATGATGTTGCATATAAATGTGTTCTATATAAAAGTTGTAGCCAACTTCTATATCTAGCTTGTCCTAAAATTTCTTGTTCATAGGCCTAATAGTTTAGGAGTTATGGCTTTTGGATGACTGCTGTCAGGTTTTGCCAATTTTCTGTCTAGATCTGATTGATTGCATTATTTGACTGAGTTATGCTTTGAATCACTTCTTGGTGATAATAGATCAGTTGTAGTATATTTCTATGTCTTTCCAAATTGTCTATGATCATCCCTTTTGGTGGTCTAAATCTCTAGTTATGATTGTTTGAGTTGGGAGAACAGAATCTGTCCAAGTCTGGATAGAGCTGTCTTCTTTGTGTTGTTTGACCTTTATATGAATTAAATCATCTGAAGAGGATAATACCAAAGTTGTAGACAATTTCAATAACTTTGCAGAAAGTCTTAGATCACCCTGGTTGGATGTATATAGCTTCAGTTATGGTTAAATCTTGTGCTTGCTGTCCTGCTGTCCTTAAAATGCATATGTGAGATTATGATTGCTTCCATGTTGCTTTGCTTGGTGTGTTTGTTATCTCATGGTTCAGTGACTGTAGATTAACATGCCTTGTATTACTTCCTCTTATTCATACATGTGCATTTTGTATCTCATTTAGGTACGCTAGATGATGAACACGTGAACATGAGGGACATGGTGATGGAACTAACCACAAGACGGTGTGGTGGACTAATCACGAAGGTGGAAGGACTAATCGAGTGCTTGGATGGGAAATGCTCGTCAAACAAGTGTCATCTAACAAACACTAACTTAGTGCTGAACCCCAGGCAAGCCCCGGAGCATCCCTAAGCCTCCACCTATCTTTTTTTATAAATGCACCGGTCTTTATTAAATCGTATGTTTGTGCATTTAAGTATAGGAGTTGGTTTGAAACCGTTGCTGCATATCTACCTTGTCTACTATATATGTGAACCTGATAATATTACTAGACAGATGACCGATCTTATGCTTAGCCCTGCTTAGACCGGTAGAAGTCGGGTGATTTCCTGTCATCCGCGAGAAAGTCGGGTGATTTCCTGTCATCCGCGAGTGTAGGTGGTGACTGACGAGATCCACATGGTTGGCTATATGTGTCACCATGCCACAATGAAATAATGAGAGAATCAAGGCTAGGTAGCGGGGAGCTGCATGACATGGGTCATGTTGACTTCGGTGCTGCTTGCGGCCGACTAGGACTGAGGCCACCAGACATCAGTTGAGATTGAAGGACGTCGTCACATAGCTGGCCAGATAAGTCGTTCTGACCGCGAAGCCGAGTATTTCTTTCTGAGCCGAGCTTTGGTGGGACTAGGCAGACATATTCTGGAGGTAGGAAGTATGTGCGGAGACACCATTTTACCAAGGGCAGGTCAGGGACCTGATGCATCCTGGAAGTGGGTTGGTCTCTGAGAATATGGTCCCCGCCAAACTCGCGACATATTGCGTCTCAGAAGGATTTAACGGTGACCCAAGAAGCCAGTGGCTCGGCTGACAGGGTTTGTGATTGGCATATTTGCCAGCTGGTACAATCGATTCGAATCGCCATCTCTCCTGGTTAGTGAGAAACTGAACTGATCTTCTGGTGAGGTAGAGGTTAATAACTTGAACATAATGATTATGGTGAGATGAGGTTGATATCTGTGGATATCGAAAATCATATGGTTTATTGATTGCTATAATATCAAGTGATTGCTTAGTATAGTTGCAAACCTTAGCTATAATAGTTGAACTGAAATCGAAGCTGAACAATATCTAAAATTGATAAGTTGAGGGATTATTGTAGTAATGCTTTTTCTGCAAAAATGATGCTATCCCCTGAACTCCACCAAATAAGCCTTGCATATCCTTGAGAGTCTTTTTATTTACTTCCTGTCGGGTAAGTCTAGCTGAGTACAATTGAGTACTCAGGGTTTTATTCTCAATGTTGCAGGAGGAATGTTTCGTTGACTAAAAGAATTACTTCTATCCTTCGGAAGAGGAGGACTAGTCCTTGGGCAAGGTCATGTTATCTATCTTACCTTTGTTGCTGTGACTGGTCGACACTTGGCACTGTATTATGAACTTAAGTATGTGTAAATCTATTTCGTTTCCGCTACTGAACTTTTATGTAAGATTCTATCTTGTACTCTGATGTATTTGAATTATGTGCGAATCTATGTATCATGTGTATGTGTGCTGCTGAGTTTCTGTGATCCTTGGGGTATGTACTGTGTAAAAGTTTGAAATCCTTCGAGATTTCACGGACTACCGGGTTTATATTGGCTCAAGTGTGGCTTGATAGCTGGGAAAACAGCTGTCGCTGTACTTGTGCTCGTATAAATTGGTCGGTTCTGTTACAGTTATTATCCTAATGAGGGAGGATCTCTTGAAGGTGACTCAAAGACAAGTGCTTAGTGATGTCATGACACATGAGACCTACCAAGTAGAGAAGGATGGAGGAGTCAACGAAGAAAAGGATGATGAAAAAAGGACAAAAATGAGAAGAAGAGCATTGCACTCAAGGCAACCTCATCAAGGCACAAGGGAAAAGCAAAGAAACAAATATCTAGTGATGATGAAGATAGCTCAAGTGACGAAGATGATGAGGAGAAGGCATTTCTTATAAGAAGATTTAGAAAATTCATGAAGAAGAAGGGCTATGGTGCTAGAAGAAGGAGAGATTCCACCAAAGGCAAGGGTCCTACCATGAGATGCTATGAATGCAAGAGTAAGGATCACTTGATAGCCGATTGTCCTCACAAGAATTATAGTGATGATGAAGATGACAAGAAGAAGAAGAAGTACAAGAAGGACAAGAAAGACAAGAATATGCAATTCAAGAAGAAGAAAAGGAATTCCTATTGTGTCACATGGGATAGTGATGCCTCCTCTACCGATGATGATGATGATTGTGATGATGACCGCAAAGTCACCAAGATGAAGGCAATTGCTAGTCTTGCTTTCTCTAGCAAGCCATCTCTATTTGACTCTTCACCGACTTGTTTCATGGCTAAGCCAACTAAGGTACAATCCGAATCCGATGAGAGCGGTAGTGAGAGTGAGGAGGAGGACTTCTCTAAGGAGGAGCTCCTTAACATGTTGCGTGACACACACTCCTATCTTAAGAAGAAAGCGAAGGAGTGCAAAGAATTGAACAAGAAGAATAAAATTCTTGAACAATCTTTTGATGAGCTAAGTGCTTCTCATGAGTGTCTAAAGGAAGACCATGAGAACCTTAAAGAAGCTCACTCCAAGTTTGAAAAGGCTCACTCATCACTTTTGGAGTTGGCTAAGATAGAGGATGTGTCATCAACATGTGACGTAGGTGTTACTTGTGATATTCTTGATACACCTATTGTTGTTGCCTCCACTAACACTTCTTGTAGCACATCTACCTCTACCTCATCTAAGGATGTTGGTGTCACTTGTGATGCCACAATCTTGGTTGAGAACAAGAACCTCAAGAAGGAGGAGCATGAGCTCACTCTAGCCTTAGGCAATGCCTATGGTGGAGATGCCTGCTTGCTTAAGTGCTTGGGTAGTCAAAGGTTCTCCATTAACAAAGAGGGTCTTGGCTATACCGTCAAGAAGGGCAAAGCCACCTTTGTCCCTCATAAGACTACTTTTGTGAAGGGCAAAGGTGTGGTTTGCTATAGTTGCAAGCAAGTGGAGCACAAGGACCAATATTGCAAAAAGAGGATGATGAAGCAAAGCAAAGCTAATGTGTCATCCATTAGACTTGATTCTTGCTATGTGCTTACAAAGAGTGTTAAAGGAGTGAGAGTCAAGTACATTGGTGCATCTAAGGAGAGCCCAAAGAAGAAGTCTATTTGGGTGCCCAAGAGTTTGGTCACTAACCTCCAAGGACCCAAACCAACTTGGGTACCAAAATCTAATTGATTTCTTTGTAGGTGAACTATAAGTCTGAAGGGAGGCATTGGGTACTTGATAGTGAGTGCACTCAACACATGACCGGAGAATCAAATATGTTCAACTCAATCAAGCCAAACGAAGATGGGAATCTTGACAGTATCATATTTGGTGACAACAAGAAGGGCAAGGTTATTGGTCTTGGAAAGATTGCTATCTCAATTGATATATCTATCTCCAATGTGTTGCTAGTAGAGAGCTTGAACTTCAACTTGTTGTCTGTGGCTTAGTTGTGTGACTTGGGATTCAAATGCATCTTTGGTGTTGATGATGTGGAGATTGTTAGTGTTGATGGAAGCAACTTGATATTCAAGGAATTTCAGTATGGTAATCTCTATTTGGTGGATTGCAATGCTAGTGAAGCTCAATTGTCAATATGCTTGTTCACCAAATCAAATATGGGTTGGTTATGGCATAGAAGACTTGGTCATGTTGGAATGAAGCAACTCAATAGATTGGTCAAGCATGACATGGTGAGAGGGTTGAAGAATGTGCAATTTGAGAAACATAAATTGTGTAGTGCTTGTCAAATGGGAAAGCAAGTTAGAAATACACATCCAAACAAGAGCATGATGAGTACATCTAGATCATTTGAGTTGTTGCATATGGATCTATTTGGCCCAACTACTTATGCTAGTGTTGGTGGAAACAAATATGGCTTTGTGATAGTGAATGATTATACAAGATACAAATGGGTCTTCTCTCTTGTTGACAAGAGTGAAGTATTTGGCATATTCAAGTCATTAATCAAGAGAAGCCAAAATGAGTTTGAAGTGAGAAACAAGAAAGTGAGAAGTGACAATGGAAGTGAATTTAGAAATGCAACAGTTGATGAGGTGTGTGATGAGTTTGGAATCAAGCATCAATTCTCGGCCAAATACACTCCTCAATCAAATGGCCTTGTTGAGACAAAGAATAGAACACTTAATGATTTGGCAAGGTCTATGCTTAGTAAGTACAATGTGAGTGTGGACTTTTGGGCCGAAGCAATCAACACGGCTTGTTATTGTAGCCACCGGCTCTATTGTCACCCTCTCTTGAAGATGACACCATATGAGCTATTGAATGGAAGAAAGCCCAACATTGCATACTTTAGAGTGTTTGGTTGCAAATGCTGCATCTTAAAGAAGGGTACAAGATTGGGAAAATTTGAGAAGAAGTGTGATGAGGGATTTCTACTTGGCTATTCCATTACAAGCAAAGCATATAGAGTATAGAACCACACCACCAAACTAGTTGAGGAAGTTCATGATGTGGAATTTGATGAAAGCAAGGGTTCCCAAGATGAGGACGAAAATCTTGATGATATGAGGGGAACTCAATTAGTGAATGCAATGAAGAACATGGACATTGGTGATATTCGTCCAAGGCAAGTGGTTGATATGGAAGATGGAGATGATAAAGATCAAGTGCAAACTCAATCTAGTGTGCAAGTCAACCCAAATGAAGCAAACTCTAGTGGTTCTCATGATCAAACTCAAGTTCAATGTAATCAAGATCAACATGCTAGTCCATCTCAATTGGGTCAATCGAGCTCAAGCAATCAAGTTCTCCAACCGGTCAATATTACAAGAGATCATCCATTGGATCAAATAGTTGGGGATATTAGAAGTGGTGTTCAAACAAGATCAAAGCTAGCAAATTTTTGTGAGCACTTCTCTTTTGTGTCATTTGAAGAGCCGACAACTATTGAGAAGGCCTCGAAGGATGGTGATTGGGTTAATGCTATACATGAAGAGCTCAACAACTTTGAGAGGAATCAAGTTTGGACCTAGTTGAGTGGCCCAAGAACTACAATGTCATTGGTACCAAGTGGGTGTTCAAGAACGAGCAAGATCAAGATGGCATTGTGGTGAGAAACAAGGTAAGGCTAGTTGCACAAGGGTACATTGAAGTTGAAGGATTGGATTTTGGTGAGACTTATGCTCTGGTTGCAGGATTGGAAGCAATTAGGATCCTTCTAGCTTATGCATGTGCACATGATATCAAGCTCTATCAAATGGATGTCAAAAATGCTTTCTTGAATGGATACATCAATGAGCTAGTATATGTTGAGCAACCCTCAGGATTTGAAGATGCGAAGAAGCCCGACCATGTCTACAAGTGGAGAAAGGCATTGTATGATTTGAAACAAGCTCCAAGGGCATGGTTTGAGAGATTTCTTGCTCTATAAAGGGTTCAAAATGGGGAAGGTTGACACCACACTCTTCACCAAAAGAATTGGTGTTGACATCTACTAACATCGCCAAATATAACTACATAAGTTTTAATGCTAGAGACGAGATTAGGGATGTACGGTAATTAATTAATTGGTCATTAGCATCTAGCCACTAATCTATCACCAACATTCTTAGGCATGAACTAGGCTGTCATCCCTAATTATATATGCTAAGAATAAATACAGATTTCATATATTATTCAATGTGACTAGGCAGAAATATATAAATATAAACTAAGAAAAATTCTACAAGCGGACAGATAATTATACCATTGTAGCATTTTACCTAGAGTTCTACCAGGTTGTCGATTTATATTTAAACCACTGGGAAGGACTAGATAAACTATAATCTATTATATTGATAACAACTATATACAATGAATAAGCGGTGTTACCAATGTCATTTTCTCTACTCACAATAGGTAGAGGTCACAAGATAATAAAGATAAGTATAGATGATAAGTATGATCAAGCATCATAAATAATGGATAAACATCAGAGCACTTTCTAGTCATAGTAATAGCTAGCCAATAGATAAACTAAGAAATTAATATCTAAGGTAATTCTATAACTATGTTAATGAATAACTCTAATTAGTGCAATTACATCTAGCAATCATTGTTAGATTAGTCCTACATCATGATCACATGTAAAGGGCATCATCTAGGAAGGATGTGAAATAAAGTCATCATCCAACTTCGCGACCGTACCTGCTTGCCTACATACAGGGGGTGGACTACAGAGAAATCAACGTAGCTATCACCTACGCGAACTACCACACGACCCGGCACATCAGGGTGCACTCACAGATAAACTGAATATCTAAACACCACGTCTCATATTGTTCATCATCTACCCATCGATCATTTGGATAAACGCTACACGAGCAATTACATGAATTCAATAAGATCAAACCAACTATGCTAGACATATAATAAAAGTAGACAATGACTATTGTAATTAAGAATATATGAACTATTAAGAACAATGTTTCCCTAATCATAATGAAGAATACAATAATAGAGAAAGAACTAGAACTACACCGAACTCCGTGCTCCAGACAGATGCCGGGGCTTCAGATCCCGCTGAAGAACTAGAACTCCTCTACTTCTAATCTAACTAGACTAGAACTATGAACTAGAAGGCTCTTGATGAACCAGAAGGCTCTTGATGGCTTGACCGAAGACTTGATGCCTTGGATGAATAAATGGGATTCGCCTTAGGGAGAGGGTCTGCCCCTTTATTTATAGCCTGGTGGGATGAACGTGTGCCGCAGGATCAAACCGACTTAACCAAGGGCCAAGATGCATCGTAGGAGGTAGTGGAGGAACATTCCAGAAAGCGGGGCCAAACCCTAGCCGGGGGGCGCCGCCCGGCCCCACCCTAGCGCCGGACGGCCCCACCTGGCAGGGTCTGGGGCCCCGGTTGCTTCGGGTGTCTTCTAGATGCTTCCCACGTCCTGATAACGATCGTTGCCTTCACAGATAAGTTTCATGATGTTTAAGCAGTTTCATCCCTCTATTACACTTTTCTGGAATAATCCTTGGAAAATATAGAATATGCAAAACTCATGGAAATTGTCAGTTAAAACCCTAGACTAGTGTGTATTCGTGTATCCTTTTGTGTCTAAAGTTCTAATAAAAGTTTACGTTATCCACCGTCAACAACTCCCCCAAGCTTACCTTTTGCCAGTCCCTTGGCAAACAAACTAAGCCTAATTACTAATGTATTTGGATCAAGAGTTGCTACAATGCTTTCATAATTTCCAAGTACACATGCTTTCAAACAGAGATTCCCCTCCGGATTAGACAATAACTGCTCTAACCTTCAGACTTACCCATTTTACCTTTAACTATGGAGCTTTACAGCTCTCGCATAAGTCTTGAGCAATCGAAAGATAGAATAATCAAGTCAAGCACTATGTCTCAAATTCTTCATAGTACCAATATTCTGGAGTTTTTATAAGTTTCCGAAATAAAACTCAGAGGTTAATTGTATGACACCCTCAAGTCCCTTAATTTATGTAGTATTTATGGATCTCACTTAAGGCATTAATGATGCTATGCCTCCCTATAGCTAAGAATATATAGTGGAGCTCATAGGAGTAGTATAACAAGGATAAGCATACTTGCAATTCATATGTTATAAAGTCAAACAATGGATCCACAGAGAATCGAGGCATACAATCAAACCAAGATGTGCATGTGTATGGAATATGGTGGATAGGTGTATATGTGGTATTTAGTGGCTAATTCTAATTCTACTTATGCTCTTTTGAAAATAAATCTCTCTTAGGACCTTTCGCAGAAAAACATGGGCTATCTTTATTTCAACACGCACACTTTTTTTAAAAAAATAGGGAGGTGGGCATCTAGTACCCATTGTTTTAATTGCTGGGACACTTGTCCATGTTTTACTCCCCTTTCTTTTCATACTTTTGCATAGCCACATGCATCCAATAAATGATTTGGAGAGATAACAATGGTAAAAACTTAGAGCATCTATAACAGGGCCGTCCTATGGGGTATATTTTTTATGTTTACTCCCAGTGTAGGAGAAAATATTTTTTTATGATGGAGATAGATGAAAGTGGAAATGGTTGCGATTACTCATAGGGTAGGAATAATGCATATGTGGATGGAGTGTGTAAGTGATCTTGGTTTTAAAAGCATGATAAGACTCTCATAAGGTATACAACAAAGGTTGACTGAACTCAATGCAAAGCAAGCAGCATAAATGTTCAGAGGTTTCCTATCTCTAAATATATCATTTCTGGCTTTGGTAGGAATTCACACTTTGTCATAGAAGAGCTCATCATGTAGATTTTAAGTTTTCAAAATAAATCTCCAGAACTTAGTAATGCTAGGAATAAGATAAATAGCAGCTCAACCTTCATGAATCATATTAATCAATCACTTAGACTTAACTCAAACATATGCCTCCACAAGTTTCAGGTTTAGAGCAAATTCTCAAATTAAAACAGCAATATCCAAAACTCAGGAGAATTTAAGGTTGACAACTAGGTACGTGAAAGGAATGACAACATAGCAACTATTCATCATCTCCAAGACAAAATTTTAGTGTTCATCAATTTTAATTGATTATAGCCTAGACTGACTCCGAACATATTCTAATATATAGCTAAGTGTTTATTTAGTTTTAATGATTATACAACTTTTTAATTATTTTTGATTGGACTTAAAAAAGACTCGATGACTTGTGGACCTTCATGTGCCCACATATTTTTAGTATTTTTAGATTTTCCTATGATACTATGGTGAACCTTCATGTGCTCATATTTTTGGTATTTTATGACTATATAACAGACTCAATAATCACCTAGATATAATTACCTGATAACTAGGGGATGCTCCTCCCCAAGCTAGATGTTTGCAATACATGGTGTTGAATGATCTTCAGAGTGAGCTAGCCAGTAGTAGTCCTGGTGGGTGCCACTGATAGACTCTCTCCTTAGTCATAATATTGTTCCTGCATAATTATACTCCAACAAGAAAACCAAAACTTGAGGCTTGAATTTTAACAAGGGGTTAGCGATCAGCCAATGAGCAATTGGTTATTCTTTATGAGTTGATTTTGACAGATCTTGGCAAGATTTTGTTGGTATTTTTAACATCACTTCACATTAAGTTGTCATCCCTAACATAATGCCAAAAACCAAAGGTAAAATAATCTTCACTTGCCTCCTAAAAATAATACTATAGAATATATCCGCAAGCGCACAGATAATTCTCCCATTGTAGTACTTCACCCGGTAAGTATTTCGAGTATCGTTGATTTATTTTGTGCCAAAAGGATAAAGAGGCATTCTACTCATTAGGATAATCTACTATAATGATTGGAAAGATAAATGTGCAGACCTATGATAATCCAAAGCTCTAGTGCTTTAGCAATAAACAAGTCAATGATAAATGGTAAATGATAACTGAGTAAATGAGGTAAATAGTATTACAGAAATAGAATATAGAGACTCACTAATGTAGTAAGACAATCTCGAGATTCGGTTAAAGTAAAGGAAACCTATGTAATTATTAAATACAAAGTCTACAGCCTACGTCACATTACACATTTTCATTTATAGCATAATCAACTCAAAAAATATCATAAGGAGCATCATCTAATGAGGATATTAAGACAAAGGGTCACTTCCTTCGCGACCGCGCTCTGCTCGTCCTACGTATGGGGGTGGACTACAGAGGAACCAACGCAGCTGTCACCTACGCAGACTACCACACGACCCGGCACGTCAGGGTGCCTCCATAGGTACACAATATATCTAGACACCACGTCTACATAATGCATACCACCTAACTCACTCGAGTACTGAATTGGCGCTTTATGATCAAATGACAATAATCATCACCAATAACAACTATATCGAATATGCAACTAGAATAAACTAAGAACTGAATAAGTAGCAATATATTAAAATAAAGCAAAGTCATAATGAGATATAAGATAATATTACCGATCTCCAGATGAACAGATCTGGAATCCCGAGCATAGCGCCGAACTCTACTTGAACCTTGGTAGACGCCTAAACTATGAACTTAAAGAACTAGAGCCCTATTTCTAATCTCTGAAAACCCTAACTTCTGTCTCCTCTTGACGAATGAAGTAGGAGGAATGAATTGGTGCTCTGGGAGGGGGTCTGCCCCTCTATTTATAGCCCGGTGGGATGAACGTGTACCGTGGGATCAAACCGAGTTGAACAAAGGGCCTAGATGACTCCAGAGAGGCGGTGGAAGAAGACTCCAGAAGGTGGGCTAAAACCCTAGGGGGCGCCGGCCGGCCCCACCCTGGTGGGTCTCGGGCCCTGGTGCTTTGGGTGTGTTCCATATGCTTCTAGTGTTCTCGTGATGATGTTTCCTTGGCGGTTAAGTTTCGTGGTTATTAAGCACTTTAATCCTTCTTTTATGCCTTTCTGGAATAATCCCTAAAAATACACAATTCACCAAAACTCATGCAATTTGTCAGTAATAATCCCTATGCTTCTATTATTAATCTTCCCTAGGCATTAGTTGACGGTATAAAATTGGTACTTAACGACCGTCAATAATACCCCCAAGCTAAGTCTTTGCTAGTCCCTTAGCAAAGTTGACTTGAAATAATTTATTCAGGGTTCCATAAAAATGTATAACTCCCAACAAATAGTTAATTATTTAAACAGAAATTCTTCTCCGGATTGAAATTCATTACTCCACCTTTCAAACTTATTCCTATTCTTTTCAATCGTGGGGCTTTTAATGTAAGTCTTGGGTAATTGAGAGACAGAATAATCAAGCAAGGACTAAGTCTTTCATTCTTTGTTTCAACCATTGCTCTAGATATTTATATTTTTTTTTGAATGAATAAGTATATAATTTTTATTTAGGAAATAATGAGTGCCTACTAATAAGATTGCAGAGGACTACTAAGCTATACATCATGGTTGAATGTGTGAATGTGATTAAATTTCATTTTTGTACTCCTATGTATTATCCTCTCTTTTCTGTCTTCCTGAAGAGTGTGGGTTATCTCCCAGCGGATACCTTTTGTACCCATTTTTTTCTCTCAGGAAGGTGTCTTTGCACCAATTGTTTTACTCTCCTTTTTTTGGCACATACCTTTTTGATATAGCATCTTTTAGGTTCATACTTCTTTGGTATGGCATCTTTTAATTTTATAATCCACACTCTCTGTTGGACTTCTAAGAGAGAGACTTGTGCATAGAGTAAAAACTTTTTGTGCATGTGAATTCAATCATGAATGCATAACAGAATAGTCCATTTAAATCATATTAGCTGAACAAATTATTATATTTGCTTTTGATTTTAATTTTTGAAATGTCTGGAGTTTAGGTGTCACTCAGAATGAAATAAATAGCAACTCAAACATTCTTATATCATATCCGTCAATTACTTAGAAAAACTTATGCTACCCACTGATATCAAGTTTCAGAATAAATTTTTATGGTAGATAAACTTCATGCAATTCGTAGGAGAATTTAAATTTAAATACTAAGCAATTGCAGGAAATTATATTTAAACAATTTAAATATCTTTTTGATTTTTTCTAGCTTCAAGTTCTAATTATTCTAAAGACAAGTTGAATGCGGAATTTAAAGCAAATTTAATTATACAATTTATTTTTTTGATTTCATTTTTTTACACAGGCAGGAATTTAATGCAATAACTAAAGAAAGCCGTAAATAAATTTTTATTTGGTTTTCTTGTTTTGTTTTTTAGCAATATTGAATTTGACAGAATTAAAGACTAAATTAAATATTGAAATAAAGAACATATATAAAGGTGAGAGGTACTCACCTAGCGGAAATCTCCCCCAAGCTAGATGTTGCTCAGTAATGTGGTGGAGGTGGCGGCGGGTATCCCATCTGATGTATCAAATATTCCAATCCGTTCTGCGTCTGTTGCTGTCCCTGATATATTTGATCAAGTCGTTGGTCCGTACTATGCTGTCATTGTTCATGCTGGTAAAACCTGTCGTCGATCTGCTGCTGCCACTGCTCGTGCTAGTGCAGTGTGTCATTTATCGTGTTCTGTCCCTATTCAATGTTAGTGAGACGCACAGATAAAGCTGGAAAGTCATTAGCGGTAGCTGTAAAGTGCTGCTCAGGCAGCCGATAATAGTCATCTTCTGGTGGTGCACGGAATGGATACGGTCCACTAGTGGTGAAGTCCGTGTTCCTGCGTGTAGTAAAAAATACTCGTCCTCTCTGAAAATCAGTTGCTCCCCAACCCGCTCTTGCTGCTGCTGCCGATGAAGATTCTCCTTACTGAAATGTGGGCTGTTCCTCCCATCCTGCATGTGAGGCCCACTGCTGGCGTGGCTCCTGCGTCGATACCTGTTCACCAAAATCAACATAGTGGGAATAAGCTGGCCCAGATGGTGCTGGGTCAGCTCCAGTGAAATTAGTTCTCTGCGCCCTGTTGATGCGCGTGGACGGACACCTGCCAATATTAGCTCTAACAGCTGAAAAAATAAAATTCTGCACAGAATAAATTCCTAACTCCATGTCTGGCTGTTCGTACTCATTGTCATAATTTTTATAAATCGCAACTATTTTATTATTTCGGCGTTTGAGCATGTGAGCACAAAAAGAAAAAATCTTAACCAATAACTCTGCGGGCATCAAAAATATAAAAAAGTGAAGCATTTGATAACAAACTTAGCCCTACAGCTAAACGTGTAATCCAGGAAGTAAAAGAAATACTGTACTTTCTTAAGAAAGGGACAGTTCTCCAATAATTCAATATCAATTTTATAGGTGACGCTTTTCTCTTTTTAATCGTGATATATAAAAAAAGTAGCTCATCTTGTTTGATAGTATTTAACTCCTCTCTAGGAAAGAATGTAAAAGCTAGCCATTTAAGCATGAATCTCAGTGTGGGGAGATGAACTTTTTCAGTAGTATATTTTTGTTTTTTCTCTGGTTTCTTTGCAGTGATACTCTCCCAAAAATCATCTTTATCAAAGTCTTGGAGAGTTTCAGAAATATTGACCACACATTGATTATTGAATCCCAATGCTAAACTAGGAGTTTTCCATGAGAGGGTGAAAGGTTTATTAAACATTCTAAAATTAATCTCATCATCATCAAAGTCCGGGGTGCTAACAAATTCTTTAGTGAGTAACTTGCTACCCTGCTCGTTAATTTGCCATGCATTTTTCCATTCAGCATTTCTAAAAATAAGCTTAAACACGGAATCCATTCCGGTTTCATGGAACAAAGTGGCATCAAAGATTGGAGTATGCGTAAATTCCTTGTTTTTAACCACATTTAATATCTCCCTCTGCGGTCTAGATGATAATGAAATTTGAGTGATACTTGTGAGCTCATACCTCTCTTCCGGTTGGGAAGAGGATGACGGATTATCATACGTGAAGGGTGACGGAGGATCGATATTCATGTCGGAGCCGACGAACGATGGCACTTGTGATAATGATTGACTTCTTGTTGTGCGGCGTGAGAGGGCTCTTCCAAGGGATCGAATGGCACCTTTCATTCTATTGCTCATCTTGCCTGTAAAATGAAGAACACGAAGAACACGGCAAGAACAAACAAGAACACAAGAAGAAAACAAGAACAAACAAGAACAAGTGAAGAGGAGGAATCAAAGTGGTGATATCTCTTCTAGGTCTTCTTGCTAATCTTTTTCTCTACCCTTTTCCTTGCTTAAACTTGAATCAAATGATAGGATTATGGGAGTTTGTGATCACGAGCAGCAAAGCAACTTGGCTATATGCTCTCTGGAGTGTGTGTGAGTGAGTGAGTGAGTGAGTGAAAGGAAGGAGAAGCAGAGAAGAGGCAGAGGGGCGCCGGTCGGCGTGGCCTTGGGCCGGCCGGCCCCACCTGGTGTGCTCTGGCTCTCAGCTTTGGCTAGTGTCGACAACATCTTGATGCCCTTCCAAAATGCATGTGGTTGCATGCTTTCTCTGATAAATGAATGAGTGGAGTGTAGTACATGGATGAATGGTGGAGTTTGGATGGTAGTGAAAGGTGGTGGTTGATGATAATGCATGATGTGACTTGATGTGATGATGGTGGGTCCCATATGTCTCCCATATTTATACCGTATAATGACACAAGAATGAAAAACTAAATTACTTTTATGAATATATGAAAAATTAGAATTCTAATGATGGTCTTTTTATAATTTTCTGCCACCACAGTAAATTTCACTGACGGGGGTTTAACAATCCGTTAGTAATAATCACATGGGGCTTAAGCTTTAAACATGCTATGCTTATTTTTAGTTCTTTTTAATAATGCAATTTATGAGAAAATAAATATGCAAATATTAATGCAAGAATTAAATTACCGATAACTACCGAGTTACCTCCCGGCGATGGTTCGGGGTTTTTGAGTCCGCCGATCCGGACTTCTCCAGTTGCATTATTCTTCATGATTCATCTCCGGTGTTGGAGATGTTGTTGCATCTTGTTCTTCATGACACTTCAATGTTTGGCATTGCTCCAGTCTTGTCTTGAATGCGAATCGCTCTTCTTGCCCATTGATGGTGAATGTGATCTCTCCAGCTCCGACGTTGATGGTTGCATTTGCAGTGTTTAGGAATGGTCGCCCAAGGATGAGGGGTATCTTCCTCTCTTTCTGCATGTCAAGTACTACAAAATCTATAGGAATGAAAAAGTTATGGATTTTTACCGGAATATTTTCTGCGATTCCTGCGGGATAGCGGACCGATTCGTCAGCTAATTGCAAACACATCGTGGTTGGTGTGAGCGTAGAATAGTTGAGTTTGTCGAAGACGGTCTTGGGCATGACGCTGACACTTGCTCCACGATCACATAAAGCATTCTCGAACATCTGGTCTCCTATTGAACAATCAATAGTGGGACACCCTAAATCGTTCTTCTTAGTAGGAGAAGAACTCAGTGGTCATTTGCTGTTGAGGATGGTTTGAAGATACTTTGCGTATGTAGGTACCTGCATGGCATCTAACAACGAAATATTGATATATAACTTCTGAATTACCTCTACAAACTTACAAAATTGATCATCTGTTTTAGCTCTTCTTCTTCTTCTGCGTGGAAACGGTAGGAGAGTTGTGTCATGAAAATCTTGAGTTAATTCTTGATCTTGTAGTTCAACTGGTGGTGAAGGTGGTGTAACTTCTTCTTCTCTGTTGTCCTTCTCATTCTCTTCTTCTACCTGCACTAAATGTGATGGTCTACGTGCCCATTTTGGGTAAGGTGGATCACGTGTAGACTTACCTCCTCTAGTAGATATTCCTTTTATTTGCTCATGGTTAGTGGCAATCAAAGTAGAAGATAATTGTGCAATTTGTAATTCTA
This sequence comes from Eremochloa ophiuroides, assembly GCA_038502445.1. Classification (NCBI taxonomy): domain Eukaryota; kingdom Viridiplantae; phylum Streptophyta; class Magnoliopsida; order Poales; family Poaceae; genus Eremochloa; species Eremochloa ophiuroides. The sequence continues at coordinate 45,275,806 of JAHLJS010000007.1, forward strand.
TCTTTTTATTAAATAATATTTGATCTTTAACATCAGAAGAGAAATTATCCAACTTTGAATTAATTCCTTCTAAAACTTTATCATTAAGAGCAAGCTTCTCATAAATACTTTCATTAATTCTAGCTTGTTCTAATATTAATTCTCTCAAAGGTGGTTGTCTATGATTTGAAAAATTAGTATTGCCTTCGTACTTACCTTGACTGGTTGACCGAGGTTGATTCTATCCTTGCTTCTGAGAAGTAGACTTGATGACTATACTAATATCTTTTGGGGGATTTGCAAACTCAATTTTTAAAGATCCTTCATATTGATTCTGGGAATTGAATGCATCTTGACTAGCTTGACGATCTCTTTTATGACTGGCTCTTTGCTCTAACCAGTTCAACAGTAAATCCATCTTGGTTGACAGTGCACACACTTCCTCTACAACTTCTTCACTCTTATCGCATGTCTGAGTGTTGTTTGTCCAATTCTGATTTTCTGCTATCTTTGCCATAATATCTTCAGCTCTTCCAGGGGTGAGTGACATAAATGCTCCTTCAACAGTGGCATCTAGTTACTCACGTGACCTTTGAGTTAGTCCGTGATGAAATGTTTGCATGAGCAACCATTTTTCCATTCCATGATGGGGACAATTTGATATGTAATCTTGAAAACGCTACCAGGCTTCTAAAATAGATTCACCTTTCTGCTGACAAAATTCTGAAATCTTTCCTCGTAGAGCATTGGTTTTGCCTACTAGGACTGATAAAACCACTTCTTCGCCTTTCCCTCCAATGTGAACGGAAATAAACGAAGTAGCACGACGTCTTGAGGAATGCCTTTGATGTTGATGGTGTTGCCAATCTCTAAAAAATTCTGCAGATGGACATTTGCATCTTCATCTTTCTTTCCAGTAAATGTGATAGCTTGCACCATTTTGATGAGGCTTGGCTTGATCTCGTGATCATGATCTCCAATGTTGAAAGTTAGCCCAACGCGAATATTCTCAGTGCTTGGGGCAGAGAAATCACGTAGAGTCTTCTCAGCCATGGCTTCACAAAATAATGTAAGACCCTTTTTCCTATGGTTGTTCCTGATTGATAAGAGTTAAAGTATACAATCAATCCTGCACTTACCCTATATAAGATATTTAAATATAAACAAAATACGGGTAAGTCTGCTAAAGCAAAAGGTTATGCATATCTCTAAGTATTTGTCTCTATAGTTATTTTTATGTTTTTCTATAATATTATCTATGAAGAACTCTCCTATATGAAATTCTAGAACAAATATCCTAGCAAATAAAAATCAACGAACCTAATAAATTATTCCAATGAATACAATTGCCATCCCCGGTAACGGCGCCAGAAATGCTTGTTGGTCTTTTCAACATCACTTCACGTTAAGTTGTCATCCCTAACATGATGCCAAAAACCAAAGGTAAAATAATCTTCACTTGCCTCCTAAAAATAATACTATAGAATATATCCGCAAGCGCACAGAAAATTCTCCCATTGTAGCACTTCACCCGGTAAGTATTCTGAGTATCGTTGATTTATTTTATGCCAAAAAGATAAAGGGGCATTCTACTCATTAGGATAATCTACTATAATGATTGGAAAGATAAATGTGCAGACTTATGATAATCCATAACTCTAGTGCTTTAGCGATAAATAAGTCAATGATAAATGGTAAATGATAACTGAGTAAATGAGGTAAATGGTATTGCATAGATAGAATATAGAGACTCACTAATGTAGTAAGACAATCTCGAGATTCGGCTAAAGTAAAGGAAACCTATGTAATTACTAAAGACAAAGTCTACAGCTTATGCCACATTACATATTTTCATTTATAGCATAATCAACTCAGAAAACATCATAAGGAGTATCATCTAATGAGGATATTAAGACACAAGGGTCACCTCCTTCGCGACCGCGCTCTGCTCGTCCTACGTACGGGGGGTGGACTACAGAGGAACCAACGTAGCTGTCACCTACGCGGACTACCACACGACTCGGCACGTCATGGTGCCTCCGTAGGTACACAATATATCTAGACACGACATCTAAATAATGCATACCACCTAACTCACTCGAGTACTGAATTAGGCGCTTTACGATCAAATGACAATAATCATCACCAATAACAACTATATCGAATATGCAACTAGAATAAACTAAGAACTGAATAAGTAGCAATATATTAAAATAAAGCAAAGTCATAATGAGATAAAGATAATATTACCGATCTCCAGACGAACGGATCTAAAATCCCGAGCGTAGCGCCCAACTCTACTTGAATCTTGGTAGACGCCTAAACTATGAACTTGAAGAACTAGAGCCCTATTTTTAATCTCCAGAAACCCTAACTTCTGTCTACTCTTGACGAATGAAGCAGGAGGAATGAATTGGTGCTCTGGGAGGGGGTCTGCCCCTCTATTTATAGCCTGGTGGGATGAAGGTGCGCCGTGGGATCAAACCGACTTGAACAAAGGGCCCAGATGACTCTAGAGAGACGGTGGAAGAAGACTCCAGAAGGTGGGCCAAAACCCTAGGGGGGCGCCGGCCGGCCCCACCCTGGTGGGTCTAGGGCCCCGATGCTTCGAGTGTGTTCCAGATGCTTCTAGTGTTCTCGTGATGATGTTTCCTTGACGGTTAAGTTTCGTGCTTATTAAGCACTTTAATCCTTCTTTTATGCCTTTTTGGAATAATCCCTGGAAAATACACAATTGACCAAAACTCATGGAATTTGTCAGTAATAACCCATATACTTCTATTATTGATCTTCCCTAGGCATTAGTTGACGGTATAAAATTGGTACTTAACGACCGTCAACAGATTTCATGTTTCTCTATCTTTTTAAATTTTCTGATTATATAAGACAGGAATAAGTATGAATGCTCTTTATTTTTATTTTTGTGCCACCATAGTAAATACTCCTACGGGTTTACCATAAGTTCATTCACATGGGGCTTTAGTATTTATGATGCAGTAAATAAAGCAGTAAATATTTTTGTTGTTTTATATTTAATGTGCAAAAAATGATTGTACTAATAAATGTGTTAAAGTAAAATTGCTAACTTAATTAGATAACTACTATTCTAAATTTATGGCTAGGGTACGGAATTTAAAGTCTACCGACAGGACTTAGGTAGAGGAGAGTACTTACTCGGTAGGTTCATCGTCTGAGGTTACCTCAGTCAATTCCCCACTTTGCGGTGGTGTAGTAGGTGCTTCTTCTTTCTCCTTCCATCTCATTTCTGTCTCTTCTGCTTCTCTCTTTTCTAGCTCCACCTCTTCCTTGTTACACTCCCTCAGGTATGCCTCTCTTGACTCTTCATCGTTCTTCATCCATTCTTCTAATTGTGCGTGGATCTCTTCTTTCTCTGCCTTAGCAATCTGATCCATCCTTTCAGCTTTCGCTTCACACTCACTCTAGTGTGGTGCTTGTACGGCTTCCTCTTGCTCCTTGTAGCAGTCTTCATACTTTACAAACTTGCCAGGGAATTCCTCCCATCCACAGTGAGGCTGGGCAGCCTGACGGTGGGCTTGGCGTCTTCTCCTGTTGTGTTGCTTCCTGATCTGCTCACGGTTAACAAGTGTTCTAAATTGACAACGTACCTTTCCAATGGGTAGGTTGAAGTGGATCTGTCTAGACCCGATGTAGATAATAGCATTGGCGGTGTAGAGGAACGGTCTTCCCAAAAGAATAGGTGATTCATCATCTCCCTGCATGTCAAGAACTAGAAAATCTGCGTGAAATATGTTTATCTTGAATTCTTACCATGGCGTCCTTAACCATGCCTTCAGGGAATCTTAGTGATTGGTCTGCCATCTGCAACTGAATATATGTTGGGTATAGAGGTAAATCATTAAATAAATCATCATATACCTTTTTAGACATTACGTTGACGCCTGATCCAGTGTCGCAGCCGGTGTCGGTAAAAGTGGTGTCTCTGATTGTGCATTCAATGATTGGTATACCTGGGTCACCTCTCTTTGTTGGGAATGGTTGGAGGAGCATATGATCATTTTCTGTGTTGAGAGCAGTGATTAGTTGAGCAGTTTCTTCAGGTACACGCTGGGGCTTATTTTTCCTCCATCTTCTATTGTTCTTCTTCTTGAGCATTACTGGTTGTTGTTGCTCTTCTTGTTGATGGAATTGCTTCGGGACTGCAGGAATCTTTAAGATGCGGTTCTTGAATGAGAATCTCTCTTTCTTGTCCTTGATGGAGAGGACAATCTTGGCATGTTCTGCATAGATGATGGCTTTGGTTGTGCACAGGAATGGTCATCCCATAATAATGGGTGCCTTCTCATCTCCTGTCTCCATGATCACGAAGTCAATTGGGACATATGATTGCCCCACTCTGATGATAGCTTCTTCTAGCACTCCTCTCGGGGTAGCAAATGGACTGATCTGCAAGCTGCGAATGCATATCTATGTACAACAAAGGATCACCTAATATTTTCTCATAAATTACCTTGGGCATTATGTTGACACTTGCGCCGAAATCGCAGATAACTTCTGGAAAGCTGTGACATCCTATGGATATAGGAATGACAGGTCTTCTAGGGTCTCCCATCTTCTCAAGTAGTGAGTGGTCAATCCACTGTACATCTGCAGGCTCAATATGGTATTGGGTTGCATTGTGAATATCAACAAGGTTAGCAGTTTCTAAATCTTCCGGCTGGCCTAGAATCTTACCTTTCTCAAATGGAGGGACAGCAGCACCTAGCTGAGATAATTGTGATTCTAACATTTTATTAAAGCTATGCTGATTCTTTATAGCAGAAGCAAAGGTATGCATTCTAGTATTAATGTTTTCTAAAGCTTTATCATTAGAGGTTACCTTTCTAGACATTTGATCTAACAATTTAGATTGACCAACAACTAAATCTCTTAAAGGTGAAAGATTGTAATTATTGTAATTATTACCTTGGTTGTTATCTTGGTAGTTACCTTATCGAGATTACTGATTCCATTCTTGGTTTGGCGGGTTCCATCCTTGACCTTGCTGAGGACGATAGTAGGTGTTGTTGTTGATGAAGTTCACATCCTCTTGTAGCGTAGGGCAGTTGACGGCTGAATGCCCGTAATCTCCATATTTGTCACACCCAATTTTAAGGATAAAATGGGATGCATAATCTTATGTGCGCCCAGAGATCAGTCACACACATAAGCCAACAAATTGCATAAATTGTATCATAACCAATGTTTAATACATAGCGAATAATATCAAAGTCATTACACAGCGGAAAATAAAGATAACTCTCGCGGTAGCTCCATAGCACAGGGACGTCGACAGGTGAAGCACAAGTCTAGTAGTCCTCTGGGTAGTCCTCATCACTATCACCATCTGTTACCCATCCGGGATTTTTAACCAAGTAATGAAAAATAAACAAGCGTAAGTACATGTCGTACTCAACAAGACTAGCATGGGTTCATGAGGCTCAAAAGGGTTGACACGGTTTAACAGCAGGTCGCTTTTAATTAATCCTCTTTTATGCAGTTGGGTAGCAACAAGTTAATAAGCCCACTCTCATGATCATAGTAAACATAATTAATGAGTAGCAATAAATAGACTAGCAACAAGTAAACATCACCCCGAAAAATAACTACTCCGTGAGTTTTCCGGGCCACTCGTGACCGTGAGCGCGGCTAGTATACCAGTTTTACACTCTGCAGAGGTTGTGCGCTTTCACTATGAGCCGTGATTCCCATTTGCTCGGGTTAATTACTCCCACAACACTACCAAGGTGAGAGAGCAGGGTTTCACTATTAAGTCTTTCAAAATACTTCGTCTAACAAGTTAGGGCCGCTAGGGACCCGGCAAGCAGATGTAGAGCCCCCCTTCTTTGTGGCACAAGGTCACGCAAGTTATACACACTTGGACAGGAGCCGCACTATACTCGAGTCGTCAGGCCCCATCACGCCTTTCGGTAACCTCTAACAAGCTAGAAAAATGACCTATACTTGACTAAAACCAGAGCCATGTAGCCCTCATAGTTGCACTGTAAGTCCCAGCTTTTGCTGACAGATCATTACCAAGGGGGAAGGATATGGTGCATCATAAAACTATGCTCCAATCCCCTAGTTCCATGTTGCTAAAAAGGCATCTTTTAATCCTTATTGCATATTCAGTTAATCAGTTTACATGATCATGATAGCAATAACGCACTAGCCTCAATTACCATATGCATAATCCCATAGGTTGCAAGGAACAGGATGACAAAACTAGGAAGTAACTATGGTTAACAAGGAAGACACATGCAAATGCAATTATTTATTTGGTGAATAGGATAACAAGGATGATCCACACTAATACTTGCCTTGATCAGCAAACTCCTGGTGATCCGGGTTGTCGAAGTACTGATCTTGATCACCCACGTAAAGCTCACCGTCTATACTCGATCACCAAATCAACATACACACATCCAGTGCAATCATGCAAAGCAAACAAAGCTATTGATTAGAACAGTATACCAACAGAGATAAAACAAAAAAAAAGTTTATAAAACTAATCTATACGTTGCTACGATCACATCGATATAAAGTTTGCGCAAATCGGATTTAAAACGAGGAAGATATGAATTTTACAAGATTTATAATAGAATAATATTAGATTAAATATAATCTCGAATTTTAAAAGTTGAAAATATATGAAACAGTGGTACCATCAGATAGATTATGAAATTACGAATCTAACGCAATTTGAATCGCTCAAATCGGATTTAAAACAAGTAAATTATGATCAAGTGAAGTTTAGTGGCAAATCTGTAAATAATAGAAAACACATTTTCTAAATACAGGGAGAAAATACGTTTTCTAAATTGGAAAGCGCAAATCACAGAATACGCTAAGGGATCGCGGGTTCTATAATGATTAATGTCGGGGTTTCTTTTGCAAAATGGCGGCCGAAGGGGTATCCTCAGATAGGAGTCGTCCGATTTGAATCGAACGCCTCGGATTAGATCGGGCGGGGGTTCAGAGGGGTGCCCGTCGGCGCTCCGTCGAAAAACAGAGGCCGACGGCGGCGCCATGGCCGGAGGGCCGCCGGAGAAAGTGAACTCGGCCTTCGGTGCATGAAATAGATCGGGAAGGGTACCGGAAGAAAGAGCAGAGCATCGCAAGCTCACCTAGGGTGATGGGAAGGTCGGAAATCGACTCGGAGATAGCTCGCGGCGTGACCCGGCGGACGGTGGCTCTCTGCAACGGCGGCGGAGGCGTGTCAGTGCACAAATCGAAGGGGGAAGTGCTCAGGAACTTCACAAGATCACAGCGAAGCTCCTCAAAGGCTTACCGGGAGGAAATTGGTGGCGAATCGAGCTAATTGCTCGCGGCGGCGGCTGCTCGGTTCTCGCGGGAGCTCGGGGATTGGAAGCTTGGTTCACCTCGGGATCTGGTCGGGTAGCTCGAAAAGGATGCGGCGAGCTCGGTGGCGGAACTATGGCGGCGGCGAGAAGAGGCGGCTAGGGTTGGGTGACGGCAATGAGGGGGTGTGGCGCTGCTTAAGTACTCCCGAGGTGTGACAACAATCTCGGAGATTGAATCAAACAAGGCGAGCGGTGAAATCGGCTTCGGCCGTTTCTTCTCTGCTTCGGACTTCTCGGCGCGGCGACGAACTCGGCTTCGGCCGTTTTCTTTCTTGCCTGCGTCGGACTCTCGGCGAGCAGCAGAGGGAAACAGGGGAGGGGCTGTCCTGTGGGTCCCATAGGTCGGTAGCACCGAGCGCTGGGGTCGGGCTGGCAGTCACGGCAGAGGGACGCTTCGCGCGCGCGTGCTCGGCCGCGGCGGATGAACACGGCAGCGGCGTCTCTGTTCGCGCGGCGAGGGAGGTGGAGAAGGAAGGGGCTGACCCGTGGGTCCCGCTCGTCAGTCAGAGGGGGTAAGGGGAAGGGAGGGAGTAGGTCGGCCGAGCTGGGCCTTGGGCCATCCGACCTGGGCCGGCTAGGGCCAGGGAGTGGAAAACAGGCCAAGCTGCTGCTTGGGCCAGAAAGGAGAGGGGAAGGGCTCTTCTCTATTTCCTTTTCCATTTTCCAATTTCATTTTCCAAATGGATTTTCAAATTGGGTTTTGAAATATTTGAGAAATTCAAATAAGCTACAACAGTACAAAGAAGAAATGCTCCAGCATGAATGCATCATACATGTGTATGACCTAGGTTTGATTTTATATTTGTGAAAAATTATTATTTCCCTATATTGGAATGATCAATTAATTGCATAATTAAATAAATTACCACTATTTAAAAGAATGCAATTTTTCGGGTGTTACAATATTCTTCACAGGTCATGTGAGAATCATTAATATGCATGAGTTCCTTCTCTATGTCGAGCTTCTTCACGATGAGGACCAGCTTGGCAGTGGCCAGGTCGGTCTCCTTCAAATGATGGATGCCTCCTCCTCTCTTGTGAGGTTGAGTAAGTTCTTCATTACAGCTCGGATTTGAGGCCATCTTGTCAACAAGTATTTGAGCTTTTGGAAGCTTCAGTGACAGGAAAGCTCCTCTAGCTGCAGCATCTATGGACTCACGGGTGCTCGAATAAGCCCGTGGTAGAATGTCTGCATCAATAGCCAATCCTCTATCCCATGATGAGGATAGTCTTCAATGTAATCTTGGAATCTCTCCCATGCTTTAGTGAATGATTCGTCAAGTTGCTGTTGAAAGCTTGAGATTTTCCCACGCAAAGTATTTGTTTTGCCTATAGGAAAGAACTTTGCCAGAAAAGCAGCTGAGCATCAGTCCCATGTAATGTTCTTGTATTTGTTGGTGTAGAACCACTGCTTAGCTTTCCCCAAGAGTGAAAATGGGAAAAGACGGAGTAAAATAGCATCTCTTGGTACTCCTCTGATCTGAAGGTGCTGCGGATCTCTAAAAAGTGTTGTAATTGTGCACTTGTATCTTCATGAGCTTTTCCACAAAACTGGCTAGCTTGAACCATGGTGATAAGAGCAGGCTTGAGCTCGAATCCATTCTCTCCCGTGTTGACTGCTGGTCCAGTCTGGATGTTTTCTATTGTTGGGGCAGAGAACTCACAGTGTCTTCTCAGCCATGTGAAAGCCCATGTTTGGTTTTGGGTAATTGATGAAACCTAGTTTGCTAACGATTGCTCTAAGTGTTTCATGAGAATTGATTAGAAAATGGCAAGATGGAGCAAAGAACCGGGTCGGTGGAGGCCACAAGTGAAGGGCAATGACGGCGTCCATGAAAATGGTGTAAGCCCATCAACAAAGGAGAAAGCCTTATTGACGGCATCCATGCAAATGGTATAAGTCCATCATCATAGGTGTCCACAAGGTCCATCAAGAGATGAGAAGGAAGTTGATAAGAAACCGGGAGCTCAAGGCAAAGGTATAACCAATAGGAGCTCTTTTGGTTTTGGTGATCAAGACTCCATAGAGGGAGTGATCACATTTAGGATAGATAGCCGTACTATCAAGAGGGGCGAAATCGTTGATGAAATACGGTTATCAAGTGCCACTAGGTGTTCATGATCATTGCATATGCATATAGATGCTAGTGATACTAACTTGACCCGTGGAAAATTCTTTGAAAAGGCTAACACACGTGCACCTAAGTGAGAGACACTTTGGAGTGTTAGTGACTTAAGAAACTGGGTGAAGTTTGAGGGTTAGAGAGGGTTTGGTCCTCTCTTCCTCCTGCCGAGCTTGCGAGGCAGGATTCGGCGAATTTCGGAAACGTTACAATAGAAAAAGTAGCGTCGGACTCTAACTTGACTGAGCGTCGGACCATTGTCTTCGGTCCGACGGCTAACCCCTTCAGCAAGCGTCGGACGCTTGATTTCGGAGCGTCGGACCATTGTCCTCAGGGTCCGACGGTACAGAGCCGCAGCAGGTCGACACGTGGAGAGCAGAGGAGCGTCGGACTCTCGGCGTTAGTCCGACGGTGAGCGTCGGACCAACGTCCGACGGTTTTCAGGGCTCAGGGAGCTCTCTGGAAGCGTCGGATGGCCGTGTTCGTTAGTCCGACGGCTCCGTCTGACTGAGTCCGACGGTGGTCGGCTGAGGGCGTCGGACCGGTTGATTTAGTCCGACGTTCGTCCGTCCGACGGTCGTTTTGGCGCGAGGAAATAGCCGTTGTGATCCAACGTTCGACTTCAAACGGCTAGTGACACATGGCGTTCATCCGAGGCGTCGGACCGTGCGGATTAGTCCGACGCTCTGGCCGTCGGACAGTCCGACGGTGCGCAGTGAACTCTAAACGGCTAGTTCTTTGTGTGTGGCTTATAAATAGCGACTTGGCCGGTTTGGGGAGTAGCTCTTGGCACTCCTAAACATCATAACATACTTGTGAGCCTTCCCACTCCACTCTCACTCATCCTACTTGATTGTGATCATCATTTGGTGAGTTTGGAGAGCATCAAGTGCATTGCATTGATAGAGATCATCTAGAGGCACTTGGTAGTGGTGATTCGCAGCGGTTTCTCTTGTTACTCTTGGAGTTTGCCGACTCCTAGACGGCTTGGAGCTGCGAGGATCGTTGAGGGGAGTTGGTGATTGTCTCCGCCTCCGATCGGTGAAGTTGTGAGGGGTTCTTGAGCCTATCCCCGCGGGAGATCGCGAAAGGCATCTTTAGTGGATTGCTCGTAGCTTGGTGGATCCCCATCTTGTGTTGGTTGTGCGGCACCCTTGAGAAGGGTTTGGCGTGTGATGCCAATTAGCGCGTGAACCTCCAAGTGGGTGTATCGCTACAACGAGGACTAGCTTGCCGGCAAGCAAGTGAACCTCGGTAAAAAATCTTGTGTCATCTCTCTACCGAGGATTTCCCTTATATGTGATTGATTGGTTATATTGGACTTCATATCTTCTCTTCACCGGCGGTATTGAAATCACCTTTACTCTTTACATTTGTGTATTTCTCTCTTGTGTAGCTTGTTAGTTAGTTGCTCACTTAAGAGTAGTGTAAAGTAGTAACATAATCTTTGAGTGTGAACTAGAGATCATAGTGTAGTATACTTGTCTAGTTGGCTTGCATAGTGTAGTTTAGAGCTAGTGCTTTGCAAAGCTTGCTATTGTTACTAATCGGCTTGTGAAGTGTTGTTTGTAGATTTTTATAGGCTATTCACCCCCCCTCTAGCCATTTAGGACCTTTCACCATGTCTTCAAACATAGAAGCTAAAGCTTCTCTTAAGTGTACTTCTTCCAATGTTGAAGCTGGCTCCTTTGATGAACTAGCTCGAGAAACGATGGGTATTCTTGATGGTGACTCGAAATTGTCCCTCGCCTCTACAAACTTCTTTCTTCTCAGGAGTTTCTCTGGATTGTCAGTGAAATTGTTTGGAAGAGAAAAACTATTTATTCATCACCCTGCACAAGATAAGTAAATGATAAAAAATAGGGGTGTGCCTGTTTGAGTTAGAGATCAATCGGTAATACAATCTTATCCATGATGTATATATGTTATCAATACTTTCTAAGTTTAATGTGCCTTCCCTGGCAACGGCACCAAAAATTCTTGTTGACATCTACTAACGTCGCCAAATATAAATTTATAACCTTTAACACTAGAGACAAGATTAAAAGATGTATGGTAATTAATTAACTGATCATTAGCGACTAGCCACTTATCTATTACCAACATTCTTTAGCATGAACTGGGTTGCCAATCCTAATTATATATGCTAAGAATAAATAAATGTTTTATATATTATTCCATGTGACTAGGCAGAAATATAAATAAATATAAACTAAGAACAATTCTGCAAGCGGACAGATAATTATACCATTGTAGCATTTTACCTAGGAGTTCTACCAGGTTATCGATTTATATTTATACCACTGGGAAGGACTTGGTTAAACTACAATCTATTATATTGATAACAACTATATACAATGAATAAGTGATGTTACCGATGTCATATACTCTACTCATAACAGGTAGAGGTCACAAGATAATAAAGATAAATAGGGTGATAAGTATGATCAAGTATAATTAATAAAGATAAACATCAGAGCACTTTCTAGTCATAGTAATAGCTAGCCAATGGATAAACTAAGGAATTAATATCTAAGGTAATTCTATAACTACGTCAATGAATAACTCTAACTAGTGCAATTGCATCTAGCAATCATTGTCAGATTAGTCCTATATCATGATCACATGCAAAGGGCATCATCTAGGAAGGATGTGAAACAGAGTCATCACCCAACTTGGCGACCGTGCCTGCTTGCCTACATAAGGGGGGTGGACTACAGAGGAATCAACGTAGCTGTCACCTACGCGAACTACCACACGACCCGGCACATCAGGGTGCACTCACAGATAAACCAAATATCTAGACACCACGTCTACACATTGTTCATCATCTACCCAACGATCGTTTGGATAAACGCTATACGAGCAATTACATGAATTCAATAAGATCAAACCAACTATACTAGACATATAATTAAAGTAAAGACTAATGTAATCAAGAACATATGAACTATTAAGAACAATATTTCCCTAATCATAATGAAGAATACAATAATAGAGAAAGAACCAGAACTATACCGAACTCTTTGCTCCAGACGGATACCGGGGCTCCAGATCCCGCCGAAGAACTAGATCTCCTCTACTCTCTAATCTAACTACGCTGGAACTATGAACTAGAAGGCTCTTGATGAACTAGTAGGTTCTTGATGGCTTGAAGACTTGTTGCCTTCAATGAATGATTAATTGATGTCTCCAGGGGGTCTGCCTCTTTATTTATAGTCTGGTGGGATGAACGTGCGCCGTAGGATTAAACCGACTTAAACATAGGGCCGAGATGACTCTTAAGAGGCAGCGGAAGAAGACTCTAGAAGGCGGGGCCGAACCCTAGCTGGGGGGCGCCGGCCGGCCCCACCCTGGCAGGTTGCGGGCCCCGGTCTCTTCGGGTGTGTTCCAGAGGCTTCTAGTGTTCCGATGATGATGTTTCCTTCGCGGTTACGTTTTGTGATAATTATGCACTTTAATCCCTCTTTTATGCTTTTCTGGAATAACCCCTGAAAAATACAGAGCATGCAAAACTCGTGGAAATTGTCAGTTGTTGACACCAGAAGTGGCAAACGGTTATACCACAAGCGTACAGTAGTCAATGTAGCCTTCACCGGGAGTATTCTAGGTATCGTATTTTCCATGGGGAACGTGAAGTGATCTAACTAGGTTCAAGAATGTCCAGTGATGAGACAAAGGATCTATGATAACTGGGTAGAGAGGTTCTTATGTAGCAAAGATATCTAGTCTTGGTGTCCTAAGTATAAAGAGGTATACACCTCCTCCCTTTACAATAGGCGACAGGCGAAACAGGAGGAGATATAACTCTTCCTGAGGCGGCTATGCTATTGTATTGATGCCCTGCCATTTTAATAACTTGTCTTACATATGTGGTGGGATACTAAAACCAGACAAGGCTGTCACCTCATGCTGGCACTCACAAACAATCCGTGCGACAAGCAGCCCACACTGATAAGATATAGCCTAGACACCACGTCTACACTATACTTACTACTCTAATCCTTGCAAAAGACTAGAGCACTTCACTAAGTAAAGCAATGTGCAAGTAAAGCAAATATATACTTAAAATACCAGAACCAGAATATCAAGTACTTAGAAGGACTCGGATGTAAAACTTACTTGAAGATTCGCATCCGCTGAGGTACACCTTGGAGAAGACTCCCGACAGGCCCAGAGCTTTCTCTTGAAGACTTTCCTCACTCTCTCCCAACTAGCACAGCACTATAGCAGAGCTAAAGCTACTACATAGTGGTTTCTCCTTTGAATCATGTTCTAAAGTGAAGGCCTATGGGGGGTATTTGTAGGGGGAGGTGGAGTAGAGGCTACTCCACTGCCACGTCATCAATCCACGTGACCTCCATCATGCACCATTGGATCAAACCGTCCTTGAAACCGCCTCAGATGAACGGCAGTGGTAAAACCATCACGTGGGAAGCATGCAGGAGGTCAGTGAACCAAGGCGGTGGCCTGGGCCCACCAGGGGTGGGTCGGCCGACCCACCTATGGCATGGTGGGCCCATGTTGACGGTGGATATACCATGAAAATCCACATTCAAACACCGTCAACAGGCCTCAGATTCAAGAGAGAATAAACATATCATGAACATATTTTATCAATAACTAGTTCCACTTGTACTCTTAGTTTGTGAATGCAGGGAAGCTCAAAACAGAGTAGAAATGAACACTTGGAGCTCAATTAAGTGGGTCGGCCGAACCACTTGTATGGGCACCAAGCCATCACAATTCAACAAAGGACTCAAGACATCACGTAGACAAGAGGAGAGCTCAGGGTGGGCCCATGTGTGGGTCGATCAACCCTACCTTGGGGCCCACCTGGCTCTGGTGACGTGGCATGATCTGTGTGACACTCCACCCATCTCATTTCAACCATCAGATTAACATGTGTTTCCATTCAACGGTGGAGAATCAAAGCACAAGGATCAAGGCGTGAAACAACATGATCAAGACAGAACCAGCACAAGGCGACACTCTATGACTGGTGGAGACCACACCTGGCTAGGCCCACCTATAATAGGGGGTTGGCCGACCCCCTGGTGCCCGGCTAGGTTGGTTGGCCTCCACTGCCTTCCTGCATGCCTTCCACGTGATTAATTCACTACTGCCGTCTATCCTATGGCGGTTTTGAGGTGGTTCATCCAAGGGAGGAGACGCAAGGAGCACACGGATTGCTGACGTGGCGCCCCTCCACTCTCCCCTATAAATAGAGGCTTCCATCACCCTCTTCAAGACACACAAGATTCACAAGAGACAAGAGAAACTAGAGTTCCACTCTTTAGTGGTAGTATTAGTCTAGTGTGGGCGTTAGAGTCGAGTCGAGCTACGCTCGGGGCCTCCAGAGTGGTCTGCTGGAGAGTCTGGTATAGCTATTGTACCTTTCCTTCTGTAAGACTTTATCTTTATCAATATATTATCTTTCCTTTACTTTACTAAGTCTTTACTTAGTGCTTTACTATACATTATAGTATTGTTGTGTCTTCTCTTACCTTTTAGTTGAGTTATATTAGATAGTGATCCTGTAACCAGCTCACGTGTGTAGTTCATTGCCTGTCATAGGGTGCATTAGCTGTTTGGTACCCAGCTAGAGTAGTGAGAATTAGTGTAAGCGTGGTGCTTAGGCTAGATCTTACCCTTGAATGCCGCTTGTCGCACGGATTGTTAGTGGGTGCTAGCAGGTGGTGACAGCCCTGTCTAGTCTTAGTATCCCTCCATGTGTTTTAGGCAAGTTCTTTAAAGGTAGGCTCCCATAAGAGGGTAGGCGCTTTGGGTAGAGGTTATATCCTCTATTGTTTTGCACTACACCCTACACATCGGAAGTAAGGTAGCTGTCTTAGTGTAATTCATCCATTTGATAAGATAGTTCACAAGAGTAAAGTAAGAGTCATAGGAGTCTTATACTCACTCGTTGTCGTCCCACCTAACTATACTCTACTAGTTATCCTTAGTTATCCTAAATCTTGTCGTGTCTTTGTGTCATTACCCTTTCCTCTATTTATCGATTTACCCCCTATCACTAGTTGATACTAAGTTGCTATAGACTTGAGGATCTCTCTTTTATTAATTATTCCTAGCAACCGCTTTTCCTTGGGATAAAATAAATAACGATACCTTGGAATACTCCCGGGTGAAGTGCTACAGCGGTATATTCTGTGCGCTTGCGGAATTATCCAATAGACATAAGAAATACCCCTCAGAGCACTTCTGGCGCCGTTATCAGAGATAGCCTAACACCCTGTCTCTGATGGTTGCGCTAAGAAGTGTCAACAAGCATTTCTAGCGCCGTTGCCGGGGAAAGCATCAGTCTAGAAATATTAATAAAAATTAAATCCGGAGTCTACTATCAATTTAGTTATCGATTAGTATTAAGGGCTTACCCCTGTCTGTGTTTCTCGTTATCGTGAAGCTAGACAGTGCATGAGCGGTTTCCAATTGCCGTCAAATTTTGTTGAAGATCCTGAGCAATTGTTGAGGAGAACTAGACGCCGTCAAGTTCCACCTCAAAGGTTCATCTCAAACCTGAATCCGTTCGAGGAGAGAGGCTCCGCACTATCAATCAAGGAAGCTATGGCCCAAAGGACCATCTCTGAGTTCTCTGCACCGTGGGGTGACAACATCGCCACTGGTCCACAGCTCAATTTGGGGGATGCTACCTTTGAGCTTAAGCCAGCGCTTATCAATATGGTGCAAGCCAACCCGTTCTGTGGGAAGCCGCATGAAGATATAAATGCCCATCTCTAGCACTTCTTGGAGGTGTGGTACCTTCACTATCAAGAATGTCTCGGCAGACGCCATCTGCCTTTGCCTATTCCCATTTTCACTGCTTGGGAAGGCGAAGCAATGGTTCTATGCCAACAAGAATGAAGTTACCACTTAGGAGAAGTGTGCAAATGCACTTCTCAAGAAATTCTTCCCGATGGGCAATACTAGCGCTCTTTGTGGAAATATCTCAAGCTTCCAACAGCAAGCTGATGAGACGATTCCCGAAGCAGGGGAACATCTCCAGAAGTACATTCATGCTTGTCCTCATCATGGAATTGAAAAATGGCTCCTAATCCAAGGTTTCTACCATGGGCTGACCGGATTAGCCCGTAGTCACCTTGATGCTACCGCTGGAGGCGCATTCCTGCAACACAATGTCAAGGATGCTAAAGACCTCATTGAAAAGATGGTTATTAACCAAGGATGGAATGAGGAGCATCTCGAGCCTAAGAAAAGGGGTATGCACACCGTTCATTAGGTGGACATGCTCTCAGCAAAAATGGACCTCTTGATGAAAAAGATTGAGGAAGGTTCCAAAAAGGAACAAGAGGCCATTCGAACCACTGCCACCCCACGAGCAATTGAAGCCGATCCATAGTGCGAGGTATGTGGTGGAGAAGATCACTCGGGTAACAAATGTCCCAAGATTAAGGAAGAAGTGAGCTTCATTAACAACAACAACAACAACCATGGGTATCAACCCCAGCAACAAGGAGGATGAAACTCGCGCCCCTTCTACCAAGGAAATCAAGGTAATGGTTACAGCAATAATTTTAATAATTCTTGTAGTAACCAACCTTCTCTTAAAGATCTTGTCTTAGGCCAATCTAAAATCAATAATAGCATAAATAAGAAAATAATGGCTAATGATAAGATTCTTGAAAATCTTAGTGAGAAAAAGGATAGCTTCAACACTGCTATAAAAAATCAATTGAGCTTTAATAAAATGCTAGAAACACAAATAGCTCAAATAGCAGAAGCTGTCCCATCCTTCGAACAAGGTAAGATCCTAGGGAAACCTGAGGACCAATTGAGGGTGTCAAGTTAATTTCCACGAGGTTCGGTAGGCCTCCGGTCAGGCCAAACCCGGGTTGCCTTCTTGACCCGCCATTCATGGCCAAGAAGAGTGACCCTGGCCATCCTACCATCACCTGCGAGATCGGGCCACACACCTTCAACAACGCTTTCTGAGACCTTGGATCTAGAGTGAACATCATGTCCAAGGTAATGTATGAAAATCTGCTAGGGGGACCCTTGTACCCCACTTTTGTCAAATTGCAGATGGCCGATCAATCCATCCGGTTCCTCGAGGGATTGGCAAGGGACATCCTTGTCAAAGTTCAAGACGAATACATCCCCGCCGACTTCATCATTCTTGATATGGGAGCCGATGACAAAGTCCCCGTCATCCTGGGAAGGCCGTTCCTGAACACTGTAAACGCCATCATCTACGTGGGATCCGGCCAAGTCCAATTACAACTCCTAGGTAAGAGAATTAAATGTCCTTTCAATGGTTATAAATCTATGCAACAGGCAAGAAAGAACCTTTGGGAGAAGAAGCCTCAATATGCACCCCGCCAGAAGAATCAATCACCAAGGGCCAAAAGGGCCGAACTGGTAAGTAAAGCCGAGGTGGTAAACCACAAGCATCAACCAAGAAGGAATGGCGGAAGAAAGAGGTGCGATCATCACGATCCCCATCTCCGGGACCGACCGAAGCACCCGAAGAATGAACCCAAAAAGGAGAGGTAATGCTCTACGAACCTAAAACATGGAGCCCTTGCTGGTAAGGTAAATCAGTATTTATCTCATATTTATTTTTCGCATTTCAATTCTTGCATTTTTGCATTGCATTTCATATTTAAATTTTGTGATATTTTATTTCGATAAAATAAAGAACTTAGATAAATAAAACTTGAAAAGAACTGTAGTGCTCACACCTGTGGTGGTCGTACCACCCAAGGTGGGGTCGGCCGACCCTACCATGGGGCCCACCAACCTCTAGTGGTGTTGGCTTGGTGTATTAATGCATCTCCTGAATTTTGAATGCCAACTCCTTTTGAATTTGGTCGACCACCTTTGGTCATGACCACTTTCACATGCTCCAAGGAGAAACCAACATCCACCACCATCCAAATTCTGAAAAGTAGACACTTTGGCATGCATTAGTGCTCCCATGGTTCATGGAAATCACTTTAAAGCATGTCCCCACTTTTGTCATACACCTTTCTCTTTCACAAAGCACTAGACAAGGGAATCTCTGAAAACTTCTCCACTTTTGGTCCACCACTGGTCTTTACTTTACTGGACAAAGTGAAACATACTGTTTAAAGCTAAAAAGGGGACCAAACATGGGTTGGCCGACCCATGTTTAAAGCCCTATCTGCAAAATTGTGTTTGAATTCAAATAGATTCCCTGTCCAAAGGTGAAAGTAGCTCTGACACTGCCAATGTGGGGTCGGCCGACCTGGCCCTTGTGGCTTGGTCACTAGCCCTTCTCCCCTTATAAATACCCTTGCATTGTGTGCTCATTTCCACACCCAAACTAGCTGAATCATCTCGAGCACACAGTCTCCCTTCTTCTCTCTAGTTGAGCAAGTTCTATTCTCAAGTTTAGTTGTAGTTAGCCACTCAAAACAAAAATCCAAAAATATTGTAGTAGTAGAAGCTGGTCTTACTCTCATCTTTGCTCTCAACAACTTGTTTGTGGAGTACTCCTGCCCACAAGAGCGGTTTGTGGAGGTATCCATACCTCACAAGGACTACTAACATTGGGACAACTAACACTAACACTAATGCTAATCCTTGTTGTCCTAGTGTGTTCGCGTGTTGTCTCATTGCTGCAGGAAGATGAAGAAGTTCTCCTCCGCATTCAAGAAGGCCAAGGGTCTCGTAGGGAGTTCCTCCCGACGATCCTGCCATGACGAAGATGAAGGAAGAAAAGCTCCACCGAGACAAAGCTTTGGAGTGCCTCCCGAGAGGACGCTCGACCCCGAGAGCGGCCTCATGCTGGACCAAGAAGAGTACCAAAGGTACCTCTCCATCCGATACCGCGGTTATGAACATACCAGCATCATCGACCCTATCCTTTTGGACAACACAGGTATGACCGCAGAGTTTAATACTGTTTTCAATACAATTGGGTGGGGAAGCTTTTGGGAAGTGCAAGAACTTGGAATTGAAAAACTCACCATGAAATTTCTATGCTCTTTACAAGTCACTGATGATAATGTCTACTTTCGCATGTTCAATCAAGAGTATATTTTAACTTGGAGAGGTTTTAGTATGGCACTTGGCTTTGATAGCAACTGTCATCTAGATCTAGATAATGCCACAAGAAAATTTGATAAAGCTGATTTTTGGAAAGCCATAACTGGATCCAATGATTGCTCTGAGCCTAAAACTGATGAAATCCATAATCCCACTTTGCGCTTGCTCCGCTATTGGATGGCCATAACTCTTCTTCTTGGCTCCAATGTGCAAATCCTTCTTAATGATGAACTAAGACTACTTTATGCCATGACCATGAAGATAAAAGTTTCACCTGCTAAAATTTTAGTCCGCTTTTGGCTTGGAATTTTCCATAGAAGCGAGCCTATATTCTTTACCTCTTTTATCACTCGCATTGCTGAAACAATGGACTTGCTAAATGGAAAACACTACTTTAAGTATATTGCTTCTCCTAGAGATATTATAACTGAAGATCTCTTCATAAGTGCTCAAGTCCTAAAAAGAGATGAAAATGGTGATTTTAAAATGATTTATCCAGGCCATACAGCCGAAATCTCTCTCCCATGTGAGAGGCATCGGTTGTATGCACTGCGTACACTAACCATAAATTGGGACTGAGAGGCAAGAAGCCAAAATGTTGCAGAACAAGAAGGGTGACAAGGAGTATGCCACAAGCCGCTCAATTTGAGCAAGGCGGCACATCACGAGCTGCAAGGGGATATGAAGAAGAAGGCGATGAGGCAAGTTTCACGGACATTTCAGGGTCCACGGAACGGCCTCAACAGCACACTCCAAGAGTGCGCACTCCCCGTCCGTCCACACGGGCGAGGGGTCATCGGAACCAAGGGTCAGAAATGGATTAACTCATCATGACATGGGCGCAATGCAAGTTGAGCAAGATGCAACTCTAAGTATGGTACAACAAAATGCCCAATTATTGTAAGCCATACATGATGAAGAAGCACAACGCTGGGCGGGATGGTTCCAATACTATTCGCCACCACAATGAGCAAAAAGGCAAGCTTGGGGAGATCCTCTCCCCCACCAAGGTAAGTCCTCTATCTCATCTTATTTGTATTATTTTCAGTATATTAAAAAAATCCCATGTCTCATGAATGTTTAACTTCCTCATGAAAATGATGAATAGTTGCTCTGTTAATGTTTCTTTAATGCCTAGTTTACAACTTAGTATTTCTTTGAGTATGGATCACTTGGCTTATTTAAAATCATCACGAACCTGAAAACTTTATGGATGCTAAGTGATAGAACTAAGTCTAAGTGGTTGTGAGATTTGATATAGTGAAACAAGAGCTGCTATAATATTGTTCTAAGCATGCATGATTACTGGAGATTTATTTCTTAAACAATCAAAACCTTATTGTTCCTCAATGGTAATAAATTCCTATCACAGCCATATATGCTACACATGTCTAAAACCTTCCACATAAGCTATTTGCTTTGTATTAAGTTTTGTCAAGTCTTGTTGACCCTTATTGAGAGACTTATCATGCTCCCAAGATCAAGATCACGTACACACCACATATATATATGCTGCTTCTACACTGGAAGTACGCAACCATATGCCTTTCATTTCCACTAAATAAATGCTCCATGTGTTAAAGTCATAGAAAATCCCTCTTAGTTATTATGGTAGAAGAGATAAAAGGCTATGCAAAATGAAAAGAAAAGGAAAGAAAGATGGTGTAACACCCGGTTTTAAGAATAAAACTAGATACAGACCATATGCGTACCCAGGATCAAAGTTCACACATATAGCTACAAATGAAGGGGTAATACCAAAGACAATGCCTTTATTACAGAGCGCACAAGTATTAATTACAAAGACATAATCTTACATCATATAACCTATTTTAGTTCTATTCTTCTGGTGAAACCTCCACACCACAGGAAACATCAACTGGTTGATCACAAGTCTAATCATCTTGGTCTTCAACAAATACTCCATCTAGTACCCATTCGGGATTTTTTCCAAAGTAATAGAAAAACAAAGCAAGCGTAAGCTAACCACCACTTAACAAGCATAATATGAGGGGATGCAGGCTTAAAAAGGCTTGACACGGTTGAACTGCGATAAGCACTTTTAGTTAGATAAGTTTTACTTACTAGAGGACTATGTAGCTAAGTTATGCTTGGGCTCCCAAGTATTTAATAGTAATTAATGATATCAACAATTCCATAGATAACCAAAACCATCCATAACAAACTATTCAGTAAGGATCCAGGCAGCTCATGACCGCGAGCACGGCTGTTATAATAGTTATACACTCTGCAGAGGTTGTACACTTTCACCATAAGTCGTGATTCCCATATGCCAAGGGTCATGATTCCCATATCACCTCGCCAAGGAAGTGTGGCAGGGTACACTACGAAGCTTTCCCTAGTCAGTCTAGTATATAGCAACCGCATAAGGTGTTAGTCGACCGCCCACGTTGGAGCCCAACCTTCAAAGTGGCACAATTTACCGTAGCATTTTACACACTTTTGACAGGACAGGACCCAAAACCATCATAGCACCGCTCTTAGCCCTTGCGGTAAGCCGCTACAAAACTAGAAAGAACAAGGTACTTGACTAAGACTAGAGCCATGTGATCCTCATGGTTGTACGGTAAATCCTGGGTTGCCGCTTAAAGATGAGTCCTTATGGAGTTTGTTAAAAAGAACACTTTAATCACAAGTTGCATATAGCATTAATCAAGTTCATACCTTCATTACGGTTGAGCAAACTAAGCATCTAACCACATGCATAAACCCATAGGTAAACAAGGACAGGATAACAATATCAAGGTAGATAGACTCCAGGCAGTTCATTAACACATGCATATGAAATGTATTGCATTAAATGTGAATAGGTAGTCAAGGAGCCTCATTTTATACTTGCCTTTTTTTCATGTATTACTGCTGGTATTGATCTTCGAGAAGTGCTCCGGATCACCAACGCAAAACTCTGAGTCTACTCGGGACCAAACAGCACCACACAAGCATCCATACATTCATGCATAGCAACAAATAGGAATTAATTAGAACAGTACACCAAACAATATAAAAATAAGTTCAAAAGGTTTTAAAACCATTCTACGCGTTGCTACGAACACAAAGACGCGAAGATCACTGAAAATGGAGCTATGGTTAAAAAGATATGGCTATTCAAAGTTAATAGAGATTAAAATAATATTAATAACTTAATTAAAGTGTTTAAACATGCTCATTAATCATACCACTGCCTAGATTATGAAATTACGGATCTAACGCAACTTGAACGGGTAAAATCGGAGTTAAAACGACAAAGATATGACCAAAATGGTGTCTAGTGGTAGTTTTGAAAATAATTGAAACTTCATTTTCGAATGAAATAAATATAAATCTGATTTTAAACCCAAACAGGGACAGCGGGCACTAATACTACGAACTACAGGGGCTAAACTAATAAGAAAAAGACTAAACTGCAAATAATTTTGAACTGCTACGGATCGTGGGTTTATTTCAGAAAACTTGGAGGGCCTTTCCGCAAAACAACAAGGGTTGCCGGCTGTTGACCTCCTGACTACGACGTGGCGGCTTGGGATTGGATCAAGGTGGTGGACCGGGTGCACGGTGCTGTGGACCGGAGCCACGGACGATGTCCACGGTGGACCGAAGGGGTACGGGGGAATCTGAGGCACTGATCCACACATCAACGGCATGGAGGGATTGCGGCTCTCTGTCCTGGCCGGAACGGGAGAACAGGCGGTGGAGCCATGGCTGCCAGTGAGAAGTTCGCCGAAACTTCGCTGGAAACGTGATTTCGGGATTGGTTTTCAAAATCAAAGGCATGGGGATGTGCAGCGGGTTGACGTG
This sequence comes from Eremochloa ophiuroides, assembly GCA_038502445.1. Lineage (NCBI taxonomy): Eukaryota > Viridiplantae > Streptophyta > Magnoliopsida > Poales > Poaceae > Eremochloa > Eremochloa ophiuroides. The sequence goes on from JAHLJS010000007.1 coordinate 45,299,156, forward strand.
AACTCACCTAGCTACCTTTCGTCGGCCGGGATGGACCAGAGAAGGCGCGAGGCAGGACGGGGCGTACGGCGACCTCCCTGCGATGACCGATGGCGGTGACAGAGGAACAGAGGGATCAAAGGAGAGGAAAATAGGGTCCTGGGAGATCCACTACCGCGTGATGATGCTCGATTTCTCTCCAGGATCGACGGAGAGGCAACATGCGACCGCGGCGGCTTCGGTGCCCGCGGCTGCTCATTGGCGAAAGGCAAACGACGGGTGCAGGCGTAAGCTAGGGCTTTGGATGTGCATAGATGGGTACTGGGGACGCGGAGGAGACCTGGGCTTCCTATAGGGCGACCGGATCGTGATCAGTACGCGAAGAATCCCGGAGAAATCAGGATCGCGGCGGTGCTTGCCAACGAATAGAGGAGGTTCGGGTCATTCACGGGAAGGAGAAAGAGGAGGCACTGACGGTTGGGTCCTGTTGGTCAGCGAAACCATGGGCGTGGCCCACCTGTCGGTGCAAGGGAACGGAGGGAGGGCGCTGATTCGCCCCTGGGCCATGAGATGGGCCTGCGAGAGAGAGAATAAGAGGGAGATGGAGCTGGGCTGCGGCCTAGAGAGCGAGAGGAGGGCAGGCCGGGCTGGCTTTGAGCCACAGTAGAGAGCAGAGGGAGAGAACAGGCCGGGCTGTGGTGGATAGCAGGCCACAGGCCGAAAGGGATGGAGGGTAAAGGGGTTTTCCTATTCTTTTTACTTTGTGCTGATTTTCAAAACCACATTCGAATTAAATTTCAAATCAATTTGAGTTAGTTCAAAAACCATTCATCACATAAAATCCAGTGCAATAGCATGCATGCAAATACATGTTGCTAACCCTATGATGAATTTTAATTTAATAAAAAGTATTACTTTCTCTAGGTTCTAATGTGCACAAAAATACATATTTAAATCAAATTAATTCTATTTGATAATTGAGAATTTTAGGGTGTCACAAACCTACCCCCCTTAAGATGAATCTCGTCCTCGAGATTCGGAAGATATTGCCTCGAAGAGATAGGGATACTCCGTCTTGAGGTCTTCTTCTCTTTCCCAAGTAGCCTCATCCTTTGAATAACGATTCCACTGTACTTTGCACAGCTTGATCACCTTACTGCGAGTGACTCTTTCAGCTCTTTCCAAGATCTTGATTGGATATTCTTTGTATGTAAGATCCTCCTTTAGCTTTAGTTCTTCTAAAGGTATTTGTTCCTCTGGCACACGTAAGCATTTCCTTAGTTGAGACACATGGCAAACATCATGCACACCAGACAGGCTCTCGGGTAATTCCAACCGGTAAGCTACTTCTCCTTTTCTTTCAAGAACTTTAAACGGACCAATGTAGCGAGGTGCTAACTTTCCCTTCACATTAAACCTCTTAACTCCTTTCATGGGTGACACCTTGAGATACACATAATCTCCAACTTGAAAGACCAATTCTCTTCTTCGCGTATCAGCGTAGCTCTTCTGTCGAGACTGAGCAATCATTAAGTTATCCCGAATCTTTTCCACTTGTTCTTCTACATCTCGAAGAACATCTGGTCCAAACACTTGGCTTTCACCAGTTTGATTCCAAAACAATGGGGTTCTGCACTTACGTCCATATAAGGCCTCGAATGGTGCCATCTTAAGACTCTTCTGGTAACTGTTATTGTAAGAGAATTCAGCATAGGGCAAACTATTGTCCCAACTTGCTCCATGTTGCAATGCATAAGCTCTCAACATGTCTTCTAATATCTGATTAATTCTCTCAATCTGTCCATCAGTCTGTGGATGATAGGCGGAGCTAAAGTTCAACTTAGTACCCAAAGATTCATGCACCTTATGCCAAAAATATGACGTGAACTGAGTACCTCTATCAGACACAATTTTTTAGGAACCCCATGTAAGCACACAATCCTTTCCATATACAGTTGTGCCAACTTTGCTCCTGAATAAGTAGTCTTGACTGGTAAGAAGTGAGCAACCTTGGTTAATCGATCCACTATTACCCATATCGAATCATATCCTCTCTAGGTATGGGGTAATCCAACTATGAAGTCCATACCAACTTCTTCCCACTTCCACTCAGATATCTTCATCGGTTGTAGTAAACCTGCTGACCTTTGATGTTCTGCTTTAACTCGTTGGCAAGTATCGCACAGGGCCACATACTCTGCATCATCTCTCTTGAGTCCAATCCACCAATACTTTTCTTTGAGATCAAGATACATCTTGGTACTGCCGGGATGTATAGAATATGCTGAATCATGAGCTCTCGGATAGACTTTACCTCAGGTACACATACTCTTTTCCCAAACCATAAAGTTCCATTATCATCCATATGAAAACCTTGTGCCTTGCCAATCACGATGTTCTCAGCTATTTCTTTCAACTTTTCATCCTGTAATTGGCCTTTACGAATTTCCTGTTCTAATGTGGGCTCTACTACCAACTCCATAGCATTAGTGACTATGCTCAAGTTAAGTCGCTCAAACTCTGCACATAACACTCTAGACATTGGAATCATCTGAACTTGGTTTGCATAACTCTTCCTGCTAAGAGCATCAGTAACAACATTTGCTTTTCCAGGATGATAGTGCACCTCTAAATCATAATCTTTGATCAACTCTAACCAACGACGTTGTCTCAAATTCAGATCCGACTGAGTGAAAATGTACTTTAGACTCTTGTGATCTGTATAGATGTCACACTTATGTCCAATGATATAGTGTCTCCAAATCTTCAAAGCATGCACCACGGCTGCAAGTTCTAAATCATGCGTAGGATAGTTCAACTCATGATTCCTTAACTGCCTCGATGCATAGGCAACAACTCTATCTTCTTGCATAAGAACACATCCTAACCATTGACGAGATGCATTGCAATATATGGAGAAACTCTTGCTTAGATCTGGCAATGTCAGCACAGGAGCTGTAGTCAATCTCTTCTTCAATTCTTCAAAACTAGCTTGACACTTGTTGGACCATACAAACTTGGCATTCTTCTCCAACAATGCTGTCATAGGCTTGGCAATCTTGGAGAAACCTTCGATGAACCTCCGATAATAACCTGCTAGTCCGAGAAAACTACAAATCTCACTAACATTTGTTGGTGGCTTCCAATTCAACACATCTTCTACCTTGCTAGGATCAACTGCTATCCCACCATTAGAGACAATATGACCCAGAAAAGAAACTTTCTTCAACCAAAACTCACACTTGCTCCGCTTAGCATACAACTTGTGCTCTCGGAGTTTCTGTAGCACTAATCTGAGATGTTCAGCATGTTCTTCTTCATTCTTTGAAAAGATCAAAATATCATCAATGAATACGACAACAAAATTGTCGAGAAATTCCATAAACACCTTATTCATCAAATACATGAAGTATGCAGGTGCATTGGTCAATCCAAAGGACATCACATTATACTCATACAATCCATACCTCATAGTGAAAGCTGTCTTGGGTATGTCAGAAGATAGAATCCTCAACTGATGATATCCCAAACAAAGATCAATCTTAGAGAACACACAAGCACCTCTCAACTGATCAAATAGATCATCAATTCTAGGCAGTGGGTACTTTTTCTTGATTGTGACCTCATTCAAAGACTTGTAATCCACACACATCCTCTGTGTATCGTCCTTCTTATCCACAAATATAACTGGTGCTTGCCAAGGCGAAGAACTTGGGCATATGAATCCTTTCTCTTGCAATTCCTTTAACTGTTTCTTGAGTTCCTCTAGTTCATTCACTCCCATTCGATATGGCCTCTTAGCTATAGGCGCTATACCTGGCAGAAGCTCAATTAAGAACTCAATGTCACGCTCAGGTGGCATACCAGGTAGTTCATCAGGGAACACATCTGGGAATTCATCTATCACTGTGGGTGGATCCACAAAATTGCTCTCAATATGATTGATTCTGCAATCCTCTATGGCTGGCTCTGAGGCTAATACCTCAATTTCCTCTCCCATGCGAGAGGTTAATCTCACTGCTCTATGTTCAGATTTGACATCTCCCCCATGTGTTGACAACCAATCCATTCCCAAGATGACATCACTTCCAATATGTCCTAAGACAGTGAGATTTGCTTTAAAGTCTACCCTCCTTATGTTAAGGTTGACTTTTGGGCATTTATGGGTGGCGTGTATTTCTGCTCCGGGTGCACTAACCAGCATTGTTTTCTTCCTAGAGTACATGAGCATCGGATTTTCCTCCACAAACCGAGTAAAGATAAAAGAATGTGATGCACTAGAGTCAAATACAGCTGAAGCTGGGTTGGAGTTGACTAGAAGTGTGCTAACCACCACATTTGTGGCTTCTTGTGCAGTCTCTATAGACAGTTGATTCACTCTCCCTTGTAAGAAATTCCGTTGACTCTGCCTCTGTGGGCACTTGTTCGCAAAGTGATCTGCTTCACCGCAAAGATAACATTTATTGTCCTTGGGAGGAGTTTTATGAATCTTGTTCTTTTTAGGGACCATGATCAATTTCTCTGGTGGCGGAGCTTGATTCTCATACTGCTGTTCTTGTTCATATTGAGGCTGTTGCTATTGCTGAAGCTGGTTGAGATTTTCTTGACTAATCGGTAGCTCGTACTTCTGCTGAAATTCTTGTTGGGGAATGTGGCGGGGACGGTTGTTTCTACCTGCATCTTGGTGTTGCATCTGCCTCTTTCTTTTCTTCTCTTCTATCATCTCCCAACGCTTGTTCTCAAGCACAATGGCCTTATCTACCAATGTTTGGAAGTCAGGATACTCAACAGTCATCAACTGCAGTTGAAGTGCATCATTAAGTCCTTCCAAAAAGCGTGCTTGTTTATCAGCATCATTTGCCACCTCACTAGGAGCATAGCGGGATAACTGTGTGTACTTGTCACGATACTCACACACTGACATGGAGTGTTGCTTCAAGTTGAGGAACTCTTTCTTCCTGATTTTCACCAAACCAGCCGGGACATGATACGATTTGAAATCTTTCTTAAACTTTTCCCAAGTGATGTTTGCAGCATCTACTGGAGGGCTAGTGTAGGATTCCCACCAATCAAGAGCTGCTCCCTGTAGTTGATCGGAAGCATAGAGCACCTTCTCATGATCATCACACTGGGCTATATTAAGTTGTCGTTCCACAGCTCTAAGCCAATCATCAGCTGCTAGCGGGTCACTTGTATGAAAGAAAGTTGGTGGATGTCCCTTCATGAATTCACGACGCTTGTCTCTAGTTGGTGCTTCGTGAGTTGGTGCACACATGAACAAGGGCCTCCAATAATTGAGTTTGTTTCACTAGAGCTTGCTCTACAGCTGAAGGGTTGAGTCGTTGTGGATTAGCATCGGGGGCATTCCTTCTGTCACCATGTGAGGCATTTCTTCTAGTAGAAACCATCTGTTGGCAACATGCAACATAAATATTGGTTGAAATCTATGATCCAAAAGTTACCAACATGATAAAACAGTCATTCTGAAATTTCTGGACGAGAGCTAACAACAGAAGATCAGAAAAGCAATCATATCTCTAGTTCTAGAATTCATCTGAAAATGGGGTTTATATTTCTGGAAAGTGTGTGAAATTTCCTACAACTTTCGTGGAGAACATTTTCTGAGATTCGGAGGTTAAGTTAGTAGAAATCAGCCCACAACCGAAACTGTTCAGACTCTCAGTCAGTGCAGGAACTTCATCTTGTAAAGGTCATAACTCCAAACCCATAACAGATACGAAGGTAATTCCAGTGGCATTAGAAAGTTACGGAAGTCTACTTTGATCCATAAAATTTTCATAACTTTTGGGCTTCCATACTTGGAGATCTAATCCAACGAACACAGACAGCTCTGAAAAACAGCACGCGTCTACCCACCCAATTACCTAACCACTAATCATTATGCCTTAATACTATAAGTGAAATTGTGGAAATAGTCCACAAAGTCACTACAATCATTACAAAGATCCAAATCAAGCATGAGCATTAAGACAATTAGTCAATCACCAAGATCACAATTCAAGCATTAAGACTCACTAACTCAACTTGCGGTACTACCGTTCTTGTTATATTAAGGGTTCAACTCTAAATCTTCAACAGGTAAGGGATGATTCTAAAAGCATTCAAGGAGTAGACAAGAGGATAAAAACTTATAGCATCAAGGTGGGGATGAGTATCGAGATAAGGGGTAAAATGTAGGAGAAGATATCAAGGTTCATGGAACAAAAATTCCATGGCATGATATAGACGTTAGAATGCCCATTTTCTAACTAGGTTTGCGTCCTACAGTCGACAAAGCTTTGATACCACTTTGTAACACCCAGTTTTAAGAATAAAACTAGATACAGACTATATGTGTGCCCAGGATCAAAGTTCACACATATAGCTACAAATGAAGTGGTAATACCAAAGACAATGCCTTTATTACAGAGCGCATAAGCATTAATTACAAAGACATAATCTTACATCATATAACCTATTTTAGTACTATTCTTCTGGTGAAGCCTCCACACCACAGGAACTGTCAACTGGTTGATCACAAGCCTAATCATCTTGGTCTTCAACAAATACTCCATTTAGTACCCATCCGGGATTTTTTTTCCAAAGCAATAGAAAAGTAAAGCAAGCGTAAGCAAACCACCGCTTAACAAGCATAATATGAGGGGATGCAGGCTCAAAAAGGCTTGACACGGTTGAACTGCGGTAAGCACTTTTAATAAGAGAAGTTTTACTTATTAGAAGACTATGTAGCTAAGTTATGCTTGGGCTCCCAAGTATTTAATAGAAATTAATGACATCAACAATTCCATAGATAACCAAAACCATCCATAACAAACTATTCAGTAAGGATCCAGGCAGCTCATGACCGCGAGCACGGCTGTTATAACAGTTATACACTCTGCAGAGGTAGTACACTTTCACCATAAGTCGTGATTCCCATATGCCAAGGGTCATGACTCCCATATCACCTCGCCAAGGAAGTGTGGCAGGGTACACTACGAAGCTTTCCCTAGTCAGTCTAGTATATAGCAACCGCATAAGGTGTCAGTCGACCGCCCGCGTTGGAGCCCAACCTTCAAAGTGGCACAATTTACCGTAGCATTATACACACTTTTGACAGGACAGGACCCAAAACCATCATAGCACCGCCCTTAGCCCTTTCGGTAAGCCGCTACAAAACTAGAAAGAACAAGGTACTTGACTAAGACCAGAGCCATGTGATCCTCATGGTTGTACGGTAAATCCTGGGTTGCCGCTTAAAGATGAGTCCTTATGGAGTTTGTTAAAAAGAACGTTTTAATCACAAGTTGCATATAGCATTAATCAAGTTCATACCTTCATTATGGTTGAGCAAACTAAGCATCTAGCCACATGCATAAACCCATAGGTAAACAAGGACAGGATAACAATATCAAGGTAGATAGACTCCAGGCAGTTCATTAACACATGCATATGAAATGTATTGCATTAAATGTGAATAGGTAGTCAAGGAGCCTCATATTATACTTGCCTTTTTTTCACATATTACTGCTGGTATTGATCTACGAGAAGTGCTCCGGATCACCAATGCAAAACTTTGAGTCTACTCGGGACCAAACAGCACCACACAAGCATCCATTAGCAACAAATAGGAATTAATTAGAACAGTATACCATACAATATAAAAATAAGTTGAAAAGGTTTTAAAACCATTCTACGCGTTGCTACGAACACACAGACGCGAAGATCACTGAAAACGGAGCTACGGTTAAAAAGATATTGCTATTCAAAGTTAATAGAGATTAAAATAATATTAATAACTTAATTAAAGTGTTTAAACGTGTTCATTAATCATACCACTGCCTAGATTACGAAATTACGGATCTAACGCAACTTGAACGGGTAAAATTGGAGTTAAAACGACAAAGATATGACCTAAACGGTGTCTAGTGGCAGTTTTGAAAGTAATTGAAACTTCATTTTAGAATGAAATAAATATAAATCTGATTTTAAACTCCAACAGGGCAGCGGGCACTAATACTCCGAACTACTGGGGCTAAACTGATAAGAAAAAGACTAAACTGCAAATAACTTTGAACTGCTACGGATCGCGGGTTTATTTCCGCAAAACAACAAGGGCTGCCAGTTGTTGATCTGCTGACTGCGATGTGGCGGCTTGGGATTGGATCAAGGCGGTGGACCGGGTGCGCAGTGCTGTGGACCAGAGCCACAGACGATGTCCACGGTGGACCGAAGGGGTACGGGGGAATATGGGGCACTGATCCACAGATCAACGGCGGGGAGGGATTGTGGCTCTCTGTCCTGGCCAGAACAGGAGAACAGGCGGTGGCGCCATGGCCGCCGGTGAGAAGTTCGCCGGAACTTCGCCGGAAACGTGAATTGGGGATTGGTTTTCAAAATCGAAGGCATGGGGATGTGCAGCGGGTTGACACGAACTCACCTAGCTACCTTTCGTCAGCCGGGATGGACCAGAGAAGGCGCGAGGCGGGACGGGGCGGACGGCGACCTCCCTGCGATGACCGATGGCGGTGAGAGACGAATAGAGGGATCAAAGGAGAGGAAAATAGGGTCCTGAGAGATCCACTACCGCGTGATGATGCTCGGTTTCTCTCCAGGATTGACGGAGAGGCAACAGGCGACCGCGGCGGCTTCGGTGCCCGCGGCTGCTCGTCGGCGAAAGGCAAACGGTGGGTGCAGGCACAAGCTAGGGCTTCGATTGCGCATAGATGGGAACCGGGGACGCGGAGGAGACCTGGGCTTCTTATAGGGAGATCGGATCGTGATCAGTACGCGAAGAATCCCAGAGAAATCGGGATGGCGGCGGCGCTTGCCAACGAACAGAGGACGTTTGGGTCATTCACGGGAAGGAGAAAGAGGAGGCACTGATGGCTGGGTCCCGGTGGTCAGCGAAACCAAGGGCGTGGCCCCACCTGTCGGCGCAAAGGAACAGAGGGAGGGCACTGATTCGCCCCTGGGCCGCGAGATGGGCCTGCGGGAGAGGGAATGAGAGGGAGATAGAGCTAGGCTGCGGCCTAGGGAGCGAGAGGAGGGTAGGTCGGGCTGGCTTTGAGCCGCAGCAGAGAGCAGAGGGAGAGAATAGGCCAGGCTGTGGTGGATAGCAGGCCACAGGCCGAAAGGGATGGGGGGTAAAGGGGTTTTTCTATTGTTGCTATTTTTAACATCACTTCACATTAAGTTGTCATCCCTAACATGATGCCAAAAACCAAAGGTAAAATAATCTTCACTTGCCTCCTAAAAATAATACTATAGAATATATCCGTAAACGCACAGATAATTCTCGCATTGTAGCACTTCACCCGGTAAGTATTCTGAGTATCGTTGATTTGTTTTATGCCAAAAGGATAAAGTGGCATTCTACTCATTAGGATAATCTACTATAATGATTGGAAAGATAAATGTGCAGACCTATGATAACCTATAACTCTAGTGCTTTAGTGATAAATATGTCAATGATAAATGGTAAATGATAACTGAGTAAATGAGGTCAATGGTATTCCAGCAATAGAATATAGAGACTCACTAATGTAGTAAGACAATCTCGAGATTCGGCTAAAGTAAAGGAAACCTATGTAATTACTAAATATAAAGTCTACAGCCTACGCCACATTACACATCTTCATTTATAGCATAATCAACTCAGAAAACATCATAAGGAGCATCATCTAATGAGGATATTAAGACACAAGGGTCACCTCCTTCGCGACCGCACTCTGCTCATCCTATGTACGGGGGGTGGATTACAGAGGAACTAACGCAGCTGTCACCTACGCGGACTACCACACGACCCGGCACGTCAAGGTGCCTCCGTAGGTACACAATATATCTAGACACCACGTCTACATAATGCATACCACCTAACTCACTCGAGTACTGAATTAGGCGCTTTATGATCAAATGACAATAATCATCACCAATTATAACTATATCGAATATGCTACTAGATTAAACTAAGAACTGAATAAGTAGCAATATATTAAAATAAAGTAAAGTCATAATGAGATACAAGATAAGATTACCGATCTGCAGACGAACGGATCTAGAATCCGGAGCGTAGCGCCCAACTCTACTTGAACCTTGCTAGACGCCTAAACTATGAACTTGAAGAACTAGAGCCCTATTTCTAATCTCTGGAAACCTTAACTTTTATCTACTCTTGATGAATGAAGCAGGAGGAATGAATTAGTGCACTGGGAGTGGGTTCTGCCCCTCTATTTACAGTCCGGTGGGATACACGTGCGCCGTGGGATCAAACCGACTTGAACAAAGAGCCTACATGACTCCAGAGAGGCGGTGAAAGAAGACTCCAGAAGATGGGCCGAAACCCTAGGGGGCGCCGGCCGGCCCCACCCTGATGGGTCTCGGGCCCCGGTGCTTCGGGTGTGTTCTAGATGCTTCTAGTGTTCTCGTGATGATGTTTCCTTGGCAGTTAAGTTTCGTGGTAATTAAGCACTTTAATCCTTTCCTTTAAGCCTTTCTGGAATAATCCCTGGAAAATACACAATTCACCAAAACTCGTGGAATTTGTCAGTAATAACCCCTATGCTTCTATAATTGATCTTCCCTAGGCATTAGTTGACGGTTGTTGACACTTCTTAGCACAACCACCAGAGACAAGGTGTTAGGCTATCTCTGATAACGACGCCAGAAGTGCCTGGGGGTATTTCTTATGTCTATTGGATAATTCCGCAAGCGCACAGAATATACCGCTGTAGCACTTCACCCGGAAGTATTCCAAGGTATCATTATTTATTTTATTCCAAGGGAAACCGATTGCTAGAAATATTAATAGAAGGAGATCCTGAAATCTATCTCAACTTAGCACAACTAGTGCAGAAGGGGTAATCGTGGTATGATAGGAAGATGATGATTCAAAGATAACAAATGAAATACTAAAAGATAACTAGTGTAGTGCAACTAGGTGGGAGGACAACGAGTGAGAAAGGTTCCTGTGATTCAAACTTTACTCCTATGATCTATCCTATCAAATGGTCAAATTACACTAGGATTGCTACCTTACTACCGGTGTGCAGGGGGTAGTGCAGGACAATAGAGGACAAAACCTCTACCCGAAGCGCCTACACTCTTATGGGAGCCTACCTTTTAAGAACTTGCCTAAAACACGTGGAGGGATACTAAGACTAGACAGGGCTGTCACCACCTGCTAGCACCCACAAACAATCCGTGCGACAAGCGGTAATCAAAGGCAAGATTTAACCTAAGCACCACGCTTACGCTAAGTCTCACTACTCTAGCTGTGATCAAAGCAACTAGAGCACCCTATGACAGACGATGAACTAACACACGTTGAGTTGGAACAGGATCACAAACTAATGCAAACCAACCAAGTAATATAATAACTCACAACAATACTACTAAAATAGTAGTGCACTAAGTAAAGACTCAGTAAAGTAAAGTAAGAATAATATATTAGAGTAGATAAGTCTTACAGAAAGAGAAAGATACAAGAGCTATACCAGACTCTCCAGCAGACGACTCCGGAGACCCCGAGCGCAGCTCGACTCAACTCTAACTCCCACACTAGTCTACAACTACTACTAGAGGTGGAACTACACTACTTCTTCACTTGTATCTTGAATGAATCATGCCTTGAGAGGGTGGAGGCAGCCTCTATTTATAGGAGAGAGCAAGAGGGTGCCACATCAGTGATCCGCGTGCTCCTTGCCTCTCCACCCTTGGATGAACCGACTTGGAACCGCCTCAAGATGGACGGCCATGGTAATTTCAGCACATGGGAAGCATACAGAGAGGCGGTGGAGTGAGTCGGTGACCAAAACCCACACAAGGGGGTTCGGCCGACCCCTATGACAGGGTGGGGCCAAGCTAGGTGTGGGTCCCACCAGTCATAGGGTCTCCCTTGATACTTGTTATGTCTTGATTGCTTCGTTCCACGCCTCAATCCGTGTGCCTTTGATCTCCACCGTTGAATGGAAGCACAAGTTGATCAGATGGATGAAATGACTTGGTTGGAGTGTCACACGGATTCTACCACGTCATCAGAGCCAGGTGGGCCCCATGGGCAGTTCGGCCGACCGATGGTTGGGCCCACTTTGAGCTCTGATCTCTTCTATGTGGTCCCTTGTGTCATGTATTGGAATGTGGTTGTCTGATGCCTCCATATGTGGTTCGGCCGAACCACATATGTGAGCCCCAGCTGCTGCATTTTGTCCTGTTTTGATCTTCCCTGCATTCACAAGCTAAGAGTACAAGTGGAACTCATTATTGATAAAATATGCTCATGTTATGTTTATTCTCCCTTGAATCCGAGGCCTATTGACGGTGTTTGAATGTGGAATATTATGGTATATCCACCGTCAACAACGGTATAAAATTGGTACTTAACGACCGTCAACAATACCCCAAGCTAAGTCTTTGCTAGTCTCTTAGCAAAGTTGACTTGAAATAATTTATTCAGGGTTCCATAAAAATATATAACTTCCAACAAATACTTAAATATTTAAACAGAAACTCTTCTCCGGATTGAAATTCATTAATCCACCTTTCAAACTTATTCCTATTCTTTTCAATCGTGGGGCTTTTAAACTAAGTCTTGGGTAATTGAGAGACAGAATAATCAAGCAAGTACTAAGTCTTTCATCCTTTGTTTCAACCATTGCTCCAGAGATTTTTTTTAATAAGTATATAATTTTTATTTAGGAAATAATGAGAGCCTACTAATAAGATTGCAGAGGACTACTAAGCTATACATCATGATTGAATGTGTGAATGCGATTAAATTTTATTTTTGTACTCCTATGCATTATCCTCTCTTTTCTGTCTTTCTGAAGAGTGTGGGTTATCTCCCGGTGGATACTTTTTGTACCCATTTTTTTCTTTCAGACGGGTGTCTTTGCACCCATTGTTTTTCTCTTTTTTTTTTGGCAATACCCTTTTTGATATGGCATCTTTTAGGCTCATACTTCTTTGGTATGGCATCTTTTAATTTTATAACCCACACTCTCTGTTAGACTTCTAAGAGAGAGACTTGTGCATAGAATGAAAACTTTTTGTGCATGTGAATTCAATCATGAATGCATAACAAAATAGTCTACTTAAATCATACTAGCAGAACAAATTATTATATTTGTTTTGACTTTGATTATTGAAATGTCTGGAGCTTAGGTATCACTTAGAATGAAATAAATAGTAATTCAAACCTTCTTATATCATATCCATCAATTACTTAGAAAAGCTTATGCTACCCACTGATATCAAGTTTTAGAATAAACTTTCATGGCAGATAAACTTCATGCAATTCGTAGGAGAATTTAAATTTAAACACTAAGCAATTGCAGGAAATTATATTTAAACGATTTTAATATCTTTTTGATTTTTCTCTATCTTCAAGTTCTAATTATTCTAAAGACAAATCGAATGCAAAATTTAAAGCAAACTTAATTATACAATCTATTTTTTTGGATTTTTATTTTTTAATCAAGCAAAAATTTAATGCAATAACTAAAGAAAGCGGTAAATAAATTTTTATTTGGTTTTCTTGTTGTTTTTAGCAATATTAAAATTGACAGAATTAAAGACTGAACTAAATACTGAAATGGAAAGCATATATAAAGGTGAGAGATACTCAACTAGCGGGGATCTCCCCAAAGCTGGATGTTGCCCAGTAATGTGATGGAGATGGCGGCGGATATCCCATCTGATGTATCAAATACTCTAATCCACTCTGCGTCTGCTGCTGTCCCTGATATATCTGATCCAGTCGTTGGTCCGTGCTGTGCTGCCATTGTTCATGCTGGTGTAGTGTGTCGCTTATCACGTTCTGTCCCTGTTCAATGTTAGTGAGACGCATAGATAAAGTTGAAAAATCGTTAGCGGTAGTTGTAAAGTGTTGTTCAGGCGGCCGATAATAGTCATCTTCCGGTGGTGCGTGAAACGGATACGGTCCACCAGCGGTGAAGTCTGTGTTCCCGCGTGTAGAAAAAGATGTTTGTCCTCTCTGAAAATCAGTTGCTTCCCAACCCGATGCTGCTGCTGCTGACGAAGATTCTCCTTGCTAAAATGTGGGTTGTTTCTCCCATCCTGCATGTGCAGTCCACTGCTGGCGTGGCTCCTGCGTCGATACCTGTTCACCAAAATTAACATAGTGGGAATAAGCTAGCCCAGATGGTGCTGGGTCAGCTCCAGTGAAATTAGTTCTCGGCGCCCTACTGATGCGTGCGGACGGACACATGCCAATATTAGCTCTAGCAGCTGAAAAAATAAAATTCTGGACAGAATAAATTCCTAACTCCCTGTTTGGCAGTTTGTACTCATTGTCATATTTTTTATAAATCATAACTATTTTATTATTTTGGCGTTTGAGCATGTGAGCATGAAAGAAAAAATCATAACCAATAATTCTGCGGGCATCAGAAATATAAACAAGTGAAGCATTTAATAATAATCCTAGCCCTGCAGCTAAACGTGTAATTCAGGAAATAAAAGAAATACTACACTTTCTTAAGGAAGAGACAGTTCTCCAATAATTTAACATCATTTTTACAGGTGACGCTTTCCTCTTTTTAATCATGATATATAACAAATGCAGCTCATCTTGTTTAATAGTATTTAACTCCTCTCTAGGAAAGAATGTAAAAGCTAGCCATTTATGCATGAATCTTAGTGTGGGATGATGAACTTCCTCAGTAGTATATTTTTGTTTCCTCTCAGGTTTCTTTGCAGTGATACTCTCCCAAAAATCATCTTTATCAAAGTCTTGGAGAGTTTCAGAAATATTGACTACACACTGATTATTGAATCCCAATGTTAAACTAAAAGTTTTTCATGAGAGGGTGAAAGGTTTATTAAACATTCTAAAATTAACCTTATCATCATCAAAGTCTAGGGTGCTAACAAATTCTATAGTGAGTAACTTGCTACACTGCTCATTAATTTGCCATGCATTCTCCCATCCAACATTTCTAAAAATAAGCTCAAACTCGGAATCCATTCCTGGTTTCATGGAGCAAAGTGGCATAAAAAATTGGAGTATGCATAAATTCCTTATTTTTAACCACATTTAAAATTTCTCTCTGGGGTCTAGTTGATAATAAAATTTGAGTTATGCTTGTGAGCTCATACCTCTCTTCCGGTTGGGAAGAGGATGACGGGGTACCATGCACAAAGGGTGAAGGAGGATCGATATTCATGTCGGAGGCAACGAATGATGGCACTTGTGATGACGATTGACTTCTTGTTGTGCGGCGAGAGAGGGCTCTTCCAAGGGATCGAATGGCACCTTTCATTTTATTGCTCATCTTGCCTGTAAAATGAAGAACACGAAGAACACGGCAAGAACGAACAAGAACGCAAGAACAAAACAAGAACAAGCAAAAACAAGTGAAGAGAAGGAATCAAAGTGGTGATCTCTCTTCTAGGTCTTCTTACTAATCTTCTTCTCTACCCTTTTCTTTGCTTAAACTTGAATCAAATGATAGGATTATAGAAGTTTGGAGTTACGAGAAGCAAAGCAACTTGGCTACGTGCTCTCTGGAGTGTGTGTGAATGAATGAGAGAGTGAGAGGAAGGAGAGGCAGAGAAGTGGAGGGGGGGCGCCGGCCGGCGTGGCCTTGGGGCCGGCCGGCCCCACCTTGTGTCATTTGGCTCTTAACTTTTGAAAAATGTCGACACCACCTACAGATGCATGTGCTTGATTGCTTTCTCTGGTGAATTCGATGAATGGATGGATGGTGGGTAGTGCATGTGTGAATAATGAAGTTTGGATGGTAGTGAAAGGTAGTGGTTGATAATAAGGTTTGAAATGACTTGATGTGATGATGGTGGGTCCTAAATTTTTTCCGTATTTATACCGTATAATGACACAAGAATGAAAAACTAAATTACTTTTATGAATCTATGAAAAATTAGAATTCTAATGATGGTCTTTTTATAATTTTCTACCACCACAGTAAATTTCACTGACGGGGGTTTAACACTCCGTTAGTAATAATCACATGGGGCTTAAGCTTTAATCATGCTATGCTTATTTTTATTTCTTTTTAATAATGTAATTTATGAGAAAATAAATATGCAAATATTAATGCAAGAATTAAATTACCGACAACTACCGAGTTACCTCCCGGTGATGGTTCGGGGATTTTGAGTCCGCCGATCCAGACTTCTCCAGTTGAATTATTCTTCATGATTCATCTCCGGTCTCAGAGATGTAGTTGCATGTTGTTCTTCATGACACTTCAATGTTTGGCATTGCTCCAGTCTTGGCTTGGATGCGAATCGCTCTTCTTGCCCATTGATAGTGAATATGATCTCTCCAGCTCCGAGGTTGATGGTTGCATTTGCAGTGTTTAGGAATGGTCGCCCGAGGACGAGGGTATCTTCCTCTCTTCCTGCATGTCAAGTACCATAAAATCTACAGGAATGAAAAAGTTGCGAATTTTTACCGGAATATTTTCTGCGTTCCTGCGGGATAGCGGACCGATTGGTCAGCTAATTGCAAACACATCGTGGTTAATGTGAACGTAGAATAGTTGAGTTTGTCAAAGACGGTCTTGGGCATGATGCTGACACTTGCTACCAAGATCACATAAAGCATTCTCGAACATCTGGTCTCCTATTGAACAATCAATAGTGGGACACCCTGGATCCTTCTTCCTAGTAGGAGAAGAACTCAGAATTGCCTCACTACACTCCTCCGTTAGCTTGACAACTTCAGTAGAAGGTAGTGGTCCTTTGTCGTTGAGGATGGTTCAAAGATACTTTGCGTATGTAGGTACCTGCATGGCATCTAGCAATGGAATATTGACATAAATTCTAAATTACCTCTACAAACTTACCAAATTGATCATCTGTTTTAGCTCTTCTTCTTCTGCGTGGAAATGGTAGGAGGGTTGTGTCATGAAAATCTTGAGTTAATTCTTGATCTTGTAGTTCAACTGGTGGTGAAGGTGGTATAACTTCTTCTTCTCTGTTGTCCTTTTCAATCTCTTCTTCTACCTGCACTAAATGTGATGGTCTACGTGCCCCTTTTGGGTAAGATGGATCACATGTAGACTTACCTCCTCTAGTAGATATTCCTTTTATTTGCTCATGGTTAGTGGTAAACAAAGTAGAAGATAATTGTGAAATTTGTAATTCTATCTTTTTATTAAATAACATTTTATCTTTAACAGCAAAAGAGAAATTATCTAACTTAGAATTAATTCCTTCTAAAACTTTATCATTAGAAGCAAGCTTCTTATAAATACTTTCATTAATTCTAGCTTGTTCTAATATTAATTCTCTCAAGGGTGGTTGTCTATGATTTGAAAAATTAGAATTGCCTTGGTACTTACCTTGACTGGTTGACCGAGGTTGATTCCATCCTTGTTTCTGAGAAGTAGACTTGATGACTGTACTAATATCTTCTGAGGGATTTGCAAACTTAATTTCTAAAGATCCTTCATATTGATTCTGGGAATTGAATGCATCTTGAATAGCTTGACGATCTCTTTTATGATTGGCTCTTTGCTCTAACCAGTTCAATAGTACATCCATCTTAGTTGACAGTGCACACACTTCCTCTGGAACTTCTTTACTCTTATGGCATGTCTGAATGTTGTTTATCCATTTTTGATTTTTCTGCTATCTTTTCATAATATCTTTAGCTCTTCCAGTGAAATAAATGATCCTTCAGCAGTGGCATCTAGTTGCTCACGTGACATTTGAGTTAGTCCGTGATGAAATGTTTGCATGAGCAACCACTTTTCCATTCCATGATGGGGACAATCTGATATGTAATCTTGAAAATGTTCCCAGGCTTCTGAAATAGATTCACCTTTCTGCTGACAAAATTCTGAAATCTTTCCTCGTAGAGCATTGGTTTTGCCTACCGGACAAAACTTTTCTAGGAAAGCTTTTGAACATTCTACCCATGTCTTGACTCGATCATTACTCTGATAAAACCACTGCTTCGCCTTTCCCTCCAATGAGAACGGAAACAAATGAAGTAGCACGACGTCTTGAGGAATGCCTTTGATGTTGATGGTGTTGCCAATCTCCAGGAAATTCTGCAGATGGACACTTGTATCTTCATCTTTCTTTCCACTAAATGTGATAGCTTGCACCATTTTGATGAGGCTTGACTTGATCTCGTAATCTTGATTTCCAATGTTGAAAGTTGGCCTAACGCGAATATTCTCAGTGCTTGGGGCAGAGAATTCACGTAGAGGCTTCTCAGCCATGGCTTCACAAAATAATGTAATACCCTTCTTCCAATGGTTGTTCCTGATTGATAAGAGTTAAAGTACACAACCAATCCTGCACTTACCCTATATAAGATATTTAAATATAAACAAAACACGGGTAAGTCTGTTAAAGCAAAAGGTTATGGTTATCTCTAAGTATTTATGTCTATAGTTATTTTTATGTTTTTCTATTAATATTATCTATGAAGAACCCTCCTATATGAAATTCTAGAACAAATATCCTGGCGAATAAAATCAACGAACTCAATAAATAATCCTAATGAATACAATTGCCATCCCCGGCAACGGCGCCATAAATGCTTGTTGGTATTTTTAACATCACTTCACGTTAAGTTGTCATCCCTAACATGATGCCAAAAACCAAAGGTAAAATAATCTTCACTTGCCTCCTAAAAATAATACTATAGAATATATCCGCAAGCGCACAGATAATTCTCCCATTGTATCACTTCACTCGGTAATTATTCCGATTATCATTGATTTGTTTTATGCCAAAAGGATAAAGTGGCATTCTACTTATTAGGATAATCTACTATAATGATTGGAAAGATAAATGTGCAAACCTATGATAACCCATAACTCTAGTGCTTTAGCGATAAATATGTCAATGACAAATGGTAAATGATAACTGAGTAAATGAGGTAAATTGTATTCCAGAGATAGAATCTAGAGACTCACTAATGCAGTAAGACAATCTCGAGATTCGGCTAAAGTAAAGGAAACCTATGTAATTACTAAATATAAAGTCTACAGCCTACGCCACATTACACATCTTCATTTATAACATAATCAACTCAGAAAACATCATAAGGAGCACCATCTAATGAGGATATTAAGACACAAGGGTCACCTCCTTCGCGACCGTACTCTACTCGTCCTACGTACGGGGGGTGGACTACAGAGGAACCAACGCAGCTATCACCTACGCGGACTACCACACGACCCGGCACGTCAGGGTGCCTCCGTAGGTACACAATATATCTAGACACTACGTCTACGTAATGCATACCACCTAACTCACTCGAGTACTGAATTAGGCGCTTTACGATCAAATGACAATAATCATCACCAATCACAACTATATCGAATATGCAACTAAAATAAACTAAGAACTGAATAAGTAGCAGTATATTAAAATAAAGCAAAGTCATAATGAGATACAAGATAAGATTACCGATCTCAAGACGAACGGATCTGAAATCCCGAGCGTAGCGCCCAACTCTACTTGAACCTTACTAGACACCTAAACTATAAACTTGAAGAACTAGAGCCCTATTTCTAATCTCTGAAAACCCTAACTTCTGTCTACTCTTGACGAATGAAGCAGGAGGAATGAATTGGTGCTCTGGGAGGGGGTCTGCCCCTCTATTTATATCCCGGTGGGATAAACGTGCGCCGTAGGATCAAACCAACTTGAACAAAGTGCCCAGATGACTCCCGAGAGGCGTTGGAAGAAGACTCCAGAAGATGGGCCGAAACCCTAGGAGGGGCGCCGGCCGGCCCCACCCTGATGGGTCTCGAGCCCCGGTGCTTCGGGTGTGTTCTAGATGCTTCTAGTGTTCTCGTGATGATGTTTCCTTGGCGGTTAAGTTTCGTGGTAATTAAGCACTTTAATCCTTCTTTTTTGCCTTTCTGGAATAATCCCAAGAAAATACACAATTCACCAAAACTCATGGAATTTGTCAGTAATAACCCCTATGCTTCTATTATTGATCTTCCCTAGTCATTAGTTGACGGTGTAAAATTGGTACTTAACGACCGTCAACTCCTATTCTTTTTACTTTGTGCTGATTTTCGAAACCACTTTCAAAATAAATTTCAAATCAATTTGAGTTAGTTCAAAAACCATTCATCACATAAAATCCAGTGCAACAGCATGCATGCAAATACAAGTTGCTAACCCTATGATGAATTTTAATTTAATAAAAAGTATTACTTTTCTAGGTTCTAATGTGCACAAAATACATATTTAAATCAAATTAATTCTATTTGATAATTGAGAATTTTAGGGTGTCACAGATGGACATGGGAAGTCCATATAAAAGAAAAGAAAAATATATAAGCAAGTCTAGGCTCATGAATAAAGAAAGAAAAATGATAGCCATGTCTCAAAAATTTATTACAGAGAGACACAATGTCAAATAGAGGAGCATTATAGTCCACTTTTTCCACACACTTGCACATCTTGATCTAAGGGCATGACACTTCTCTCTTTGGATCCAAGCTTTAACTCTACAACATAAGCAAAGTAAGTATGCTATACCCTTTCATTTCCTACCTTAAGCTCCACATAAGCCATTTTTAGAAGTAGGATAACATAGAGAAGGCAACATTTACTTTGTGCCTTGGTAAGGAATCATACACCATTTGAGCGACATGGAGAACCATATAAGGAACATTAAGTTTTCCTTTGCAAAATATTGCTAAAACCTCCAGTATGAAACCTGCAAAGAATGAGAAAATTAGTGCTCAAGTTAAACTGTTCTGTCTTTCAACCACCTAAGGCAAAGGAAAGGTCATTAGCCCCATAAAGGACTAAGGTAATATGGGTGAATTTTCATAGCTAATGTTTCCATTCAAACAGAAGTATTTTGTTGTACACATGGTACTATTGAAACGTAAACATTGTAGCAACTCCTGATCCACCGAGGCTAAGTTTTATTATTTGCTCGGGACGAGCAAAGGTTAAGCTTGGGGGATCTTGTTGACGGTGGATATACCATGAAAATCCACATTCAAACACCGTCAACAGGCCTCGGATTCAAGGGAAAATAAACATATCATGAACATATTTTATCAATAACTAGTTCCACTTGTACTCTTAGCATGTGAATGCAGGGAAGATCAAAATAGAGTAGAAATGAACACTTGGAGCTCAATTAAGTGGGTCGGCTGAACCACTTGTATGGGCACCAAGCCATCACAATTCAACAAAGGACTCAAGACATCGAGTAGACGAGAGGAGAGCTCAGGGTGGGCCCATGTGCGGGTCGGCCGACCCCACCATTGGGCCCACCTAGCTCTGGTGACGTGGCATGAGCCATGTGACACTCCACCCAGCTCATTTCAACCATCAGATTAACATATGTTTCCATTCAACGGTGGAGAATCAAAGCACAAGGATCAGGGCGTGAAACAATACGACCAAGACAGAACCAGCACAAGGCGACACTCTATGACTGGTGGGGACCACACCTGGCCGGGCCCACCTATCATAGGGGGTCGGCCGACCCCCCTGGTACTCGGCCAGGTCGGTTGGCCTCCACCGCCTTCCTGCATGCCTTTGATTACCGCTTGTCGCACGGATTGTTTGTGGGTGCTAACAGGTGGTGATAGCCCTGTCTAGTCTTAGTATCCCTCCATGTGTTTTAGGCAAGTTCATAAAAGGTAGGCTCCCATAAGAGAGTAGGTGCTTCGGGTAGAGGTTATATCCTCTATTGTTTCGCACTATCCCCTACGCACCGGAAGTAAGGTAGTTGTCTTAGTGTAATTCATCCATTTGATAAGATAGTTCACAATAGTAAAGAAAGAGTCATAGGAGTCTTATACTCACTCATTGTCCACCCATCTAGCTATACTCTACTAGTTATCCATAGTTATCCTAAACCTTATCGTGTCTTTGTGTCATTACCCTTTCCTCTATTTATCGATTTACCCCCTATCACTAGTTGATACTAAGTTGCTATAGACTTGAGGATCTCTCTCTTTTTTTTAATTATTCCTAGCAACCACTTTCCCTTGGGATAAAATAAATAACGATACCTTGGAATACTCCCGGGTGAAGTGGTACAGCGGTATATTCTGTGCGCTTGCGGAATTATCCAATAGACATAAGAAATACCCCTCAGGGAACTTCTGGCGCCGTTATCAGAGATAGCCTAACATCCTGTCTCTGGTGGTTGTGCTAAGAAGTGTCAATAGCCCATCACTGTGGGCCCCACTGGTCATAGAGTGTGGCTATGTACTGGTTTCGCCTTGGTCTTGTCGGTTCACACCTTGATCCATGTGCTTTGATCTTCCACCGTTGATTGGAAACACAACTTTGGTCCAAAGGAGGAATTGAGCTGGATGGAGAGTCACATGGATCATGCCATGTCAGCAGAGCCCTGGTGGGTCCCACATATGGGTCGGCCGACCTGCTTGTGGGCCCTCCAGGTGCTCCACTCTCTTTTATATGCTTCCTCGAGTCATATGTTGAAGTATGACAGCTTAGTGCCCAAATGGGTGGGTCGGCCGACCCACTCATTGTGCCCATCTTTTGCACATTGTCTCCAGAAGCTATGATATTAATGATTGTGAAGTTGGGTTGTCATTTGGCCATACTTGGTTGGCTGCCCAACCTTCATATAGAGCTTCCGGATACTGAAAAGTACCTGTTCTGAGTGCCTGCAACCAAATAATGACAAGTACATGTGGAACCAAGTTATTTGTACCTAAGTCACTATGTGGTCGGTGGTTTTCCTCCAGAAAGAATGTCTCGTTGACGGTTTTGATGGGGTAAAAACATGGTGTAACAACCGTCAACAAGATCCCCCACACTTAAGTCTTTGCTCGTCCTCGAGTAAAGGTTAGAGAGAATGATAAAATATGATTATGACATTTTCAAGATATTAGTAAACACAAATCTTTACTCAAGACATATCTCATACAAGTGGGTTATGTGGTACTGTCTAGCATATATCCTTCAGATGTTGAAAAATGGAACAGTTCTCAAATCAAAGTCATCTTTCCATTTTCATATCCTTAGCACTTAGAGTTTTTGATAATGGTTTAAAAGAAAGCACATAGACCATTCTTACTCCTCAAATAGTACTCTCAAGTCACTCAGTAGTTATATGATTCCTCACCAAGGCATAGCATAAGACTGCCTTCTTTTGTTTCATCCTACATCTATTAAGCTTATGTGGGGCTCAGGTAGGGATAAGATAGCATAATTGCATTGCATGTTTCGTAAAGTCAAAACAAGGATCCAAGGAGAAGATTGTCATAATCCTAGATCAAGATGTGCAAGTGTGTGGAAAATGATGGGATGTATTGCTCCTTGATAAGATCTCTCTCTACTTTATATTATTTGAGACATGGCTAGCATTTTTCTTCTTTTTTTCTTTTTTTTCAAAGCAATGGACCTTCATGTGTCCACCTTTTTTTAATAGCCTTTGTGTCTCATCTAATAAGTCATACTTAGGGAGATTTTCTAAACTTTAAAGCATGGAGCATATTTATGATGGATATGGATGGCATGTTTTTGCGTACTTCCAGTGTAGAAGCAGCATGTGTATATGTGGCGTGTGTGTGATCTTGATCTTTGGACTATGACATAGTTCCCAACAAGGGTCAACAAGATTTGACCAAACTCAAAGCAATTGCAAATAGCATGACTAGAAGGGGTTTTGAACATGGTATGATCATATATGGTTTTGGTAGGAATTTTCTTACTATTGAGGAGTGAGCGACACTATGGTTTTATGACATTTTTAAAATAAATCTCTAAGCACTTTGAATAGAAAATGTATGAATCATGAGCTAAGAACTGTATCACATTTGTCAACAACTAAGTCAATATGATATTCCTATCAAGATATGTGACCCATAAGTATAAGCATATGCAAGAATTAAACTTTGTGACGCTTCTACCCTTTAAATGTCATAAATCATGTCACTTTTTATTTTCAGATGCAAGTCTTCTTGTTTTTATTTTATTTCATCTAAGGAAAGCAAATAAAAAGTAAAAATGAAAGAACGGAGGGGAGTAGGAGTGGCAAACCAGTCAGGAAGCAAGTAGACGCTGATGGGTGCTGACTGGTGGGTCCAGAGGTCCCAAGTGGGGTCGGCCGATCCCACCATGGAGCTTCTGGCTACTCCGGCGATCGCCATTCGAATCCTCACCTTTGAAGGTGCACCTGCACTTGCGTTCTTCTGTTTTGTGTTGATGTGCCTGTCGCATGACCTGCCTTTAAAGGCTTCTTGCGACAGGTTTGTTGAGTAGACGTGTCTCGTTGTGAACATCATCGTGGTGCATTCAGAATTGTTCCTGAGCGTGTTGGGGAGGTCACCAACGTCCCCCCACACTTGGCTTGCTGCATACAGGGTTAGAGAGACAAAGGAAATGTCAAGTGCAGGGGCCCTGCTGGTGGCAACACACCAGCAGAACCAAAATTTTATTAAACATAGGCACAAGTTACTAGGAAATAAACCTAGCTAAATGTCTTTCTTATTTATGAAGATTTTTTTTAATATTTCTAGAGTGAAAAGTGGATGACCTCATGCCCTATGGCCTTTGATACACACTTCATCTTCGCACTAGTGCTAATGCGAAGAGTGCGGAAGTTGTCTTCTAAATCCAAGTGAGCCGTTTTCAACTCCGCTACTTGCTCCTCTAAGGCACTATTGTCGTTCCTAGATGTGGAAACCACACAAAGAAACTTCTCAAAGACACTCTTCTTGGTGTGGTCATCCTCAAAGTGTCTTGATGGCCCATTGATCATGGAGGATTAACCTTCCACCAGGTGGTCTTTGGGAAGCTAGTGGTGTTTCTCTACTCACGCAACTACTTCTTCTCCTCGTCTGTGAGCTCGGAAACAATATCTTCCCTTGTCCCAGCCCACGGCCAATGACAATGTGGTTCTTCATGAAAGGTGGGCGTCGAAGGCGTGTAGGGGCTGGTATACTCCATAGGGCTCAACCTCAAGCACCTTGACCTCCATGATGACCTCTAGGGTCTCGAAAAGTGATCTCTCGGATCGAGGGGCCCTTACCAGACGAACAATGGTATTTTACTGGTGAGGGCCATGGTGGAGTTTCTCTTAGAGACTTGGGAGGTACAAAGGAGGTTGGAAAATACTAGAGTTGGGATGAGGATAAGTGGGAAGAGGAAATAGAGGAGGGAGGTGTGCCAACATTCTCCCCATCCGAATCCGCAAGAGAGAGCATCGAGGGTGCTGACAATTCCTAATGCAATCACGAAGGCTAAAGATATCCCCGGCAACGGCGCCAGAAAACTTGTTGACACTGGATATAGCACCCAGGGAAATCAGCAAGCGTACGGATGTCAAGGTAGTTTTCACCAAGGAGTACTCCTAGGTATCGAATTTCCACAGGGAACGTGAAGTAGACTAGTCAAGAACTAAGTGTATCCAAAGATGTGATAAACATGGTAGAGAGGATCAGTGTGGTTTCTTTATCTAAGGCAAAACTAAGGAAGCCTTTAATTGCCAATACGGGGCGAATGCGCGGTCCCAAAAGATTGGGATTACTCACATCCAGAAAAGCCCTACGCTAATAAAACCAGGCCGAACGTGGTGGAATCCAGAGGATCTTAGGGCTGTCACCACCTAAGACCTACCACTACTATCTGTGGGCCTAGCAGCATTCACAGGTAAGATATAGCCTAAGCACCTCGCTTAATCTATAGTCTTACTACTCTAATCGTACATTACTAACTAGAGCACCTTAACCCGACGGTGAACAATAGTAAAGAGATAAAGTAATACTTAAGTAATGCGAAAGAATAAAGTTACCACAATGAAGAAGATTTTACTCCAAGAAGAGCTTCATCCTCCAAGCTACAAGTGGAGAGGTCACCGACAGGCCCAGCTCCTCCTCCAGCTTCTCCTCACTCTCACCCTCTCTTCTACTCCTCACTAGGAGAGCACTAAGTCTATGACTCTCATGTGGAGAGTGTGTATCTAGTGGTCGTTCCCCTTACAAGTGAGGTTTTGGGTCCTATTTATAGTGCAGGAGAGCTCTAGGGGTACTTGTAGGCGCTCCAGAGGTTGGTGGCCCGAAGTGGTTGGGCAGGCGCCCCGTCGATTTCACCGACTTTGATTGATGGCTAGGATGGCTTCTACAGACCTTCACATGGATTGCGGATGTGGCAGGTGACAGAGGCAGGGCTGGCGCCCTGTTCATAGGGCCACCGGACCGTAGATCTTGCACCGACCTTGGATCGACAGAGGACAAACTTGATTTGGCATCTCCCATGGATTGCTGACGTGGAACGTGGCAGTGGCAGGGCGGGCGCCCTACAACTTGGGCCAAATTGGCTCATCTTTGGTGAGTGCGTAGGCCTCTCAGTTGGCTTTCCAACGCCTAGTCATTTGCCTGATTCCGAGTCCGGATGCATCCTAGGTGCTCATTTTACCCGAGACTGCTCCTGCGGCCCGTTCTCCAATCTCCAGAAAGCGTAACCTTATCGTCCGACCACTGATTTGGGAGAACCAAAACTCCATTTCAAACTCCTTGACTTAGTGTAGTCACAAGAAGCATGGATGAAGCCTTTTCTCCTTATATATCGCTGTTTTATACTTACTTTGCACCTACACTCACATAGCCATCACAACTTGTGAAAATGGTTAGAAATAAAAACCTATGACTATGGTTTGTATGATTTTTATGACCAAATTAGGCATTGTTGAGGTATAAAATGGGGTGTTAAGGACCGTCAACAAACTCCCCCACACTAAATGTTTGCTCATCTCGAGCAACGCAGAAAGATAAAGATTCAAATGGAACTTTGGTGTAGAGCAAGACTTATATAGATAGGATGCTAGCATAAAAGATATTCCAAGTCATACTCATACCTGTGGATTTTGATGTGGCTACCATGTCGCCTTGAGTGGTTGAAAAGTGGAACAGCATGACACCAAGTCATCACTATCCCCATGAAGCACTCTTGGACTTTTTTTTATGATTTTTTAAATTAAAAGCATAGCCCATACTTTTCCTCAAATGGGACTCTCAAATCACTCATTGGTATATATATATATATATATATATATATATATATATATATATATATATATATATATATATATATCCTCACCAAGGCAATTTTTTTTGTTTGTTGCCTTTCTTCCTACTCCTAATAGGCCTATGTGGAGTTTTAGGTATGATAAAAAGAAAAACACACTTGAAATGCATATATTGCTAAGTCAAACAATGGATCTATGGAGAAAAATGCCATACACTCAGATCAAGGTGTGCATGTGTGTAAATGTGGAATGATGGTCATTACTCCATAGCAATGATTTCTTCTCCATCCTTTATTTGAGAGCATGGCTAGTTTTTTTTTTGCTAAGGACCGAAATTGTGTCCTCACAATTTTTTTTCATGGGACATTTTGTCCTCTCTTTTTTTAATACTTTTTCTCTTTCCTTTTTTTTCAATACTAGACAATGCCTCTCTTAAAGAATGATGGAGAAAGATCATGCTAACAAATATGGAGTATTTATTTGGTGGACATGGAAAAGGCATGTTTTTTCTTAGTTCTAGTGTAGAAGCATAGCATATATTTGGTGGAGTGTATGTGACCTTGATCTTAAGTGTATGATAAAATTCTCAACACATCAACAAAGTTTGACAGAACTCAATACAAAAACAAGTAGCATAAGTGGAAAGTTTTTCATCATGTAGCATGATATTTGGCTTTGGTAGGAATTAGCACCATTGAGGAGAAATAAGGCTCAATTGTTTTGATGTTTTATGAAACAAAAACTTCCAAGAGCTTTCATGGTAAGATAGGATTCTTTTAGTCTACTATATCTCACTTCACAACTGTTGACGGTCGCTAACACCCTGTTTTACCATCAACATTTCACCCATAATCAAGGTAAAACCACATGAAATGCAAAGAACCCACCTTGAAACTTACCTAGTTCCACATGTCCTTGGAGAAATGTTGTATATGCAGGAAAAATGGTGAAATCAAGCAAAACCAAAGCATGGAAAGACACCTCAGCACCTCAGCTACCACGTGGGAGCCAGAGGGGGGTGGCCGCCCTGCCAACAGGGCGCCCGCCCTGTCCAAAGTGCCAAATGGCACTTGCCACCTCACTGATCCATGTGCCAACCTCCCAAATGGTCTGTGGCACGTTGAAACATCATCAACGGCTCAGATACAAGACACGGGGATCCGGTGGCCCCACCAACAGGGCGCCCGCCCTGTCAAAATTGAGTGCCACGTCCATGATCCAAGGAAAGGTGTCCAGGAGCCATCTACACCATCAATTGAAGTCAGTTTTCATCCAACGGTGATCAAGTGAAGTGCCATGGATTGAAGGGCCCACATGTCATCCTCCCAGGGGTTGCAAACCGCCTTTCCAAGGCACAAACCGACCATGCAACCGCCATAGGGGAGCAAGGACGGCCGTTGGATGCAAGGTGGTACATCCAACCGGGCGCCTGCCTCCCTCCTTCGCGCCACCGCCTTCCAGCAAGCCTACAAGTACCCTTGGTACACTCCTACACTATAAATAGGGGTAGGATCCTCACTTGTAAGTCGAAACACCACTAGAGAAACACAGCTAGGGAACACCTAGAAACACAAAGAAACATTAGAGAGTAGTGTTGGAGAGAAGTCGGGAGAAGAAAGAAGTCTGTGGTGGAGCCGGGCTTCTCGGTGACCTCCTCTGCGGTGTTCTTCACTCTTATCGGTAATAAAGATCCCCTTCTTCATTTACTATTGTTTTACTTTAAGTAGCTCTATACTTGCTCATTGCTTGGTTAGAGTGCTCTAATTCCTTGGCCAGAGTTAGAGTAGTAAGTTTTATAGATTAAGCAAGGTGCTTAGGCTATAGCTTACACTTGAGTGCCGCTAGGCCCATGGATAGTAGTGGTAGGTGCTAGGTGGTGACAGCCCTAGGATCCTCTGTATTCCACCACGTTCAGCCTAGTATCCGGTATAAGCATAGGACTTCGGGACGTACGGTGCCTAATCAGTCGAACCCCGGCGAGTTTAGGACTTTGTGTGTCCCAAGTATAGCAGTCTCTTTGGTATAACAATCATTTGATGTTTTACTGAGATAGAGTTCTCCCCCGAAACTCAAGAGCTACCTAGTGTGTGTTTCCACCTTAGTTATACTTCATTGATTTATCCTTACTAAGTTTATTACCCCATTTATCCATATCTAGCTCCTTGACTATCATATCCTTGGAATCACAAACCCCGCCTTCCTTTGAGAAAATATAAATTCGACACCTGGTACTCCCAGGTAAAGTGCTACACGATAGTTCCGTGCGCTTGCAGAATCCCATCACCTATCCTTTAGAGCTACCCATAGCATTTTTGGCGCCGTTGCTAGAAATAACTTTATTCCTAGTAGCTACGTTAGAAGTGTCAACAACCACATACTTTGAGCATAGGGATTAACAACCCCCGTGATTGCATTGAGAAGTATTGTTATCATTAATAGAGGATAGATTTGGCTACATTCTTTTGATAGTGTTAGTTTCTGTCAACAACAACAACTTAGTTGACATGTTTTTCTAATGTAGATATGTCCACAAGTAGCAAGTATATGAACTTGGAATAAAGTTTATGCCAGCCAACCTTTTAAAGTCATATTCATAAGTTGGCAAGGTTCTATCTCTCCTTTTTTTAAGTTTGATCTTTCACATGTAAATCTTTCAACACATCAAACATTATAAATATAAAGCAAGAGTGAGTAGAGGGAGTGCAAACCTGTGTGCCATAGTGGCAAAGTCTCGAAGAGTGGCGGAGACAATGATGCAACCTCCCCCACACTAGGACTTTTATGTCGCTTGACATCAAAAGCCTAGTGTGGATGTTAGGACCTCCTTCAGAATGTACTCCATTGTTGAATGTTGTCTTGCTCAGATTATTGCCACTTTGTTATTTTGATCTGTCATTCTTCTTTTTTTTCATCCTGCAGGATTAGTGACAAGCATACCCAAAGGATATGAGTCCACAAGATTCTCTTGTTCCCACATCACAAAATCATTGTTTATCTACTACCTCTATTTTTACAAGAGCATAGGCTTGTTAAGCAGGGCAATTATTCATCATTTCCAACAAACCTAAAGTACCATCTTAAGGCATGTATATAAGGCAAGATGAACATCACTTCTTTTTGCATGAATACTTTGTTTACATGTTCTCTCAAAATTACCAAACATTGTCTATACAGTATAATTTCAATTTAATGCAAAATAGACAGCAATGGATGCATATAATAAAGAATGATGTGATAATTTCATACCTAAGTGGGGGAGGTATTCCCCCACACTTGCCCTTTCCACGGAGTTGGATGTCTTCTTATGGATAAGTCTCCTTTGATTCTTTATTTATTTAAGATGCAAGCTTTTTTTTGAAATAAACCTATTCTAAAAGCATAGTGCTTGTATAAGCACTTTTTATTGAAATGTAAACATGCAACCTATCAACTAAAGATGCAAATTGAAAATGGAAACATGATGATTAAAGTTAAGAAAACTACGATGAACAATAAATAAACGGGTTATCTCTCAGTAGTGCTTTGTTTTAAGTCATAAGCTCGACCTTGCAGTTGAATTACGAGCCTTGGAGTACTTATGATAGACAAAAGCATCCACAACCATTCTTTTGTAGGTTTCATTAAGAAGGAACACAAGAGGGTTGCAAAGCTCATAAGTGCTAGGAGAGAATGACTTTGAAGATTTCTCAAGCAAGCATGGATCATGTGTCTCCCTTGAAATATATCTTTCATGCTCATCCACCTGATCTTCTGTTTTAAATTCCAATGTTGATCCCTCGAGGACATAATTGTCCATCAGCTCTAGGCTAGGACATTTGAAGGTTCGATCTTTATCCTCATCCTCCGTTAGAATGGGGTTCCCTACCTCTAATGATTTTTGCTTCCCTTCCATGTAAACAAAAAGGTTTGGATTGCTTCCTTGGTTCAAATTATTAATAAAGAAATAAGGATGGTTAGATGGGGGATCAAAATTAGAGGTGGTAAATGATAT
Source organism: Eremochloa ophiuroides (assembly GCA_038502445.1). NCBI lineage: Eukaryota > Viridiplantae > Streptophyta > Magnoliopsida > Poales > Poaceae > Eremochloa > Eremochloa ophiuroides. Next base: position 45,330,115 of record JAHLJS010000007.1, read on the forward strand.
TGGTTTGGGGGATTCTTGTACCACCGAATCTTCTGATGAATAGGGAAGATAATGATTTGAGGTGAAGGATGCTAGAGATCCTTTTTGGATGGGGCGATTGAAGGTATCTTCATCATCAAAAGAGAGATCATCCTTGAGTTTTGATGGAAACTCCAAAGGATGAATTTCTTCCTCCTTTGGTGTCTCAACGAAAGGTTCAGGAATTGGGTGACAACTAAAGGTATGGATGATGGAATTGATAAAGATTTAGCTATCAGAACTTCTTTTTCTTTCGGGGTTGAAATGTTATTTCTTTCAGGAGAGTCATCGTCCACATCGGTGTTAGGACAGCTTTTTAGGATCCTATCAAGGATAGCTCTCCCCTCACTACCAGAAAGGCTTAAAAAGGCTCCACTGGAAGCAATATCAAGGAATTGTGTAGATTTCTTACTAAGACCTATATAGAAGTGTTGCAAAAGTACAGCATCGGGTATAGCAAGATCAGGGCCAGATGTGGAAAGGTCTATCAAGCGGGCCCATGCAGCACCTAAATATTCCTTGTCTTTTTGCTAGAAAGTTATGACTTCTTTTCTAAGATCAATCACTTGGGAGATAGGAAAGAAGGTCAAACAAAACTTGGATTGAAGAACTTCCCACTCTCTGTTTACACTATCTACGGTTCGAGTATACCACAGTTTGGCTACTCCCGTCCAAGAAAACGGAAATAGGTTCCACTTAAGGGTTTCATGTGACATACCAAAAATGTGCAGGCATGAACACAATTGCTCGAACTCCCGAAGATGAGTATATGGGTTCTCATCTTTCTCTCCAGAAAAAGATTGTTCCTGAACTTTAGTTATGAAAGAAGGACTAATTTCATACCCACTAGCAAGGATGGGTTTTGATGATGGAGGCGGCTTCAATCTAATGCTATTTGGAGTAGCGAATCAGAAGATAGATAATTCTTCCATGAAGGATGGATGAGGATAAATGGTTTGATAGGTAATGGGTAAAAGATTTTTTTTAGAACAGAGTAAAAGATACTTGGATGACTAGGTTCTAAACTAGAATAGCTACCGTTCCCCGGCAACGGTGCCAGAAAACTTGTTGACAATTCCTAACGCAATCACCAAGGCCAAAGATATCCCCGGCAACGGTGCCAGAAAACTTGTTGACACTGAATATAGCACCCAGGGAAATCCGCAAGCATACGGATGCCAAGGTAGTTTTCACCAAGGAGTATTCCTAGGTATCGAATTTCCACAGGGAACGTGAAGTAGACTAGTCAAGACCTAAGTGTATCCAAAGATAGGTGATAAACAGGGTAGAGAGGATCAGTGTGGTTTCTTTATCTAAGGCAAAACTAAGGAAGACTTTAATTGCCACTACGGGGCGAATGCGCGGTCCCAAAAGATTGGGATTACTCACATCTAGAAAAGCCCTACGCTAATAAAACAAGGCCGAACGTGGTGGAATCCAGAGGATCTTAGGGCTGTCACCACCTAAGACCTACCACTACTATCCGTGGTCCTAGCCGCATTCACAGGTAAGATATAGCCTAAGCACCTCACTTAATCTATAGTCTTAATACTCTAATTGTACGTTACTAACTAGAGCACCTTAACTAGACGGTGAACAATAGTAAATCAATAAAGTTATACTTAAGTAATGCAAAAGAATAAAGTTACCACACTGAAGAAGACTTTACACCAAGAAGAGCTTCATCCTCCGAGCTACAAGTGGAGAGGTCACCGACAGGCCCAGCTCCTCCTCCAGCTTCTCCTCACTCTCACCCTCTCTTCTACTCCTCACTAGGAGAGCACTAAGGCTATGACTCTCATATGGAGAGTGTGTATCTAGTGGTCGTTCCCCTTACAAGTGAGGTTTTGGGTCCTATTTATAGTGCAGGAGAGCTCTAGGGGTACTTGTAGGCACTCCGGAGGTCGGTGGCCCGAAGTGGTAGGGCGGGCGCCCGGTCGATTTCATCGACTTGCGATCCAACGGCCGTGGTTCCTCCCCAAAGGCGGTTGCAAGGTCAGTTGATGCCCGTTTTGCGGTTGTAGAATCGGTTGTGACCCTTGGAGGATGACATGTGGTTCCATGGATCCTTGACACCTCCAACTTGCACCATTGGTTGAAAATCGACTTTGATTGATGGCTAGGATGGCTTCTAGGGACCTTCACACGGATTGTGGACATGGCAGGTGACAAAGGCAAGGCGGGCGCCCTGTTCACAGGGCCATTGGACTGTAGATCTTACACCGACCTTGGATCGACGGAGGACAAACTTGATTTGACATCTCCCATGGATTGCTGACGTGGAATGTGGTAGTGACAGGATGGGTGCCCTACAACTTGGGCCAAATTGGGTTATCTTTGGTGAGTGCGTAGGCCTTTCAATTGGCTTTCCAACGCCCAGTCATTTGCCTGATTCCGAGTCCGGATGCATCCTGGGTGCTCATTTTACCCAAGACTGCTCCTGCGGCCCGTTCTCCAATCTCCGAAAAGCGTAACCTTATCGTCTGACCACTGATTTGGGAGAACCAAAAATCCATTTCAAACTCCTTGACTTAGTGTAGTCACAAGAAGCATGGATGAAGCCTTTTCTCCTTATATATCGCCGTTTTGTACTTACTATGCACCTACACTCACATAGCCATCACAACTTGTGAAAATGATTAGAAATAAAAACCTATGATTATGGTTTGTATGATTTTTATGACCAAATTAGGCATTGTTGATGGTATAAAATGGGGTGTTAAGGACCGTCAACAGAGGGGACGTTGGCATAACGTTCTGGAGCGAACGGATTTTGGATTTAGGCTTCCCTTGAGGCAAGAAATGGTTTGCCAAAACTTGGCCACCAAAAGTAGGTCGCCCAACCCATGTTTGGAGGCTTCTTGGGCCCAGTTTTGAAATGGAGACTAGTCTAATTATGAGCAGTCTAGACTAGTGCTCAAACCATAGAGAAATGAAAGAAGTAAAGACATGTAGGTTTTAGTTGTGTTAAATCATTAGCAAGGATGAATTCTAGCATGTCACTTTCTTCATTCATAGTTCATGCTCATGAAAAACTTTAAGAACGTGGCCACTTACCTTAGAGATGAGTTGTAGCATTGGTCCTTCTCAGTTGTATTGCATCGAAGTTTTCCTTGGCCAAAAAAACTTGACTCTTGAGTTGCACATGAGGACCGTGATTTGTCTCCACGAATGATCTTATGACTTACCCATAGAGATGTCGAGGTTCTTGCTACAGGGGTTAGTCCAAAAGTGCAACCAAGTTCTATGCAAGTATGTTTTGATTCAATAATCAAGCTTGACACCATGTCATATTTGATTAAGATAGTCTATTTAACCTAAGCACCATGCTTAATTTAAAAAAAGACTATGGAGGTATGATCGATTCATACAACCAAACCCAAGCATACTAGCATAAAATGGAAGCATGAGATGATATACAAGATTCATCCGATTAGAGGTAAAAGCTCGAATGTGAAGCCAAGGAGCATTTTTTTATTTTATTTTAGAGGGTTGAAGACAAAAATAAGAGGAATGCACTAAACAAGAGGAAGGAAAAGTGACAAACCAGTCAAGAAGTATGGCTCAACATAGTGGAGGTTGACTGGTGGGCTGAGGGGTCTATGGTGGGGTCGGCCGACACCACCTTGGAGGCTCCAACCACTTTGGTTCTTTCCTTGTGCATTCTTACCTCTAATGATGTGTTCCTGCACTGATGCTTTTTGCTCGGGATATCCTTCAACACCCAAATGTGTTCGAGCATGTCAAATGACGCCCTCACACTTGGTGTAAGGTGTGTCCTGATGCATGGAAATAGAGAAAACATCAAGTGCAGGGGTTCTGTTGGTGGCAACACACCAACAGAATCAAAAGTCTCACTAATCTACAAAGATTAGGAATAGGTTGCATCATGTTTAATTCACTATCAACCTTTGTAGATCTGGTTGCAAGAACTCATACCAAACCACTATGAGACTTGCAAAATTTATGATAGACAAACACATCTACAACCGGCCTTGCAAAGATTTTAGGAACAAGAAGGGTGAAGAGGTTGTAGATGTTGCGTGTGGTAGTGGTAGAGAGAAGGATTGATTTGGAAGGTTTCTTATATGAGCAAGGGTCTAATGAGAGGATCAGGGGATAACTTCCATGCTTATTAATGTAACCTTCCTGCTTAAGGAGTGGGTGAGCAATTTCTTTTTCAAGACATTCCATGTCCTTTTTAGGACTTGGGTAAGCTATGGTTGAAATTAAAACCGCCATAAGCTCACCCCATGGATCATGAATAGAATTGGAGTCTACCCCTTTGTTGAGAGCTTGTGAAGACCAAACAGGTAGATAATCATCACCTATTCTATGACCAAGCTTCTCATTTCCAATGTCCTCCAAGATTCGCATGATTGGCCTTCCAATGAATGTGAGATGAAAGGAAAGTCCAAGAAGGTCAAAGATGTGGAAATATAGGAAGATCTTTAGATCATCAATCACCACAGGTATGTCTCGAAGAACTCCTAAACAATCAAGGACTTGACCATTGGGGAGACTAAGACACTTTTGAGATTGGAGTAGGTGATTCTTTGATGAACTTTGAACATGAAAATGAGGAATGATGTTGATGCCGAGGTTAGGATCATAGAAAATTTTGCTATAAATGCCCATTACTTGACAAGATATCCTTCTTACATGAGTGGGCATTTTAGCAACCGTCATTGATGCTTCAGCCTCATCTAACCACTCTTTACTTACAACGGTAGATAGATTCACTAACCGTTGTTGTTGCTCTTTTTGGTCAGATTTATGGGCCTGATGACTCTCACACCTCGGGTGTCTTCATGAATCCCCGGAGTCAATGACCGGATCATCATAAGACTTTGAAGAAAGGGCAAAATTGGGATCATCGGGATCAAGGATGAGTTTAGAAATGGGTTCAAAGGGCATGGTGGATGTGGGCATAGGAGAGGAGAGGATAGATTTTTCTTCTAGGCATTTTGGCTCTCCTTCTATGGGCACAGTCAACATTCCTTTTGGAGGTTCATCCAAGATCCTAAATATTTCCCTATGTGCCACATGGGAATTCGAGGCGTCAGATGATTCTAATTTGGGAGAGTTTTGAAGAGATCCCTTCTTGAGAGGTTTTGAATGATGTTTCTTAGAAGGTATCTTTTGAATAGGATAATTGTAGGCATTCCCAAAACTAGTAAGGTCAGATAAGAGATTAGCCTCGAAATCAAAGTAGCAATTTATAGGACAAATTTCTTTCTCCTCCGATGTTTCTGGTATTTGTGGTTCAGGATCGATGGCGGAATTTTTGGATGAGACTGATTTTGATTTGGCTATCGAGATTTCTTTTTGCCTGGGGATTAATTCCTTTTCTTCCTCAGGAGGTTTACCATACCCATGGGTGTGGGGAGTGTTTTCAAGAATTTTAGCAAGAAATTTCTTCCCTTCACCAACTGGTACAACGAAGGAATGCTCCTCCAGAAGATATATCAAGGAATTGTGTGGAATCTTTGCTAAGACCGAGGTAAAATGTTGTAACAATGTTGGCTCGGTTATAGCAAGATCAGGACCAAGGCATACTAGATCTGTGAAACAGGCCCATGCCGCACCTAGAGTCTCCTTCTAATTTTGCTTGAAGGTTAGGACCTCTAGTCGAAGACGAGTAACACGAGAGATAGGGAAGAAAGCTAAGCAGAATTTGGATTGAAGGCTTTCCCACTCTCCATGTGCACTCTCTACGTGTCGAGCATACCAATGTTTAGCTTCTCCCATCAAAGAGAACGGAAATAGCTTCCATTTCAAGGTATCCCGTGTCATGCCTTGAATGTGAAGGCATGAACATAATTGCTCAAACTCACGTAAGTGAGTGTAGGGGTTTTCATCTTCTTCCCCAGCAAAAGGTTGTTCCTGAACCTTAGCTATGAAACTAGGGCAAAGCTCATAGCTAAGTGAAAGAATGGGTTGTGATGATGGTGGTGGCTCCAAACAAGCGCCCTTTGGAGCGGCGAGATGAGAGATGGGTGTTTCGTTCATGGTGTGGAAAGGATAAAAAGAAAAGAAAGATAAAAGAAGGATAACTCGGACGACCCGATTCTAGTTAAAACAGCTACTGTTCCCTGGCAACGGCGCCAGAAAGCTTGTTGACACCAGAAATGGCAAACAGATATACCGCAAGCGTACGGTAGTCAATGTAGCCTTCACCGGGAGTATTCCAGGTATCGTATTTTTTACGGGGAACGTGAAGTGTTCTAACTAGGTTCAAGACTGTCCAGTGATGAGACAAAGGATCTATGATAACTGGGTAGAGGGGTTCTTATGTAGCAAAAATATCTAGTCTTGGTGTTCTAAGTATAAATAGGTATACACCTCCTCCCTTTACAAGAGGCGATAGGCGAAACAGGAGGAGATATAACTCCTCCCGAGGCGGCTATGATATTGTATTGATGCCCTGCCGTTTTAATAACTTGTCTTACACACGTGGTGGGATACTAAGACCAGACAAGGCTATCACCACTTGCTGGCACCCACAAACAATCCGTGCGACAAGCAGCCCACACTGATAATATATAGCCTAGACACCACGTCTACACTATACTTACTACTCTAATCCTTGCAAGAGACTAGAGCACTTCACTAAGTAAAGCAATGTGCAAGTAAAGCAAGTATATACTTCAAATACCAGAACCAGAATATCAAATACTTAGAAGGACTCAGATGTAAAACTTACTTGAAGATTCGCATCCGCTGAGGTACACCTTGGAGAAGACTCCCGACAGGCCCGGGGCTTTCTCCAGAAGACTTCCCTCACTCTCTCCCAACTAGCACAGCACTATAGCAGAGCTAAAGCTACTACATAGTGGTTTCTCCTTTGAATCATGCTCTAAAGTGAAGGCCTACGGGGGGTATTTATAGGGGGGGTGGAGTAGAGGCTACTCCACTGCCACATCATCAATCCGCGTGACCTTCATCATGCACCGTTGGATCAAACCATCCTTGAAACCGCCTCAGACGAACGGCAGTGGTAAAACCATCACGTGGGAAGCATGCAGGAAGTCGGTGAAGCAAGGCGGTGGCCTGGGCCCACCAGGGGTGGGTCGGCCAACCCACCTATGGCAAGGTGTGCCCACCACTGTGGTCCTCACTGGTCATAGAGTGTGGCTATGTACTGGTTTCACCTTGGTCTTGTCGGTTCACACCTTGATCCATGTGCTTTGTTCTTCCACTCTTGATTGGAAACACAACTTTGATCCAAAGGTGGAATTGAGCTGGATGGAGAGTCACATGGATCGTGCCATGTCAGCAGAGCCCTGGTGGGTCCCACATGTGGGTCGGCCGACCTGCATGTGGGCCCTCTAGGTGCTCCACTCTCTTCTATATGCTTCCTTGAGTCATATGTTGAAGTATGACACCTTGGTGCCCAAATGGGTGGGTCGGCCGACCCACTCATTGTGCCCATCTTTTGCATATTGTCTCCAAAAGCTATGATATTAATGATTGTGAAGTTGGGTTGTCATTTGGCCATACTTAGTTGGTTGCCCAATCTTCATATAGAGCTTCCGGACATTGAAAAGTACCTGTTCTGAGTGCCTGCAACCAAATAATGACAAGTGCATGTGGAACCAAGTTATTTGTACCTAAGTCACTATGTGTTTGGTGGTTTGCTTCCAGAAAGAATGTCTTGTTGACGGTTTTGATGGGGTAAAAACATGGTATAACTACCGTCAACATCAGGTAAAACCCTAGACTAGTATGTTTTCATGTATCCTTTTGTGTCTAAAGTTCTAATAAAAGTTGATGTTATCGACCGTCAACACTAGGCAGAAATATATAAATATAAACTAAGAACAATTCTGCAAGCGCACAGATAATTATACTATTGTACCATTTTACCTAGAGTTCTACCAAGTTGTCGACTTATATTTATACCACTGGGAAGGACTAGATAAACTATAATTCTATTATATTAATAACAACTATATACAATGAATATCGGTGTTACCGATGTCATTTTCTCTACTCATAACAGGAAGAGGTCACAAGATAATAAAGATAAGTACAGGTGATAAGTATGATCAAGCATCATAAATAATGGATAAACATCAGAGCACTTTCTAGTCATAGTAATAGCTAGCCAATAGATAAACTAAGAAATTAATATCTAAGGTAATTCTATAACTACGTCAATGAATAACTCTAATTAGTGCAATTACATCTAGCAATCATTGTTAGATTAGTCCTACATCATGATCACATTGTTGACGGTGGATAACGTCAACTTTTATTAGAACTTTAGACACCAAGGATACATGAATACACACTAGTCTAGGGTTTTAACTGATAGTTTCCACGAGTTTTGCATGTTCTGTATTTTCCAAGGGCTATTTCAGAAAAGCATAAAAGAAGGGTTAAAGAGCATGATTACCACGTAACTTAACCGCTAAGGAAACATCATCACGAGAACACTAGAAGCATCTGGAACACACCCGAGGCACCGGGACCCGAGACCCCCCAGGGTGGGGCCGGCCGGCGCCCCTTGCTAGGGTTTCGGCATACCTTCTGGAGTCTTCTTCTGCCGCCTTTGTGGAGTCATCTCGGCCCTTGTTTCAAGTCGGTTTGATCCTACGGCGCACGTGCATCCCACCGGGCTATAAATAAAGGGGCAGACCCCCCTGGAGGCATCAACCCATCATTCATTCAAGGCATCAAGTCCTCAAGCCATCAAGAGCCTCCTAGTTCATCAAGAGCCTCCTAATTCATAGTTCTAGCCTAGTTATAGTAGAGGAGTTCTAGTTCTTCGGCGGATCTGGAGCCCCGGTGTTTGTCTGGAGCACAGAGTTCGGTATAAATTCTAGTTCTTTCTCTATAATTGTATTCTTCATTATGATTACGGAAACATTGTTCTTAATATTTCATATGTTCTTGATTACAATAGTCTTTGTCTACTTTGATTATATGTCTAGTATAGTTGGTTTGATCTTATTGAATTCATGTAATTGCTCGTATTGCATTTATTCATGCGTACGATGGATAGATGATGAACGATATGTAGACGTGGTGTCAAGGTATTTTGTTTATCTGCAAGTGCACCCTGATGTGCCGGGTCGTGTGGTAGATCACGTAGGTGACAGCTGCATTGAGTCCTCTGTAGTCCACCCCCCGTATGTAGGCCAGCAGGCACGGTCGCGAAGTTGGGTGATGACTCTGTTTCACACCTTTCCTAGATGATGCCCTTTGCATGTGATCATGATATAGGATTAGTCTAACAATGATTGCTAGATGTAATTGCACTAATTAGGGTTATTCATGGATGTAGTTATAGAATTACCTTTGATATTAATTCCTTAGTTTATCCATTGGCTAGCTATTACTATGACTAGAGAAGTGCTCTGATGATTATCTTTTATTTATGATGCTTGATCATACTTATCACCTTTATCTTTATTTACCTTGTGACCTCTGCCTGTTATGAGTAGAGTAAATGATATCGGTAATGTCACTTATCCATTGTATACCATCACTAATCAATATAATAGATTGTAGTTTATCCTAGTCCTTCCCAGTGGTATAAATATAAATCGACAACCTGGTAGAACTCCCTAGGTAAAATGCTACAATGGTATAATTATCTGTCCGCTTGCAGAATTGATCTTAGTTTATATTATTTATATTTATTTCTGCCTAGTCACATAGATTAATATATGAAACCTTTATTTATTCTTAACATTATTAATTAAGGATGACAACCTAGTTCTTGCATAAGAATGTTGGTAATAGGAAAGTGGCTAGTTGCTAATGACAAGTTAATTAATTACCATTCATCTTATAATCTCGCCTCTCAAATTAAAAGTTATATAGTTATTTTTGGCAACGTTAGTAGATGTCAACACACATGTAAAGGGCATCACCTAGGTAGGATGTGAAACAGAGTCGTCATCCAACTTCGCGACCGTGCCTGCTTGCCTACATACGGGGGGTGGACTACAGAGGAATCAACGTAGCTGTCACCTATGCTAACTACCACATGACCTGGCACATCAGGGGCACTCACAGATAAACAGAATATCTAAACACCACGTCTACATATTGTTCATCATCTGCCCATCGATCGTTTGGATAAACGCTATACGAGTAATTACATGAATTCAAAAAGATCAAACCAACTATGCTAGACATATAATCAAAGTAGACAATGACCATTGTAATTAAGAACATATGAACTATTAAGAACAATGTTTCCCTAATCATAATGAAGAATACAATAATAGAGAATGAACTAGAACTATACCAAACTCCGCGCTCCAGACAGACGCCGGGGGCTCCAGATCCCTCTGAAGAACTAGAACTCCTCTACTTCTAATCTAACTAGACTAGAACTATGAACTAGAAGGCTCTTGATGAACTAGAAGGCTCTTGATGGCTTGACCGAAGACTTGATGCCTTGGATGAATAAATCGGATTCGCCTCAGGGAGGGGGTCTGCCCCTTTATTTATAGCCTGGTAGGATGAACGTGTGCCGCAGGATCAAACCGACTTAACCAAGGGCCAAGATGCATCGTAGGAGGTGATGGAGGAACATTCCAGAAGGCGAGGCCAAACCCTAGCAGAGGGGCACCGCCCCGGCCCTACCCTAGCGCCGGCCGGCCCCACCTGGCAGGGTCTGGGGCCCTGGTTGCTTCGGTGTCTTCTACATGCTTCCCGCATCCTGATACGATCGTTACCTTCACAGATAACTTTCGTGATGTTTAAGCACTTTAATCCCTCTTTTATGCTTTTCTGGGATAATCCCTGAAAAATACAGAATATGCAAAACTCATGGAAATTGTCAGTTAAAGCCCTAGACTATTGTGTATTCATGTATCCTTTTATGTCTAAAGTTCTAATAAAAGTTGACGTTATCCGCTGTCAACAATTGGCAAAGGCTTGTTTGTGTTGCAAATATATGGTGATGACATTATCTTTGGTTCAAACAATCAAGACTTTTGTGAGGAGTTTGGGAAAATGATGGCAAATGAGTTTGAGATGTCCATGATTGGAGAGTTGAGTTATTTCCTTGGTCTTCAAATCAAGCAATTGAAGAGTGGAACTTTCATAAGCTAAGGCAAATACATTAGGGACATGTTGAAGAAGTTTGGTATGCAAGATGAAAAATCCATTAGCACACCAATGGGCACAAATGGTCACCTTGATGAAGATAAGAGTGGAAATATTGTGGATCAAAAGAAGTGTCGGTCTATGATTGGAAGCTTACTCTATGTGACCGCTTCTAGGCCGGATGTGATGTTTAGTGTTTGCATGTATGCAAGGTATCAAGCTTCACCTAGAGAGAGTCATTTGAAGGGAACCAAGAGGATCTTGGGATATCTTAAGCACACACCCGATGTTGTACTTTGGTATCCTAAGGGGTCAAACTTTAAGTTGATTGGTTATTCGGACTCCGATTATGCGGGTTGCAAGATCAATAGAAAGAGCACTTCTGGCACATGCCAATTGTTGGGAAGATCACTAGTATCATGGTCATCCAAGAAGCAAAACACGGTTGCACTCTCTACCACCGAAGCCGAGTATGTTAGTGTGGGAAGTTGTTGTGCTCAATTGTTATGGATGAAGGCCACATTGAGTGATTATGGAATCAAATTCAAAAATGTGCCATTGCTATGTGATAATGAAAGCGCCATAAAGATTGCCACCAATCTGGTTCAACACTCAAGAACAAAGCATATTGATGTGAGACATCACTTCATAAGAGATCATCAATCCAAAGGTGATATTCAAGTTGAGAGTGTGGGCACCGATGATTAACTCGTCGATATTCTTACCAAGCCACTTGATGAAGCTAGGTTTTGTAAGTTGAGGAATGAACTGAACATCCTTGATTTCTCCAATATGAGTTGAGCATGCACCCCCACTATATGACTTGTCTCTACTCCGACAAAGCAAAGGTACATTGTTTGACATGGCATTCATATATCGATATGAACTTATGAAGAGCATATAGCCATACTTCTTTCTTTCTTAGGCTCATTAATGGAAAACCAAATGTTTTTAAGATCATATGCCACTACTATTGCTTCTATGCCTTGTTTGATCCTGTGGTGACATATGACTAGTTTGTGGGCTTGTGAACCTAGCATTTAACTAGAATATGAGCATTATGGTATATAATTCAACTTTATCAAGATAACCCCTAGTGGCATGAAGAAAGTTGCCAAAGGATAAACCGAGTTATATATTTGTGTAAGTAATCTAGCTAAATGCTTTAAAGAAGGAAGATAATGGAAACAATCTATGAACTTAACAAGTGGTTCCCTCCATTGATTTCAAATCATATCCTACTCATGCTACCCTTTTGTGGACTTTGATAACTGTTGGTATAAGATAACTCAAACAAATAAACACTAGAATTATCTGCAAGCGGACAGATACCGATGTAGCACTTCACCAGGGAGTATTCCAGGTATCGTTATTTATATTTTACCACAGGGAAAATGGGATGACTAGAATCTAGACTTAACCCCTGAGCTGCTATCAAGGACGGAGAAAATAGGTGATATAGGAGACTGCTAAGGCTTCTAGTTCTAATCCTCACAAGATATGATATGATTGTTCTCAAAGGGGTATTACTATAGGAATACACCAGCAAAGGGTAAATTCCTTAGTAATGGAAACCTACGATCCTACTGACGGGAGGTGGATTGTATAAGACTCAACAAGGCTAGGTCACCCTCGCGATCTACACCGATCCGGACAGTATAGGGCATTTACGAGTAAATATAATCTATGCACCACACTTAAACTATAGATAACTACCTCAATCAAGGAGCTACCAAGACTAAAGCACTCAAAAGAATCGTAAACCTTAAGAACAATAATAGCAATGTTACTCACTTGGATTAGAAGTTGAACTCCAAAGAAATCTTCAGAAACAAGCCCCAAAGAAGGACTTGAATCCGCGGGTACAAGTCGTAGAGCAGTCATCGACAGGCCGGCAACTCCCCCAACTATCTCCAGCTCTACCACTACACTACTTCTGGAACAAGAATAGCCCTAATCTAGAGAGACTACAAGGCTAATCTTCTACTTGATGCTTGGCTCTAGATCCTATCTTGGGTTTCTACTCTACTATAGATATGTCGGTGGAATTCTGAAACCCTAGATTGATTTCTCTCTGGATCTTCTTCTAAAACCCTAGGGGTCTGGGGGTCCTTATATAGGCCGATGAGATGAACCGTAGCCCTTGGATCAAACCAACTTCGATGGACGGTGTAGATTGCGTGAAATTTCGGGATGTGGGTCCACGTCGAAGCGGAGGCGAAATCGCCTCTCTGACAGGTCGGCCGACCCGGTCAGAGGGTCGGCCAACCCTCCCTCTCTGACTTGCGGGCCCTGCTTCGGCTGGCGTGTCTCTGGTGGTCTCTAGAATATTCTTGATCTCCTATCGCGGCGTAATTCAGTATTTTTCTCTGTGGTGTGGGTCGTCTTTGGCTCCTTTCCTATATAATACTTGAAAAACACAGATTCACCAAAACTCGTGGAATCCTGTCAGTTTAAACCCTATTCTAAGTGTTGGCTCTCATTTATATCCTTTTTCATGATTGGTTGAGGGTAAAATCATACAATAAATACCGTCAACAAGCTCCCCCACACTAGATCTTTGCTCGTCCCGAGTAAAGGATGGAATTAAGCAATCTTAACCTTAGGACTAGACATTAACATTTCACCATTCCTAGTCATACCTGCACTACGGGATTCATTGTGTCTACCATGAAACTTTGAGTGGTTGAAGAATAGAACAGCCAAAAATTGATCACCTTCCTCTATCAATCGAGGAGTTGGAGGTTTTTGAATATTTTTAAAAGCATAGCTTATCTTCTCCTTTCTTGTAGTACTCTCATGTCACTCATATGTAGCGGTGCTGATCCTTACCAAGGCATAGATGATGTGCCTTCTCTGTTGCCTACTTCTAAAGCTTATGTGGAGCTGAGGTAGGGGTAAAGTGAAAACATACTTGCATTGCATATATTGTAAAGTCAAAACAAGGATCCAAGGAGAAAGGTGTCATACTGTTAGATCAAGATATGCATGTGTGTGGAATATATGGTGGCTAACCTAATTCTACTATGCTATCTTTTGAGGATTTTTCTCTCTTTTTCTTCTGCAAGACAACATAGGCTATCTTTCTTTTCTTTTCTCTCTTTTTTTCAGGCGGGCATCTAAGTACCCATTGTTTTGGCATTTCGGACACTTGTCCATTTTTACCTCTCAGGTGGGCATCTTTGTACCCATTGTTTTCTCTCTTCTCACACTTTTGCATAGCCACATGCCTCTTCTCTGCATGCCTTTGAGAGATGATGACAAGAACTTTGGAGCATTTATTCGTAACTTCTTTTTATGCTTCCTCCAATATCGGAGTGAAACATTTTTCGATGGAAAGGCATATTGTTGCGTATTCCTAGTGTAGGAATAGCAGATATATGTGGAGTGTATGTGATCTTGATCTTGGGAGGATGATAAATTTCACAACAAGGGTCACTCGGTTTGACAAAACTCAAAGCAATAGCAAGTAGTAAATGTAGAAGGTTGATTCTATCCTATATTTGGCTCTGGTAGGTAAATGCTTTTACTACAAAGGAAGCATAACTATTGGTTTTAACTTTTGCAAATAAAATTCTCCAACAACTAGATATCAAGAATCAGGCTTTCATTATTCTTACTATCTCGTATTCCACAACAACTTAAGCAACATGGGGTCCCTATTTTAAGTTCCCAACAGCAGCAAGACTTCCAGAAAAAGTGTTATGCATGTATATCCTTAAGTTAAGGCTACTCAGGTTAATCCTTTCATGTTTTAAAGTTGCTTAATCATAGGATTTTCAATTCAGTGCAAAACAGCGAGCGGCGTACGAGAAAATAGGAAGTTCAGGGTACATACCTGACCGTGAACGAAGCTCGCAGCGAGGCGATGCTTGGGCAGGTCGGGCGACCTAGGGTAGGGGTCGGCCGACCCCTCCTGGTGGCCATTCGTACCCCGTCTTGTCGTGTGTGATCTGTGCGTTGGTTGCTTCTGTTTTGGTGTACTTTCATCTTCGGTGTTCGTCGTTCTATCATGTGCTCCTCCCCCACACTTGTTTCCCATTTTCCTTTATGCATAACAAAGTGGAGACAAGCACAAATATATCCAAGCGAGATAATATTGACTCAACTGACTTTTATTAATAGGACACTTTTATTACACAAGACTTTCAAACTAAAACAAACTAAGCAAACTTAAGCGAACTAATCGAGCTAAGCTAACTAAACGAACTAAGGGGTGCCCTATGGATAACTCTAATACTTCCTAGGATTGGTCTGGGAGAAAAGCTCAAATTTGATCTCTAATTCCCTTTGCTTCCCTTCCTTCAGATCAATCTTAAGATTGGTATTAGCTAAAGTTCTAGCAAGGAGCCTATTCTGATTCTTCATGATCTCCATCTCATGTCTCATCTGGGCCATCTGCTACTGGAGCTCTGCCGTGGTGACCTTGGAACGCTTCCGCGGAGGTTGCTCTCCATGTGATGCTTCCTTGGGTGGCACGAACTTGACTTTGGCCAGGTCAGCACGGACTCCGTCGAAGGTTGGGCGAGTGGTGTACTTGGCACATGCAACATGGCCGTTCTTGTCGAGCTTCACCTTCGTCAACGTCTCATTTGGCTTTGGTGGCAGGAGCTTGACATCCTTCGGGAGCTTGACGATCGGTTCCTTCCGTGGCGCGTCCTTCAGGTAGAGGGTCTCTGGCGCTGATGGAAGGGCTGATCTAGCACAAGCACAAAAGGATTGCTCATGCTTGCAAGGCTGGTTGGGCGGAGCAATGGCGAGAGGCCTGGCTGGGATGATGGCTTGAGAGTTGTCGGTGGGAACCTTGCTGGGATCCATCCCGTAGGGGATGATCTTGTTGTCGGCCATGCGAGTTTTTGAGGAGAGCTCGTAGGCACGAGGAAGAGGATGGGTTGGATGAGATGAGATGGGAGGCTTAGTAGGGGCTAGTTATATAGTTGTCTAGTGAGCACTAGGGTTCTAAAATTTTCCCTACGAGCTTACGGCGGCGGCAGATGACTTAACAAAAACGAAAGTTGGAAAATATGCGAGAAGAGACCCAAAGGATCACGTCACGAAAAGGCGGAGGAGAATGGAGTTGTAGGGGGTCGGCTGACCTGCTAGTGGGGTCGGGCGACCTGCCCCTGTGTCCATTTGGCTCCGGTCTCTTCGTGCGGCTTTCTCGTGATATTTAGTTTCCAAAAATCTGACTTTCCCGTGCGGGAAGGCAAAAGGAAGGCTTAGGCCCTAATACACTTAGTAAATTAATAAATTCAATAACATCTATTTCCTTTGGGTCTTTAATTGGTTCCAGAAAGAGTTTGAGGCAGTGACCATTTACCTTGAATAACGTACCTTCATCGGTTTGAAGTGTGACCGCTCCATGGGACGAAGTGTTGATCACCTTGAATGGTCCTTCCCATTTGCTTCATAGCTTTCTGTGACCGAATAACTTCATCCTGGAATTAAAAAGTAATACCTGATCTCTGGGTGCGAAGTCCTTCTTCTTCAACCTTTTGTCATGCCATCTCTTGATTCTCTCTTGGAGTTGTGATATGCTTTCTCACGCCATTCATCTAGTTCAGAGATTTGTATCTATCTTTTAATTCCTGCAGCATTCAGATCCATATTCGATCTCTTGATTGCCCAGTGAGCCTTGAATTCAAGCTCTACTGGAAAGTGACAGATGTTTCCATGAACAAGCTGGTATGGTGACATTCCAAATGGTGTTTTGTAGGCTGTTCTGTAAGCCCACAGTGCTTATGGTAATCTGTCTTTCCAGGCTGTTCCTATTTTGTTGACTGTCTTCTGCAGAATGTTCTTGATCTGCTTGTTTGATGTCTCTGCTTGCCCACTTGTCTGAGGATGGTATGGAGTGGCAATGTTGTGACGGAACCCTCTTTTTGCTAAATATAGTTGGAATCTCTTGTCGATGAAGTGGGTTCCTCCGTCATTGATTACCATTCTTGGAGTACCAAATCTTGAAAATATTATCTCTTCGAACATCCTCTTTGAGCTTCTGGAATCTACAGCTTTGCATGGCATAGCTTCTACCCATTTTGAGATGTAGTCTACTGCCACCAAAATGTACTCACACTGCTATGAGGATGGAAATGGCCCCATATAGTCGATTTCCCAGACATCGAAGAGCTCTACTTGGAGGTTGTTGATGAGTGGCATGGCATCTCTTGAATTGATATTTCCATGTCGTTGGCATGCCCCACACCTCTGGATAAAACTTTTCGTGTCATCATACATGGTGCGCCAAAAGAATCCACTTTGCCAAATCTTTGCATGTGTGCGAAATGCGCCATAGTGACCTCCATATGGTGATGAGTGGCATCTTTCAATGATCTTGATCCCCTCTTCTGCTGGTACACATCTCCAGAGTAGTGCATCTGAACGTATCCTGAAGAGGTATGGTGGGTCTCACATGTGCTTTTGTCCTCCCCAGGTGTGCAACCAAAAATTCACAATATTTGCGTACCAGGGGTCGGATCGGGTGATCCGATAGAGCATGTCGTCCCTCATCGAGTCGTTGATGGGTATTTCCTGCATATTCTCAAAATGCATTCTAGACAAGTGATCTGCTATAGAGTTTTCTACTCTCTTTTTATCTTTTATTTCTATGTCAAATTCTTGGAGTAGCAAAATCCATCTTATCAATCTAGGTTTAGCATCTTTCTTAGTGAGCAAGTATTTCAAAGCAGCATGATCGGTATAAACAATCACCTTAGCTCCAACTAAGTAAGATCTAAACTTATCAATAGCAAAAACAACAGTCAGGAGTTCTTTTTCAATTGTTGCATAATTAAGTTGTGGTCCTGTTAGAGTTTTGCTAGCATAAGCAATAGCATGATGCTTTCTATCTTTAGTTTGTCCCAAAACTGCCCCCACAGCATAATCACTAGCATCACACATAATTTCAAAAGGTAAAGACCAATCAGGGGTTTGAATGATTGGTGCAGAGATGAGTGCTTGCTTAAGGGTGTTAAAAGATTTCATACATGCATCATCAAAGTCAAAGGGAGCATCCATGGCTAGCAAGTTTGTAAGAGGTCTAGCAATATGTGAAAAGTTTTGTATAAAGCGTCTATAAAAGCCAGCATGACCAAGAAAACTTCTAATCCCTTTAACATTAATAGGTGGAGGTAGTTGTTCAATCACTTCAATTTTAACTCTGTCTACCTCTATCCCTCTTTCAGACACTAGGTGCCCTAGCACTATTCCTTCTCTAACCATAAAATGACATTTTTCGAATTAAGGACTAAATGCTTTTCTTCACATCTTTGCAAAACCTTGTCTAAATTTTCAAGATAGTCATCAAAAGCTTTTCCATAAACAGAAAATTTATCCATGAAAACTTCCATGATTTCTTCAATCATATCGGAAAAAATAGACATCATGCATCTTTGAAAAGAAGCTGGTGCATTACACAATCCAAAGGACATCCTACGGTAGGCATAGGTTCCATAAGGACAGGTAAAGGCGGTTTTGCTCTGATCATCAGGGTGGATACGAATTTGATGATATCCAGAATATCCATCAAGGAAGCAAAAGAAAGAGTGGTTTGCCAATCACTCTAACATCTCATCGATGAAGGGCAAAGGGAAGTGATCTTTCCTTGTTGCCTTGTTGAGTTTTCTATAATCTATGCACATCCGCCATCCAGTGACGGTTCTCTGAGGGATTAACTTATTCTTGTCATTCTTGACAGCTGTCATGCCTCCCTTTTTAGGCACAACTTGGACTGGGCTTACCCACTCACTATACGGCACAGGATAAATAATCCCGGCGTGCAATACTTTCTCGCTTGTGCACGATCAGCCCTTCTACTTGAAGGACGCACCACGGAAGGAACCAATCATCAAGCTTCCAAAGGATGTCAAGCTCCTGCCGCTGAAGCCCAACGAGACGCTGATGAAGGTGAAGCTCGACAAGGATGGCCATGTCATGTCACATGTGCCAAGTACACCTCTCGTCCCACCTTCGACGGAGTCCGCGCCAATCCGACCAAGGTCAAGTACGTGCCACCCAAGGATGCACCAAGGAGGGAGCAACCTCCATAGAAGCGCTCCAAGGTTACCATGGCAGATCTTTAGCAGCAGATGGCCGAGGTCACTAACAGGATGAAGACAATGGAAGATCAGAATAGACTCCATGCTAGATCCTTCACCAATACTAACAATAAGGATTGAACTGAAGGAAGGAAAGCATAGCGAGTTAGAGATAAAGTTTGAGCTCTTCTCTTAGAACAATTCTAGGAAGTATTAGAGTTATGTGTTAGGGCACCCCTTAGTTCGCTTTAGTTCGCATTAGTTTTCTTAGTTCGTTTTAGTTCGAAAGTCTTAATTTCCCTTGTGTAATAAAGAGCCCTATTAATTAAAGATAGTTTGAGTCAATCCCGCTTGGATATATCTGTGCTTGTCTCCACTTTGTTGTCTGTTGGTATAAATTAACTGCACCCTACTAAATATTACTACTATCAGATTATCCGCAAGCGCACAGATGTAATACCGATGTAGCACTTCACCCGGAGGTTTTAAATATCGAATCCACAAGGAACAGTAGGTGATAGTGACCAAGCTGATGAACTTAACCCTACAATTAGGCTAGATAATATCAAGAAAGAGGAAATAGCTAATGATTATCTAGTTCTAACAACCGGTAAGCTTTGAATAATATCGTTCTAACTGGGCAGTGAAATAAATAAGAGTGGAAATCAGAGTTCCCTCCTACCAAACACTTATACACCTATCGATCCTATCAACGGGAAGTGGACTACAGAGGAATCAACGTAGCTATCACCTACGCTAACTACCACTATCCGGCCAATCAGGGGACATTCACAAGTAAACCTAGCCCAGGCACCACGCCTACACTACGAAATACTACTTCAATCAAATAATGACCAAGATCAAAGCACTCAATATGAGTTGCAAACTTAAGAATGAATAAGAACAAATGCTTACTTGAATTAGAAGTTAAATACAAAAGTACCTCAGAACGCAGCTCTGGGAGAGGAAGCCGAATCCCGAAGAATACAGCTACGGAGAAGCGCCGACAGGCCGAAACTCCTCCAGAACTCTACTCCTCTACTCTATCTCTCTACTTCTCTAAACAAGACTAGATCTAGAAGAACTAGTCTCTCCTAATTGCTACATCTAACCCTAACTGGAGATATTGAATTGAAGCTCAGGAATAGGGATGCCTCTAGGGGGGTCTGCCCCTTTATTCATAGCCCGGTGGGATGAATACACGTCGTTGCATCAAACCAACTTAACCAAGGGCCGAGATGCATCGTGGGAGGCGGTGGAAGAATACTCCAGAAGGCAGGTGGCAAACCCTAGGGGGAGGCACCGCCCGGCCCCCCTAGGGCCGGCCGGCCCCACCTTGACAGGTGTGGGTCCCCGTTTGCTTCGGGTGTATTCCAGAGCCTTCTAGTGTTCCGATGACGATGTTTCCTTCGCGGTTAAGTTTTGTGTCTTTTACGCACTTTAATCCCTCTTTTACGCTTTTCTGGAATACTCCCTGGAAAATACAAAATTTGCAAAACTCATGGAAATTGTCAGTTAAAACCCTAGACTAGTGTGTATTCATGTGTCCTTTCATGTCTAAAGTTCTAATAAAAGTTGACGTTATCGACCGTCAGCAACTCCCCCAAGCGTACCTTTTGCCAGGCCCTTGGCAAACAAACTAAGCCTAATTACTAATGTATTTGGATTAGGAGTTGCTACAATGCTTTCATTCTTTCCAAGTACACATGCTTTCAAACAGATATTCTCCTCTAGATTAGACAATAACTGCTCTAACCTTCAGACTTACTCATTGTACCTTTAACTATGGAGCTTCTCAGCTTTTGCATAAGTCTTGAGCAATCGAAAGATAGAACAATCAAGTCAAGCACTATGTCTCAAATTCTTCACGGCACTAGTATTTTGGAGTTTTGCAAGTTTTCAAAATAAAACTCAGAGCTTAATTGTATGACACCTCAAGTCTCTCAATATATGTAGTATTTGTGGATCTTACTTAAGGCATCAATGTTATGCCTTCCTATAAGAGTGGCAAAAACAAGGTTTAAGCATACTTGCAATTCATATATTGTAAAGTCAAATAATAGATCCACAGAGAGTCAAGTCATACAATCAAACCAAGATGTGCATGTGTATGGAATATGGTGGATGGGTGTATATAAGGTGGCTAATCATAATTCTAGTTTGCTCTTTAGAAATAGATCTCTCTCTTGGAATTTAGAACTTTTCGGGAAAATATGGGCTATCTTTATTTTCTTTTTCTTCTTTTCTTTCTCTTTTTTTCATAGGGAGGCGGGCATCTCAGTACCCATTGTTTTTATTGCTGGGACACTTGTCCATCTTTTACTCCCTTCTCTCTCTTTTTTTAATATTTTTGCATAGCCACATGCATCCTTTGAATATAAATAATTGGAGAGGTAATGATAAGAACTTAGAGCAATTAAACAAGGGCTGTCCTATAGGGTATATTTTTGTTTGTTCACTCCCAGTGTAGGAGAAAACATTTTTAGGGTGGATCTGGATGAAAGTGGAAAATGATTGCGCTTACTCCCAGAGTAGGAGTAATGCATATGTGGGTGGAGTGTATAAGTGATTTTGATTTTAAAAGCATGACAAGGCTCTCATAAGGTATACAGCAAAGGTTGACTAAACTCAATGCAAAGCAAGCAGCATAAATGTGCAAAGGTTTTCCTATCTCTAAATATATCATATATGGCTTTGGTAGGAATCCACACTTTGTCATACAAGAGCTCATCATGTAAGATTTTAAATTTAAAATAAATCTCCAGAACTTAGTAATGTTAGGAATAAGATAAATAGCAGCTCAACCTTCATGTATCATATCAATCAATCACCTAGACTTAGCTCAAGCATATGCCTCCACAAGTTTCAGGTTCAGAGTGAATTCTTAAGTCAAAATAGTAATATCTAAAACTCGGGAGAATTTAATGTTGAAAACTAGGCACTTGAAAGGAATTACGGCAGAGCAACTATTCATCATCTCCAAGACAAAATTTTAATGTTCTCCAGTTTTTATTTGACTCTAACCTAGACTGACTATAGACACACTCTAAGACCAGTCTAATGTATAGCTAAGTTTTTAGTTTTCAAATTTTATCTTACTAGCTAACTCACGCAAAAAAAGCGATATGGTACAATAATAATAAGGTAGGAAACTTATTCTTAGCTGGATTTTAAATGGAGGGTGCCATCCCCCAAGCTGGATGTTTGACAGGGTCTTTGATATTGAAAATTGAGTTATCCTTCTGGGACCAAGTGTATCAGCAGTGTAAGGGCGTCAGGTTGACTAGCTCTTTGATCTTGTATTTTCCTGTGAAACTCAATTGCCAACAAAAATACCAAATCTCATGGAGAGAGGTTAGGTTTAGTACCACTCCATAGTAAGTGATTGATTTTATATTTCCAACAGAAGTTTTCTAATTGGGTGGACCTTCATGTGCCCACATATTTTTGGGTTTTTTAGATTTTCTTATGGTATTATGGTGAACCTTCATGTGTTCACATATTTTTGATATTTTATGACTTTATAAAACAGACTCAGTAATCGCATAGGTATAATTACCTGATAACTAGGGGATGCTCCTCCCCCAAACTAGATGTTTACATTAACTGGTGTTGATGATCTTTAGAATGGGCTTACCAGCAGCAGTCTGGTGGGCGCCACTGATGGACTCACTCCTTCGTAATAATGTTACCCTGCATAATTGTACTCCAACAAGAAAACCAAAACTCGAGGCTCGAATGTGATAAGGAGTTAGCGGTCAGCCAATAAGTAATTGATTATTCTTTTGAGTTGATTTTAAATTGATAGGTTCTAGCAGGATTCTCTTTTTAGGATTTTCTAATTTTTTTATGCAGAAATCAAATGTGTATGCATGATATATATATATATTTTTATTTTTATGCCACCACAGAGAATATTTATTCTCATGGGGCTTAGGATTTTCATAATACAAGAAAGTAAATACAGATGCTATAATCATTTTTTATGCCACCACAGTAAATACTCCTACAGGGTTACCATAAGTTTATTCACGTGGGGCTTTAATGTTTTATGATGCAGTGAATGAGGCAATAAACATTTTTTATTTTATTTTTTCCTTTTTTATATGCATAAAGATGAATATGCTAAAGTGAAATTACTAATGTAGATAGAAATACTAATTAATTAGATAACTACCATGTTACCTTATGGCAAAGGTGCGGGATTTAAAGTCAACCGTTATGACTTTTTCTTCCACTCTTGTGTATCTCTCCGTTTTAGGGATGGAGGTCTTGATGGTTGCACCCCTTGTGATGATGATGCCACTTTTATCCTTTGTTTGGCCAGCAGGTTGGAGTAAAGCATTAGTAGTTGGATCTGGCAGCATCTTACTCAGTGTGCATGTTCACCGAACTTTCACTTGTAGAATTTTGGGAACCAATAAACTTTGGTCGAAGTGTTGTCCTGTTTGCAAAACCAAGGTAGAGATCAAGTGCATGGGTTCTGCTGGTGGAAAAACACCAACAGAACTGAATCTATCTCTTTATTTTCTCTATCCTTAGGCACATTGAAAAGACGAAATAGGTGTTGCATAATTTGTTTACTTATGACATGAGTGGTAAGATTAGAATATTAAGCATTTATGTTGCATTTAAGTTCATATGGCAGAAAAGATTTAAATTGCTTAACCAATGGAAGGGTTGTCCATATCTACATAATATATAAGTTTTCACATGAATATGACTATCATCTTCCAAAGATAGAATACAATGTTTAGCACATTTGGTTAAGACTGAGATCAAAAGAATGATGCCATGAACAATCTTAAAGGAAAATGCATGTTGAGTTAATTAGTTAATCCATTAAAGCTGTAACTCTAGCATGTTTGCATCTTCATTTATGTGCATACCAAGATCAAGAGGAGAATAGTGACCACTTACCTTAAAATATTACCTTCATTATAGAACGTGATGGCACTAAGTAATGAAGGGTAGATGACTGGTGGTCATTTCCTTCTCTTGCATCTTGAGTTATTCATGAGCATCTTGTCTCTTTATTGCTTATCCCCTTTGCCATCTTTTGCTTCTTTGATTTTATGACACCTTATCAGTCCATTCATTATTATGCCTGCAACAGATTAGTGGACAACACATACCCGAAGGAATGTACAATTTTGGAACATAGGTTGTTTGTCCATAATTTTGTCATGTTCCATCTATGCTACTAAGAAGATAGGGTTGATATTACGTTAGCATAGATCATGTTCTATACAGGCATGGCTTGAGGTAAAGTAACTTGCAGCAGAAAATGAAGTGAATGAATCATTAATACTCACAGTTCTTCCATTCATGATGAATGAGCTGTGTCTTCCTTTGCAAAGTTATTGAAGTTCAGCATGTACCCTGTCTTATCTTTGATTTGAATTTATCTCGTGACTTACCCAAATTAATTGTGAAAGTTTCCTACAGGGGTTAGTCCAATAAAATATCCAATGTCTACTACAGCATACGAGCGGCTCAAAAATCAACCTAGATACCACGTCTAATTTGACTTAGGAAGGCATTTTAACCTAAGCACCACGCTTAATTCAAAAAGCCTTTTGAAAATAAGACCACCACTCCTAAACTAAGCACTGTGATTCATTTAAGAGATGTATGAAAGTACTTCAAAGCCTAAAATATACAATAGCAAATAAAGGTAGCATGAAAGTATTATAGAGCGTTATTCAAACAGAGATGAAAGAGCTTGATTATTAATTAACAATTTGAACATGGATTAAAAGGGTAGAGACAACCAATATTAGCAACATAAGATTCTCTAAATAAGCCCATTCCCCCAAGCTTGAATTTTGCAAAGCAAAGTTAAGTTTGGATAGATTAATGTTGCATGATAATTGGTTGGACATACCTGATGATGTCATCCTTCTGCTTCAAGCCTGGAATGGTTAGTGACAAAAATACCCGAGGGAATATTTTTATAATTTTAATTCTATGCTCAATTCAAAAGGGCATTATAGTAAAATTAAATGTGCAAGCTCAATTCATTTTTCAAGAGTGGTTATTTTGGGACACAAATCGTTCTTGGAAAACCTTTGTTTATGGGGTGGTTTCCTCTAGAACACGAGTCTTTGTGCACCTATATCAAGATTACAACGAGATCTACAATATTTATGATAAACATATGCATCTACAACCACCCTTTCAAAAAAATTTATGAACAGGTAGAATGAGCGGGTTGAAGATCTCGTGTGTGATAATGTTACAGAGACCAATTGATCTAGGAGATTTCTCATATGAGCATGGATTCGATGACGTGTAAATGAAATAATTCCCATGCTCATCGATATGATCTCCATTTTCAAACTCTGTTGACACTTCTTAGCGCAACCACCAGTGACAGGGTGTTAGGCTATATCTGATAACGGCGCCAGAAGTGCCCTGAGGGTATTTCTTATGTCTATTGGATAATTCCGTAAGCGCACAGAATATACCGCTGTAGCACTTCACTCGGGAGTATTCCAAGGTATCATTACTTATTTTTATCCCAAGGGAAAGTGGTTGCTAGGAATAATTAATAAAAAGAGAGAGATCCTTAAGTCTATAGCAACTTAGTATCAACTAGTGACAGGGGGTAAATCGATATTTAGAGGAAAGGGTAATGACACCAAGACACAATAAGGTTTTAGGATAACTAAAGATAACTAGTAGAGTATAGTTAGGTGGGAGGACAACGAGTGAGTATAAGACTCCTATGACACTTACTTTACTCTTGTGAACTATCTTATCAAATGGATGAATTATACTAAGACAGCTACCTTACTTTCGGTATGAAGGGGATAGGCGAGACAGTAGGGGATATAACCTCTACCCGAAGCGGCTATTCTCTTATGGGAGTCTACCTTTTAAAAACTTGCCTAAAACATGTGGAGGGATACTAAGACTAGACAGGGCTGTCACCACCTGCTAGCACCCACAAAAAATCCATGCGACAAGTGGCATTCAAAGGCAAGATCTAGTCTAAGCACCACGCTTATACTAAGCCTTACTACTCTAGTTGCGTACCAAAAACTAAAGCACCCTATGACAGGCGATGAACTACACACGTGAGCTGGTTACAGGATCACTATCTAATATAACTCAACTATAAGTTAATACAAAACACAACAATACTATAAAGAATAGTAATGCACTAAGTAGAGACTTAGTAAAGTAAAGTAAAGATAATATATTGATAAAGGTAAAGTCTTACAGAAGGAAAGGTACAAAAGCTATACCAGACTCTCCAGCAGACGACTCCGGAGACTCCGAGCGTAGCTCGACTCGACTCTAACTCCCACACTAGACTAATACTACTACTACTACTAAAGAGTGAAACTTCTCTTGTCTCTTATGGCTCATGTGTATCTTGGGTGTCTTGAAGAGGGTGATGGCTGCCTCTATTTATAGGGGAGAGTTGAGGGGCGCCACGTCAGCGATCCGCGTGCTCCATGCCTCTCCACCCTTGGATAAACCGCCTTGGAACCGCCTTAAGATGGACGACCGTGGTGATTTCAGCACATGGGAAACATGCTGAGGGTCGGTGGAGAAAGTCGGTGGCCGGGGCCCACCTAGGGCGGTTCGGCTGACCCCTATAAAAGGTGGGGCCCGGCCAGGTGTGGTCCCCACCAGTCATAGGGTGCCCTCCTGTGCTGGTTCTGTCTTGATTGTGTTGTTTCATGCCTTAATCCGTGTGCCTTGATTCTCCACCGTTGAATGAAAACACATGTTGATCTGATGGATGAAATGATCTTGGTGGAATGTCCCACGGATCGTGCCACGTCACTAGAGCCAAGTGGGCCCCATGGTGGGGTTCGGCCGACCTACACATGGGCCCACCTCAGGATCTACTCTCTTCCATTTGATGTTGTATGCATTGTGTTGGAATGTGGTGGCCTGGGGCAACCAAACATGGTTTGGCTGAACCACATAGGTGGCCTCTAGCTACTCACTTTTGCACTGTTTTGGTCTTCCCTGCATTCACAAGCTAAGAATACAAGTGGAACTAATTATTGATAAAATATGTTCATGATATGTTTATTCTCCCTTGAATCTGAGGCCTGCTGACGGTGTTTGAATGTGGATTTTTATGGTATATCCACCGTCAACAAGATCCCCTAGGCTTAACCTTTGCTCGTCCCGAGCAAATAATTAAACTTAGCCTCGGTGGATCAGGAGTTGCTACAATGTTCATATTTCAATAATACCATGTGCATAACAAAATACTTCTCTTTTGAATGGAAAAATTGGCTATAAAAATTCACCCATTTTACCTTAGTCCTTTATGGGGCTAATGACCTTTCCTTTGCCTTAGGTGGTTGAGAGACAGAACAGTTTAACTTGAGCACTACTTTTCTCATTCTTTGCAAGTTTCATACTGGAGGTTTTAGCAATGTTTTGCAAAAAACAACTTAATGTTCCTCATATGGTTCTCTCATGTCGCTCAAATGGTATATGATTCCTTACCAAGGCACAAAGTAAATGTTGCCTTCTCTTTATTATCCTACTTGTAAAATTGGCTTATGTGGAGCTTAAGGTAGGAATTGCATACTTACTTTGCATATGTTGTAGAGTCAAAGCTTGGATCCAAAGAGAGAAGTGTCATGCCCTTAGATCAAGATGTGCAAGTGTGTGGAAAACATGAACTATAATGCTCCTCTATTTTAACATTGTATCTCTCTCTAAATTTTTCGAGACATTGGCTATCATTTTTTTCCTTTATTTATTCATGAGCCTAGACTTGCTCATTATGTTTTTTTTCTTTCTATGGACTCTCTTGTGTCCATCTTTCTTTCCTTTTTCTTTTCATTTTGCATAGCCTTTTTGTCTCTTCTACCATAATAACTAAGAGAGATTTTCTATGACTTTAACACATGGAGCATTTATTTGGTGGAAATGGAAGGCATGTGGTTGCGTACTTTCAGTGTAGAAGCAACATGTATATATACGTGATCTTGATCTTGGGAGCATGATAAGTCTCTCAATAAGGGTCAACAAGACTTGACAACACTCAATACAAAGCAAATAGCTTATGTGAAAGGTTTTAGACATGTATACCATATATGGTTGTGGTAGGAATTTATCACCATTGAGGAACAATAAGATTTTGATTGATTAAGAAATAAATCTCGAGTAATCATGCATGCTTCGAACAATATTATAGTAGCTCTTGTTTCACTATATCATATCTCACAACAACTTAGACTTAGTTCTAGCACTTAGCATCCATAAAGTTTTCAGGTTCATGATGATTTAAATGAGCCAAGTAATCCATACTCAAAGAAATACTAAGTTGTAAATTAGGCATTAAAGAAACATTAACAGACCAACTATTCATCATTTCCATGAGGAAGATAAACATTCATGAGACATATGGGAATAAGGAAAATATTTTTGGTATTTTTATCTTATGTATTTTTTAAAAAAATGCAATAAATTAAAATAATGTAAATAGCTAGGATAGATTGCTTACCTTGGTGGGCGAGAGGATCTCCCCCAAGCTTGTCCTTTTGCTCATTGTGGTGGCGGATAGTATTGGAACCATCCCGCCCAACGTTGTGCTTCTTCGTCTTGGATAGCTTGCAATAGTTGGGCATTTTGTTGTGCCATACTCAGAGTTGCATCTTTCTCAACTTGCATTGCGCCCATGTCGTTGATGAGTTGATCCATTTCCGATCCTTGGCTTCGACTACCCCTCGCCCGTGCGGACGGACGGGGAGTGCGCACTCTTGGAGTGTGTTGTTGAGGCCGTTCCGTGAACCTTGAAATGTCCATGGAACTTGCCTCATCGCCTTCTTCTTTGTATCTTCCTGCAGCTCGTGATGTGCCACCTTGCTCAAATTGAGCGGCTTGTGACATGCTCCATGTCACCCTTCTTGATCCTGCAATATTTTGGTTTCTTGCCTCTCGGTCCCAATTTATGGTTAGTGTGCACAGCGCATACAACCGATGCCTCTCACATGGGAGAGAGATTTCGGCTGTACGGCCGAGATAAATCATTTTTAGATCACCATTTTCATCTCTTTTTAGAACTTGAGCACTTATGAAGAAATCTTCGGTTACAATATCTCTAGGAGAAGCAATATATTGGAAGTAATGTTTTCCATCTAGCAAGTCCATTGTTTCAACAATGCGAGTGATAAAAGAAGTAAAGAATATGGGCTCGCTTCTATGGAAAATACCAAGCCAAAAGTGGACTAACATCTTAGCAGGTGAAACTTTTATTTTCTTCGTCATGGCATAGAGCAGTCTTAATTCATCATTGTAAAGAAATTGCACATTGGAGCCAGGAAGAAAAGTTATGGCCATCCAACAGTGGATCAAGCGCAAAGTGGGATTATAGATTTCATCGGTTTTAGGATCAGAGCAATCAATGGACCCAGTTATCGCTTTCCAAAATTTAGCTTTATCAAATCTTCTTGTGGCATTTACTAGATCTAGATGACAATTGTTATCAAAACCATGTGCCATACTAAAAACTCCCCAAGTTAAATTATACTCATGGTTGAACATGCGAAAGTAGACATTATTATCAGTGGCTTGTAAAGAGCATAGAAATTCAATGGTGAGTTTTTTGATTCCAAGTTCTTACACTTCCCAAAAGCTTCCCCACCCGATTGTATTGAAAACAGTGTTAAATTTTGCGGTCATACCTGTGTTGTCCAAAAGGACAGAGTCGATGATGCCGGTATGTTCATAACCGCGGTGTCGGATGGAGAGGTACTTTTGGTACTCTTCTTGGTTCAACATGAGGCCGCTCTCGGGGTCGAACGTCCTCTTGAAAGGCACTCCAAAGCTTCGTCTTGGTGGGGCTTATCTTCCTTCATCTTCATCACGGCGGGGTCGTCGGGAGGAACTCCCTATGACACTCTTGGCCTTCTTGAGTGCGGAGGAGAACTTCTTCATCCTGCAGCAATGAGATCACACAAGAACACACTACAACAATAGGGATTAACGTTAGCGTTAGCGTTAGCTATCCCACTGCTAGTAGTCCTTGCGGGGTATGGTTACCTCCACAAATAAGATATTGAGAGCAAAGATTAGAGTAAGACAAGCTTCTACTACTACAATATTTTTTTAGGTTTTTGGTTTGAGTGGCTAACTACAACTAAACTTGAGAAAGAACTTGCTCAAATAGAGAGAAGAAGGGAGATTCTGTGCTCGAAAGATTTCAGCTGGTTTGGGTGTGGGATTGAGCACACAATGCAAGGGTATTTATAAGGGAAGAAGGGCTGGTGGCCAGGCCACAAAGACCAGTTTGGCCGACCCCCTGGCCTGCTCAGCTTTGGTTTCTCCTTTGGACAGGGAATCTATTTGAATTCAAACTCACCCTTGCTGACAGCTCTTTATTGATGGGTCGGCCGAACCCCTTATGACATGATCAGAGTTGCTTTTGCCTTTGGACAGGGAATTTATTTGAATTCAAACACAACTCTGCAGACATGTCTCTAATCATGGGTCGGCCGAACCCCTTATGACAGGTTCAGTGTTGCTTTTACCTTTGTACAGGGAATCTATTTGAATTCAAACACCACTTTGTTGAGGGGCACCAAAACATGGTTCGGCCAAACCAGGCCTTGTACCCTTTTCAGCTTTAAACAGTATGTTTCACTTTATACAGCAAAGCAGATACTAATGGTGGACCAAAAGCTTTGAAATTTTCAGAGATTCTCTTGCCTAGTGTTTTCTGAAGGTAAAAGGTTATGACAAAAGTGGGGACATGTTTAAAGTGATTCTCAGGGACCATGGGAACACTAATGCATGCCAAAGTGTCCACTTTTCATGACCAAAGGTTGTCGGCCAAATTCAAAAGGAGATGGTGCTCAAAATTTAGGAGGTGAATCACTACACCAGGCCAACACCACCAGAGGTGGGTGGGCCCCATGGTGGGGTCGGCCGATCCCACCTAGGTGATCCCACCACCTCAGGTGTGAGCACTACTGTTCATTCTCATGTTTTATTAATTTAAGTATTTTATTTTGTCGAAATAAATTATTGCAAAATTTAAATATGAAATGCAATGAAGAAAATACAAAAATTGAAATGCAGGAATTAAATATGAGATAAATACTGATTTACCTTACCAGCAAGGGCTCCATGTTTTAGGTCCGTAGAGCAGGACCACTCCGTTTCGGGTTCATTCTTCGGGTGCTTCGGTTGGTCCCGGAGATGGAGATCATGATGATCGCACCTCTTTCTTCCGCCATTCCTTCTTGGTTGATGCTTGTGATTCAGCGGAGTCAGCCTTGTTTACCACCTCAGCCTTACTTACCAGTTCGGCCTTTTTGGCCTTTGGCGGTTGCATCTTTCGGTGGGGTGCATATTGTGGCTTGTTTCTCCACAGGTTCTTCCTTGCCTGTTGCATTGATTTATAACCATTGAAAGGACATTTGATTCTCTTACCTGAGAGTTGGAAGTGGACTTGGCCAGAAACCACGTAGATGATGGCATTCACGGTGTTGAGGAACGGCCTTCCCAGGATAATGGGGACATCGTCATGGGCCCCCATGTCAAGAATGATGAAGTCGGCGGGGATGTATTCGTCTTAAACTTTGACAAGGATGTCCCTTGCCAATCCCTCAGGGAACCGAATGGATTGATCGTCCATCTGCAATTTGACAAAAGTGGGGTACAAAGGTCTCCCTAGCAAATTCTAATACATTACCTTGGACATGATGTTCACCCCAGATCCAAGGTCGCAAAAGGCGTTGTTGAAGGTGGGTGGCCCAATCTCGCAGGTGATGGTAGGATGGCCGGGGTCACTCTTATTGGCCATGAATGGCGGATCAAGAAGGCAACCCAGGTTTTGCCTAACCGGAGGCTTACCAAGCCTTGTGGAAATTAACTTGACACCCTCAATTGGTTCCTCAGGTTTCCCTAAGATCTTACCTTGTTCGAAGGATGGGACAGCTGCTGCTATTTGAGCTAATTGGGTTTCTAGCATTTTATTAAAGCTCAATTGATTTTTCATAGCAGTGTTAAAGCTATCCATTTTCTTACTAAGATTTTCAAGAATCTTATCATTAGCCATTATTTTATTGTTTATACTATCATTAATTTTAGATTGGCCTAAGACAAGATCTTTAAGAGAAGGTTGGTTACCATAAGAACTATTAAAATTATTGTTGTAACCATTACCTTGGTTTCATTGGTAGAAGGGGCGCGAGTTCCATCCTCCTTGTTGCTAGGGTCGATACCCATTGTTGTTGTTTTTGTTGATGAAGCTCACTTCCTCCTTCGTCTCAGGACAGTTGTTGCCCGAGTGATCTTCTCCACCACATACCTCGCACCATGGATCGGCTTCGATTGCTCGTGCGGTGGCAGTGGTTCGAATGGCCTCTTGTTCCTTTTTGGAACCTTCCTCAATCTTTTTCATCGAGAGGTCCATTTTTGCTGAGAGCATGTCCACCTCATGAACGGTGTGCATACCCCTTTTCTTGGGCTGGAGATGCTCCTCATTCCATCCTTGGTTGAAAATCATCTTTTCAATGAGGTCTTTGGCGTCCTTGACATTGTGTTGCAGGAATGCTCTCCAGCGGCAGCATCAAGGTGACTACGGGCTAATCCAGTCAGCCCATGGTAGAAACCTTGGATTAGGAGCCATTCTTCGATTCCATGATGAGGACAAGCACGAATGTACTCCTGGAGATGTTCCCATGCTTCGGGAATCGTCTCGTCAGCTTGCTGTCGGAAGCTTGAGATCTTTCCACGAAGCGCGCTGGTTTTGCCCATTGGGAAGAATTTCTTGAGAAATGCATTGGCGCACTTCTCCCAGGTGGTAGCTTCATTCTTATTGGCATAAAACCATTGCTTCGCCTTCCCAAGCAGTAAGAATGGGAACAGACGAAGACGGATGGCATCAGCCGAGACATTCTTGATAGTGAAGGTACCACATACCTCCAGGAAGTGCTGGAGATGGGCATTGGCATCTTCATGAGGCTTCCCACAGAATGGATTGGCTTGCACCATGTTGATCAGAGCTGGCTTGAGCTCAAAGGTAGCATCCCCCAAGTTGAGCTACGGACCGGTGGCAATGTTATCAGCCGACGGTGCAGAGAACTCAGAGATGGTCTTTTGGGCCATAGCTTCCTCGGTTGATAGTGCGGAGCCTCTTTCCTCGAACGGATTCAGGTTTGAGATGAACCTTTGAGGTGGAACTTGACGGCGTCTAGTTCTTCTCGACAAATGCTCAGGGTCTTCAATGAAATTTGATGGCAATTGGAAATCGTTCATGCACTGTCTAGCTTCACGATAACGAGAAACACAGACAGGGATAAGCCCCTAACACTAATCGACAATTAAATTGATAGTAGACTCCGTATTCAATTTTTATTAATATTCCTAGACTGATGCTTTCCCTGGCAACGGCTCCAGAAATGCTTGTTGACACTTCTTAGCGCAACCACCAGAGACAGGGTGTAAGGCTATCTCTGGTAACAGCGCCAGAAGTGCCCTGAGGGTATTTCTTATGTCTATTAGATAATTCCGCAAGCGCACAGAATATACCGCTGTAGCACTTCACCCGGGAGTATTCCAAGGTATCGTTATTTATTTTTATCCCAAGGGAAAGTGGTTGCTAGGAATAATTAATAAAAAGAGAGAGATCCTTAAGACTATATCAACTTAGTATCAACTAGTGATAGGGGGGTAAATCAATATTTAGAGGAAAGGGTAATGACACCAAGACACAACAAGGTTTTAGGATAACTAAAGATAACTAGTAGAGTATAGTTAGGTGGGAGAACAACAAGTGAGTATAAGACTCCTATGACACTTACTTTACTCTTGTGAACTATCTTATCAAATGGATGAATTATACTAAGACAGCTACCTTACTTCCGGTGTGTAGGGGATAGGCGAGACAGTAGGGGATATAACCTCTACCCGAAGCGGCTATTCTCTTATGGGAGCCTACCTTTTAATAACTTGCCTAAAACACATGGAGGGATACTAAAACTAGATAGGGCTATCACCACCTGCTAGCACCCACAAACAGTTCGTGCGACAAGAGGCATTCAAAGGCAAGATCTAGTCTAAACAACATGCTTACACTAAGCCTTACTACTCTAGTTGTGTACCAACAACTAAAGCACCTAGTGACAGGTGATGAACTACACACGTGAGCTGGTTACAGGATCTCTATCTAATATAACTCAACTATAAGTTAACACAAAACACAACAATACTATAAAGAATAGTAATGCACTAAGTAGAGACTTAGTAAAGTAAAGTAAAGATAATATATTGATAAAGGTAAAGTCTTACAGAAGGAGAGGTACAAGAAGTATACCAGACTCTCCAGCAGATGACTCCGGAGACTCCGAGCGTAGCTCGACTGGACTCTAACTCCCATACTAGACTAATACTATTACTACTACTAAAGAGTGAAACTTCTCTTGTCTCTTATGGCTCTTGTGTATCTTGGGTGTCTTGAAGAGGGTGATGGCTGCTCTATTTATAAGGGAGAGTTGAGGGGCGCCACGTCAGCGATCCGCGTGCTCCATGCCTCTCCACCCTTGGATAAACCGCCTTGGAACCGTCTTAAGATGGACGGCCGTGGTGATTTCAACACATGGGAAACATGCTGAGGGTCAGTGGAGGAAGTCGGTGGCCGGGGCTCACCTGGGGCAGTTCGACCGACCCCTATGACAGGTGGGGCCCAGCCAGCTGTGGACCCCACCAGTCATAGGGTGTCCTCCTGTGCTGGTTCTATCTTGATTGTGTTGTTTTACGCCTTAATCCGTGTGCCTTGATTCTCCACCATTGAATGAAAACACATGTTGATCTGATGGATGAAATGATCTTGGTGGAATGTCCCACGGATCGTGCCACGTCACCAGAGCCAGGTGGGCCCCATGGTAGGGTTCGGCCGACCCACACATGGGCCCACCTCGGGCTCTACTCTCTTCCATTTGATGTTGTATGCTTTGTGTTGGAATGTGGTGGCCTGGGGCAACCAAACATAGTTCGGCCCAACCACATAGGTGGCCCCTAGCTACTCACTTTTGCACTGTTTTGGTCTTCCCTGCATTCACAAGCTAAGAATACATGTGGAACTAGTTATTGATAAAATATGTTCATGATATGTTTATTCTCCCTTGAATTCGAGGCCTGTTGACGGTGTTTGAATGTGGATTTTTATGGTATATCCACCGTCAACAAACTCCAAGGGTGTTTCTTCATGGACGTCTATAGGCAAAAAGTTTGTCTTTATTATTTCATGCCTATGACATTTATTGGATGTTTTATTTTTTTGGATTTCCCATGGATTGGTGTCTCTAAGTTTGGTCTCGTCTAAGGCTTTCTCTAAACTTGGATGGGTTATATTTACTACAGAAATTGATTTAAGCTCACTATTTGAATCTAGACCATGTTTAGATGCTAGCACTAAGGCTTCGTCCTCTTTCATCCATTCTTTGACAATAGCGTATGTGTTTCTAGTATATTCTATGCATTCCTGCCATTGTCGTAGCTCTTCTTGGTCATTCTAAAAATCTTCATGACTCCTATTCTTGGGATATCTTAATGGGATCCTTGGGTCATTATGAGACTTAGGAGAGAGAGCATAAGAAGGATCATCAGGGTCAAGGATGGGTTTAGATGAGACATTTAATGTGAGCATAGAAGGGGAGAAGATAAAATTGATTCCTATGTGGATTGGCTCTCCTTCTATGGCATCACTAGACATGCCATCTTTGCATTCTTCCTAATGTCTTTTAGGGGGGAAAGGAAGTTGACGACATTTTTTCCAGGATGCTCTTCTAAGAAGATCTGATTTACATTGATTTATGAGCATCTTAGCTAATTGGAAGTCTAAATCATTAAAGTGGGGTTTCGATGGTTTAGAATTGACAGCTAAATCTTGGGATGACGATGTTTCCTTCGCGGTTAAGTTTTGTGTCTTTTACGCACTTTAATCCCTCTTTTACGCTTTTCTGGAATACTCCCTAGAAAATACAGAATATGCAAAACTCATGCAAATTATCAGTTAAAACCCTAGACTAGTGTGTATTCATGTGTCCTTTCAAGTCTAAAGTTCTAATAAAAGTTGACGTTATCGACCGTCAACATTGTGCATAAAAGAAAACAGGCAACAAGTGTGGGGGAGGAGCACGCAAAAGAACGACGAATACCGAACACGAAAGTACACCAAAACAGAAGCAACCGATACACAGATCACGGACAATGAGTCGGGGCACGAAAGGCCACTAGGAGGGGTCGGCGACCCCTGCCCTAGGTCGGCCGATCCACCCCAGTACCGCCTCGCTGCAAGTTTCGTCCATGGTCAGGTACGCACCGTGAACAATCTATTTTCTCTAGTTTTGCTTCGAATTGAAAACCATGTGATTAAGCAACTTTAAAACATGAAAGGATTAACTTGAGTAGCCTTGACTTAAGGATAGACACACATAACACTTCTCCTAGAAGTCTTGCTGCTGTTGGGAAATTTAGGGACCCCATGTTGCTTAAATTGTTGTGGAATACGAGACAGTAAAAATAATGAAAGCTTGATTCTTGATATCTAGCCGTTGGACAATTTCATTTTCAAAACATAAAACCAATAGCTACGCTTCTCCTTTGTAGTAAAAGCATTTACCTACCAGAGCCAAAATAGGATAGAATCAACCTTCTACATTTACTGCTAGCTATTGCTTTGAGTTTTGTCAAACCTTGTGACCCTTGTTGAGAAATTTATCATGCTCCCAAGATCAAGATCACATACACTCCACATATATCTGCTATTCCAACACTGGAACTACGCAACAACATGCCTGTCCATC
This sequence comes from Eremochloa ophiuroides, assembly GCA_038502445.1. NCBI lineage: Eukaryota > Viridiplantae > Streptophyta > Magnoliopsida > Poales > Poaceae > Eremochloa > Eremochloa ophiuroides. The sequence continues at coordinate 45,367,034 of JAHLJS010000007.1, forward strand.
CAAAAATATTTCACTCCGATATTGGAGGAAGCACTAAAAGAAGTTAGGAATAAATGCTCCAAGTTCTTGCTATCATCTCAGAAAGTTTATGCAGAGAAGAGGCATGTGGCTATGCAAAAGTGTGAGAAGAGATAAAACAATGGGTACAAAGATACCCGTCTAAGAGGTAAAAATGGACAAGTGTCCGGAATACCAAAACAATGGGTACTCAGATGCCCGCCTGAAAAAAGAAGAGAAAGAAAAGAAAAAGAAAGATAGCCCATGTTGTCCTGCAAAAGAAAGAGAAAAAAAGAGAGAGAAATCCTCAAAAGGAGCATAGTAGAATTAGGTTAGCCACCATATATTCCACACACATGCACATCTTGATCTAAGAGTATGACATCTTTCTCCTTGGATCCTTGTTTTGACTTTATAATATATGTAATGCAAGTATGTTTTCACTTCACCCATACCTCAGCTCCACATAAGCTTTAGAAGTAGGCAACAAAGAAGGCAACATCATCTATGCCTTGGTAAGGATCATCACCACCACATATAAGTGACATAAGAGTACTACAAAGAAGGAGAAGGTAAGCCATGCTTTATTTTCAAAATATTCAAAAACCTCCAACTAACTTGATTAATAGAGGAAGGTGATCAGTTTCTGGTTGTTCTATTCTTCAACTACTCAAAGTTTCATGGTCGACACAATGAATCCCGCAGTACAGGTATGACTAGGAATGGTGAAATGCTGATGTCTACTCCTAAAGTTAAGATTGCTTAATTCCATCCTTTACTTGGGACGAGCAAAGATCTAGTGTGGAGGGAGCTTGTTGATGGTAGTTATTGAATGATTTTACCCGTCAACGAATCACGAAAAAGGATATAAATGAGAGCCACCAGCTAGAATAGTGTTTAAACTGACAGAATTCTATGAGTTTTGGTGAATCTGTGTTTTTCAGGGACTATACAGGAAAAGAACCAAGAAGGACCCACATATTAGAGAAAATATCAAATTCCACCGTGAAAAGGGATCAAGAACATTCTAGAGAACACCAGAGACTCACCGGCAGAAACGGGGCCAGCTTGGCAACCAGGGCAAGTCGACCGACCCCCTGCTAGTTCAGCTGACCTGTCAGAGACTCCTCTTCGCGTCCGCTTTGACGTGGACTCTCCACCGCCTTTGAGGATTAATCTCCACCACCCGTCGAAGTCGGTTTGATCCAAGAGCTACGGTTCATCACTCCAGCCTATATATACAGCCCCAGACCCCCCAAGGTTTCATATAATCCAAAGAGAAATCAATCCAGGGTTTCAGAAATCCACCGATATATCTATAGAGAAGTAGAAACCTAAGATACGATCTAGAGCCAAGCATCAAGTAGAAGATTAGCCTTATAGTCTCTCTAGATTAGGGCTATTCTTATTCTAGAAGTGGTGTGGTAGAAGAGCTGGAGATAGTTGGAGGAGTTGCCGGCCCGTTGGTGTACCCACGGATTCAAGTCCTTCTTTGGCGCCTGTTTCTGAAGATTTCTTAGGAGTTCTACTTCTAATCCAAGTGAATAACGTTGTTATTATTGTTCTTAAGGTTTACGATTCTTTTGAGTGCTTTAATCTTGGTAGCTCCTTGATTGAAGTAGTCATTTATAGTTTAAGCGTGGTGCTTAGATTATATTTGCTCGTAAATGCCCCATAATGTCCGGATCGGTGGCAGCACGCGACGGTGACCTAGCCTTGTTGAATCTTACACAGTCCACCTCCCGTCAGTTGGACCGTAGGATTCTTTTACTAAGGAATTTACCCTTTGTTGGTGCTTTCCTATAGTAATTCCCCATTAAGAACAATCATATCTGTAACACCCCTGGTGTTACGATAACTAAAGCCTGCCATGTCATCATGATTACATTCAAACCATCTCGCATAAACTCATTATTACTGTAATAATTTTTATTTCCACTTGTGGTTGTGCATAGGTGATATAGAGCGTTTATTATATAAATGTTGGTTTTGGTGTATAATTACCTAAATCCAATCAGAAAATAAAAAGAAAATTATTTATAAACCCTACGTCGGACCTAAAACCCTAATTTAAAAAATAAAAGGAAATAGGTGTTGGGTCTTGAACAAAAGTTGTAAATCTTTAAAATTTGAGCAACTTCTATTTTGGGCAATTTTGAAGTTATTAAAAATAATTTCAAATAAAACCTTAATCTATGCTTTTAAAGTTTAGAGTTGAAACTCAAGTTCAAAAAAATAAAAGGAATCTGATGAAAGTGATTTAATAAAAATTATACATCTTTTAAAATGGGACAACTTTCATTTTTGAATATTTTAAAGTTTACCAGTGGAAATTTAAATTAAACCCCAATTAGTATTTGTTTATTCAAATTTAAAATGCCCTTTCAAAAACTATCAAGAATTTGGGCAAACTCCTTTAATAAAAGTTGTATGGATTTTCAATTTCAACGACTTTTATATTTGGGGATTTTGAACTTATGCATTGATATTTCAAATTATACCCTAATAAGTGTTGTAGAATTTAAATTTGAAATGCTATTTCAAAAACTAAGAAGAATCTGACAAAACACATTTACTGAAAGTTGTCGGCCTTGTCAAATAGAACAACTTTTATTTTTGAAGAATTTCAAGTTGTTGAGAAAAGTTTTGAGAGTTTAAATGAATTTCAAATCAAGCTTTTACCCCCTTTTAAATTATTCAAAATTTATTCAAAATTTCAAACTTCTTCCATAACAAAAGTTGTTCAGTTTGAATTTTCCCACAATTCTTATATTGGGAATTTTTTTACTTTATATGTAAAATAAAAAGTAATTTCCAAAAACAAAAACCAGGGTTACTGTCGGCTACAGTAACCGGACCCCCTCTGACCACGCGCAGGCGCGCGTGCCGCGCCGCACGCCAGCGTCGCCCGGGGCCGGCCGGCCACCTATCGCCATTGACGCCGGGTCCATGGGGGTCCAGCCACGTCGCGAACACCTCTGCTTCCCTTTAAATAGCTCTGGTCGCCGTCGTTCTTCTATCCGTCTCCATCGCTGCCGTGGGCGAGCTCCACCGTCCCCGACCAAATTCTTCACCTCTGCTCCACCATTATCCACTCCATCTCACAGGTAAAAGATATGCTCCTATGCGCGTCGATTGAGCCGCTAGAGACGTCCTCTCATCAACCGAAGCCTCGACGCCATCATTTTTCTCCTCTGCGGCCGGCGGGAGCCACCGCACAACACCTCATCGTGGAGAACCCTCTTCTGTGAGGTAGCTCAAATTCCACCCATCGTTCTTTGCTTACCACGATGTCACGAAGCTTACGGGTCTATCAGTTTCTCTGTTGATGCACTGGAGTCACCGGAACACCGTGTTGTCGTCGGGTTCGCACCGCCGGATCCGCCATTAACGTCAATGGGCTGCCTCCGGTACTCCTCCGACTGAACCAGTGCGTGCAGCACGCTATGGTGAGTCCTACGGACCCTCCTCACACCTCCACCCAAACTCTACCGTGCCCGTTTTGTCGGAACGCCTCGCGCCGGCGAGCTGCTCGCCGACCGAGCCGCCATGGCCGCCGGCTTCGCTCCTGTGAAGCCCTAGGTCTCGCCTATGTCGCCTAGATAGGTTCTCGGGGGTGCTTGGTTCTCGGGGTCGCGTTCGCCATCACTGGAGGACCGCCGTCGGCAAGCCGCCGCAGCCGGTGCCGCCGCTGCGCGCGCGCATGGCCTGCTCTGTTCGAGCAGGAGCAGTGGAGAGGAGGGAGAGGCCGGTTGGGCCTAGCTAGGCCGCGCGCGAACGGGTCAGCCGGCCCAGTAGCGCACTGGAGCGGCCGGCAGTGAAGGAGCGGGCGCTGGGCTCTGCTGGGCCGTGGTGGGCCTTTCTGTGCTGCTGGCCCGACTTGTTGAATAAGTTTTTCATATTTCTAATTATATGAATAGTGCTGAGATTTGGTATTTTTGTATAAAATAAATAGAGCTCCTAAAATTATACAAAAATTTGTGAAGCCTCACTGTGATGTGAGTGATTTATGAAAATTATCAAATATAGGTTTCGGATATTTCTACAAGAAATAAAAATGTGCCTTTTAATAAATAAATGACCCTTCTATGAATTCTATAGCTCAAAATATTAATCCAAAAATCATGAAAATTTTGTAGTTACTGTTTTGTACTATGGGCTATCTCCACAAAAAAATTTAGCTCATTTGGAAGAAATTAAATCGTTTCATAATATATGTGTATAATTATTAATTAATAAAAGAAATGGAAAACTATTTATGCATTAGGGTTTTGGGTGACTTTTGGATTGAGTGATGTCCTTGAGTCATTAACTTGAGATGATCCTTGGCACCTTAATTAGTGTTTGGGTTCTTAATTAAATTGTTAATTAGGAACACTAATAATTTATGTTATTCACATATGATGATAGGGTTTAATAATTTGCTTAGGCAAAGGGTTGATAGTGTTCTAGGGAAAAAACTTATTCGACTTTCAACGACTATTAAAATGGTCAATAAAATAAAGTGGTTAATACTCAATAGTAATTAGTTTCGTTGACTTGCAACTTTATCATGGAGGCAAGTTGTACTCAACTTACAAATTAAGTTTACTTTCTATTGATCAGTGATTTAATGCATCTCATGCATCATGGCACGCATATCATCATGTTAAGCATGCATTATTACTTCGTGTAGTGAACACGCGGTAAATATTATTGGAAGCAAGTCCTGAGTAAGGTCTTCTCTCGGTGGACGTGGATCTTCTCGGCGTTTGACTTCAGAGTTCTATCTACTTCAAGCAACAGGCAAGCCCCGGTGCATTCAGCCCCTTCCTTGTGGTTTACAAAATGTTTGTAACATGAGTTAATCTAATGCATTAAGTTTATAGGAGTTGATTGATAACCCAATTGATGCATTACCAACCTTGACCACTGAAATACCCAGAAACCATTTTAAAATAAATGTTTGAAAAATGCTTAGGCCTGCTAAATTAATTTAGTTTCGCACAAAATGCTATTTTTGAGCTATGGTGATATATTAATGATTAATTCATGAAAAAGGGATATGGTTATGTTCTCGTTCGGTGACCGTGCACCTGATTAGTACATCGTCACCGACGGGAAGGGATTTTCCGTTCGGTAGGCCATATGATTGGGTTAGAGTCCCAACTTATCGTCGCCGAAGGAAAAAGGGATGTGAAAACCAGTTGGTCACTAGTGTATTTGGGTTAGAGTCCCAATGCATGGTTTCCAAAGGAAAAGAATTAGGGACCGTTCGTTGTCGGCCTGCTGTGATCGAGACTTTTTGCAACTAGCCACATACTCCGGGAGGCTATTGACAGATACTAACACTATCAAAAGAATGTAGCCAAATCTATCCTCTAGCAGTGGTAACAATACTTCTCAATGCAATCACTGGGGTTGTCAATCCCTATGCTCAAAGTATGTGATTTGTGCCCAAAAAGTTTATGGGTAGCTCGATAGGATAGGTGATGGGATTCTGCAAACGCACAGAACTATCGTGTAGCACTTTACCTGGGGGTACCAGGTGTCGAATTTATATTTTTCCAAAGGAAGGCGGGGTTTGTGATTCCAAAGATCTGATAGTTAAGGATCTAGATATGGGACAAATGGGGTAATAACCTTAGTAAGGATAAATCACTGAAGTATAACTAAGGCGGAAACACACTAGGTAGCTCTGGAGTTTTAGGGGAGAACTCTATCTCAGTAAAAGATCAAATGATTGTTATATCAAAGAGACTGCTACACTCGGGACGCGCAAAGTCCTAAACTCGCTGGGGTTCGACTGATTAGGCACCGTACGTACCAAAAGCCTACGCTGATAAAACCAGGCCGAACATGGTGGAATCCAGAGGATTCTAGGGCTGTCACCACCTAGAACCTACCACTGCTATCCGTGGGCCTAGCCGCAATCAAGGGTAAGCTATAGCCTAAACACCGCGCTTAATCTATAAAACTTACTACTCTAACTCGAGCTCAAGAATTAGAGCACTCTAACCAAGCAATGAGCAAGTATATAACTACTTAAAGTATAAAAATAAATAAATGAGGAAGGGGATCTTCATTACCGATAAGAGTGAAGAACACCGCAGAGGAGGTCGCCGACAAGCCCGGCTCGTCCACAGACTTCCTCCTTCTCCCGACTTCTCTCCACCACTCTACACTTCTCTAGCTAGCACTATTTCTAAGAGCAGAGCTTCGCTAGAGAGAGAGAGGAGCTACTACTGACTATGAGCTGAATCTCAAGTGGTTTCTATAGTGTTTTCTAGCGTGTTTCTTCTTACAAGTGAGGATCCAAGTCCTATTTATAGTGTAGGAGAGCTCTAGGGGTACTTGTAGGGGTCCTGGAGGTCAGTGGCACGAAGTGGCAGGGTGGCGCCCTCCTAGGGGGGCGCCCTCTTGGATGCACCACCTTGCATCCAGCAGCCCTCCTTCCTCCCCTATAGCAGTTGCAAGGTCAGTTGGTGCCCTGAAATGGCGGTTAGCAACCCTTGGGAGGATGACATGTGGGTCCTTCAATCCATGGCACATCACTTGATCACCGTTGGATGAAAACCGACTTCATTTGATGGCTTGGATGACTCCTGAACACATTCCCTCGGATTGTGGACGTGGCACTCACTTTGGATAGGGTAGGCGCCCTGTTGATAGAGCCACCGGATCCTCGTGCCTTGTATCTGAGCCGTCGATGTTGTTTCAACGTGCCACAGACCATTTGGGAGGATGGCACACGGATCAGTGAGGTGGCAAGTGCCATTTGGCACTTTTGACAAGGCAGGCGCCCTACTTGGTAGGGCGGGCGCCTCCCCTCTAGCTCCCACGTGGCAGCTGAAGTGCTGAGGTGTCTTGCCTTGCTTTGTTTTTCCTTGTTTTCACCCTTTTTCCTTCATACACAAGATTTCCCCAAGGACATGTGGAACTAGGTAAGTTTCAAAGTAAGTTCTTTGCTTTACATGTGGTTTTACCTTGATTATGGGTGGAATGTTGACGGTAAAATAGGGTGTTAGCGACCGTCAACAGAAGCCCTATCTCCGGTGGCTCTATTGCTTAAACCGACAACCATGCACTGGGAGTGGAGAGATGGCGAGAGTAACGTGTACCCTCGTGGCCGTCGTGCCTAGAGACGAGAGGAGTATTGTGCTCTCGGGTGGCGCAGGACCAGTTCAGGGATAGAAAAGCCATGGTAGATGGGGTTGGCATATGCAAGCTTAGGTGCTACATATGCAGTGTAGATAGGGATCCCCAGGTGGGTACTAACCGATTCGAATCGTTGTTACTCCTCGATTATGGAGACTTGATCCTCACACCTACATCGAAAAATGGTTTCGGAACTAGGATGTTTTTGAAAATGAATAAGTAATTGGAATAGAACGATATATGTGAAAGAATTAAGAACTATTGATATTGATTGTAATGATATTAAGTAAAATACTGAAAGTAGCATTAGTATTGCTTTTCCGCAAAACACCTTGACTCTTGCTAAAGCCTTACCTTGACTCCCCTCAGCCTGCATTCCTGAGTCTCATTCCTTTTTCTTTAGTTGGGTAAGTCTTGCGGAGTACCTCAGTACTCAGGGTTTGTTAACCCCCTGCTGCAGGTGAGTTGAGTGTACAGTTCTACGTGGGACCGTGTCGGTTGACGGATCGTGCATGGATGAAGATGTGTATAGCCCTTGGGCAGGGTGTCTAGTTGTATGATGCTACTCCACTGCGAACTCTGGTTCGGAATAATGTCATTTATATTTGTAAACCTATGTTTAAGTAATACTTCTGCACTCTTCACTCTGATTTATATTATTTGTGTAAAATGTTGTAATACTTGCAAGGTCTTTACAATGAGATCCTCAGGTGAATTAGGGTTTCCAAGGAAACCGGCAGACCACCTAGGTCAAGGGGAACTCGTGCAGACTGATCGTGGGTCCTTAGAGATGATGATGGTGCACGTGGGCCCTATGATTAAGGCGGTTCTGTCACAATATCATATCTTGTGAGGATTAGAACTAGAAGCCTTAGCAATCTCCTTTATCACTCTATTTTCTCCGTCCTTGATAGCAGCTCAGGGGTTAAGTCTAGATTCTAGTTATCCCATTTTCCCTATGGTAAAATATAAATAACGATACCTTGGAATACTCCCGGGTGAAGTGCTACATCGGTATCTGTCCGCTTGCAGATAATCCTAGTGTTTATTTGTTTGAGTTATCTTATACCAACAATGGAACAAAGATATGGAGGTTGAGTGATAAACCATCATTAGGCTGATGATGGTAGAGCTATAGGCCAAGTGAGAGGGATCACAAACTTTTAAAATTTTGGATCTCACACTTAGGGGGAGCAAGCTCACAAGCATGATTGCAAGCATTTGTTTGTGCATTTTCATATGTTTGATGCATTACACTTGTACTTAATTTGAATACACATGCTTGTTTGGTGTATGCTAGACTTAAGATATGTGGTGAATTGAAGTACTAGCATGCATAGGAAGTGGTAGCTAGTTCCCGGTCTTTCCCAAGTGGTACTAGAACCTTGTTTCTAATGTTGATCTCACGAGGTATTCTAGTATCTTTGGTTGCATAAATGTGTTCAAGTGGAATCTAGCTATACATGGTGCTTAGGAAGGTTTATACATGCACTCCGATGGTATCGCGCTTCAAAAGTCCAATTCTATAAACCTTAGCATCAAATTGGTAGTAATATCTCTCCCACACTTCTTATCCAATGCATATGTGCAAAGCTTTTCAAATCCAAACTCTTAGCACATATATAGGGGGAGCTAATACTACCAAATTGAATTCATTGCATATCTTTGTAGAGGTTGTCATCAATTACCAAAAAAGGGGAGATTGAAAGCCCTAGTTTGGTTTTGGCTAATTGATGACACCTAGTAACTAACCATGTTCCTAAGTGTTGCGATTATAAGGATGGTTAATAGGACCAAGTGAGGAGCTATGACGGCGTCCAAGTGATTGTTGTAAGTCCATCAACATGTTCGATCAAGTGCTTCTCAACTTGGATTATGCATAAAAGCTCAAGGCAAAGGTATAATCAATAGGGCTCTTTCCATTTTGGTGATCAAGACACTATAGAGAGTGTGATCACATTTAGGATAGATGACCGTACTATTAAGGGGGACAAAATTCATTTACAATCCTGGTCATCAAGTGCCTCTAGTTGAATTAGTTGAGCATATGAATTTAGATCTAGAGCACTAACATAAAACCCATGAAATTGCTTTGAAAAATGCTAACACACCCTACACTTGTTGGTAAAACCCTTTCTGGTGTTAGCACATTTGAAAATGTGGTGAAGTTTGAGTGGTAGAAAGGGTTTGGGATCTAATTCCCTCCTGCTGAGCTTGCGAGGCAGGATTCAGTGATTTCGGCAAAGTAACCCTTGCAGTTTGCTTTGAAAACTGGCTAACATTTGTCCCTAATTGAGTAGAACACTTGGTTGTTAGCTCTTAGAAGCAAGGGAGTTGAAGAGAGGCGAAAAACTGCTCTCAGAGGTGCACCGGAAGCTGGTAGTGTCCGATGCGGATGCACCGGACGCGTCCGGTTGAAAGGTCCCGATAGGCTAGAGGGGGTGAATAGCCTATAGAAATTTCTACACAACACTAGACAACTTGATTAGCAAAAAACACGGCGTTGCTAAGCGCTAGCTCTAGACTACTCTATGCAAGCCACCTAACATAATATACTACTCACAAGAATATGCACTCAACCGCCAAGAAGCTCTCACTTCGATCCTAGAGTGAGAGTACCTAAACAAGTAAGCGCAAGAGATAGTGATCGAGTAGACTATACCACCGAGAAGAGTAGAGGTTGATCCAATCACCAAGAGAAGATAACCAATATAAAATCCAAGTGATCAACCAAGAAATCCACTCGATGGTGGAGAAGAGAGAAAGCACACTTGATTTTTTACCGAGGTTCACGTGATCGCCGTCACGCTACTCCTCGTTGTGGCACCGGTCTTCCTTGGTGGGTCACGAGCTAGGCATCACACGCCAATCCCTCACTGGGAGCCGATCACCAACACAAGAGAGGTGGCTTCTTACCATGAGCAATCAACTAGAGTCAGTTTTGGCACTCCGCCGGGGAATAACCGCAAGAACCCTCACAATCGAAGTCTTCGGTGTGGAATTGAACAATCACCAATCAATCTCACACCGGAATCACCTCCAAGCCATCTAGAGACATGGCAATGTCCCAAGAGAATGAGAACTCAGCAATGGCTTGCTCTCAAGTGCTCTACAATGCAAATCACTAGCAATGATGCACTTGAGAATCACTCAATCTCACAAAGATGATCAAAGGATGAACAAGTGAGTGAGTGGGAGGCTAGAATGCTCACAAAGTGTATGGCAATAATCCAAGTGTGCAAGAGAGTCACCAAGTGACCAGGGAGGGAGTATAAATACCCCCAAGTGCAATCCTAGCCGTTACCCCCACTGAAACGGCTGTTAGACACGATTTAGGGTCGTCGGACCCCACCGTCGGACTGGATCCATCGGACCAATGTCCTGCGTCCGACGCTCAGATCTGCACCACGTGACACTCACATTTAACCTCAGCCACTGATCCCCAACGGCTAACTGTTCACGCCACTTCTTCAAACTGTCGGACTCTAAGCCGTCGGACCAAAAGCTTCTCGCGTCCGACGCTAGCAGAACTAACCAGAGAGGTCAGGAAATGCTCGGACTGAGTCCGACGCCCACCATCAGACCAAAGAGCAGCGTCCGACGCCTCCACAGCTCACCACGTGTCATGACCTCAGCACGTTTCCACCGAACAGCACCGTCAGACTGAGAAGCAAAGGTCCAACGCTCAAACAACACACCACCGTCGGACTGTCCGACTCTCACAGAACTCACCATCGTCGGACTCTCTCTGTTAGTGTGTCAGACCAATGAAAAACAAGAGTCTGACGCTCGCAAAAATGACCAGAGAGCAACTGAAATGCTCGGACGCGGTCCGACGCCCACCATCGGACCAACGCACAGCGTCCGACGCACTTGCACAGTGAAACGCTCAGTTGGGGACCATCGGACGCTACCTCTCAATAGTCCGACGCCCTGGAACTTTAGAGTCCGACGCTCTATTTTCACCGAAACCAAGTCTAATTCTTTGCCCCTTGCTTCTATGTGCTAACACCAAAGGTATTCAACACTTGTGCACTGTGTGTTAGCCTTTTGCAAACATTTTTCAAGGGTTTCTAAGTCACAAACTAGGTTGGTTAGGTCAATGCACATAAAATGCAACCTAGAGCACTTGAAAGTAATCCACAACTCAATTCTTCCTTTGATAGTCGGCAACTACACCTAAATGTGATCACACACACTTGGTGTCTTGATCACCAAAAGAAAAGCCCTATTGAGTTATACCTTTGCCTTTATGCTTTTCTTTTGATCTCTTTAAGTCATTTTCTTTCTCCTTGATCATCTCCACTTGATCCACCTTACTTGATCCATGGTTGAGCCCACTTGATCAACATCATTTAGCTCCACTCACCATGGCTAGGATAACCTATACTTAGCCGTCACTTAGCAAGTAGGTTAGTCCTTAGGGTGTCATCAATTATCAAAACCAAACTAGGGCTTTAACCGGTGCATCCAAAACCTCTCTGGAACCTCTCTGTTGTTGCAACGGACGCTAGAACAATAACCTCAGCGCGTCTGGTGTGGACAAACGTGCGTTCGGTGTGAATCTGTGCTAAACTGACTTAGAGAGTACACCGGACGCTGGGCTTGTCCGGTGGGGTAACACTGGACGCGTCCGGTGTAGAAAAGTGCTCTCTGGAACCTTACCACAACCGCACCGGACATGGGTGTTCGCGCGTCCGGTGTGACGGCGGACGCGTCCGATGTGAAGGCGCGCAGTGGGGAATTTCAAAGGACTAGTACACATGTCAATGGGCGATACACCGGACAACCACTGGACGCGTCCGGTGCAAACTTAACAAGTGTTCGGTGTGCACGTTTTTAGAGTAAAACGGCTAGTTCTTCACCCTCACTTATAAATAGCCATTCAAACAGTTTTAGGAAGCTCTCTTGCACACTTCACTCATTGCTAAGCATCTCTTGAGCCCTCCCAAGCTTCTCTCACTCACTATTGTGCTTTATTCTCATCCGAAGTGAGTTAGGGAGTGATCCAAGTGCATTTGTTCATCTAGTTCATCCATTGGTGCCTGGTGATTGTTGTTGCTGTGGATTTCTTCTATTCTCTTGGTGATTGCCATCACCTAGATGGTCTTGGAGTAGCGGAGGAGTTGGCGCAGTTGGAGATTATCTCCGGCCACTCCCGGTGGACTTGTGAGGGGTTGGCACCTTCCCCGGCGGAGAGCCGCAAGGTAGCATTAGTAAATTGCTCGTGTCATTGAGTTACCTTGCTCATGGTAGGTTCTTGTGCCGCTCATTTGTTGAGCTTGACATTGGTTGTCAATTAGCCACCGAACCACCGAGTAGTGGTCGACACAACGGGGACTAGCGTGACGGCAAGCACGTGAACCTTGGGATAAATTCTTTGTCTCCCGTGTGTTGGCTTCGGATTTCATTGTGACCATCACCTTCGTTTGTATTAGTATTTCATCCGGTGATTGGACATCTACTCTACTCGGCGGTATAACCATTCTACACTTCTCTCTTTACTTTGTGTACTTGTGTAGTGGTAGAGTAACTAGTGTGCTCACCTAGGAGTAAGTAGTTCCAACCTAGGCTAGCTTGTGTGTGAACTTAGAGACTTAATTTAGAACGGTTGGGAAGACTTGCAATTTAAGTAGGCTAGCGCAAAACTCGCTTCGCCATTTATTGTTATAACCACTTGGTCAAGTGTTGTTTATAGATTTTTAATTAGGCTATTCACACCCCCCTCTATCCTCTTTGGACATTTCAACCCTGGACTGAACTTCTCTTTGGATCATATGAAATCTTGGGGGTCTGGGGATGTATATATAGGCCGAACCGATGAATCTCAGCCCTCTGATCAAACTGACTTAAGGCAGTGGTCCAGATTAATCCTCAAAGGCGGTGGAGAACTAACGTTGAACCAGGAGGCTGACTGGTGGGGCCAAGGATCGGCCGATCCCCCTAGCTAACTTGCGGGCCTCACTTTCGCAGGTGAGTTTTTGGTGTTCTCTAGAATATTCTTAACACACTTTCATCGCGTAATTCGATGTATTTCTCTAACTTGTGGGTCCTTCTTGGTTCTTTTTCCTTTATAGTCCCTGAAAAACACAGATTCACCCAAACTCGTGGAATTCAATCAGTTTAAACCCTATCCTATGTGCTGGATTGCATTTATATCCTTTTTCATCATTGGTTGATGGGTAAAATCATACAATAACTACCGTCAACAGTTGTGTATTGTCCTCTCCATGCAACTGGACAAATTTTCCACTCCCAGTGCATGAGACAGCCTCAAGAATTCTACGTGGCACTGCATGAGACAATCTATAAGACCGCTAACATGTAGCAATGTACCTGCCCTAAGCATGGCTGCCGCTCGACTCCGCACACCGCAAGTTGCGTTACGCGCCAAGGTGAGTTGCGTCAAGCCACCGCGGATGATGTTGGTGAACAAAATTCTTATTTGGTTGATCCTAAAATCAGCTCGTACACCTTCTACCTGCTATGCCACTGTCAACAGGATGCCATCAATAGTTTATCAAAGGGTATGCCCACAGTAGAGTCAGTGAACGTGCGCTAGAAACGAGCCGGACGTAACAAAAAAAAAACTCCCGATACATAAGATATAGACAAGTTTAGACTGTCAATAATACTCTATATCTTGTGTTTCGATGTATTATATTGAGTTATGGGGGATATGACGATGTAGACTAGGGGACCCCTGCCCCTCCTTATATAATCTAAAGGGGCAGGACTATAAGAAAAGTATTCTAGCCGGTTACACGATAAGTAATTGATTACAATCGTATCTTATAAATGCCTTACAATGCACATCAGCTGATAGTTTATGTCGCGAGCCCTAATGCTATGGGCTAGGCCTCTCCTAACGGCACGGCTCATGTCTATAGCCATGGATACCCAGGGTATATCGGCTCCTTGCCCATCTATAACCGGTGGTCTGAAAGGCATCCTCACCTACATGGAGGTTGAACTTTAGTTGAGTCTAACAGGTGTTAGCTTATATTGATGGTGCTCTTATTGAGATCACAAAAGAAGACCAGTTGGATGGCATTTGGCCGGCCAGGTCGCGTACGGCCTAAGAAAGTGGTATTTGAAGAGAAGTTTTTATGGCACTGGGGTAGACTACCACAGGGAGCAAACGAAACATATAAAGCGAGGCAGTTAACACACAACTTGTACTATAGTCTTATTTAGTTTTTTTGCGCGCGCCCATGCGCGCGAGCCATGACCCGTATATGTAACATGAATCACCAAAACCTAGGACTTAAGAGGATCTATAAAAAGGATAACTCTCAAAAAAACTAAAGTATATACAGTAGCTTCTGTCATCAAAATCTTCCACTATTTCTTCCATGAGAAATTGGTTGCATCCCAACCAGTTGTTCCAAAAATAGAACATCATGGTTGTACATATCACTCTTGTCCGTCAATCCGTGAGCTTATGAGTGAGGAAGTACTCTGGGTCAAGATAATCCTACAAAAATCAAGAAAGGAATATATGTATTGGTCATGATATACGGAGTGTTTCACTTTCAGAGGCACTCCCCTTTTTCTAGCAGTGGAGCAAGACGTGAGAGACCAAAATCAGTAACATTTGCAACAAACTTCAAGTCCAATAGAATATTGCTTGCTTTGATGTCATGATGGTATATTGGAGGATCTGCTTCTGTGTGCAAATCCAGGATACACGTGACGATCCTAGCACGATCCATAGCTTCACAGGGAAATCTAGAGGCACCATAGCTTTAGCTGCACACAGATAAGTATTCAAGAAACCTGTCAAGTCAGAAAGGCAGCATGTGAGAACTAATACTGCTAGAATGAAGGTGAACTGTATTAGTCTAAAAAAAGGAAAGCAAAAATGGTTAGATATAATTATGGAGTTCTGCTAGATGTCATCTACTTAGGAAGCATTTTTTATATAATTTGGAGGCACGACTTTTGAACAAGATTTAATATGAATGCAAAATGATCAATAATAAAGATGCACAAATTTATATTTTTATTACATTTTTCAGCTCAATGCCAGGATGAACAATGTGGTTTATATGTCACCATAGCAAAAGAAAGATTAAATACAAATGGTAAACTGCTTGGATGCAAAAATCACTAACAAGAATATAAGATTTGTGATATTTTTACAATTTTATTTGTCAGGTCCAATTAGCTTTATGGAAGGCAGGTCTCGCCTCAGTGTCTGATAAGTTGTTTCTCCATTGATTGTACAATTTCTAGCGACCACCAATATATTGATTCCTTTTAAACAGATATAATACTTCAATTGATATTCTAAATTAAGCAGCATCGTTTACAAAAGAACATCATAGAACTTACTCGGAATAATTTCTCACAGTACAACTCAATGTATCTTCATTTTGCTATTTTATCTTCCTCTCTTGCCAGGCACAAAACCTGGATGGGCAATATAGAATGGCCAGTGAGTGCCAAACAAAATGATTTGAAGATGCAGTATACCAGAATCGGCAGGGAAGAAAGACCATCACCGGCCACAGAGGTGATCGAGTCAACATAAATGCAGTATACCAGAATCGGATAACGAAGAATGCCATCCCATGCCCTTTGGAAATTAATGTCTACACTAAATAGTCTACATTATTTCTTCAAACATTATCATTTGGAGATAATAGTGCCTGCAGTATTAGGCTTTCAGTTAATAATATGGTGCTTCAGGATTCTGTGGCTTGCCTACTCCTAACTGCACTATTTGATATAACTGTAAGTATTAATCTAACTATCAATCAAAGACAACTCCTACCTGTACTTACTAATCCTAACTTCACTATTTGATATAACTGTAAGTATTAATCTAACTATCAATCAAAGAGATCTCCTACACTGTACTTACTAATCTGGGACGTGCTTACCTTACATGCTTACCAAACATTAGATAAAATGTATGGGTATCTATATATCTAGAATTACCTGCTGGTATACCATAGTTAGGAGCACATATTATTTACAGCTAATGCATCTTGAAACAAAAGGCTTCATGCAGCGATCAATCAGGTAATCAAATCCACAACTTATTGAACCCCGACCTCAGTCTTACCATCTTAACCAATGCATCTTGCACCTCACATAAAAAAAATCAAGGAAATTGTACTGGATTTTACTAAGCACTAATCGTTTATGGGCATATTAAAATCACTAAGCCTCATGGCACCTTCTATTCCTGCATTTGCAACAGCTGTACTGTTGGTGCTGAAAGTCTATAGATGAAGAATGAAAAACCTGAGATTGTCCCTACCTGCCTTATCTTCAAAGAGATTGGGACTATTGCAAGACAACTGGACTATGAGGACTATAGCAAATTTCAAAACAGGTAAAATGAGGGTTTTAGGAATTAGGCTCTTGTCTACGGTAGCAACTAACCAAGCAAAAAATGGGCCCACTATAGATGTGGGTGAGGCCCTCCATGCTCCAAACGTTTTCTTTTCACATTAACAGCAGGTATCATCATACATCAAATCCACAAAATTGTGAGCCATATATAGGAGTGTGGTGAGAACAAAATCCAATTGAGATAGTAAAAAAAAAACAGGGGAAAAGCACACACAAAATGAGAGCTGGCATTGCATCCAAACCAATCAACTAAGCAACTTCAGATGAAAAAACACTCAAATGTTGCCCTTCATGAGGGCAAACTATAGACTAACAATGAGATAATCTCTACAGCACAAATTTCAATTAGGCAACAGACCATTCTTTGCATAACAAAAGTACTCTCAGGCTGTTCAATCTAAAATTCTATGCATTAAATTAGGGCCCTACAATGTTCTCAGGGTGCTACTAATATCATTGTAGTAGGTGAAGAGCATATAACATAGTGGGTAGATTCTCATACAATCTAGCTTTACAGTGATGGCTCTCTGGTACCAACCTGTCTCACTGGATGCTCTGCAGAGCGCTAAAATCTAAGTGGGAAAAAGAATAAACAAATAAAAAAATAACAGGAAAAAGTCATGACTGAAACTAAATAAAAGTTCACTGATGGTGGTAAACTGGTGGTAACCTTAGAATTAAATGTGACAAGGCCCTTAAATATTTCTCTATTCCAATTTAAAACAGAGAATCTAATATATTTATAGAGGCAGGGATGATATATATACCTTACTCTATTCGTTTTCTCCTTGTCATTACAGAACTATTAAATCGAAGTTGGAATCTGTACCATCCTACTTAGCACAATTTGAAGTTTGAACTGGACCAAGTATCAAACTCAATTAAAAAACAGATAATTTTTAAATCCCAACTACAACACTCTATGTGCTAACCATTTATCTTTCCACACTGCACAATAAAAATTGGTGGTCATGAATATCTATGGAAAATATTTGGACAAGAGAAAATGGAACAACAACACACTGTCACAGCTGATACCACCACCACTTTGTCACAGCACAAATTCCTCAAAATTATTTTCAGAGGTGATGATCCATCTACAATCCAAATTCTTGCTCAAAAGTCAAAAATTCTCTGTATATCTGTGCTCTGCTTCTGAACATCTTCACATAGCTTTTTTGCTTCTCAACATCTAAGCCTAGCTTATTCTGGTTAATGTAGAAATATTCATTCAACTAATTCAGTCAGCATATATCAGTATCTACTTTTATCCTAAATAAGAGAACAGCAAGTATAATGCAATAAATAATCAGCAAGCAGAATGTCTGCAAGACACCTAGCTGGTTGTATCGAACCGCACTAATACGAAGCAGCCATCCCATGAATAATGCAAGTTAGAAAATAAACAGAGAAGACCAGAAAGTTAAGACAAGAACAGGGGCTAAACAACCTGTGCAGGAGCCGGGAGGCACGAGGAAACAGAGGAACCGACAAGTCTTCCCTGACACCAGGCGGCGGTCGAAACTGGCGTCTTCGATTTGGCAAGGCACCTGTCGTCCACTTCAAATCAAATTAACCAAACTGCGAATAAATAGCATAGGATCTGAAGTAGGAGTAGAAGGGAAATACACTGAAAAAGAAAAGCGCACCAGTGGAGAGAGAGGAGAGCAGGAGAGGAGAGGGAGGGATGAGATAGAAGAAGCATACCAGCCCTGGGGCCCACCCGCTGCCGTGCCACGGGGAGGGGCTGGGGCACACTCGCGTCGCCGCGCAAGGGGCGCGCCGGGGGGCGCTCGCCACGCACAGCCGCACCAGGGGGTGCCAGCCTACACTGCTGCGTCGGGGGGAGCTCGCCCAGCACCGCTATGCCAGGGGGCCCAACGCTGCGCCATGGGGGCGAAGGCTGCCGCACTGCCGTGCCTTGGGTGGCGCCTGCCCCGCGCGCTAGGGGGCGCGCTAGCCCCGCGTCAGGGGCCTGGCCACCGCCGGCCATGGGGGCGCTCGCCCTGAAACGCTGCACCGGCGGCGCCTGCCCCGCGCACAGCAGCACCAGGGGCGCGCTTGCCCTGCGCCGTCGCGCGGGTGCATCTGCTCCACTAGGGAGAGAGGGAGAGGGCGACGGAGAGAAAGAAAGAGAGAGGAGGGAGAGGGCGAGAGCGAGAGGAGAGGCAGCTGCAGGGGCAAGAGAGTTGGTGTTAGAGGCGGTATATATTTGGCATGGAGAAGACACTGGATCGTCGGATCTCCGATCAAACGGCGCAAGGGATTTACGGTGACGTGGCCTACCTCTGCACACGCCGGCGCTTGCTGCTCTAGTATTTTTAACTAGTGATTTGCAGGCGCCCATGCGCGCGGGCTAGCACCAGCCTATGAAAATGCACTGCTAATTATTGATAATAACGAAACAGAAAATAGAAGCACAAATATTGGGAGTGCCCACTGCATAATCCACTTCCCAATGCCCACTCCAGAATCCAGATATGCTACCTCATCACTGGGAGTGCATGGAGACTTCCTCCGCAGCTTCATCAGCCTCCGTGGCACACTTGCAATTAACAAATACTTCCTTCGTCCCATTAATTATATAATTATGGAAAACATGTCAGTCAATCTGCCTCAACTTTGACCAAATTTATAGCAAAAGGTATTATCATTTATGTCTTGAAATAAATTTATTATGAAAATATATTTCATAGCTGATCTAACGGTACTTATTTTATCTTATAAGAGTTAGTAATTTTTTCGTACAATTTTAGTTAAAGTTTGCGATAGTTAACTCCTCGGGACGTAAGAATTGCATATTCATTGGGACGGAGAGACTATATATACATCTATCCTTCTCTCTGTGTGCGTATGCAGACAATAATAGAAATGAGTGAATCAAAGTATATACACCAGTATGTGCGCACATATGGTACAGCTCTAAGTACTTGGGGAACCATGTGATCCAGAAAATAATTGCACTTTTAAGTCTGTGATTGCAAGTTTGGAACAGCTCAAACACTGATGTATATCCTTGGCAAGTCAAAGTACAAAAGAAACAAAGAGAAAAAGAACGGGAGGCACTCCTTATGAACCATTAATTCAGGCACACAACAGCATAGTAGCATCTGCAGGTTTCATTTGGTGAGCAGAAACTTCATCTTGCCGTCAAAAACCTCAACACACAAGCACTTCCAGCTTCTCCATTATATCAAAAAGAAAAATAAAAAAGGCTTCAGACTAACTTTTGCACAACAGCGATCCCTTTTTGTAGAACAGCGGCTATAGACAACTCCTAAGGTGTGAGTATGTATAAAATCTAACAACACACAGCGAAGATGCACAGGAAACAATTTAGCTAAGGCTTGCCCTCTGTGTTTTTCTGTTCCATCTTCAAGCGGCATCGAGATAAGGCCTCTTCACGATCCTCTGCAGGTACAGTTTTCAACATGTCCTCTATGTCTGCCTTATGCTTCCTTTGCAGCGCACTAACAATTCCAGTCTTCACACTGCATGACCATTGTCCTAAAGTTTCATTTTTTCACACCAGCTATCAACCATGATTATTAATGTGTTTTCCTATACAGTCAAATAGGTAGAACTGGAAGAAGTAAGCTAATGACATTTACCATACCTATGTATTGGTGTCTTCCTAGCTTGCACAATGTGGAAGGTTTCATGTTCTCCATTTAAGCCAAAACACAAGGCAAACTGAATTAGAGGAGACAAAACACATAAGGAAAAAACAAATATAGAGGATAGATCTGCAGCAAGCTGAAACAGAGGCACGATTGCAGCCACCTAGCAAAAGCTGAAATCCAAAGGGAAAAATGCAGAAGTAGCAAATTTACTTGGAATTTGATCACCAATAGAGCTTCTTCATTTCTTCTTTACCTAAATAGAATGCAAGGTCAGAAAATATCCCATGAAAATTGGACCACCAATGATTATGCATCAGCATTCAAGAACCATTCCAGAATTTTTTGACCAAAAATAAGACCATAGCATTCTATACAGAATAATCTTCAGCCATACATGGAACTACTAATTACCCAAATAAAATGCTAATCCTACAGAGCCAAAATACTAACCAAATCAATATTCAACCAAAATATAGATGTTATTACTAGAATAGCTCCAAAAAACTGAGAAACGCATTACCTAAGGAGCAATTTTAGTCTCTTGCTTAACAAACACGCCATCAAAGAAAGTCGACAAATATATTTGAGGCTTAGTAACTATTCTTAAGTGTGAGAGGCAAACTGATGTTTTTTTATAAAAAATAGCTAAAAACTACTACTTCACTCATTATATGGGACATGACAATGATAAACTTCAAGTGCTTCAACACAGCAACTGATAAAATTATTTTTTGCATGGTCAACAAAGATGAGGCAATAAAGCATACCCCAAATGCATACAAAATCAATATATATCCTACTGATTCAAACAACACAACAATTGTAGGAACAGATGAAAAAAGACCGGTGAACATCTGCCCTCACTAAGCAGCAGTTAAGAACTATCAATGCTGACCAAGATGTACTAATTAGACCACAAGAGAGCATCTGAAGAACCTAGCATGCAGAGAGTAGAAACAGAGGTGCAGCACAGTCAATCCTGAAAAAAAAAGATACTGCTGTAAATCAGGAGATATACATGAACCAAGCACAAACAAAAAACAAGAACCAAAAGAAGACCTTAGCATGTATCAAAGGATATACCCAAAGCATGTGGCAGCTAATGAAGAAATGAATCTCCATGCATTGCTCCTGCCTGCAGATTACATTGAAAGTTTGAAACCAGACATGAAAATCACTTAAGCTGTAACACTGTTGATTCTGAACAAAGTAGTAGAATTAGTCAATTAGATCAGTACTATAGAACCTCAATACCTCATACTGATAGTATTGGTTCAAGACAACGTCATAAATAAGCTAAGTAATCTCAAAACTATGGGGCGCCGTCTCATTGTTTACTCTTCTAAATATAAACTTCTACAAATATCTTAAAAAAATGTAGGTTTCTTTTTACTGCATTGCATATTCAGCTAGATACATACAGAACCCATCAGGAAAAAAATATGTTAAAAAACAAGGGCAGAGAATGTGTTAACCATTTTCACTTTATGAGGTCACACAAACAATAAGCAATCAAGTTCAGAATCTTAAAGATTCATGTCGTACAGGAGAAACACCTACATAAGCTGCTGCTCGTGAAGGCCAGTGTGATACTTCAGAGTTTCTGTCCAGAGAGGGCTCTTCCTCAACGTGCAGCAAGCAATGTACACAGCAGAAGCAGCGACCATCAAAGGACAATAGATGGTCGTCACGCGGTAATCCATCAGCGCAAGCTCTCTGAAGAAGAGTAAAATCATATAAATGGGAGCATGGGGCAAAGTAATAGAACGAAGCACATACCTTCCATTTCATGAATTTCAATTTGTTGCTATGAAATTCTCCACCATCGTCCATTTTTTTTAAAGGCAAAACATACAGGAACCTTACTTTTTAGAATTAACCAAGGCATCAGTTAGATCTCAAGAATTAACCAAGGAAGTTCACCTTACCATTCACCCCAACAAAATGGCAGCTAGGGTTTCGTCACGACCACAATAGACCCCAATTATTTTTGAGATTGATAAGACTAAATACATCATTGGCAATGGGATGTGCTCAGTAATATAACAACCAAGCAATTGTGAGGTAGAGACATCATTTGACAATAGAGCTATGCTCAGTAAAAGATGCAAAAAAAAAAAAAAGTAGCAGCTAACAAATAATGGCATTGGCATCATAAAACTAACGCATATAGCAAGAATCATGGAAGCAGGAAATAATTAAATAGAAAAAATCATGGAAGAAGGAAGTAATCAATCATCATTGCACAATTCCATTGTGTCTCAGTCTAACATAAGTTCATCACTGCACATTCCCAAGACCTCAGTAGATAGCCCAAACCTCAGTACAAAACATGAATGAAACATTTAGTCATCACTGTACAAGAAAGAATATCAGCTCAGCACATTATTTGCCCATTTACTCATTACTAAACAAGAGAACAGCAGGAGACAATGGACAGCAGGCGAGCCTGCTCGCTGCAACGAAGAGGGGAGGGGGCCAAGATCCCCACAGTGAGGAGAGGGAGTTCAGGGAAGGGGAAGGGAGAAGGGGAGAGAACGCACGCTGGTTGTCCGTCCGGCATGGCAGCGGGACGCATTGCCTGCAGTGGCACAACGGAGTTGAGGGAGGCGGAGCACGAGGAGCAAATGCACAGGAGGAAGTGGCCAGCGCCGTCGTTGCTCCCCTGGCCCCTGTCCACCATACCAGCGCCGTCCTTGACCTCCGGCAGCTTCCTCCAGCAAAACCAAACAGGCAAGCCCATGCGCCGGCGTGGGAGAGGGAGAGGGAGAGAGAGAGAGGGAGAGAGAGAGTGAGAGAGAGGGAGAGCCGCAGCTAACCAGCGCAATGGTCGGCGGCAGTGGCGGCCAGATTTTTGGGCCCAAGGCTGCCTGTGAGCTCGGCGTGGGTGGATGGCCAGCCGGGGCCCGGCCACCTCCCTGCTCAGATCCGATGGGAGGACGGGCGGATCCAGCCATGGAGGCTCCGGATCCGCCACATCCACCAGTGCCGCTAGCAAGAAAGACCGGCTGCCTGTGCGGACGGCCAGCGCCCGCCCGGCCACCTCCATGCACAAATCCGATGGTAGGACGGCCAGATCTGGCCATGGAGGTTCCGTGTCCGCGCCTAGGATGGCCGGGCGGCCAGCCGGGGCCGCGGCGGCGCCAACCGGGCTGCAGCCAGCCATGGGGCCTTCCCGCCCACGCCCCGTGCCGCGCTCGCACTATCGTTGGAGGCCACTAGCGCCGCCGCGCCTACGCCCTGTCGACATCGGGAGAGGGAGGGAGACGATAGAGAGAGGGGAAAGGGAGTGGAGAGAGAGAGAGTAAAGGAGTTGGGAGGAGCGCCCGCCCGCAGCACCACGGCGGGGGGACACACTCGCCCGGAGCCGGCGCCCCGGCCCGCAACGCCGCGCCACCGCACCGCCGCACTGGGGACGCTCGCCCCGCACCGAGAACTGGGCGGACGCCAGCCCCGCAATGTCACGCTAGGGGCCGTGCAGGCCACCACGCCCGGGGAGACGCCGCTCGCCCTGCGCTAGGGCACGCGCCGGTAGCCCCCGCGCCGCCGCCACTAGGGGAGGAGGGAGGGAGAGAGGAAGAGAATAGTAGATCTAGGGTTACGGGAGAGAAGAGCAGAAAATATTCTAGTAGGGAAAACATCGGTAGGGGACATCGGCACCACTGGATAAGAATCAAACGGTGAAAACGATTTTTTTCTATCGTGGCCACCGTCTGCTTGCGTCGTGGCCTGCTGCTCTCTTGTTTAGTAATAATAATAATAATAATAATAATAATAATAATAATAATAATAATAATAATAATAATAATAATAATAATAAAGTAATAATAATAATAACCAGCAAAATTGCCCGTACGTTGAAACGAGAGAGATGACCGTATGTTGTAGTTGGAGAGTGTTAAAATAAATTTTTGTTAACTCAAATTGGTTTTGTAACCAATCTAGAGAAAAATTAATTATTATACGTGTTTAACTTGTGTATCAATATATTTCTTAAAAAAGCCAAAAAGGATATGAGTTTTCTTAGCAGAATGTCTCTTATTTTATTTACATCTCATCTGATTATCCTCTCTCATTTTACTGGTACTAATGTCAACCGGATACATAACGCTAAACCGGACACTGCTGATGCGCCTAGATTTTTTTGTGGGCTGTCAGGCTCTGCCTCCGCTTCATCACGGGCCAAGCTCCTGCTGGACTGTCGTTCAAGACTCCTACGATGGTAAAACCCAAAAGAAATGCAGACCATCAGAGCACACACCATGACACGAGAACGTTTGGGCTTTTCTGGCAGCATGCATGCAAACGCGAATGCACGTGAAAAGGGCCGCCGGGTCGACGCGCGCTAGCTGAAGGTTCGGCGCAAAAGCCAGGAATTTTTTTTAAAATAATATTTTTTATTGATTAATTACGAATCTAGTATTTGGAATCGAAAAATTACAAAAATAGCACCCTGTCGGCCATCCAGCAGCCGATAGGGGACCTGTCGGCACTACAGCAGTCGACAAGCTTTCGTGTCAGCTGTCTCGCAGCCGACAAGCGTCGGCAGTGGATCTCGGCGCCGACAGGAGTCCTGTCGGCTTCTGAAGGGCCGATAGGCCCCGTCGGCATTCGGGCAGCCGATAGGCCTGTCGGCTAACCAGAGGCCGACAGGCCACTACTATCATGTCATTTTCATTTTGATGTTCATTTTCACGTTATTTTCATATTTGTTATACGGTTCAATCCGAAAACTTAACTTACTCGTGGCTTGTTAGACTGTTCTATAAATGAAGTGTGTTACAAACTACGAAAAATAGAATTAAAACAACACATGTTCAATTTAAAAGAGTAACCCAGCGATGCATGAAATGAGCGGTGCGTGGCATATGTGGTTTGCAATGGCATGTATGTGTGACTCTAGCAAGAGTGAAAGCCTATGTTTGGTTTTGGGTAATTGATGAAAGCTAGTTTGCTAACAATTGCTCTAAGTGTTTCATAAGAACAATTAGCAAATAAGAAGGAGCAAAGGACCGGGTCGGTGGAGGCCATAAGTGAAGGCCAATGACGGCGTCCATTAAAATGGTGTAAGCCCATCAACAAATGAGAAAGCCCTATTGACGGCATCCATGCAAATGGTATAAGTCCATCATCAAAGGTGTCCACAAGGTTCATCGAGAGATGAGAAGGAAGTTGATAAGAAACCGGGAGCTCAAGGCAAAGGTATAACCAATTGGAGCTCTTTTGCTTTTGGTGATCAAGACTCCATAGAGGGAGTGATCACATTTAGGATAGATAGCCATACTATCAAGAGGGGCGAAATCGTTGATGAAATACGGTTATCAAGTGCCACTAGGTGTTCATGACCATTGCATTGTATATAGATGCTAGTGACACTAACAAACCCTTGGAAAAACTCTTTGAAAAAGCTAACACACGTGCACAAAGTGTAGAACACTTGGTGTTAGCACTTAGGAACAAAGGGTGAAAGGTTTGAGTGAAAATCCTGACAAAACAGAGCGTCGGACTGTGCTAACTCGCAGGCGTCGGACCATTGCTTGCAGTCCGACGGCTAACACTGCTGAGAGTGTCGGACGCTCAGTTTCGGAGCGTCGGACTATTGTCCAAAGCGTCCGACGGTGCAGAGCGACGAAGAGGTGACACGTGGAGAGCAGAGGAGCGTCGGACTCTCGGCATTAGTCCGACGGTGAGCGTCGGACTAACGTCCGACGGTTTTCAGCGCTCGGGGAGCTCTCTGGAAACGTCGGACGCTGGCGAGTTTTAGTCCGACGGCCTGCTATTTTAGAGTCCGACGGTGGATACGTGTAGTGCGTCGGACCGTGAGGTTTGGTCCGACGGCCTACCATCCGATGGTTCGTTTAGCGCGGGAAGTTAGCCGTTGTAATCCAACGTTCGACTTCAAACGGCAAGAGGCACGTGGCGTTCATCCAGGGCGTCGGACCGTGCCGATTAGTCCGACGGTACGCAGTAAAGTCTAAACGGCTATTTTCTTGTGTGTGGCTTATAAATAGTCACTTGGCTGGTTTGGGGAGCATCTCTTGGCACTCCTAAACATCATAGAATACTTGTGAGCCTTCCCACTCCACTCTCACTCATCCTACTTGATTGTGATCATCATTTGGTGAGTTTGGAGAGCATCAAGTGCATTGCATTGATAGAGATCATCTAGAGGCACTTGGTAGCGGTGATTCGCAGCGGTTTCTCTCATTACTCTTGGAGTTTGCCGACTCCTAGACGGCTTGGAGCTGCGAGGATCGTTGAGGGGAGTTGGTGATTGTCTCCGCCTCCGATCAAGGTATTGTGAGGGGTTCTTGAGCCTATCCCCGCGGGAGATCGCGAAAGGCATGTTTAGTGGATTGCTCGTAGCTTGGTGGATCCCCATCTTGTGTTGGTTGTGCGGCACCCTTGAGAAGGGTTTGGCGTGTGATGCCAATTAGCGCGTGAACCTCCAAGTGGGTGTATCGCTACAACGAGGACTAACTTGCCGGCAAGCAAGTGAACCTCGGTAAAAAATCTTGTGTCATCTCTCTACCGGGGATTTCTCTTATATTTGATCGATTGGTTATATTAGACTTCATATCTTCTCTACACCGAGGGTATTGAAATCACCTTTACTCTTACTTTTGTGTACTTACTCTCTTGTGTAGTTTGTTAGTTAGTTGCTCACTTAGGAGTAGTGTATAGTAGTGACATATCCTTTGAGTGTGAACTAGTGATCATAGAGTAGTATACTTGTCTAGGTGGCTTGCATAGTGTAGTTTAGAGCTTGTGCTTTGCAAAGCCTGCTATTGTTACTAATCGACTTGTTAAGTGTTGTTTGTAGATTTTTATAGGCTATTCACCCCCCTCTAGCCATTTAGGACCTTTCAATTGGTATCGGAGCCGAGGCACCGTTGATTTGAGGCTTAACAACCTACGGTGTAAAAATGGCTCAACTCAACATTCACATCAACAACACCAAAAAGCCACCCCAATTTGATGGCACAAATTATGCATATTGGAAGAGCAAGATGACCTCATACATCAAGTCAATCAATAGAGAGGTTTGGAGGGTTGTGGAGACCAAAATTGAGATTGCCGATGTGGCAAACCCCACAACCGCCGAAGAAAGATTGCTTCAACTCAATGACATTGCAGTTTGTGCTATTCATGAGGCCGTAGATGAAAAAGTGTTTGAGCAAATCAAGAACATTGAGAGTGCTCATGAAGCTTGGAAGAAGTTTGAAGAATCATATGAGGGCACCAAGGGTGTAAAGGCCGCCAAAGCATACATCTTGAAGGACAAGTTTGCAAGCTTCAAGATGAAGGATGATGAAACCGTGCCGAAGATGTTCCATAGATTGCAAGTCATTGTGAATGATCTCAAGGCCGTGGATGAAGAGGTGAAGGATAGTGACTTCTTAATGAAATTCTTGAAAAGTTTGCCCAAGAGATTTGCTACCTTGATCACGGTTTTGGTGAAGACTACATTGAGTGAGTTGACACCAAACCAAGTGCTTGCGGAGATGATGACCGATGATGCCTATAGAGATGATGATGACAAGTAGGAGTTGATCAATAAGAAGAAGAAAGAAAAAGATGAAGACTCCAAAGATGAGAAGAAGAAGAGTGTGGCATTCAAAGCCACATCATCATCAAAGGACAAGGGAAAAACAAAAGTTGAATCAAGTGAAGATTCATCAAGTACAAGTGAGAGTGATGAGGAGATGGCCCTTCTAGTGAGAAGATTTGGCAAGTTCATGAAGAAGAAGGGCTACCGGACAAGAAGGAAAAAGAATGCAAGAAAATTTGATGGCCCAAGATGCTTCAATTGTGAAAGCAAAAATCACTTGGTAGCCGATTGCCCACACTCAAGTGAAGATGATCACAAGGGCAAAAAGAAGAACAAGCATGAGAAGAAGGAGAAGAAAGAGAAGAAGGAATCTTCATACAAGAAGAAGAAGAACTATTCTCATGTGGTGACATGGGATAGTGATGCCTCTTCAAGTGATGAAGAGAGTGATGATGATAAGAAGAGCAAGAGGAAGGCACATGCAAGCATTGCCATTCATGACAAGCCTTCCATCTTCGACACTCCTTCTTGCTTCATGGCTAAGGGCTCTAAGGTATCATCCGACACCGAATCTAGTGATTATGATAGTGATGATGACCTAACAAAAGAAGAATTAATTGAAATGCTTGATGATGCACGTATTTATTTTGATAAACTTAGAAAGTAATGCAAGGACTTGCGCAAGGATAAACAATCCATTGAGCAAGAACTTGAGGAACTTAGAGC
Organism: Eremochloa ophiuroides; assembly: GCA_038502445.1. Lineage (NCBI taxonomy): Eukaryota > Viridiplantae > Streptophyta > Magnoliopsida > Poales > Poaceae > Eremochloa > Eremochloa ophiuroides. The sequence continues at coordinate 45,395,435 of JAHLJS010000007.1, forward strand.
ATCTTATGAGAGTCTAAAGGAAGACCATAAGAAGCTCCAAAAGGTTCACACTAAGCTTGATGAAGCTCATTCTTCTCTAGTTGAGCAAAATGAAGACTTGCAACAACAAGTGCAAAAGAAAGAAACTAAAACTTGCAACATAGGTGTAACATGTGACATATCTTGTGAACCTATTGTTGTTACCACTAACCCTTCTTGTAGCACTTCCACTACTACCTCACCCACTAGTGACCCTTCACTAGTAGTTGAGAACAAGAACCTAAAGGAGGAGGTTAAAAAGCTCAATCACTCCTTAGCTAAGGCTTATGGTGGTGAGGACCGCTTGCTTATGTACTTGGGTAGCCAAAGGGCATCTCTCCACAAAGAGGGATTGGGCTATACCCCCCAAGAAAGGCAAAACTGCCTTTGCTCCTCACAAGACTTGTTTTGTGAAGAGAAATGGCCGGTATTGCATAAAATGCAAGCAAGTTGGTCACTTAGAGCAAGATTGCAAGAGTAAGAAATCCAATGCTTATGTATCCTCAATTAAGTTTGATTCTTGCTACATTCTCACAAAGGGCTCAAACGGTGTGAAGGTTAAGTTTGTTGGTACATCCATGTTGGGTCCAAAGAAGAAGACCATTTGGGTACCAAAGAGCTTAGTCACTAACCTTCAAGGACCCAGGCAAGTTTGGGTACCTAAAAGGAATTGATCTCTTTTTTAGGTCAATTACAAAGCCGGAGGGAGGCATTGGGTGCTTGATAGTGGATGCACTCAACATATGACGGGTGATTCTAGTATGTTTGGCTCTCTCAACACAAGTGCAAATAGTGGCTATGATGCAATCACATTTGGTGACAAAAAGAAAGGGAAAGTGAGAGGACTTGGTAAAATTGCTATCTCCAATGATATGTCCATCTCAAATGTGTTGCTAGTTGAAAGCTTGAATTTCAATTTGCTCTCGGTTGCACAACTTTGTGATTTCGGTTCCAAGTGCATATTTGGGGTTGATGATGTTGAAATTGTTAGTGTTGATGGGTCAAATTTGATATTCAAAGGGTTTAGATATGACAACTTATATCTTGTGGATTTCAATGCTAGTGAAACTCAATTGTCAACTTGTTTGATCACTAAGTCAAGTTTGGGTTGGTTATGGCATAGAAGGCTTGGTCATGTTGGAATGAAACAATTGAACAAACTAGTGAAGCATGATCTAGTTAGAGGCTTGAAAGATGTCACTTTTGAGAAAGATAAGCTTTGTAGTTAATGTCAAGCCAGCAAACAAGTTGGAAATACACATCCTAAGAAGAGCATGATGAATACTAGTAAAGCTTTTGAACTCTTGCATATGGACTTGTTTGGACCAACCACATATACTAGCATTGGTGGGAGCAAGTATGGATTTGTGATTATGGATGACTATACTAGATATATATGGGTATTCTTTCTAGTTGACAAGAGTGAAGTATATGATATATTCAAGTCTTTTGTCAAGAGAAGCCAAAATGAGTTTGAAACAACAATCAAGAAAGTTAGAAGTGACAATGGTAGTGAATTCAAGAATACCAAGATTGATGAATTGTATGATGAGTATGGCATTGGACATCAATTCTCACCCAAGTATACACGACAATCAAATGGCATTGTTGAAAGGAAGAATAGAATCTTGATAGATATGGCAAAATCACTGCTAAGTGAATACAATGTTAGTCATTCTTTTTGGGCCGAAGCAATCAACACCGCTTGCTACTACATCAACCGCTTATATTGTCATGGTATGCTTGCAAAGACTCCTTATGAGCTATTGAATGGTAGAAAGCCCAACATTGCATATTTTCGGGTTTTGGGTTGCAAATGCTACATTCTCAAGAAAGGCACAAGATTGAGCAAGTTTGAAAAGAAATGTGATGAAGGTTTCTTACTTGGATATTCAACCACAAGCAAGGCATATAGAGTTTGGAATTTGGCTAGTGGTACCCTTGAGGAGGTACATGATGTTGAATTTGATGAAACCCAAGGCTCACAAGATGAAGTTGAAAATCTTAGTGACGTGAGAGGCAATGACTTGGCAAATGCAATGAAAGATATGGATATTGGTGACATTAGGCCAAGGCAAGTCAATGATGATGAAGATGATGGTGCAATTCATACTAGTATGCAAGTTGAAAATAAAGCAAGTGCAAGTGACTCACAAGATCAATCTCAAGTGCAAGATCAACAAGCTAGTTCATCTCAATCCAATGATCAAGTTCCTATTCTCCAACCGGTCTCTATTGCAAGGGATCATCCTTTGGATCAAATCATTGGTGGTATTCAAAGTGGAGTTCAAACTAGAGCAAGACTAGCTCAAATTTGTAAGCATTTCTCATTTGTGTCAACCATAGAGCCAACCAAGATTGAGAAAATATTAAAAGATGTTGATTGGGTAAATGCCATGCATGAAGAGCTCAACAATTTCACAAGAAATCAAGTTTGGGAGCTAGTGGAAAGACCAAAGAAACATAATGTGATAGGAACAAAATGGGTCTTTAGAAACAAACAAGATCAATATGGCATAATAATAAGGAACAAGACTAGATTGGTTGCACAAGGTTACACTCAAGTAGAGGGTCTTGATTTTTGAGAAACCTATGCACCGATTGCTAGATTGGAAGCAATTAGAATCTTATTAGCCTATGCTTGTGCCCACAACATCAAGTTATATCAAATGGATGTCAAGAGTGCATTTCTCAATGGGTACATCAATGAGTTCGTTTATGTGGAACAACCTCCCGGATTTGAAGATGTAAAGAAACCCAACCATGTGTACAAGCTAAGAAAGGCATTGTATGGTTTGAAACAAGCACCTAGAGCATGGTATGAAAGATTGAGAGATTTCTTACTCTCTAAAGGATTCTAAATGAGAAAGGTTGATACAACTCTTTTCACTAAGAAGCTTGGTAATGATATATTTGTGTTGCAAATATATGTGGATGATATCATCTTTGGATCAACAAATCAAGATTTTTGTGAAGAATTTAGAAATATGAAGGCAAGTGAGTTTGAAATGTCCATGATTGGTGAGCTTAGCTACTTCCTTGGTCTTCAAGTTAAGCAAATGAAGAATGGTACATTTGTAAGTCAAGGAAAGTACATAAGGGACATGGTGAAGAAATTTGGATTGGAACATGCAAAGCCCATGAATACTCCTATGGCAACTGATGGGCATTTGGACTTGGATGATAGTGGCAAAATGATAGATCAAAAGTTATATAGATCAATGATTGGAAGTCTCCTTTATGTGACCACATCTCGACCGGATGTCATGTTTAGTGTGTGCATGTGTGCAAGATTTCAAGCCTCACCAAAAGAAAGTCATTTGAAATCCGCAAAGAGAATATTGAGGTATTTGAAGGGCACACAAGATGTTAGGTTGTGGTATCCTAAGGGGTCCAACTTTGAGGTTATTGGATATTCGGACTCTGATTATGCCGGTTGAAAGGTGGATAGAAAGAGTAATAGTGGAACTTGTCAATTGCTTGGAAGGTCACTTGTATCATGGTCTTCAAAGAAGCAAAATAGTGTTGCTCTTTCAACGGCCGAAGCGGAGTACATTAGTGACGGAAGTTGTTGTGCACAATTGCTTTGGATGAAGGCAACTTTGAGTGATTTTGGATTGAAATACAAGAAAGTGCCTTTGCTATGTGACAATGAGAGTGCTATCAAGTTAACCAACAACTCCGTGCAACATTCAAGAACAAAGCACATTGACATAAGGCATCACTTCATTAGAGATCACCAAATCAAAGGGGATATTGCAATTGAAAGTGTTGGCACCGAAGATCAATTAGCGGATATTTTTACCAAACCACTTGATGAGTCAAGATTTTGCAAGTTGAGAAATGAGTTAAACATACTAGACTACTCCAACATGAAGTGAAAAGTATTCCACATTATATGACATGCCTCTTCTTCGGTTAAAGTAAGGTAAAATTGGTTGACATGGCATTCATACTTTGATGAGGATTTGTCTAGTTCATGTAAACATAAAATGCATCTTATAGGACCTTACGTTCATGAAAAATTAAATGCTTTCATGTATATATGATACCACTTTTGTTCTTTATGCTTGTATGATCAAGTGGTAGCATATGACATATTGATGGGCTTGCAAATCTAGTGTTAAATCTAGAACATGAGCTCATGATGTGTAACTTAACATGGTCAAGATAACCCTATTAGTGAGGTGTGAAGAAGCTTGTCCTTGGTTCAAACTTAGTTACATATTCTAGGCAAGTGATCTAGATTGGACCAATGTGAACATGAACTAAACCCCATTTATTGACTTGATACTCCCATAATTTACACCATTTTTGGTGATTGTTGACAAAGGGGGAGAAGAAAGTCACAAAGATAAGAAAGGAAAGGGGTCAATTGAAAAGATAAGAAAGGAAAGGGGTCAATTAAAAATTTGAAAGCACACAAGTAGGGGGAGCAAGCTCATGAATAAGTTGTTGTATTTGTGTATGCATTAACATATGAATTGTTGCATTGTCAAAACTTCAATTCCTATACTTGTTTGAATTGATGAAATGCTTAGAAATAGGATTTGAATGGTGATTTGACAAACTAGCACGCATAGGACTTATATGTCATACAAAGTACCTCCTTTACTTAAATGTTGATCTCACGAGGTATTTTAAGTTTGTGATGCATGACTAGTAAACAGTGGTGCTAATGATGGTATATTTCCTCAACTCCGATGATATCACACTTCAAAGGTCCATTCTATATACCTTAGCATCATTTGATAGTGGTAGCTCACCCAAACTTTCAAATTCATGCATATGTGAAAAATTGAACCAAACACAAGGAATCACATATGTAGGGGGAGCTAATACTATCAAAATGCAAACTTGGTTTTCATCTCATATCTTTGTTGAGGTTGTCATCAATTACCAAAAAGGGGGAGATTGAAAGCCCATGTTTAGTTTTGGGTAATTGATGAAACCTAGTTTACTAACAATTGCTCTAAGTGTTTCATAAGAACAATTAGCAAATAAGATGGAGCAAAGGACCGGATCGGTGGAGGCCATAAGTGAAGGGCAATGACGGCGTCCATTAAAATGGTGTAAGCCCATCAACAAATGAGAAAGCCCTATTGACGACATCCATGCAAATGGTATAAGTCCATCATCAAAGGTGTCCACAAGGTCCATCGAGAGATGAGAAGGAAGTTGATAAGAAACCGGGAGCTCAAGGCAAAGGTATAACCAATAGGAGCTCTTTTGGTTTTGGTGATCAAGACTCCATAGAGGGAGTGATCACATTTAGGATAGATAGCCGTACTATCAAGAGGGGCGAAATCGTTGATGAAATATGGTTATCAAGTGCCACTAGGTGTTCATGACCATTGTATTGCATATAGATGCTAGTGACACTAACAAACCCTTGGAAAAACTCTTTGAAAAAGTTAACACACGTGCACAAAGTGTAGAACACTTGGTGTTAGCACTTAGAAACAAAGGGTGAAAGGTTTGAGTGGAAATCCTGAGAAAACAGAGCGTCGGACTGTGCTAACTCGCAGGCGTCGGACCATTGCTTGCAGTCCGACGGCTAACACTGCTGAGAGCGTCGGACGCTCAGTTTCGGAGCGTCGGACTATTGTCCAAAGCGTCCGACGGTGCAGAGCGACGAAGAGGTGACACGTAGAGAGCAGATGAGCGTCGGACCCTCGGCATTAGTCCGACGGTGAGCGTCGGACTAACGTCCGACGGTTTTCAGCGCTCGGGGAGCTCTCTGGAAACGTCGGACGCTGGCGAGTTTTAGTCCGACGGCCTGCTGTTTTAGAGTCCGACGGTGGATACGTGTAGTGCGTCGGACCGTGAAGTTTGGTCCGACGGCCTACGTTCTGACGGTTCGTTTAGCGCGGGAAGTTAGCCGTTGTGATCCAACGTTCGACTTCAAACGGCAAGTGACACGTGGCGTTCATCCGGGGCGTCGGACCGTGCCGATTAGTCCGACGGTACGCAGTAAAGTCTAAACGGCTATTTTCTTGTGTGTGGCTTATAAATAGTCACTTGGCTGGTTTGGGGAGCATCTCTTGGCACTCCTAAACATCATAGAATACTTGTGAGCCTTCCCACTCCACTCTCACTCATCCTACTTGATTTTGATCATCATTTGGTGAGTTTGGAGAGCATCAAGTGCATTGCATTGATAGAGATCATCTAGAGGCACTTGGTAGCGGTGATTCGCAGCGGTTTCTCTCATTACTCTTGGAGTTTGCCGACTCCTAGACGGCTTGGAGCTGCGAGGATCGTTGAGGGGAGTTGGTGATTGTCTCCGCCTCCGATCAAGGTATTGTGAGGGGTTCTTGAGCCTATCCCCGCGGGAGATCGCGAAAGACATGTTTAGTGGATTGCTCGTAGCTTGGTGGATCCCCATCTTGTGTTGGTTGTGCGGCACCCTTGAGAAGGGTTTGGCGTGTGATGCCAATTAGCGCGTGAACCTCCAAGTGGGTGTATCGCTACAACGAGGACTAACTTGCCGGCAAGCAAGTGAACCTCGGTAAAAAATCTTGTGTCATCTCTCTACCGAGAATTTCTCTTCTATTTGATCGATTGGTTATATTGGACTTCATATCTTCTCTACAACGAGGGTATTGAAATCACCTTTACTCTTACTTTTGTGTACTTATTCTCTTGTGTAGTTTGTTAGTTAGTTGCTCACTTAGGAGTAGTGTATAGTAGTGACATATCCTTTGAGTGTGAACTAGTGATCATAGAGTAGTATACTTGTCTAGGTGGCTTGCATAGTGTAGTTTAGATCTAGTGCTTTGCAAAGTTTGCTATTGTTACTAATCGGCTTGTTAAGTGTTGTTTGTAGATTTTTATAGCCTATTCACCCCCCCTCTAGCTATTTAGGACCTTTCAAAGAGCCCACAGAGTATTGTAAACATGCCTTAGGGGAATTTAACTTGCTGGATGTATTACATTGTTCTACTGGGTACAGCGTGGTTGTTTGCCCTTATTGTCGCGCCGTGAAGACGGTTCCGCTACATCCCTCTTGTTCTTGAGTGCTGCCTCTCGCGCTTTAAGCTCTTCCTCTTTACGCTTGATGATTGCTTCACGCAAGCTTAACTCCTCCCTTCTCCTGGCAAGATCTTCCTCCTTAGCTTTGAGACAGATCTGATCTGCCCTGATCCGTCGCTCTTTGTCCTCCCTGATTTTGCGGTCAACCTCACGAGCCTCATTCATCCTCAGAAGATATTGAGCTTTGTCTTCAAGCTACTTCGGACGCCTCTGTGGCCATGCGGGCATCTCCCGATCCACCCATTGGATCCACTTGCAAGGCTACATGTGCGGATGTAAATGATGAAATTGTGTATAGTTTACGAGAAACAAAAGAAGAAGTTGTTGATAGTACCATGAAGTCGTCATCCAGATCTGGGCACCCGAAGTACCTACACCCATAGTGTCGGTCCAATTCCATCCACACGCACAACCTAGTGACAAACCCACAACGACACTTTGGCTGCTCGCGCCACGACGGTAGCTGAGTTAGGTCAGATGTCCATGACAACATTGTAGTTGAATGACGAGGGTTTGGAGAAGAAAATGTGTGGTATGCTAACTCGTCGGATGTCTTTAAATAGGGCAGGCATGGAGTGAAGGAGTAATTTCATAGATCCCAGCCTTTTCCGATTTAGTCCTTTATAGGCTTTACACAAATAATTACGAGTAGCATGTTGCTCACCTCAGAGTACACAGCGAGTAGCCTTTTCAGTGTATTGGCAAATGAAGAGCCTATTTAACCAGTCGGAATTAACAGCGACTAGCCTTTTTAGTGATTCAAAGGGCTTGCGAATAGGCTTTTCAGTGCATAGCCTTTGCAGTGCTTGCGACTGCACAGTGCGTAGCCTTTTCAGTGACTTTGGCAGACCGAGAATCTAGACTTTTCAATGATTCAAAGGGCTTGCGAATAGGCTTTTTAGTGCATAGCCTTTTCAGTGCTTGCGACTGCACAGTGCGTAGCCTTTTTATTGACTTTGGTAGACCGAGAATCTAGACTTTTCAGTGATTCAGACGGCTTGCGAATAAGGTTTTTAGTGCATAGCCTTTTCAGCGAGTTGTCAATTCAATTCATGGCGTCTTCATTGATTGCGACTGCACAGTGAGTAGCCTTTTCAGTGACTTTGGCAGACCGAGAATGTAGCCTTTTCAGAGTACTTCAAAGTGTTGTACTCAATTAACCCTGCATTAATTCAGTTCTATTGAAACGCAATGTCACCCCTCGGCTGCCTCTATAAATATGGGACGGTGCTGGGGAACATCACCAGCGATACAAGATGTCTGGACCAAAGAAATGGGGGTTTGGGGTTGGGAAGCTCAAGGGCACGGTGGAGAGCAAGGGCCCGCCAATAATGTGGGATGATGGGGGTAGTCTTGGTCCCGATGAGTTCGACGAACCAATCGACAGGTTTCCAGAAGAGAGCAAGAGTGATTATGGTCCACAAAGACCTCTGAGGGAGTACGTGAAGAAGGATAAAGAAGTGTGGCCGAAGTGCAGGCATGGCGAGGACTGCCTTGTGCAGATGTACACCGAGGGCGGGATACACGGGGGCCGGCGATTCTTCAAGTGTCCCTATGCATATGTAGTGTTTTATTGTCCCTTTTCAGTAATGTATTTCGCAACATAAACGAACATTAACAAATCTATTCATCGCAGACCTCGTGGGCAGAAGACAATTGCGGGTTCACTAAGTGGGTGGACCCGCTACCTATTATCCCGCATTTGGAGTACATCTGGTACCTGCAGCACCGCATCGGCTCGCTCGGCCCAAGTTACAGCTCGAGCCACAACAAGGAGGAAGATGAGGAACAAGGCAACAGTGGAGCCACATCGCAGGAGCCAAAATGCACAGACCCGTACTGCCGCTGCCCTCATCACAACAATAGTGGTACTCCGCCAAAATCGCCACCGCCACCACCTCCGCCAATGGGCGGTTACTATGGGGAAGGTGTCATTCAGCTCAATATGTGGCAGCACTACTAGTAGGCTGTCCGATTGTCCATCTATGTGTGTGATGCATGTTTCAATCACGTAAGGCATGTTAGGTGTAGTGCAGAGAGTCTGAACCCTTGTTTTGTTCGGATTCTCACATGCCATTTCGTGTATTCGTTTTATGTTTTAATTTACAAAGGCATGTTAAGGTCGACACATGCCGTTTCATGTGTTGTGCTTGTTCGTATCGTTTCGTAATAAGTTTGAGAAGAGAAGAAATATCCGTAATTCGAGCGTACTGGAGCGTTGCCTCCATATAATGAAATGGAAAGCACAAATACGATGGGACAGAATACTAATGCATCGGTACGTAACATCCACGGAAACTTGTGATCATACATGCATACGTCCTCAATCTGCACGACGCCCACGCTTAGGGCCCGGGCGACGAATCTGCTCAGTAGGAAAAGTGAACTGCTGTGGAGGGCGACGCTGGCGTGGTGGCGGGGTCGGGTCTACAGGCTGAGACGGCTGCGTCGGCTGGGTCGGCAGCGGTGCACCAAAAAGCTGTGAGGGGCCGGTCTCATCTGGACGGCTAGGCGGAGTACCACCTATGTCAAAGCTCCTGAAGCTGCTAGCCCCCTCTGTGTACTCGCTGGCAGAAGGAAGTGTCCCTGCACAAACCAAAGTGTGGTCATGTCACGCATGCGGTGCACGTTACATACAAATGTATTAAATAAATAAAAATCGAAGAAGTACCTAGGCGCGTGGGACGAGAACGTCGTATGGAGCCACCTTCGGGAGGCACGGGAGTACCTGCAGGCTGGCCCTGGTCGTCGAGCCCAACGACGTCGTCCGTGGTGTACCGGCACGATGCTCGACGTACGCCAGCCAACTCGAAGCACCGTTGCCCCATTCGTCGAAGGGCGGCCACCAACTCGAGCCTACCAACCTGTGGAGGGTTCTGCTCATAGCGCTGCGCGTACGACAGAAGCTCCTAACCAACGTCCGTGCATATATCTGTCTGCAAAGCGGTCATTTATCGTTAGAGATATTGCTGTTAGTCATTACCAAAGTCATAGTAACAACGAAATTAATTAAAAAAACTATCGTTACCAGCGCATGGAACGCAGCTGGTGGCTCCATCGCGATGGTGTCCGTGATCTTTGCTTCGTGTGGCTCGGCCTCCGCTGGCACTGGGAAGCAACGAACGCGCGTGGCTCGGTGCAACCAACGCAAGTACTGGGGGTAACCGGCCTCTACGAAAGGCTCACCTAAGTCGTGCACGTCGGTCGGCGCCTCTGCCCATGCGGCCACCGAGGGCGCCACCCTGTCCACCCAAGACTGCTCGAACGCTATCTCTTGGCCTTTCTGACTCCACCTGGAAAACAACAAATAATAAATAAAGTTGTCGAACCAAAACGAATTGATGACATTAATAGAACACATACCCGTGGGACGCGTCAAGCTGCAGCCGAGGAAGAGGGAACACCTGCGCGCGGCCAAACTGACGAGCTACACGTTCCGGACAGTACGGCTCGACGCAAACGTCGAACACCAGTCGTTTCCTAGTGAGCCAAAACTCCTGGTCACGGTAGCACAACTCGGACACGCCATGTGGAGCCCTAGACTGAACGTCGTGTGGTGCGTAGGGAGTCCACCGAACCCTGTCAGGTGTAAGCTGGTCCATCGCGACAACGTATGCCGTGTACGTGCCTCTAGTCGTGCCTGTTGCCCACGTCGGCTGCAAAACAAGAACCATTAGGACTCGTCGTCACAGTAACAAAATTAAGCGAAAGGAGGATACGTACGTCGCGACACAACCAAAGTGTGCCCATCGTCGGTGCGTCGATCTCGTCGGGCACACCAAACTCGTCGAACACGTACATCTTGTCGTCATACGCCTCGTACGACGACAGGGTCGGCCGCCCGATGTCGAACCGCTCAAAGGACCATAGCATTAGCAGCAGCGGACAACTAGCCAACGTGCCTGACGCCGTCCTACGAGTGCAGGCGTCACAAAGTGCTCGGTACGTATCTGCCAGCACCGCCGAGCCCCAACTGTACTGGGGGATAGCGTCAAGTGGTGCGTATGCTATCTGCACCACATAGTGGACGAAGTGCTTGTCGACGGTGTCGTGGTGGGAGCTGGTGAAGAGTACCTAACCGAGCACATTCTCCTTTCTGAAGTAAGGGGACACAAATGTCATCGGGACGTTGCATTTCCCGCAAGCAGCAAGCACATGGGAGCACGGATAATGGTAGTACTTCGGCTTGTTGCATGTGCACTCGCACTTGTTCAGTTCTGGCCACAGCTAACACTCCATAGTTAATTCGCTCGGACCAGTGCCAAGTCCACCCTTATCACGCACCCGAACTTCGAAGACGAGGTCCCGATTGCCAACGTGAAAGACGTTATGCATGGCCCCTTTCGCACTTTTTGCGTCTAGGTATGCAGAAACCTTGAACACAAATGTCATAGTTGGATTCTGTGCTACTAAGGTCGCTGCTGCACACGTTCTCGCAGATAAACCATTGTACCTCTCAGGATACCCTCCAAAAGTGCAACCAAAGTAAGGGATCGTGTACCTTTCAGCACCCAGTTGTAAACCTCTGCGAAATTCGTGGTCATTATGGCATAACGTGCACCGTGCGTGTCATGTAACAAAGACCACTTCTCTCGGTCCTCCTCTTTAATCCATTCTGAGAAACAAGTTATTGACCTGCCCCCCTTACGTCGACTAGTCTTGTCTCTAGGCTCGCTTGGTAGTGGTGGAAGGCCCTGCGGCTCCTCCTCTGTTGCCACAACAGGTCACCTGCGCACATCTTTCATGTGGCTCCGGGTAAGCTCATCTAGCCGTTCCCAGATGAAGTCAAATTTTCTTTTCTGGTTCTGCTTACATAGCCGCTTGAACAGGTCCTGCAGACGCTTGCTTTTGAACTGTTTATAAAAATTTACAGCTAAATGCCTCATGCACCAACGACTTTGTATATCGGGCCATTGAACCGCTGCATCGTCACCATTCTTCAACTTCTGCACTGCATTCAGTAAGCCTGCATTCCGATCATGCAACACACAAACATTCTCCCTTTCTTCCACCAAAGCTCGTTTGAGCCAGTTAAGGAACCACAACCAACTCTCATTGTTCTCCGATTCAACCAAGCCAAAAGCAATGGGAACAACCTGACTGTTACCATCAACCCCAATAGCTGTTAGCAAAGTACCTCTGTATTGCCCAGTCAGGAATGTACCATCCACGCATAGCACAGGTCGGCAATACTTGAAGCCCCGTCTCATGCACCCGAAGCACCAAAAGGCTCTCTTAAAGAAAAAATTGATATAGTCCTCATAATCAATTACGGTGACAGGGTTTCTAGCTTGTAGGGTTTGTAAGAGTGTTGGAAGGTGGTGATATGAATCCTTGTACGTTCCAAATCTCTTCTCTAAAGCTAACTGTTTTGCTCTCCAAGCCATGTCGTAAGATATGTCATATCCGTATCTGTTCCGTATAGCTAGCATTATCCGGAAAGGAGAAATGCCAAGTTTTTCAACAATCTCCCCATGCATCTCATTTGCCACGAACTATGCTGTCATGTTTCGATGCTTGGTCAGCGTCGACTCCAACAAGCAACTATGTGGCTGCACAATAGTAGCTATGAGGTTGCTCTCCGTACGTGGCATATGACCATGAACACGCCAAGTGCACCCTGGGCTGACGCACTTAACGTCCCACGTCTTGGGGTTGGAAATGACAACCCTAAACTGCCTCTTGTCACAATAAACCCACCGCCTGACGGCGTGCTGCAGATGAACCTTGTCATGAAACATCTGACCCTGCATCACCTCCGTCCTTGAATACTCCCACGCCGAGTGATGACTATCGTCCACCGTCATGGCATCTGGTGAGAAGTTAGTCCATTCCGCGGGGATGTCGGTCTCGTCTTCGAACCTCTTACTAGCATGCTCATCCACAAATGCCAGGTGCTCTGCATTGTCAAGTTCCATCTGTTCCACGATTTTTTCATCCCCCTCGCCCTCGTCAGTTTCCATGTTCGTACTGAAACCTTGTTCTTCCGCATCCTCTGCCCAGTGCTCAACCCCTCCAGAATCGGGAACCAAGGTCTGCTCAGCATTTGTTGCATATTGTTGTTGTCCTGCATCCTCTGTCCCCAACTGAACATCGTATGAATCGTGAACATAGGTCTGCTCTTTGTTTGTGGCCTCTAAGTCCTCTACTTCTCGAACTGTGCTGCTACTCTCTCTTTGCATGGCACCATCGATGAACTGAACAAGCATGATGTTATCATAACTACGTTCGAAAGCATTATGATGATAAACTTCCATTTCTTCGTATTGCTTGCCTCGTATAGCTCCCATCTTCATCCATTGTCCCTTAACCTGAGCACCAACGTACTAATTTTCAAACGTTGCTGCGACGGTGGAAAACCAAACCATTCATGCAACCAGACTAATACTTGTCTCCGGCTGTGATACAACGGTGAGTTCAGTTATGTGTCAAAGAACTGGAACGGACTAAGGTCTACACCGCTATCCCCAGTTCTGATTTCACCCTTGCCATAGTAAATTCTAAAACGAACTAGATCGGACGACATTCCTGCTCCCATCGTTAAAATTGCACTGTCAGTTGAATATTGGTATAACCCCTAAACTCTACCAAGACATTAATTACAAAAACTAATATAAGTAGACAAAAAATTCCTAACTCAAATAACGCTAAATCAAATAAACAAGTACTGCTAGAGAAAATAAAAAATAATCCTTAAAATAAACTAATACTAACTACATAAATAAACTAACACTAACTGCATAAATTAACTAACAGTAACTATTCCTACAATTCTAATAAATAATCCTAACAAAGAAACTAATCTGAAAAACAAAATAAACTAACCCTAACTAACTAAATCAACTAACCTAACCGTAAATAAACAACTAAAGAAACTAATCTAACCCTAACTAACCCTAATAAAAAAACTAAATAATCCTAAATCCACGGTTCAATAATGTACAACTAAAAGTTACTCTAATCGAATCTACAACTATAAATAACCCTAAACTAATCTACAACTAAAACAAATCCTAAACTAATGTACGACTAAAAATAACCCTAAACAAAACTACATCTCAAACTAACCCTAAACTAATGTACCACTAAAACTAACTCTAATTCTAAAATAATTTACAATTTTCTCAAATTCTGAACTAATTTAAAAATAATTACAACTTCCTCTAAACTAACCCTAACCCTAACCCTAAATCTAACTAAATCTAAGTAACCCTAAATACCTAATTTTATCTAAACTAAATACATAAAGTAATCAAATTTATAAAAAAACAGAAAACTAACCCAAATAAAAAGCAAACTCACCTGTTGTGGCGACCGACGACGGCGGTGGCGAGCCGTCCGTGGCCTCCGCGCCCACGCGGGAACGGTGGAGGGCGGCGGCGGGGGCCCCTCCGCCGGATCCGGCTGCTGGGGGCGGCGGACGGCGGCTGGCGGCGGCGAGCGCGCAGAGAGAGAGAAAGCGCGAGCGAGCGGCGTCGCGAGGAAGGAGACGGCCGCGGTTGTTATTGGGACCTGTCGAGGAGCCGACAGGTCCCTATTGGGTCGCGAGGGGCCGACAGGCCTATCGGACCGACAGGCCCGACAACTTTGGCTCGGCCCGCTGGCGTGGCGAACTAGTCGGCCGTGGAGCGACCGATAGGGTCCTGTCGGCTCCTCAGCGGCCGACAGGTCCCTAGTCGGCTTTCCAGCGGCCGACATGGTGCTATTTTTGTAATTTTTCTATTCAAAATACTATATTCACAATTAATCAATAAAAAAATATTATTAAAAAAAATTCCAAAAGCCAGACGGCCGGTCTGCAAGCGACCATCCGTGAGCGGACTCACGGTAGAACAAAAAAAAAAAACGATGACAAATCTTTTTAGTAGTAGGTAGAGTCAGTTCTCTTGACGTTTAAATAAAGAAAAAAATTCAAAAATTTGGAGCGAGGTTCCAGCCGTACGGGGCCCACCAAAAGGAGCTTAATAAAAGCAAAATAAAAATGAAAATGAAAATGAAAAACAGCAAAGAAAAACACAAGACCTCCCATTCCCCATGGCGACCGAAGAGGGTTCCGGAGTCGGCGGCGGCGGCGCCGGGGAGAAGAAGATCTCGCAGGCGCCTGCAAAGCCTGGAGCGGGCGGCGCTGCAAAGTTCCTCGCGGGGTTGCCGTCGCGCGGCAACTTCTCCTCTGGCTCCGCCTCCTCCAACCTGGTACGGACCCTCACACTGAAGGCCCCCCAATGGTACTTTCTTCGCGCGTCCTCTGAGACGCCTCGATTCGCGCGGCGAGGTGGGTTCTGAGCCCGTTCTTTCTGGCTGTGATCTGCGCAGGGAGGTTTCAGGGTTTACGTCTGCGAGCACAGCACGGATCCCCCAGGTCAGTGTTCGTTAGGTTTCTCTGAAGAATCAACGAGCTGTTGCCTTACATTGCTCATTTGCTTTTGCTTTTTTTTTTTAACATGATAGCTCTAGCGGTGTTAATGTTTGCTGTGTTCAAATCCAAATGTTTTGCTCTAGGGTATAAGGGTTTGCTCTCTGGACTGAAATTGTAATGTCGCATGTATTGTGTTCTCTAGAAATGGACATGCTTGTGATGTTTAAAATATGTTTTACACACTTTAGTAGTGTAGCAATAAGTAAACTTTAGCCTTAGCATTTCTCGTTTTGCTTTCCATGGAAGCTTTTGTTGTGCATAAGGTTCTCAGGTACCTGTCTAATTACGATGACTTGCTCATTGGTTTACTGGATTGCTATTTGGATTAGAAATGGCAATGCTGTGCATAATATGCTCAAAATGTATGTGACTTGATATCCTAGTGTTTGTGCTTCAAAGTATAAATTTGTTCGATACACTGCTACTTTGAAATATTTTCAGTGTTATTAATGTGCTCTTGGGACTATGCATAAGAAAGCTGTTGGGTTTAGCTCCTTGTCACTTCCTTTGATAAGAAGTCTTAGTTGAATGCTTAAAAATTGATAATACGTTCATCCAGCACAAACTTAAGAGTGGCATCTTCATGATCCATGTTCTTCAGTGACATTGTAATACTTTTGCATGATGTATTGGAATTTTATGCATGATCTTGGTGCTTTTGTCTTCTATTATATCCAATTTTTGGGCAGTCTTTGCTCGTTTGTTCGGATGGTGGAAAGATTGCTATGAATCTTTCACTCGTGCAGAAGGTCATATCTAGGGCTTCTTAAAGTTTCTCCCTCTAATTTTAATTAGGGTTACATCGAACTATATGGTCCCAGTTAAAGTATCATGGATGGAATTTTGTATGGATAACGCATAGTAGATCTAATAAGTTGAAGTTAGTTGTGAAAAGCACATTTATGATTGTTCATTTGATATGTTTTGTAGATTGAGCCTTCTAGTATTATTTATGTTTCCTGCCTAATTATCCTTGTGGTAATACTGTAAGCCACTAGTGTTTGTAATTGTACAGTACTAGGAAACAGTGACTTTTTGACTGTCCTCTAAAGTTAGTATTTCATTGAGTTCAAGTTTGAATGATGCATCTTGTCTAAGAACACATATAAGGCTATTACCATGCCATACAGGAACCATAATGTTTGCAGCCAACCCTTTTTTTATTGTTTTCTTGTCATGGAGTCACTTGTCATCCATAGAAACATTTTTTTTAATAAGAGACGTAAGACATGAAACCTTTATTCGGGGAAAAAAGTTGAGCTTTTGTAGTGTCCCAAGTACTTGACAAAATTACATATATTTATGGCATTCCACATGTTAATTTGTGTGATATCTGTTAGTATGCCTTTGCCTTGTTTCACCTGTTTATATTTCTTCACTATATAATGGGTTTTCTCCATGTTATCACAGCTGATAATGCCTATATATTTGGGCCTACTGCCCTAATCCCATATACAAATGATACATAACAATACTTACAATGAACATGCTATGTTTGTACCAATTTTAAGTTTTCCATTTGACTGGTTAATCTCTTTGTTATTTTAGAAGGACAAGTTATAAAGACGGATTCAACGAATATTTTAATCAGGCATCTCCAGTTGAACAAGCAGAAGAGTGAGGGCAAAGATGCGGATTCCAGAACTCCAGGGGAAAACAACAGAGGGAAAAGGTAAATAACAAAATTATGCAAATATCTTGATGCGAACATTCTTTGCTTGTGTTGTAGTAGCCCCTAGGTTTGTGTATGTTCTGCTAGTAGTTAACAGATACATCATGTTGTGTGGATAGAATTTCCTACGCATATGAAATCGCTAAACTCTTGTTGCATTTTCAGTACTTCCATTGGTACCGAAGGATATTTTTTTCTTGAATTACTCCTCATAGGCATGAATATTGGTACTGTAAGTTAGTTACCTATATTGAATATTGTTTCATATCCTTCTTCAACACCCATTTATTGTTCCATGTTTGATGCTCCAAAATTTTAGGTAATATTTAGGGCATGTTTGGTAGAGCTCGTCTGATTTTGATTCTTTTGGGAGCTGATTCTCTGAGAGAAGTGATTCTGTGGCTGAAAGTGATTCTCTTTAATTCTTTAGCATAAACACTCAAACTCACTATGGAGAATCACTTCACAAAATTAGGATAAGTAAGTTACTTTTTCAGCTCCCAAGCCTCTTAGTTCAGAGAATCACTCCACGGAACTTCTCTCTAGCAGAGCTCCTGCTGGATTCAACAACGAATCAACTCTAAGAGCTCTGCCAAACAGAGTCTTACTTTTCTGTATGACTCCATTGGAGTAAGTGATTAAATACAGGTTTCAAATAAATTCTTTTCTCAAGCATTCATAAGAACTTGATTTTTATATTATGTTTTTTCCCCTTTGTTTCATTGATTTATAAAAGTAAAAAAAAAAATGCTTACTGACGCAATTGAAATGTTTTTATATCTCAAAAAAGGATTTAACCTGATGATAAATGTGAGGTGGATATCTTAATAGTTTTATCTCCTGGACCTACTTAAGTTGAGATCCCTACATATGACTATATAAGTGCCAACGGTACCTACACATGTGCAAGTAGAATACAATAAATATTTTACTGTTCAATGGAACCGGCTCTCAAAACTTTTATTTTTGAGAAAACATTGTGAGTTTTCATTATATATTATTTTTACTTGGATTTTAATGCAACATGTCATGTGTTTTGATCACTTTCAATTGAAGAGCAACAACCATTTGGAATAATGAATTGCTTGAACTGGCAGATAACAGATGCAAATATCTTGATTAGTGAATTGTAATATTAATTAGCTTGATTAAAGAGCAATAATCAAATTAATCATTACGGAATAAACAAATACAAATACAGTTACACATAGAATATCTTGATTAAAGAGCAACAATCATTATAGAATATACAAATGAAATCATTATGACCTCAGAGCATCTCCAGTGGTGTATCAAATCGAACCGTGGGGAGAGAGAAAGAGGCGTATGGTTCAATTTCACCACTGCAGATACCGAACCGTGGGAAGCGATTTTTCAAATTGGCTAATCCTTTCGGTTCGAACCGAGAGAATAGAAAATTCAGTGAGCCACTGACTGCCGTCCTTCGTGCAGTTGGCGTGGATAGAAAACAGCACGGATGCGGTATTCTTTCCTCTTTTCTAATCGGCTAAGGGCCCACGCCAACTGACGCTCACACTGCAGCACCGAACCATAGGCAACATCCGAATCCTAAAAATCCATATCAGCTTTGAAATCGAACCGAACGCTGGAGCTGCCTCATAGGGGCAAGGAGCCAAGCACACCTTGGATTGTTTTACACAATATTTTCATATGTAGTCTAGCTGGCACTAACCAAATATAGAGTATTTCATTCTGTTCTACTTCGAGTACTACCATTGCAGTATGTAGATTTGTGAACTATCAACTATCATAGATTCTCATTGGCAAGGTTTTATGATTAAAAGTAGTGAATTAATGTTAAATGAGCTGTGCCTTCAATCCAGACAGGATGGGTCAAGATGGGAATGGTTGGTTTAGTACAAAATTAAAATTCATGTCAGATTCAGAAGACCACTAATTTGGTCGAGTGCTCGAGGCAACCCAACCACATAGTTCTTTTCTGAAGATAGTTCTTCTATGTTTGACTATGCTAGACATTTGACAAAAACAATTGGAGGCACTTCTTAGATTTTTTATGGCTGCTTATTGGGATGGTGGTGATAAATGAACATAGATGACCTAAATATTTAATCTGAAGGGTTATGCCCTTGAACATAAAAATAAGTTAATGGAAATAGCATACAGAAACACGTGAATTCTTCTTTACAAATTAGTTGGTTCTATTTGTAGTTTTTTTATGCTATAAATATCACCTTCACTTCAGCAATCTACTAAAATAAAAAGTTGATAAATATTGATTGCTGATAATAAATTGTAGCTTGATTATGTCCTGATATTAATTAGCTACTTGAGATTTACATATACCTAGCTGTCAGGAGTCAGGACATTTGTGGAGCTTCCTTCTTCATGGGTGCTTATTGGTTGGATGGTAACTTTGCATAAATTCACTTTTAATGTAAATTCTCTATTTATGTTACCAGATCTGCTGCAAGAAGTTTGGATGTCAATAGTTCAGCAAAGAAGGTTAACTTGGGTACTTCCTCTGGATCATCAGCCTATGGTAATTTTTTCTTCGCCTGAACCCTGTAGTTGTATTCACCATCCAGAGGGTGGTGTCTTCTTTTCCTTTAGCATCTTAGGGAGTAGAGAGCCACTAAAGAAATAGCAGCTTCCCCTGTTTTCAACGAAAGCCATTATTTGCCAGTTGCTAGCCAGCTTATGGAAGTTTCCACTTTAAGTGATGGCGAGATCAGCACATACCAGTTATGACACATATAACTTTAATGGTCTATCTTTTGTGCGTGTCTGTGTGTTGAAGAAAAAGAGAATAAACTATTGTACTCTTGTTTTTCTCATAACTAGCTATTCTTTCTTGAATCTTAGAGGTACTTTAATCTTGCAGAAGAAATTTCTGGCTTTTCACAACACACACTGCAATCATTCACAGTGGAGAGGTTACGTGCACTTTTACGACAAAGTGGTCGATCGACCAAAGGGAAAAAGGCAAGTGAAACCATTTCTCAATCTTCTTGTTCTGAAAAGGATTTTTTATTTTATGTCCTAGTGAGTAGTGTATCGTGCTCCATCTGTAGACTGTACTCCAAAGAATTTCACTGCATATAACCAAAGAAACTGCAGACTTGTTCTTTTTGATAACTCCAAATGTGTTTCATGAAATTGATAATTTTTGTGGATGCTTAGTGCTGCTTCCTTAAGCGTGCAAAGATTAATGTATTGCCTGTTAGGAAATTATGTTTATAAAGGAAGTGGGATCTTCTTTTGGCTTATGACTGTGTGAAATTCAAGGAATTGGGAGAGAAGGCTTTCTCTGTTATACTTAGTACTTCTGTGTAGTAAAATAGTTAGGCCAGTCTCAATGGAAGGTTTCATTTTTCCAGTTTCCATGACAGCCACATCAGAATGAAACTGGTTGTCTCAATGCATAATTTCATTTCATTGTTTCATAGACAAGATGCAGTATTTTATTCCTGCATAGTGTTGTGATCAAATGTGTCAAGTAAACTATGTAACCTTGAGATCAAATGTTAGGTATGATATGCACAGCTGGCAATAAACTTAGATTAAGGTCACATGCGGAGAGATTAAACAGGTGCTGGTAGAACCAATACAAATCTCAGATCAACACACAAAGAACAGATGGCCGTCGACTCTGACCATGCAATTGCCAAAAGTAGTATAATGACACAAGCCAACAATATGGTATCTCTCAATTAAAATCTATCAGCAGTTTGCAGGAGCAAGAACAAAGATTAATATTGGGTGGACTTGTTTCGGCAGCTACAAATCAAGCCCTGATTGACGGACAACGTAGGGTAGCTAGCTGGAGCAACAACTGATGGGCATCACAAGTGTCACCAGTTGGTACATTCCACTCCATCCCAGAAAGACCGTTGTTTTTGGTGTGCGCGCCGCAATTTTGACTCAATTTGTAGAAAAATGCATGCAACATATGTATCTCCAAATAAATTTATTAAAAAAAACTAGATTTAAAGATATTTCCAATGATACTAATTAAGTAATTATATACCATAAATATTAATATTTTTAATATATATTTAGTCAAAATTGTTTCTCGGGAAACGAAAACGGCAGTCTTTCTGGGATGGAGGGAGTAGACAAGTTAAACCGAAATAGATATGAAATTACCATGGATTTGCAGATTGATTTCCATGTGGAGACAGATCCAGTCCACTATCCAACAATTGACGGTGGCTGGTGGGGTTGGATGGATTCTGAGTATGAGACCAGCTGCTGTGGCTTTGCCGGCGGCGTAGGAGCTGTAGGTGATTAGCAGGGGAGGCATCAGACCGTTGCCGCCAGGACCCTTCGTTTGGTGAGACATTGGATCGCTGTGGCCACTGCTGAGCATCTTGGATGCAGCCTACATAAGGGATAGAAGAGGACCCATGGATGGGGAGGAAATTGACAGGAGAAGCGCTGAGTGCGGTGGCGGATGTGGACGATACAGCGGGTATCGGCGGTGCCGCATTGGATAACACATGAAACTTTCTGTTCTCAACACTGGTTTCATTGAGTTTCATCGTATTGGTAATAGTGCCAGCCAAGTTTCATACGCATGGAACTCTAATCTTCTCTTTCTTCTTAATTAACCTACTAGCTCATCAAAAATGCTGACATTGCATGGCAATAAATGAAAATAAAAGTCTGTTGAAACCTGCTTTGAGACTTGTCTTATGAATGAGCAAATATTAGATTTTCCATACATACAATACTCATCCCTTGAAGCCTTGAAGGTGTTACCAATGCTCTTACATTTTCGTTTAGCAGGTTATGGCCTTTGTGGTTTAATATTTTATTAGTCTTCAACGCCACCAAATGTTGATTTTTGTAACAAACAAATTCAGTTTGACTGCATTTTGCTTTTGCAGGATGAACTGATTGCTCGCTTACGGGAGCCACAGGGCTGACATGAATCTCGTACTTGTTTGGTCAACCAAACCCCTTACGGCCAAATGAGTAGCAGGCTGTACTTGTCACTGGCTGTTCTGTCTAGATTTAATCCGATATAGTGGCATATGTAGGTTTAGACTTTGCCGGACCTTATTATACTAAGGATTTGTTAAGTAGCTGTTATCTGTCAACCATCATCAATTACCTGTTTTCTCATACCCGGTAGATCTAGAAATGCAGGTATGTGAATTCAGTGCTAAGGTGCATTCGCGTCTGCCCTTTTTGGCTAAGTTAATTAATTCATGTCTGTGTTCTGATTTATGAATTCTTCTGCCTATTTTTTCCCTTTTATTTCGTTTCGACCATAGTGCTGCAAATTGAAGATAGCAGCAGTCACGTCATAGGTGTTTCAGTCAGATAATATCTGCTTGACTATACCTTGGAACAGCTATATGGTGCTGGTGGTCCAATGTTTTGGTCAGCTGTCATTATGGATGAGAATGGGTCGGGTTGACCCATTGGGTAGTTGACCCGACCCAAAAAGCAAGGCCAGTAGGTCATAGGGCCGGCCTCAAAAGTTTAAAATGGGTCAATAGGGTCGGAACCTATTGACTCAATAGGTATGATGGGTCGACCTAATAATAATATTTTAAAATTTATTAATTTTTAAATAAATATGGTTGATCATAACTTGTAATACATCTATGTTTAGAAGTGGACTGAGAAATATATGGTTGATTATACTTTTAAATTTATTATTTTTTAATTAATATGGTTGATTAATCTCACATTTTAAAATTGAAAATGAGTAAAATTAAAATCCTGGCGCTTATGGATTTAGATGTTCATCAGTTCAGTGTAGCAGATTGCACTAATGAGTGAGAGCGGCTTTGCTTTCATCGCTTAACATGATGATCTGAGGTAGCATTAGCGAGAGGTGATGAATGACTGCGTGTGGATCATGCGATGGCTTTTGTTATCAACGGCAAGGCAAATATGAGTATATGCTCAATTACAACTACTCGCTGGCTGTCAGGCCCTACTCCAATTTATTCTTGAGGACACATGAGCCAACAATGAGCTACAACATTTCTGGACATTGCCGGACAAACTAGAAGATAACAACACTAGCTTTAATCTCTTTATTTGTAGATAAGGTAGTATATAACAAAGATACTTTTCTATTTTTTATCTTATCTTTTTTAGATGCGCAAAAAAATATTTAGGTCGACCCACGTTACCCATTGGGCCAATAGGGCCATAGCATTTAGATAAAATGGGTCAACCCGTGGCCCTGGAAATTGGCCTTGAGGCCACGGAGCCCGGTCCAAGGCTAGGGCCGGGTCGGCCCATTCCCATCATGAACTGTCATGTTCCAATCTCTTGCAGATCATTTCTGCCAGTTTACCAAATGATTGAATAATCTCACCAGAAAAGCAACACTGATTGTGAGATGAATATATATATCGTCTGTCACAGTTGTCACACTTTTTTACAATGAGAAATGCCACTTGCCGCATCCCTATCTCCAACAGGCTCTACATAAGGTGTCCCAGACCCATTTTGGGTTGTCAACAGGGAAAAGAAGCCCTCCAACAGATGAGGCAAAAGGAAGATGCAAAATGCATCGAGGGAGAGATGGGACTCAAATCTGCATCACTCTCTCTCGTCGACCCAAATCCATGGGACGACGCGTCCAGTGGGGCCCATGACCAGGAGCCGCGTGGCGCGCGAACGACGAGAGGCGGGCCGCGACGTGGAGCCGCCGGCGCGCGGATGAGGAGAGATAGGCGGGCCGCGGCGGGGACGGGGTGGAGCGGCCGGCGCTGTCGGGGCGTGGCCGGCCGGTGAGGGGTGTCGAGCTCGCCGACCGGAATCCAGTCGAGCTCGCCGGCCAGGATGCGTTGTCGGGGCATGGCCGGCAAGGGGAGGCGAGCTCGCCATAGAAGCGCCACCGCAGCCGCCGGCCTTGGCTGCCTCGTGTAACAGAACCGTCTAAATCACGTGGCTCACAGGCACCTGTCATCGCCACTAATGACATCTGATAGCCGGGCCCGTGTTCCAGATGACTTAGGCAGCTCTGCCGGGCTACATAAGCACCCGTTATCTCTGACAGGATCCCATTGCGAAGCCATTACAGGATTACAACATTTCATAACAAAATACATCAGAGTAAAAGTGCGGAAGATTAAATAGTACTTAGTTTACAAACCGGTTGTTCAAATAGAAATTAGGTGCAGTTGTTACAAACCACAATTTAAAGAGGTAGCAGTAGCGGTAGAACAATAGTACAACAAGATAGATAGGTAGTACACGAACACTGCCCACGGGTTCAACTTTACTCTTCCTCGCTCTCCTGAATGATAGTGACACGGCACGGAGCAAGACAGACTTCAGGCTCCTGCTGACTACCTGCAACGGGGTTAACAAACCCTGAGTACATGGGTACTCCGCAAGACTTACCCGACAAAAGGTGTAAAATTAGACTCAGGAATGCAGGCTGAGGGGAGTCAAGGTAAGGCTTTAGCAAGAGTTCAAGAGTTTTGCGGAAAAGCATTACTAGTCCTATTTCAATATTTTATTTACAGAATATTATTCATCATTACCATATTTCAAGTACTGTCCAGATATCCATCATCATTCTTTTAATATATATTTATTCATTTCAAAATATCCTAGTTCCGAACCACTATTCGCTGAATGGTCGAAGGATCAAGTCTCCATAACCGAGGAGCAACGACGATTCGAATCGATTAATACCCAGCTGGGGATCCCTATCCACACTGCATATGTAGCACTTAAGCTTGCATATGCCAACCCCGCCTACCACGGCTTTTCATACCCCGAAACCGGTCCTGCGTCACCCGAGAGCACAGTACTTCTCTCGTCTCCAGGCACGACGGCCACGAGGGTACACGCTACTCTCGCCATCTCTCCACTCCCAGTGCGTGGTTGTCGGTTCCAGCAGTAGAGCCACCGGAGTCAGAGGCTTCCTGTAGTATGTGGCTTAGTTGCAAAGTCTCGATCCAGCAGGCCTACAATGAACGGTCCCTAAACCTTTTTCCGACGGTGACAGTGCATTGGGACTCTAACCCAAATACCCCCGTCCCTTCGGTTTTCAAATCCCATTTCCGTCGGTGATAATTGTTGGGACTATAACCCAATGCCACGATTACCGAGCAGGAAAACCCTTCCTCGTTGATGACAATGAACTAGCTAGGAACACTGCCAACCAACAAGGACATAACCAGTCCCATAAAGTGATTCTTTTGCTTTATATCATCACAATTAAAATAGTATTTTTGTAAAACTAACTATTAAGCATGACTAAACATTTTTCAATACTTTTAATAAATCAGGTTCTCAAGTATTGACAGGTATTCAAGGATGGTAATGCATCGATTGGTTGTCACCCAACTCCTATTAACCTAATGCAATTAATTAACTCGAGTGATAAATATTTTTAAAATAACAAGGAGAGGGACAAATGCACCGGGGCTTGCCTTGAATGGTGTAGAGAGTCGGGTCTGAGTCGGTGTCACAAATATCAAAGCCTTGCACAATTTCCGGAGCAACTTCCTCAGTTGTACCCTCAGATTTCACCTCCGGGTTCTCGGTCGCTACACGTATACAATAATGACTGTATGAATGCGATGCAATAATGCAGAATTAAAAATCAATAAACAACAATATATAAACTGGTACACAACTATTCTAGATATACAAGTCATGATATATCTAGTCTAAGATGCCCTAGGTCATAATGGCGTTTGACCTAGAATCACAAGCAATCCAAAATCACACCATTCAATATTTATCTCCACTTCCTATTCCTTTTATTAATCAATTAAACCAACATATAATCAATAAATAATTAAACTATTTCCATTTGATGCCAAACTTCACCAACAGTTAGCTCTAAGCCTAAAACAATACCAAATAAATTTTTATGATTTTTGAACTTACAGAGAATTAATCAAAATTACCTAAAGTTGCTTTTAGCATTTAATTCACTGATTTTTATCAACTGCAGAAGAGGTTCAACACTCACATTTAATATTTTTATTAAATACTACTCCTTACAGAGAACATACACAAATATTTTTATAATTTTTGGCACAGTAGATTTATTCTACCAAAAAGATGAAATGACAACACTATTCCTCCTAATTAATAAAGGAAAACCCTAGAAATTACCTCTGGAAAAAAGAAAAACTAAAACTACTCGAGTCGGCCCAGCAAAGCGCGAGCCAGCCCAACTCGGCCCACGCGCGCGCCAGCGCGCTCACTCTCTCTCTCAGACGCTGACAGCTAGGCCCCCGCTGTCAGCTCCTTCTTCTTCCTCGGCCGAGCGCTCGTGCGCGAGCGCACGGCACGGCAGGTCCTCGCCGCCGGCGACTCCAGCAATGAGTCCGAGCGACCTAGCGCCTACCCTAAACCTCAACCGACACCTCTAAGCTGTTAGCCCTAGACCTAAACGCCTCCGACGAGCCGGAGCTCGCCCATGGCGGACGCGACGGCGCGGCAACATGCGTTCCGGCCGGTGGGACACGGTAAAGTGACGAACAAGAGTGCGGAAAGACTTGGGAGCTCACCACGAAGCTAGCAGGCAAGTCGGTTGAAGGAGAGGTGGTGCGGTGAGGACGGCTTGACGACGACGGCGTGTGGCACGGTTCGACAGTCGACGGCGAGGGCCTGTTCCGACAAACCTGGAGCGCAAAACCACACACCATCTACGGATCAGAACCACCGAGCTACCAAGAGCTCGAAACACCCTGCGGAAAGACCAGGCTCTCACCACAGTGACACGAACCCAACGACGAGATCCGCGGCGGCGCTCTGCGCACCCACGGGGACGGCGACGGCGTTCCGGAACCCTCGGGCTGCTACAGCCTACACCAATGAGTGCAAACGAAGCGCAAGAGAACGGGCAAGAGTTTGGGAAGATGGAGAGTGCGGTGGTGGGCGGAGCACGGCGAATTTGTCTCGGATCGATATGAACTCGTCGGCGGTCGTCGGGGAGAAAATGCACAGAGGAGCTCTCGTCGCCTTTTTAAACGGGCCGGAGACGAGAGGATAAGGTTGAGCGGTGTCCGAGCCCTCCCTCGGCCGCACGACAACGCCTCGGCCCGCCCACACCGTCCGGACGGCGCTCAGCGCCGGGCGCGGCACGCGCGTACGACCGGAGAAGAAGAACAGGGGGAAACCCCCCCTCTAGCTACAGCGCTACAATTCTAAAGGTCAAACCCTATTTGATTTGATTCCGGTTGATCCAATTCGAATCTGAGGAAGTGGTAAAAAACAAAAGTTGTAGGAAATTTCTAGTAGAACACTTTTGCTTTTGACACCAAATTCAAATTTGGCTCAATTTGAAAAAATACCAAAAAGGGGGTAAAAGTTGGATTTAAATTTCAAACTGTATTTTTGAAATTACTTTTAGAGTTTCTCAACAGCTTGAAAAATGGTCAAAATAAAAGTTGTTCTAATTCGTGAGCTCTACAACTCTTATTAAGGAAGTTTGATCAGATTCTTAATATATTTGAAATTGAAGTTTCAAATTTAGATTTTAACATAGTAATTTGAGTTTAATTTAAATTTCTGTAACATAACTTCAAAATCTCCAAAAATGAAAGTTGTTCCATTTTAAAAACTCTACAACTTTCATTAAAACACTTTCATCAGATTCATTGTAGATTTTGAATTAAGGTTTTAGGTCAACTCTATGGCTTAATTTGATTTCTTATTGAATTTTTATTTCTGACTTTTAATTAAAGGCTTAATTACCCAATCCACAACACATGAAATCAAAGCACTCTAGTGACCCTAAGCACAATCATATGCAGATGCTTAAATTTAAACATGATGACATGGCAGATTAATTGCTTTGTAATATCAGAGGTATTACACCTCGCTAGTGCTCCAAGTTGTGCCAGCCGCCGGGGATTGAGCTCGCCGACGGGATCCAGATGAGCTCGGGAGCCGAGGTCACCGTGGGAGGGAGGAGCGCTGTGGGGCTGGATCCGGGAGGGGCGCCGTGGGGCGAGATCCAAGGTTGCCGTGGGAGGGAGCGGGGCCGGATCCGGAAGGGAGGGACACTGTGGGAGGGGGGGATGGCCGGCGGCACGAGGGAGTAGGAGGACGACGACGCAGAGAGGGAGGACGGATGGGAAAGGGACGGACGGAGGGAGGAAGATGGTAGAAAAGGCAGTGTTGTTGGAGACCGAGATTTTTGGGTTACACACCCATCTACTGTGCAGCACCTATAGCATGTAAATGGGTGTCCTATTTGGCGAGGATTGTTGAAGATAGTCTTAGTATTCAGAGACTTTAAATCTACAATTGACGCCTAAGAACAACAGAAATAGTGCCGGTTAGACAGCTAATAATTCTCTGAAGCATCTGAGGGCCTGTTTAGTTTCTATAGCAAAATTTTTACACCCATCACATCGAATGTTTAGACATATACATGGAGTATTAAATATACAATATAGACAAAAAAATAACTAATTACACAGATTGTATGTAAATTACGAGATGCATCTTTTAAACTTAATTAGTCCATGATTTAACAATATTGTGTTACAGTAAACATTTGTTAATGGCGGACTAATTAGGTTTAATAAATCTGCCTCATGGTTTATAAGTGAACTATGTAATTACTTTTTTTTATTACTATCCGAAAAATCCTTTTGGACCTCTGGTGTGACACGCAAAGTTTTTAAGCCCTGGATCTAAACATCCCCTGAATTTTGAACCAACAAATCTGGAAAATAAGTTGAAATGGCTTGGGCTATGCTCCTGGCCCCAACCTATATTGCTACTAGTTAGACATGCCATTGGAAATTTTTTTAAAAACCATAAGAATATTTTTAAGGTATTTTGTGACTTTTCTTATTCCTCTCGTCATGAGAAAAGCAACTTTTAATATTTTTGCAGTCGAATATCCCCCTTTTTTCCGGGAAAAAACTTGCATTCTAGTGTTCTATATATATGTTCCCACTGCATTAAGAAGCCATATTCCTTTGCATGACCTAGCAAGATCGTAAAACATAACAGTAGCAGGGATAATGTTTTGGTTTCTGCAAGGGATTGGATTATCTCGGAAACACAAAACGTATATAAAAATGGAGCTTTGTATCGATCTTTGACAAGTAACAAGTTCAATGCTGACAATGCATATGTAATAAAATCTTTATTCTTGTATAACAAAATCGTCTCCTCCGTTAACCGCGTCATCGCTGAACTGCTGCCGTCCGTTCGGGTGCTCCAAGTAAAATGATCACCGAGCTTGTTCGCATGGCTAAAAATAAGTGGAGATTACGGAGCTTGTTCGTTTGACTAAACATAATAGGAGATTTTAGATGATGTTAATTTGGTTGTGAAAGAAAAATATTCCGTTCTATTCTAGAGAGAAAAAAACTAAAACACTAGGGTTATGGAGTAGAAAACTGGTTTTTCCCACTAAAGCCTAATTTGGAAGGGAGCAAACCACACGGATAGAAAACCCTTCTATCTATTACTTAACAAAATGGTAAAATTTTCGTCGTTTTTTTCGTCATGCGTCGTGAAAGGACCATGACATCTAAAAGGTCGGAGGGGTGAATTAGACAACTTAAAACTCCACTTCTAAACTATGACCTCTTTTTCCTAATCTTAGAAAAACTTATACAATAAATAAACTAGTCAATGCGCAACTAAGGTTTTTCTAATTGTGTTGCTATCTCTATCGCAAAAGAGTTATGCAACTTAAGTTCCAATCCTATCAAATAGTCTATCAACTTAGATAGGAAAGATAAAACACACGACCAAGGTAGCAACGTAAATGTGAAAGATAAAGGCGAGGTAGATATGCAAACTTCCGTCAACGACTCTAGTATTTTTTTCCAGGTACCGAGAAGCACTCATGCTCCCCCTAGTCCTCGTTGAAACTCCTCACAAGGGCCAAGCTCCCGGTCAGGTTACTCCATGAATAGCCCTGGGCCTTCCCCATATGCAAGTGGGTCTCTGATGTGCCTCACAGGCAAGCCTCTCCATGGATGCTCCTCGCCGTCTTCACTATCAAGCTTCCGATCGAAATGCCGCAGGCCTTTTTCCTTCCGTACACGGTGGCAGCCACACCACAAGCTCGGTTGGTGTAGTCTCGCAAGAATACAAGCCCCGCAAAATACAACCATGGTGTGTGCAAGCACCTTTGAGCAAGAGGTATTCAAACCTCACTAAACACTAGACCTAAACCTAGAGCAAGCGCATAAGCGGTGGTCTAATCAATTTAAGCTAGATCTCTGGTGCATGTTTTTCCACAGTGACATTTTCAGAAATCACTGAACCCCGCCTCGCAATTTCGGCAGGAGGGAGAGAGAACTCAAACCCTCTCTTCACTTGAATTATTCGTGCTCTGCGCATTCGGCTTAGTTTCATCTTGTGTCTTGGACTTGTGCTTGATCTTTGATATCTTTAACATGTCTTCTAATATCTTGCTTGAGGTGTTGATTACTCGGATCACACTTTTGTCTAATCCAAAACACTTTTGTATCCTATTGAACTACAAAACAAATACTTGTAAAACCGTTCGTCCAATATTGATCATGTTGATCATCAAACACCAAAATTCATTATAAATGGGCCTAGGGTCCATTTTCGTTACACATCGTGTCTGCGGTGCGAGTAGCTTGTGGAGGCTCTACAGGAGAGACTGCATGCAAGAGAGTGGTGGAGAGAGAGTAAAGGTTGCGCGGATAAGAACGACCAAAATCTGAAGATGAAAGGGACCGAACCATAGTTCGCTTGGTGAAGTCTCCGGCCGTGGAGCTCACCGGTCCTGGGAACAGTAAGTTCCCTAAATAATCAGTGTCTATCGTCTCTCACGCATGGTGCCACAAGGGGAATACGACGTGTCCATCGTCTACAGTGTCAAGGATTCAGGTGATCTCAAGAAGGACGCGGTCTTCGATCTGTATGTAGTTGTAGGTCTGTCCGTACATGGGTGTCGTGTGTGGCGTGCGTGTGTAGAGTGGGTGTGCGTGTGTATGAACAGATACTACAGCTGTACCCAGATGAGAGGTGTCAAAAAAAATCTGAAGATGAAAGGTGGACTTGAGGAGCGGTCATCCCCGCAATGGGATGGCGTTTAGTTCTGTAGGCCGGTCTCAACGCAACATTTCACCTCTTAATTTTCAAGATATGAAACTTAACATAAAACAGGGGATTTCTCACCGTGCATAGTTTCATTGCACAGTTTTATAGGTTAGTTTACCCTTTTTAGGTCCTACCGATATGCAGGCAATAATTCCAACTCCATGAAACTAAGAAAGCTCTCGGTGGGAGTTGCATGCGGTTTCCAATGTTTTGCAAACAATGCTAATAAGTTTCATCCTCATGAAACATTTTGATTTTCTTTCTTCTTCGATACAAATAAAAGCTAATGTGGCATGCTTATTAATATGCATGAAATATGCATTGAGACTGGTCTTATTTCCTCTGCTAGCTAAAGTAAAGTTGTAAGAGTTAAAACTATGTATCAGCATTATACACCTCGGACCTCTTTATTAGACTATAAAATTTATCAGGCAATAATATTTAGCCGTGCAAGCAACGGTTGTCCGAGGAAACAAAATTGGATGCATGTGAGCCATGGCCAACCAGAAAAAGCTTTAAACAAACAAACTTTGTATGAGTAAACCAAGTTAGCCTAGATTATCTGAATTCACCACTACACTTGATTCGATGAAGTAAAAAAAAATCCATAACAACGTATAGGTATAGTACCTAGTTTTTTCCCATTTTGAAAGTAAAAATCGTTCAAAAGATCCTATGTTTTTTAAGCATGTACTGTCAAAGCAATGTGACAAAATATATAATCTTAGGATCAATTGAGAAACTTAACATAATAATTAATTTTAGAGCCTCTCATGTTCAATGCGTTAGAATAACGTGTGTCAAGGCATGATATAAAGTCTACTTAAATGATGCGGGAACACATAACATGATCGTTGAATTTTTGAACTAGATTCTTCCCATGGCACTTACGGACATTTTTGCCAGTAAATAACTAAAATCATAACCAGAATGACATCCCATAAATTTGTCTGAAAAAAGTGGATTCTATGCGGATTTAAGTAAAATAGGCCTAACGAAGCGACCGCACAAGGGGGGAAAAAACACCTTCCCAGCCCACGCGGCCCTCAGCCCGACGGCACCGACACGACCGCCGGCGGCGCCTTGCTGTCTGCCCACCCGACGGCTGATATGAGCAGTACCGGCGCGAGGGCTCTCACGTGAGCGGGGGCGCTGTCCTTTCAACGGCGTTCCGTCGCCGATGGTGGCAGGTGACGGCTGTGGCCAACGGAGGCACCGATGATGCCTCGCCACCACTGCTGCTCCCTGGAGGAGCACCGCCGCGCGTCCAGGAAAGTTGAAGAAGCCAATGCTCCTTTCCCTGAGGCTAATGGACCATGGGGGTGGCCCATCAAGTTTAGGGTATACTCTGCCGGTGCCGCCCGTATGCAGCTGCGCAGCTCTTCCGTTTCTTCGTCAATTTTGATTCAATGAATCCAGGTGTTTAAAAAGTATGGCCATTCCTGTAAGATTGTATGCCTCCAGATCATTCAAATGTTTGCTTTCTGAAGTTCACCGTTAGCTCTTCCCAATTGTTCCTTTCTAAATTTAGTTTCACTATTTTCTGCAGAAACAATTTCTTTTGTACTGAAACATCCCGATTCAGCGGCTACTACTGGGTTTCATAGCGATTTGTCAGGTGGCGAATGTTGCCTCCAGGTGATTCACAGATAAGTACCAGATGGGTTACCTCAGTGAACAACAAAGGACCTAGCGATCATAACGAATTATTACAAAAAAAAAATTGAATCGATACAGACATTGTTGGTGATCTTTGGCCTCTATTAATCCCCAAGTGTCTTTTTTTAACAAAGTCAGGAGCCCTGCCGTTCAATCAAGACGAAAGATTTTTTTATGTACAAGAAGGTTAGCTAGACGAGGTGCCAACTGGATACTCGAATAGCTAATCAAACCCACACAACGCGGCTGAGCACAAAAAATGACACACTGCCAATAATCATCGGTTGTCGAGCATGGAAGCAAGACTACCAGCAGCTCCGACTTTACATGGCAGGCCACCCACCGGTGGGCCCGAAGCAAACTGTCACAAACTGTCACTGTTACCAAGCTCAAAATGAAGAGCAGCTTCGAGTTCAGATCACGAACCCTTGCCTCGCCTCCGTAGATGCTCAGATTCCTAGCTTAGGATGGAGGGGGGCTCGCTGCGTGTCATCGTTGCCAAGCTGCTACTCTGACGCAGCAGCTCCGATCATTTCACGTTGCAGCTCGCCTACAACCATCGACCAGAGGCCAAGAAGCCAAGAGCAGCCGCCGAGGGAAGACATCAAAACAGTGACGATATTCCAAATATAATGTGAGGCCTTCATGAAGGGAGCCACGTCGAACGACGGATTAGTTATTAGTGGAATTTGTAAATTTTTTTATTGGTATCTTAATATCTCATGCGATATCCATGTAACATATGACGTGACATATTAAAACTTTACAACTCTGGATTTAAATACCTACTTAGTTTGTGAAAATGCTATGCGCACAAACATCTCATATGTTTGGAGGATGCCCGCACTGCTTTTACAGCTTGTGGTAACACTATAATTCTAGGTACAAATCATGCGGACATGTGGCCTTGCATGTACTATATATACACGAAGCGGCATTAATTCTTTTTTTTTTCAAATTTTCTTTAGGTACGAGAAAAAAAATCTTTAGGTGAATTGGTTTGGATATGTCCCGTCTGCCTTTCTTATACAGTTGCAGATTTGATAACTGAACAAGTGTCTGTGGTGGCCCCTCCTTGGCTTGTTGGTATTGAGACAGTTCTTCTACCCATAGATCAGGAGTCAGGAGGTCTTGCAAAGATGCTAATTATTACGCCATGGATCGTTTTGAACCTGGTAACCTTATTGCATTTTGCCATAGTAGTTAATAGAAACAACATTATTGCCAGATGATTTTTATATAAGTATAATATGTTCAAGAGTTCCAAAGTTACCATTCATCACTGATCGAAGTGCTAGCTTTGTATATTCCTTCAATGACGATGATAATGAAGATGATAAAAATAATGATAATAATGATGTAATAGGTTGAATAAAATAAAGTCTCCTAACATCGTGTATGGAGGTAATTTAATCCTCTTGAAATGATAGATAATTGCTCAGCCAAATTGAAATCCATTCTAATATTCATAGTTTTGGCAAAAATCAATTAAACTAATATGTTTAAAAATGAACTTTGAAAAACTGCAAAATAAAATTCCAAGCCAAATAGTCTAGTTCGTTTAGTAGATTTCAATTCAAAAGAAAGGATCCAAGTAACCCCGAGCTTAGTTTACAGCTAATATTCTCCTTAGTTACGAGTCTCTTGGCATGACTTGTTAGTATCGTCCATACATTTCATGGCTAGCAAATGCCTTGAACCAACTCTAGGTTATTATGAGAAATAGAGTAAGTTTTGC
The DNA here is from genome assembly GCA_038502445.1 of Eremochloa ophiuroides. NCBI lineage: Eukaryota > Viridiplantae > Streptophyta > Magnoliopsida > Poales > Poaceae > Eremochloa > Eremochloa ophiuroides. The sequence goes on from JAHLJS010000007.1 coordinate 45,430,001, forward strand.
ATCTTGTCCCAAGTAAGGTAAAACCTTGGAAATTTATATTGAAAAAAAATGAAAATCCTAGCAACCTCTTCAAAGTGAAAAATTCTTACCAAAGCCACCTGATAAACATAGCAAACTCTCTACGATGCTATGTGGAATTGTTTGGAGTTTGAAAGGATCGAGATGCCCAAGAGGAGGGTAAATTGGGCTAATCTAATTTTTCCAAAATACAATTCAACCTATCGCACTAGCCCATTTCACTTGAGATGCCCAAGAGGAGGGTAAATTGGGATAATCTAATTTTTTCGAAATACAATTCAACCTATCGCACTAGCCCATTTCACCCCACAAGTGCCTAAAGTGATTTCTAGTCTAAAACAAGTTATGCACCCCTAGGTTCCAATTCCTATTCTAGCAATTCAATTCTAAGAAAGTAAAGTGCTGAAAGTAAATGTGAGGATGTAAAGGGAAAGGAACACGACGAGTTTTTCCCAAGGTATCGGGAGTCGGCACTCCCCACTAGTCATCGTTGGAGCACCCGCGCAAGGGGGTAGCTCCCCCTTGATCCGTGCAAGGACCAAGTGCTCTCTACGGGCTGATTCTTCGACACTCCGTCGCGGTGAATCGTCTACAACCGCTCATAACTTGACTTGGGTCATCCACAAGCTCTCCGGAGGATCACCAAGCCTCCAATCACCACCGGACCATTTAGGTGATGCCGATCATCAAAAATAACTCTCACTTGATTCACACAAGCCTATGAGATAGGTGGATGCACACTTGTTGCTCTTCATCACACTTTGGATGAGATTGCTCACTTGGATATGGAAATCACTCAATCTCACTAGGGCTCTTGCTCTTTCTCTCTCAAGATCTCAAGGTGTTTTCAGCTGATTAAAGTGGCAAGAGACACTCCATGGACGAGGTGGATGAGTATAAATACCCCCAGACAAGCCCATGGCTGTTAGGCACAAAAACAGCTTTCTGCGCATGCACCGGACGCTGTTTATATTGTGACTCCCAACGATCATTGTGTCAGCACGGATTTCAAATGCACCGGACACGCCCGCGTCTGGTCAGGTATCACCGAGCACGTCGGGTAAGAAAAAATCCCTTTCTTCTGGAACCTCTCTCCATGGACACCGGATGCGTCAGCTGCAGCGTCTGATGCAGCGTCCAGTGCTGTACCTTAGGTGGGGCAACACACCGGACACGCGAACACAGTCTGCCCCACGTTCGGTGGCTCCAAATGCGCATCCACTGAACCTTTGACTACACTGTATGCATTGGCCCAGCGTTCGGTGTAGCCTTCGGTCCCAAAACTTTGCTGAATCGAAAATTTTTCAAAATGAAGTTTGTTTGACTTTGTCACAGGACTCTGAGCAACCTAGAACTAAGTTTCACAGGTGTGTGCACCACACATAACCTCTAAGACTTGTCTAGGTTAATCTACCCATTCAAACCCCCTTAATAGTACGGCCAAAGGAGAAAACAAAGCCTAAACAATTCTAAGTGCCTTTCAGCTCCAAACAGCACTTAGAACTAGTCCGTTCTTAGGCTTGTTGTCCATCCTTTGAAAACTAAATTGAATTTCATCTCTAAGGGCTTGAACCTGCTAATTATTATGACCTAACATCTAAGTGACTCTGCAAAACACACATTAGTCATAATAATCTTTCGTTGTCATTAATCACCGAAACCACTAGGGTCTAGATGCTTCAATCTCCCCTTTTTGGTGATTGATGACAAGAACCTCAAATAGATTTGACAATAAGAGCAAAGGGGTTAGGCATGCTTATATCAACCAAGACAATAGGTACTCAAGAGTATGAGAGATAAGCACAAGTACCAACAAATAAAGCTCATATGAATCAGAATAAAATGTGGAAGCAAAGCATATGAGCAATACGAAAATGAGAGACATGGCATATATATCAAGTAGAGAGTACACATGTCACAGGGTCTCATCACACATAGCATATCACAATGCACGAATGTAAACATGATGCATGAGTATCACAACAAAAGAACTAAAAGAAGTCAAAGATGCCATAAATCTCACTCCAGTCCCCTTAAATCTAGGCTCTCTCTCTCTCTCTCTCTCTCTCTCTCTCTCTCCCCCATTGGTGTGAAGCACCAAAATCCTAAGGGTCGGTAGGGGCAGACGAGTCTAGTGCTGAGGAACATGGAGCCATCTCAAACTATGAAGCATATGTCTTTGACTCTGGACTTGAAGTACTCTGATCCTCTGTTTGTGGAACTGGAGGTGGTGCTGTCTGGGTCTCTGTACTACTGAGTCTGCTCAACTGCCTGTGTCAGCTCAATCTGCGTGTCTGGAGCTGTAAGGTCCTAAGGCTATGCGGACGACTCTGTCAACGACTGTGGCACTGGAGCCGTCATTGTCATTGTCGTGTCAACTGTGGCTGGCTCAGAAGAAGCAACAAACGACCGGATCGTCTCTATGGCCGTGCATGTGACATGAGCTACAGTCGTGACTATGGTCCGAAACTCTGGAGGTGTAGGCTGACCGAGTTCACTGTAGGAGAACTCCAAGTCCTGGCTCATGGAGGGCTGAGGAAAGTGTTGCGACCAAGACGTAGATCCTGGAGTGAAGCCGGTCATAATCAGCAAGAACTGAGAAATCTGCCACTGAGGTGCCTAAGGAGGAGGTGTGACGTCAAAGTTGGCAGTCTGTGGAGGCTGACTTTGGAGCCTAATGGGCTGTAGTGCTAGATTTACCTGAGCTGAAACTGTAGACGGGCCAGGCTATGAAGTAGTAGGTAGCTAGAGTCCAGTAACCCTGGCCAACGCCTTAAGCAAGAACTACTGCTGCTGAAAGAGTGTCTGCTGCTGGAGCTTTCTCTGGAACTCGTTCTGAGGAGCCTGAACCTGAGCAAATGCAGCTGCCTGCTCCCTAGCCAGGGCCTGCTCCTGGGCCTGTTGAGCCTGTTCTTATGAGTACTTGGACTGCTTCTACTATAAGCTCTGAAAAATGGCTAGCAGTGTTGGTTCAGTCTGTGTCTGACGTGGTGGAGCGGAACTCGATCCACCTGCCTTGACCAATTGAAAGACTGCTCAATCACTATGTCTCAATTTCTTTGTTCAACTATTGCTTCAGAGTTTTATAAATTTTCAAAATAAAACTCAGAGATCCTATTATATGACACTCTCAAATCTCTCAATATGTGGTATTTGTGGATCCTCACCAAGGTGTAATACCTCTGGTATTACGGAGTAATTAACCTGCCATATCATCATATTTAATTTAACTGCCAGCATGTGATTGTGTTTACGGCTCCTAGAGTGATTTGATTGTGTTCATGGTTGATTGTGTAATTAAACCCTAAAAGAAAATCTAAAGTTAAATTCAAATAGGAAATTGATATTAAACCCTAATTTGATCCCAAAACCCTAATTTAAAAACTACTAGGAATCATGTGAAAGTGTCTTAATGAAAGTTGTAGATCTTTTAAAATGGAACAAGTTTTATATTTGGAGATTTTGAAGTTATGCACTGGAAATTTGAATTAAACTCAAAATAATGACTTCAAATTCAAATTTGAAATATCAATTTAAAAATTATCAAGAATCTGACAAAACACCCTTAATATAAGTTGTAGGGCTCAGCAAATTGAGCAACTTTCATTTTTACATATTTTAAAGTTCTATAGAAAATTTTGGAGAATTTTAGTGAATTACAAATCAAATTCAAATCCAACTTTTACCCCCTTTTCTGTAGTTTCAAATTTAGACCGAATTTGAACTTGGTACAAAAATAAAAAGTGATCTACATGAAATTCCCTACAACTTTCATATTTGCCATTTCCACTGAATCAGATCACAAGTGGGTTTAATTGAATCAAATAAGTTTTGATCTATAGAGTATAGCTACAGTGCTAAGGGGGGTCCTCTGGTCCGGCCGCGCCCTATACGCGCGTGCCGCGCCACGCGCCGGCCATCGTCCGGCCAGCCGGGGCCGGGGCACCACCGCGTGGAGGGTTGCTGGGGGGCCCCGGGTTCTGTCCAACCTCATCCGCTCCTTTCCGGTCCTTAAAGGCGACGAGGGCCTCCTCGGTCTTCATTGTTGCCGCTCGGCTCGCCGAAAAACCGCTCGCGGCCACCGGCGAAATCCATCGCCCCTGCTCCACCTCCATCCACTCCACCTCGCCAGTGTCTTCTCCACATCCTAACACGCCTATAGAGCCCGTTGGTGTGCCCTCTGGTCCTCGAAACGCGCGGGCATCTTCATCTTCTTCCCCGCGTCTGGGCGGAGCGCCGCCGCAAGCCGTCGTGCCGTGTCCAGCTCCCTGTGGTGAGTCTCTTCTTCCTAGGTTTCGCGTTTGGAACTCCAACACCCTCATTGACGCTTGTGCGTGCGGTGGTTTCCCTTGCGGTGCTGTAGGGTCGTCGGAACGGAGACCTCGCCGCCGGAGAACGCCGCTGCACCCGCCGCCACCGTTGAACTCGCCGCTCTGAGCCATCCCAAGCCCGACCGTCTCGCAGATTGAAGTCACGGTGAGCTTCTAGCCTATTTGCACCCTTTAGTTCTGACGCTACCGCACTGTCCTCGCCGGCGCACGGTGCGCTGCCGTGGTCGAGCCGCCATGGGCGGTGTCGTGCCCGTCGCCGACCCGCTCTAGTCGGTTTAGGTTCCTAGGTTAGTGGTCTAGGGTTTGGGTACTCTGCCAGAGGTCTTCCTCTCGCCGGAGGAGCCGCCGGCGGTGAGCTGCCGCAGTCGAGCACGTACGGCAGTCGGAGGAAGAAGAAGGGAGAAGTGAGAGAGAGGCTAACGGGTGGGGTCAACCTGTCAGCGGCACAGAGGGAGTGGGAGGGAGAGCGCGCGGGTGTGCGGGCTGTTTGGGCCGCGCCGTGCTAGAGTGGGCCGGCTCGGGCCGGTTGTAGTTTTTCTTTTTCCAGCGATTATCCAAAAGCCTTTTCAATTATAATTCGATTGAATAGTTGAAAGACCCTAGTTTGGTTTTGGTAATTGATGAAACCGAGTTACTAATCTAAGTGCTAAGTATGTGTAGCAAATAGAAGATTAGTAATAAGGAGGAAGATGACATGAGCTCAAGTGAAGATCAAGATGAAATGATCAAGGAAAAAAAAGGACTTAAAGAAGGAAATCTAGAGGCTAAGGTATATTTAAATAGGGCTTTTCTTTTAGTGACCAAGACTCCAAGTCGGAGTGATCACATTTAGGATAGATAGCCGACTATAAAGGGGGAGAACTAAGCTATTGGATTACTTTCAAGTGCTCTAGGTTGCATCTCATGTGCATTGAACTAACCAACCTAGAGAATCCCTTTGAAAACCCTTGAAAAATATTTGCAAAATGCTAACACACTATGCACAAGTGTAGAAGACCTTGAGTGTTAGCACATAGAAGCAAGGGGTGAGAAATAGACTTGAAAAATGCTGAGAAATGAGCGTCGGACTGTTAGCAGGGGCAGCGTCGGACTATTGTCCAGAGTCCGACGCCTAACCCTAGCTCCGGTAAATATCAAGCGTCGGACGCTCGTTTTACGAGCGTCGGACCATTGAGATGTCCAGTCCGACGGTGCTGAGCAGCGAGGTGTGACGCGTGGCGTAATTTGAGAGCGTCGGACGCTGAGGCTTAGTCCGACGCCGAGCATTGGACTCCGTCCGACGCAGTTTTAGCGATTCTGAACCTCTCTGGAAGCGTCAGACGGGTGAAATCTTTAGTCCGACGCCTTCTTCGTGCAGAGTCCGACGGTGCTGAGAAACTGACTGTGTGGCGTCGGACTCTGGAGATTAGTCCGTTGCCTGAGCGTCCGACGGTAGTCAAACGCGCGAAACCAATTGACCGTTGAGATCGGACGAACGTCGTTTAAACCTGTTGACACATGGGGCACATCCGAGCGTCGGACGCACTGTTTTAGTCCGACGGACTCAGTCCGACGGTTGGTCCGACGGTATGAAAAACGTGTTAACGGCTGTTTCAGTGGGTGTAAGGGCTAGGAGTTGGCTTGGGGGTATTTATACTCCCTCTCTGGTCACTTGGTGACTCTCTTACACACTTGGATCATTGTCATACACTTTGTTGCATTCTAGCCTCCCACTCTCTTACTAGTTCATCATTTTGATCATTCTTGTGAGATTGAGTGAACCTCAAGTGCATCATTGCTTGTGATTTGCATTCTAGAGCACTTGAGAGCAAGTCTCGGATTAGTTCTTATTCTCTTGGGACATTGCCGTGTCCCTAGACGGCTTGGAGGAGAAGAAGGTGTGAAGGAGCTTGGTGATTGTGTTTGCTCACACACGGTGATTGTGAGGGGTTCTTGTGCCTTCCCCGAGCGGAGTGCTCAAAGGTAACTCTAGTGGATTGCTCGTGTCTTTGAGTTATTTCCTCCGTGGTAGGTTCTTGTGGCGCCTAGTGTAGGCTCGGTGTGTGATACCGATTAGCCACCGAACCACCGGTTGAAGTCGACACAACGAGGACGTAGCGTGCCGGCAAGCACGTGAATCTCGGGGATAAATTTTGGAGTCTCTATTGATTTCCTCACCTTCGAGTGAGTGACTTATTGATTGTCTCGGTGATTGGCTTCCTCACAAGGCAAAGGTATAATTGATGATCATCCCATTCTTGTCCTTGTGCAAAGTAGCTTGTTCCCTTTTCTTAAGTAGTTGTGTAGTCGTTTAGTTTTTGCTAGCTTACTTGTGTGGATTAGAAGTAAGGTTTAACTAGAATTGTGTAGGTGGCCTGCCTAGGTTAATGGTTGCCTTAGCATTGCATTTATAGCCTCTTGTGGTTCTAATCACTTGTTTAGTGGTTTGTAGAATTTTTATTTAGGCTATTCACCCCCCTCTAGCCATACTAGGACCTTTCAATAGTGCTACATCTTTACATTTTTGTATGAATTAATTTGCTATAATAAAAATTATAAAAATAATTGTGTGTACTCTCTGTTCAGTGTAGAATATTATAAAAATATGAGATGTAGTGTTTGGGCAGTTTCTGCAGGGAGTAAAAATCAGTCTTTTAATTCATAAATGCAACTTTAATGAATTTTAATTAATTCTCTGTAATTCCAAAAATCATGAAAATTGGTTTGGTACTGTTTTAGGCAAAGATCTATCTGTAAGTGAAGTTTGGTATTAAATGAAAATAGTTTAGTTGTTTATTAATTAAATGTTTAATTAATGGGTTAATAAAAAGAATAGGAAATAAGGATGAATAGAATATTGTGTGCTTTTGGATTGATTGACGTTTGAGGTCAATCACCCTTATGACCTAGGGCAGGGTGGATTAGAATAATCATGTTTAGCTTGAGGTAGGGTTATGACCATGAGTGTATTATTATTATCGAATTCTGTTTGTCATTTCATGTTGCATCGCATTGAAGCATTCATCATTGTATGCGTGTAGTGACCGGCAACGAAGAAATCAAAGCCGAGGTTCCTGCTGCGGAGGTGGTTCCTGAGGAGATCCAGGGCTTTGATATCTGTGGTACTGATCCGGACCCGACACTCTACGCAATCCAAGGCAAGCCTCGGTGCATTTGCCTCTTCTTGTATTTAAAATATTTTATCCTCGGTGCATTTGCCTCTCCTTATATTTAAAATATTTTATCACTTGAGTTAATCTATTGCATTAGATTAATAGGAGTTGAGTGATAACCTATTGATGCATTACCTTTCCTTGAACACTGATTATACCCGAGAACCTGATTTAATTAAGTATTGAAAAATGCTTAGTCCTGCTTAATCGAATTAGATTTGCATAAAATGCTATTTTGAACTATGATAATATGCAAAGAATGAACGATTAAATGGGAATGGTATTATCCTCGTTGACGGCAGTGTACTTGGCCAGTCCATTGTAGTTAACGAGGATGGGTTTCCGGGTGGTGGCCGTATGTTTGGGTTAGAGTCCCAACTTATAGTCGCCAGCGGAAAAGGGATGTGAAAACCGGGTGGTCACCAGTGTACTTGGGTTAGAGTCCCAATGCATGGTTTCCAAAGAAAAAGTTTTAGGGACCGTTCGTTGTCGGCCTGCTGTGATCGAGACTTTGTAACTAGCCACATACTACGGGAAGCCCTATCTCCGGTAGCTCTATGGCTTGAACCGACAACCACACACTGGGAGTGGAGAGATGGCGAGAGTAGCGTGTACCCTCGTGGCCGGCGTGCCTGGAGACGAGAGGAGTACTGTGCTCTTGGGTGGCGCAGGACCGGTTCAGGGATAGAAAAACCGTGGTAGACGGGGTTGGTATATGCAAGCTTAGGTGCTACATATACAGTGTGGTTAGAAATCCCCAGCTAGGTACTAATCGATTCGAATCATCGTTGCTCCTCGGTTATGGAGACTTGATCCACTGACTTGCATCGAAAAGTGGTTCGGAACTAGGATGTTTTTGAGAATGAATAAGTAATTGGATTTGATGGATGTATTAGAAAGAATTGTGAATATTGACTATTAATAATGTTAATTAAAATATTGAAAACTGGATTAGTAATGCTTTTTCCGCAAAATATCTTGACTCTTGCTAAAGCCTTACCTTGATTACCCTCAGCCTGCATTCCTGAGTCTCATTCCTTTTTCTTAGTCGGGTAAATCTTGCAGAGTACCCCAGTACTCAGGGTTTGTTAACCCCATTGCAGGTAGTCAGCAGCAGGAGGTCTGTCTTGCCCCTTGCTGTGTGACCATCATCCAGGATTGCGAGGAAGAGTGAAGTGAACCTGTGGGCAGGGGTCGTATTACGGCTATCTTATTATCCTATGTTGTTCTACTGCTACTATTTGAACTATGGTCTGTAATAACTGCATTTGAATTCTATTTGAACAATCGGTTTGTAATCTAAGTACTATTTAAATATTTCGCTCTTTTACTCTGATGTATTTTATTATGAAATGTTGTAATCCTGTAATGGCTTTGCAATGGGATCCTATTGGAGAAACGGGTGCTGATGTAACCCGGCGAGGTTGCCTAAATCATCTGGGACACGGGCCCGGCTGTCAGAGGTCATTAGTGACAATGACAGGTGCCTGTGGGCAACGTGATTTAGGCGGTTCTGTTACACAAGGCAATAAATGTGTTATGCCTTTTTCTCTTCCTACCCCTAAGGCTTACGTGGAGTTGTAGGGAGAAAGCTAGAGCCTATCTGTAATACATATATTGTAAAAGCAAACAATGGATCCAAAGAGAGTTATGTCATACAATTAAATCTATATGTGCATGTGTGTAGATATATGGTGGCTAATTTTAATTCTTCTTTTCTCCTTGAGAATATACCTATCTTTTTAGAACTTGAAAACAACGTTGCAGGGCAACATGGGCTATCATGTTTTATTTTTCTCTCTTTCTTCTTTTTTTTTAGACGAGCATCTAAGTCCCTATTGTTTTTGATAATTCAGTTTATATCTTTTTTTTATAACTTTTGCATAGTCATATGTCTCTTCTCTGCAACAAAACTTTTGAGATAGCAACCAGAAATTAGAGCATTTATTTGATGGGAATCCTCTAGGCTATATTCTATGATGGGACATGGTACTAAAAAGTGTGACATGTCACGTGGCAGCGAAGCAAACAGCTACTAGAAAAACTTTAGCATGACTAAAGGGGTGTTTAAATCCATAGTTAAAGTTTTTGTGTATCACATCGGATGGTTACATGGGTGATGAAAGAGTTTTTCGCATACTAATAAAAAAACTAATTACATATTTTCTATATAACAACATTAGCAAATCATTAGCTAATTAGATTTACAAGATTTATCTCACAATTTACACGTAATCTGTGCAAATAGTTATTTTTTGTCTATATTTATTTATTACTATATGCATGTGTCTAAACATCCGTTGATAATGTCGTTTTTGACTTTTGGACTTCTTATTATTTGACCATTTATTTTATTTAAAATTTTTGTGTGAATAATAAAATAAGTAAATCATTATTAAGTATCTTTAATAATAAAATAGGTCATAACAAAATAAATAATATTTGTAAAAAGATTTAAATAAAACAACGATCAAATAACATGACATGTTTCAATGAGCCCGAGGAAGTACGACCCATTCAGTCATTCTACCTGCCTGCTTGGTGCTGACGACCAGGCGCATCTGATGTACAGTACCTGTTGTACTCCTCCGTCGCAGCACGGATCGATTGCTTGTGAGAGGGTGCTGCAGTCTGCAGACTGGGCGGGCACTCCGCACTCGTGTCGGCCAAGCACCACGCAAGCATGCGCAGCTGTTGGACATGCGCCGCTGTTGGACATGCTACGCCTACGCGCACGCAACGGCTGGAGGAATCGGTGTCATGCATAGGCAGGCAGGCTGGCATGCGCGGACCATTATTTTGTCTCGTTTACACGGTGCAGCCAGTGATCCATCGGCGACACTGCCGTGTAGCCGCAGCGGGGCACAATAATGTTTGTCCCCCTCTTTGTTGCGCCCAGACTCCTGTCCTGTGAATGCAACTGTGGACACACAGCTTTGACTCCAATTTAGAAAGAGGAACCGATCGAATCACTTCCTCGGTTTTTTTTTTTTTAAAGTTCGGTTATCTATAGAGAACTTTAAACGTGGTGACTTAACTACAGTAACCATCAGTAACGGGAGCTCCCCTCTCATGTGTTACTGTTCATCTATGGTATCCCGTTATGGAATAGTATATATATATATCGGTAAAATTTTCGGTCTTTTTTTCGTCCACCCTTCCTAACTACCGGCTCACTTTACCCAATCTACCACACGTCTTAGAGTCTGTTGCTAAATCTATTTTTGTTGTTTGATTTGAAATTGGGCCGAACCAATCTATAATTTAATAAAATGATTACTCATATGATAGTTTATACGGTTGGACTTAGAGAGTCTATATATATATATCTTTAATGGGCCATGTTTAATACTTGGTCCGATTTATTTTTGTGTACCCGGTTGACATTAGTACCATACGATAAAGTGGAGGAGAACAATCAGGTGAGATGCAAATAAAACAAGAGACATTTTGTTACGAAAACTCATATCTTTTTCGATTTTTTTGGCAAAGAGATGATACGCAAGTCAAACACGTATAATAATTATTTTTTTAGACTGGTTACGAAACCAATTGAGTTAATGAAAAATTTATTTTGATACTTATTGACAGTTACTAATGCTATCAAAAGAGTGTAGTCAAATCTATCCTTTAGCAATGGTAACAATGCTTCTCAGCGCAATCAACGGGGTTGTCAATCCCTATGCTCAAAGTATATGGTTGTTGACACTTCTAATGTTGCTACTAGGAATAAAGTTATTTCTAGCAACTGCGCCAAAAATGCTAATGGATAGCTCTATAGGATAGGTAATAGGATTCTGTAAGCGCACAGAACTATCGCATAGCACTTTACGTAGGAGTACTAGGTGTCGAATTTATATTTTTCCAAAGGAAGGCTGGGTTTGTGGTTCCTAAGATCTGATAGTCAGGGATCTAGATATGGATCAATAGGGTAACAACCTTAGTAAGGATAAATCAATAAAGTATAACTAAGGTGAAAACATATTAGAATAGCTCTGGGTAGTTCTGGAGTTTATGAGAGAACTCTAACTCGGTAAAAGATCAATTGTTTGTTATACCAAAGAGTCTGCTATATCAGAGATACGCAAAGTCCTAAACTCGCCGGGGTTCGACTGATTAGGCACCATACGTCTACAAGCCCTACACTTACAGAAACTAGACAGAACGTGGTGGAATCCAGAGATTCTAGGGCCGTCACCACCTAGAACCTACCACTACTATCAGTGGGTCTAGCGGCACTCAAGGGTAAGATTATAGCCTAAGCACCGCGCTTAATCTATAAAACTTACTACTCTAACTCAGGCCTAAGAATTAGAGCACTCTAACCAAGCAATGAGACAAGTATACAACTGCTTAAAGTATAACAATAAATAAATGAAGAAGGGGATCTTTATTACCAATAAGAGTGAAGAACACCGCAGAAAAGGTCGCCGACAAGCCCGGCTCCTCCACAGACTTCCTCCTTCTCCCGACTTCTCTCTCACTACTCTACTCTTCTCTACCTAGCACTATTCCTACGAGCAGAGCTTCGCTAGAGAGAGAGAGAGAGGGCAGGAACTACTTCTGACTTATAGAATGAGCTGAATCTCTAGTGGCTTCTCTTTACAAGTGAGGAAATGAGTCATATTTATAGTGTAGGAGAGCTCCAGGGGTACTTGTAGGCGTCCTGGAGATCGGTGGCGCGAAGAGGCAGGGCGGACGCCCTACTAGGGGACGGGCGCCCCTTTAGATGCACCGCCTTGCATCCAACGGCCCTCATTCCTCCTTAAAGGTGGTTGTAAGGTCGGTTGGTGCCCTGATTTGGCGGTTTGCAACCCCCGGGAGGATGACATGTGGGTCCATTGATCCATGTCACATCACTTGATCACCATTGGATGAAAACCAACTTTGTTTGATGGCTTAAATGACTCCTGGGGACCTTCCCTAGGATCGTGGACGTGGCACCCAATTTGGACAGGGCTGGCGCCCTGTTGATAGGGCCACCGGATCCTCGTGACTTGTTTCTAAGCCGTTGATGTTGAATCAACGTTCCATAGGCCATTTGGGAGGATGGCACACGGATCCGTGAGGTGCAAAGTGTATTTGGCACTTTTCATAGGGCGGGCGCCCTATGTGGAGGGCGGGCGCCTCCCTCTGGCTCCCATGTGGCAGGTAAGGTGCCAAGTTGTCTTAGTTTACTTCTTTTTTCCTGTTTTCACCATTTTTCCCTGCATATACAATATTTCTCCAAGAACATGTGGAGTTAGATGAGTTTCAAAGTGAGTTCTTCGTATTTCATGTGGTTTTACCATGATTATGGGTGAAATATTGACGATAAAACAGGGTGTTAGCGACTATCAACAATACTCCAGCTGCAACGCATGGTCACTAACTATTGAGTTGATGAAAATTTTATTTTGATACTCTTTTGTTGCAACGCACGTGCACTTTTGCTAGTCTAGGACTAAAAGCTAAAATTCATAAGCATGTGCACGCAATTCAGTTTGGGTATAATTTCAGTTGGTATTTATCGAATTTGACCAACGAATTTACACATTCGCATCCAAAATTCCACAGAAATCAAGCTCGAGGTCCTCGGAAGGGGGATACAGGCTGATGTTAACTGCACTATTTTCGTATATACTCTTACTCTCTGTATCCCAGAAAAGAAGACCTTATGAGATGTGTGTAGGTCTAACTTTCTTAACTTTAACTATGTGTTCATAAAAAATACATGCAACATTTATATCTCTAAATAATTATGAAAGTAGATGCAACGATGTATCTAATGATACTAATTATATTTTATAAATATTAATATTTATTTATATATATATATTAAAGTTTACAAAAGTTAATTTCTCGAGAAACGAGAACTCTTCTATTTTAGGACAGAGGGAGTAGGAGCTCTAGGAGATGTAGGAGGAGATGTAGGAGCTCTAGGAGCAACAATGAGCACTCCAATGTAATTATCATTATATATGCTAGTATTGTAGGCTTTAATAAATATTCTTTATAGGCATTTCATAAATCACAATAGGTGTTTTTTTTCAACCAATGGTCATGTTACATGATTTCTACAAACTGATAGATAGTATCAAAAAACATCTATAAATAAAATTCTTTGAAAGCATCATTATTGTTGGGAATTAGCCCAAAAGTGGGTCGTTTCCCTTTGCCTAACAGGCTTTCTTTATAGCCTTTTCAAGAATTTCCTCACTTGAAGAAGACCGATGACTAAAAAAAACCTAAGGTGGATAACAGAAGGACAAGGACAAGAAAAGCATCACCTACGATGACTGAAAGATGCTTTAGACCTAGCTTGAGTAGTCGCCTTCAAAAGTATTACAAAGAGCACCACCATCATAGTGCTGAGGATCACTTCAGCCCACGTAAATGCATGCTCTTGGAGTAGACTTTGCGTTGAAGACAAAAGCTAATGAAGGAACCAACACCGCCATGAGTTTCCCAGTGAGGGCGGGAATGAATGTAGTGCCACGGGGAAGTGTAGTTCTTTTTGTAGTCTCGAATAGTCTAGCTAGGGAATTTGTAATAACTGTAAATAAAATGACCCATCAGATCTCCCATAAATATGGACTCTATCGCAATATATGGGGGAGAGAGAAACAAATCAAACCCTATTGTGATATCTAACTCTTCATGTTTTCACCCCCCACTACCACATCGAAGAAGCTTTGAGATTTTTGATATCCCAAGTCCCAACAACTATAAATAGACTTGTAGTAATTATTCTCTTTGGCATGCATTGATGACAAAGGGCTGTGAATGGACCTGTCGTTCAATGGTAGGACTGTCCAATGGAACGTCACCCACCGGGGGTTTAAATCCTAGTTGTCGCACCTTTCCTAGATTATTCCAGGATTTAACGGCTGTGCTTTTAGTGGTAGGCGATAGCGAGGCGCCTGTGGTAACTTCGTCAATCTCGAGATCTGTATTTACAAGAGTGAGTGTGCGTGCATTGTGAACGTTTGTATATGTACTGTGTAATCCGAAAAAATAGCAAAGGGCCGATAGGAAGGTTTATATGCATTTTTTTCCTATCATATTTTACATATAAGGTTACTTGAAACATACCCTTAACTATATATGCATGTATATATGATGTGCAATTCTTGCGGTTTGGCTTTAGTTTCCTAACTAATTGAAATGTAATAAAATAAGCATATGGTTTATATTGTGTTTTTTTTTTTTGTAAGGATGGTGCTTGGTGTCTAATTTTTAAATATGTTTATGGACACTTTATTATTTTTTTTGTGATTATTTCTTTACTTTGAAAAATAATACTCTCTCCGTATTGGCAAAAGATGACCTTTAGGTCTTATTCAAACATTGGAATATAAATTATGAATAACTTTTAAATGGTTAAGTTTGAAAATATAAAAACTATATAAATAGATTTGTCTTCAAATATATTTTCATAAAAGTATACATATATCACTTTTCAATAAATATTTTTATAGAAATATGAAGTCAAAGTCATGCGTCGAAGACCGTGTCATTGTCCTAAACGTCATCTTTTATCAATATGGAGGGAGTACAAAGATTTTTTGCATACTCCCTCTGTACCTAAGAAAGACTCGCTTTCTCTTCCCGAGAAAATTTTTGACCAAATATATATTGAAAACTTTTCATATTTATGGTAAATAACTAGTATCACCAGAAAGAATTTTGAATTAAGTTTTTAAATAAATTTATGTTGCATATATTTTATATAAATTAAGTTAAACTTGTAGCACACTGTAATACCTCTGGTATTACATTTAATTAATCTACCATGTCATCATATTTAATTTAATTACCTGCATGTGATTGTGTTTAGAGCTCCTAGAGTGACTTGATTGCGTTTATGATTGCTTGTGCAATTAAGCCCCATTGTGAAAATCAGAAAGGAAATTTAAATTAAGCCCTAATTTGATCCCAAAACCTAATTCAAAATCGATAGGGAATCTAATGAAAGTGTCTTAATGAAAATTATAGATATTTTAAAATGGAACAACTTTTATTTTGGGTGATTTTGAAGTTCTTACATAAAAATTTGAATTAAACTCAAATTACTATGTTAAAATTCAAATTTGAAATATCACTTTAAAATCTACAAGGAATCTGACCAAACTCCCTAATGAAAGTTGTAAAGCTCAACAAGTAGAATAACTTTTATTTTTGCAGATTTTCAAGTTGTTGAGAAATTTTTGTAGAATTTAATTGAATTGCAAATCAAATTTAAAACTTAGTTTTACCCCCTTTTGTTTAAATTCAAAACTAAATAGAATTTGAACTTGCTTCAAAAGCCAAAAATGATGTACACAAAAATTGCTACAACTTTTATTTTTGGGATTTCATCAGATTCGAATTGGATAAGGCTCAATTGAACAGAATAGGGTTTGACTTAAGAAACCTAGCTACTGTAGGGGGTGGCCCCTACAGTGCCACCGCCGTGCAGCGCGTGCGCGCGCCGCGCGCTGGCCACCGTCCGGCCGGCCAGGGCCCGGACGTCGCCGCGCGGAGGACGCAGGGGGCGCGGTACTTGTTCACCCTTATCCCTTCCCTCTCCCTCGGCATAAAGGCGACGAGCATCCTTCCGTTTTCTTTCTTCTCCACTCGGTCGCCGCCGTGCCGCTCTCGGTCCGCGGATGAATTCGCTCTCCTCTTTCCACCATTTCCCAATTCCCTCTACTACGAACCCTACAGCTCACTTGTGCTCCGATTTCACCCATTTTCCTAAGCCGTAGTGCCTTGGGTGCGCCAGAACGTCGTCGTCTCCCACGCGTGCGGTCAGAGTGCCGCCGCGAGCCTCGTCAACGTAGCCAGCCGTCTCAGGTGAGCTTGGGTCCATACTTCACTGTGTTTCTGTTCCTGTGGGATCCCTGTGTGCTTATGCGCTCAGTGGTTTGTCACTTGGTGTCCTAGGGTCAACGGAACGGAACTTCGCCGTCGTGGTCGCGCCGCTGCATCCGCCGCCGTCATCGTCGAGCTTGCTCATCCGCACCGCCACGGCTCCAACCAACTAGCTAGGCCTAGTTGTGGTGAGCCTCTGGAACTTCTCACACTTTTTCCTTGAACGTTACTACGTTCCGGTGGGCCACCGGAACGGGGTTGCCAGCGTCGCCGCATCCGCCATGGACGAGCTCGGCTCGTCAGAGGCGTGAAGAGTTAGGGCCAAGCGTACTTGATGGTCTGCTAGGTGCTAGGGTGCATAATGACGTGGTTGGTTTGGCTGCTAGGGCCGCCGGCGGCGAAATCTGCTGCGAGCCGCCGCGGTCGTGCGCTCACGCGAGCATGCGGCAGGAGGGAGATGGATCTGACAGGGGCGCCCCACCTGTCAGCGTCCCGAGGGGGAGCCTGTGCGCGGGCGGGTGCCTGGGCCGCGATGGGCCGGCCTACGTCTACCTGGGCCGCACGGGCTGTTTTCTATTTTCCTTTTTTCCCGGTGAATAAGTATTGCTTTTCCATTTTAAATTGATATGAATAGTAAGCTATTTTGCCATTTTTGTATGAATATTTCTGTTATGCAAAAAATGTTGAAAATAATTGTGGGTACTCTCTGTGATATTTAGAATTTATTAAAAATATTAGATGCATATTTTGAACACTTTCTGTGTAGACCAAAATTCAGTATATAAAATGATAAATGAAACTTTGATGAATTTTAATTAATTCTGTGTTGATCCAAAAATCATGAAAATTATTTTGGCATTGTTTCACATCAAGATCAATATGTTGGTAGGTTTTGGGCTCAAGTGGAAGTAGTTTGATTAGAATTCTATTAAATGGTTGATTACTTGTTTAATAAGGTCAATATTGGTGACTTAGGTATTTTGTGATTTTTGGATTGATTGTGATCATAGGTCAACTCCCCTTATGGCTTAGAGTATCTTGGTGTGATTTACCATTGTTAGGTTATGAAGGAAGGTTGTACTCAAGTTCATAAGTGTTAATTATTGAATTTTGCATTTTATATTGCATCATAATAAGCATACATCATTGCATATGTAGTGCCCGTGAACGAAGTGGTGAAGTCTGATGTGACGACTGCTGAGGAGGTGATTCCTGAGGTGGTACAGGGATTTGACATCTACGGCACCGATCCTGACCCGATTCTTTTTGCGCTTCAAGGCAAGCCCCGGTGCATTAGCCCCTCCTTGTATTTATAAATGTTTTATCACTTGAGTTAATCTATTGTATTAGGTTAATAGGAGTTGAGTGATAACCTATTGATGCATTACCTTTCCTTGACCAGTTATTAGAGAACCTGATTTAATTAAAGTATTGAAAATGCTTAGCCCCGCTTAATCGATTTAGATTTGCATAAAATGCTATTTTGAACTATGATGATATGCAAAGAATGAATCATTAAAAGGGAATAGTATTATCTTCGTCGTTGGCAGTGTACTTGGCCATTCCATTGTCATCAACGGGGATGGATTTTCTGGGTGGTGGTCATATGTTTGGGTTAGAGTCCTAACTTATCGTCGCCAACGGAAAAGGGATGTGAAAACCGGGTGATCACCAGTATATTTGGGTTAGAGTCCCAATGCATGGTTTCCAACGGAAAGTATTAGGAACCGTTCGTTGTTGGCCTGCTGTGATCGAGACTTTGCAACTAGCCACATACTCTGAGAAGCCCTATCTCTGGTGGCTCTATTGCTTGAACCGACAACAACGCACTGAGAGTGGAGAGATGGCGAGAGTAGCATGTACCCTCGTGGCCGGCGTGCCGGGAGACGAGAGGAGTACTGTGTTCTCGGGTGGCGCAGGACCGGTTAAAGGATAGAAAAGCCGTGGTAGACGGGGTTGGTATATGCAAGCTAACGTGCTACATATGCAGTGTGGTTAGGGATCCCCAGCTGGGTACTTAATTGATTCGAATCGTCGTTGCTCCTCGGTTATGGAGACTTGATCCTCACACCTACATCGAATAGTGGTTCGGAAGTAGGATGTTTTTGAGAATGAATAAGTGATTGGAATAAAAGGATATATGTGAAAGAATTGTGAACTATTGATGTTGATTATAATAATATTGAGTAAAAATACTGAAAGTAGGATTAGTAATGCTTTTTCCGCAAAATACTTTGACTCTTGCTAAAGCCTTACCTTGACTCCCCTCAGCCTGCATTCCTGAGTCTCATTCCTTTTTCTTAGTCGGATAAGTCTTGCGGAGTACCCCCGTACTCAGGGTTTGTTAACCCCGTTGCAGGTAGTCAGCAGCCGGAGGTCTGTCTTGCCCCTTGCTGTGCGACCATCATCCAGGACGGTAGCGAGGAAGAGTGAAGTTGAACCCGTGGAGAGGGTTCGTGTTATCATCTATCTTAGTATGTTATATTGTTATTCTACTGCTACTGCCACTACTTTTAATTATGGTATGTAATAGCTGCCCTCGAATTCTATTTGGACAATGGTTTGTAATCTAAGTACTATTTAATCTTCCTCACTTTTATTCTGATATATTTTATTATAAAATGTTGTAATTCTGTAATGGCTTCACGATGGGATCCTGTCGGAGAAACGGGTGCTGATGTAACTCGGCAGGGCCTTCTAGATCATTTGGGTCACGGGCCCAGCTGTCAGAGGTCATTAGTGACAATGACAGATGCTTGTGGGCCATATGATTTAGGCGGTTCTGTTACACACACCAACGACGACTCTTTTTTAGGACAGAGGGAATATGCAGCGATGCAAAATCCTAAGGCTCTGTTTGAAATGTGGCATTTTTTATCTCCCTATATGCTCTCTGCGAAATTAATCTAATTCTTATAAAATTCTTACGTTGCAAACTTCTTGAAAATTAAACTAATTCTTATAAAATTCATACGCTCCAAACTATGCCTAAAGTAGAAATGGAAGAACAACCAAATAAACAAATTCAAAGTCTACATTCAAATCAGTGGCCCACGGGGACCCTTGTCCCACCATCAGAACCTAACACATAATGTGTCGGTGCTAGTTTTAGTCGGGGCTAACACCGGCTAGTAAATACGTGTTTTGCGGTTGAGGCTACGGATGGTGTGCAAAGGGGAACACAGAGATTATACTGGTTCAGGCCAAGCAAGCCCTACGTCTAGTGGAGAGGAGAGTCATGTTGTCTTACACCGGGGTGCTTGTCGTAGGGGGTTACAAGCTAGGCGAGAGAGGGAAGTGCTCCCAGGTCTCTTGTGTTGTCTAAGTGTATGCAAGTCGTTTGCTGTTGATGTGTATGTGTCGGTGAGAACTTAGCACTTCCGGGGTGGTTCGTCTAAAGCTGGCATCTGCTCTCCCTTTTATAGTCGCAAGGGAGAGGCAAGGGCAGCGCTTACAATGCTACGTATGTTACAGTGAGGAGTTGCTGTTCCTCGTTTGACTATGGTCAGCTATGGTCTTTTCTCTGCGTCTCCGGGGTACGGCCGTAGTGGTTCGCACGATCTTGGTGAGTTCCAAGGCGGCAACAGTCGTCGGATTACGGCATGTCGTCAGCTACGGTCTTTTCTCCGCGTCTCCGGGGTATGGCCGTAGTGGTTCGCATGATCTTGGTGAGTTACAAGGCGGTAACAGTCGTTGGATTACGGCGTGCCATAGGGTCACACCTGACGGCTGTCCTTCCGCACGATGTGACAAGAGGGTGAGTCATCTCGGGGCGTTGTCTCCCGAGGCTCGGGACTCCTGAAGGCGTGATGGGATGAAGCAGGGTGATATCTCCCCATGGTCATATTTCCGGCCTTTGAACAATACTTCCCGAGGGTTAGGTGGACCCGGATGGAAGGCGTGCTCGTCCTTTCAAGTGGACAGTGCAGTAGGAGCCTTTCCCATTCTTGCATAGCCCGTCGTCAGGCGCTCGGACTGTCGTAGTCGGAGTTGATAGACCCCGGCGAAAAACGGGGCGGCGCACCGTAGACCATACCGTGGAGAGGACGGCCGTAGTGGGCCTATCAAATCCACTGCCAGGGAAATCCTGACAGGTGGCATGGTCGTCAGGGGCGTGCGAAGCACAGTTGCGTCGAGAATCTCGCCTGACGAGACAGTGCCTATAAAGTGGTCAGGGAGGTCTCTTGTGGTCCAAGATTGCTCTGCTGACATCACCGGTGCCTTGGATGCCTTTGTGAGATTGCGCTCGAGGGGGATGGGGAAGCTTGGGCGAATCGGAGATTGGGCGTCGAGGGTGCCGCTCTCCCGAGCTCTCCTGAGGAGGCTCGGGCGAATCGGAGATTTGGGCGCCGAGGGTGCCGCTCTCCCGAGCTCTCCTGGGGAGGGTCGAGCGAATCAGAGAATTGGCGCCGAGGGTGCCGCTCTCCCGAGCTCTCCCGGGGAGGCTCAGGCGAATCGGAGAATTGGCTGTCATTGGTGCAATGACGTCGTGGGCCTCCGTTGGCGCGGCCTTCGTGGGCTTCCACTGGCCTTACTTGGGTCAGGCTGCGTTGGGAATGATCGTTTTTGCGTTGAAGTTGGGTACCCCAAACTTTGGTACCCGACAGTAGCCCCCGAGCCTATGGCGGAGTGAAGGCACTCCTCCACAGGTTCACGCTGGCGCGAGCGCACCCGCTGGGTGTAGCCTCCGAGGCTTTGGAGGGATGGTATATCCCTTCAAAGGCTTAGAATCGTGTTTGTTAGTCCTCGGGTGTTTTTCGATTTATTTAGGAGGGTTGTTTCCTTGGAAGCGGAGCCCCCGAGCCTCCCATCGTGTTGGGAGGTCGTTCGGTGGTCTTTCCAAGGTGCAGAGCAAGTTCCCGAGCCTCCGTTTCATATCGGAGATCGGTCGGGTCCTTCCCTATCTGTTTTAATTCGACCTTCACGCTCTTTTCAGGAAGAGGAAGGTTTGGTCCTGCTCGACTTCCCCGCTGGGGCATGAGTCGGCATTTCCGGTGAGCTACAAACGGGTTGGTCCAAGTGGAGGTCCGTGCCCCGTTCATTAAGGGTCGGCTAGTGGCCTGAGCACACTCCAAATATTTCCCGAGGGTCAATTAGTGGATGTCGGGTCCCTTCGATGGGTCCCGAGGGTATGATGCCTCCCACGGAGGGATTCCATGTAACCGACTCGCTACTGGGGCTTGGACATAGCATGGGATGTCCCTTGTGACGTTTCGGACGTCGGGATACTGGCCGTTTTCGTGACCCATCCACTAGCTGTCCCTAACTCGGTTACCCTGGGGCGACTGTTCGAGCCACGGAGGGCCAGTCTTCGATCCCCTGAGAATGTAACGGGCGCCCGAGCCCGGGGTTCCTTCGTTGGAAAGGAGAAAATGTAGGCGGAATCGAGGTGCGCGGTTGTAATGATTCGGCTCACCTTTTTAGGCGCGACGCCTGACGGACGCGACGGTTCGGCTCAGTCGAGGCGGTTTGCGTGCGTGGCGATGGCGGCGGCGTGGGGATCATGGCGGGCCCCGCGCAGTTAATGCGGCAGATTCTCCGCATCCACCCACGATCCGCCGGCAGAGTTTATAAGAAAAACTTACGGTTTTTTCTTTCTACCCTAGTCATTCGCTCGCTCGACCGTTCGCTTTCTTACCTTCGTCGCCTGCTCTTTCGCCTTCGTTGCCTGCTTCGAGAGAGATTGTTGCCGCGGCCGTCATTCTTTTTGCAGCCCTTTCCTCCTTCTCTTGCCATGGATTCCTCCTCCGCTGCTGTTGACTGCCGCCGCCGATCTCGCTGCCACCGACGCCGCCGCGACCGACGCCGTCGCCACCGATGCTGCCGCGGCCGCCGTCGGCGTCCTCAGGCTGGAGCCGTGGCCGAGAAGCACTATGACGGAGGCGCAGCTGGAGCACCTCGTCTCCCTGGGGCTGCTGCGTCCTCATACCGACGCGCAGCACCGGGAGTGGGTCGTGCCACCACGCGACCACGAGGAGCCGAACCCCGGTGAGGGGTACATGATGAGCTTCGTTGCTTACCACGAGCGCGGGCTCGGCTCGCCGCCGAGCCGCTTCTACCGGGCCATCCTCTTCGAGAACGGGCTGGAGCTCCACAACCTCACCCCGAATTCCATCACGCAGGCGTCGATTTTCGCCGCCCTGTGTGAAGGATACTTCGGGGTGCCCCCGCACTGGAACCTGTGGCGCCGCATTTCCCGCGTCGACTGGTACACCAAGTGGGTCGGCGCGAGGAAGCCGCGGGAGATCCAGCGCGCAGGGGGATGCGGCCTCGTGATCCGCTCTTTGTTGTACATCCCCTGTAAGGCCCCCTCCTCCAACAAGGGGTGGCACAATGGTTGGTTCTACCTCCGCAACGACGGGTCTCTTCCCCAAGTTCGCGGGAAGGGCACTCATAGCTCCCCTTCCCCAATGGGAGTGGGGGTGCCCATCGAAGGAGTCAAAGCACTTGGACGTGTACTTCGATGCGCTCAAGGAGTTGAACAGGAGGGGCCTTACAGGGGCCGGCGTGGCGGGGAACTTCCACATGCGGACGGTGCTGCCTCTGATGGAGCGCCGCCTGGCGCTTCATCAGATGGTGACCGAGTCGCAGCGTGAAGGCACGGCGATGTTGCCCCGTGACCTTGGTGAGGCGGAGGTCATGCGCCGCGTCGGCTACATGGTGGGGGGTTATCCCACCTGGGAGGAGGTGAACCGGGTGCCTATGCGTCCCTGCGCGGGCTTCCCGGCGTTGATAAGTGTTGTTCATTCGATCGGGCCGCTGGCTTCCCCATCTTTCTCCTGACCTTTCTTCTTTCTTCGTAGGGCCTCTCGAGGACCGGGAAGGCTTCCCTTCCGCCCGTCCCGGAGGATAAAGAGCGGCGAACCCAGAACCGCCTACGGACCACGGAGGAGAAGGCGAGGAAGGACAAGGTGACCACTCGGAAGCAGAAGAGGGCGCGGAAGGTGGAGGAGTCCTCCCAGCGCCACCGTCGCCTGAGGGAGGCCGGGGAGCCTGAGGTGGATACCCCCACCGACGATGACGGCGATGACGACGATGAAGAAGAAGATGACTTTTCCATCTTTGATCTGATGGAGTCTGACCGGCCGCTTGCGGCCACACAGCCCGCGGTGGGTGCTGACGAGCCTGGAAAGGCTCCGCAGTCAGCGTCCGCCGGCGGAAGTGCCGGGGTTCGTGATCCGAACCCTCGGGCAAACCTGCCGGAGGCCGCGTCCAAGGACGCGGCTCCTGGCAGGGCAACATCAGGAGACGGGGCTCCGCCCACCATCAGCGGCGTGGCTCGGCCAGAGGAGCCAGGGACGGGCTCAGGCCCGGCGCCCGAGATGCCCCGAGGTTCCTGCAGGGGAACCGAGAGTCCCCTATTTTGGTGGACCACCCTGCCGACGCGTCGTTGGTCGGCGCGGCGGCCGAAGGCGGGGGGAGTGCTGGGACGACGCCGCCGGAGCCAGAGCCCACCGGTGCCAAGACGCCGGCACTTGAGCTAGGGCCCTCCCAGGCTCAAGCTTCCCCGCCGAGGGGCGATGAAGTCGGGACGGCCCCCGGCGCCCAGGCGAGCCCTCGTCACTGGGCGGCGCTGGCCCGGACGCCGGGTTGGCGCCCATTCCCCCGCAGCCGGCACAGCCCGCTCCATCCGTCGTCTCGCCAAACGTGGGCGCTGCGACGAAGAAGAGGGTGATTCCGAAGACGAGGTAAGTATCTTTACCTGTAATTCCTTCTAGTGGGGATTCTTTCCTGAGCGTTCCTTTCTTCCTTCTCTGCTTCAGGAAACGCCCGGGGGCGGACCTCCAGGTGTCGCACCTGAAGGTCCTGAAGGTGCAGGGCCATGACACGGCCGGGGGGAGTGCCCGGTCGGCGGGCGAGGAAGTTCCTGCCCCCACGGGTCCGCTCGTGGCGTCCAAGGCTCCTCCCTCGGGGGAGGCTATCTCGGCGGCGGCCACCGTCGTTGTGCCCGTGATTGACCTGGAGGCAGAGCCAGCGCGGGCTTCCGAAGCCTCGACCGTCGGTTCCGGAGATGCCTCGGGAGCGCCAGCCGATGCCGCCCCCACGGAGCCTGCCGCCACGGGGTCATCGGCCGCGGACGTCAGCGCCGGAGCTCCCCCCGCCCGTGAGGAAGGCCCCTGGGCGCTGGCCTTGAGGGGACCTCAGCCTCGGGAGCTGACCGCCTCCCGGATCGAGTGGGCGGACCGCGCAGACCCTCAGGCGCCGCCCGTCTTCTCGCTCCGGGATGACCTCGAGGCCCCCAAGTAGGACGCCGTTCAAGAGTTCGGGTTTAGCTCGGTGGCGGGGCTCCGCGCGATCGCCGACGTCCTCGAGAAGGACCTCCCGGCCCAGCTCCAGGTAAATCCCTGTGTCTTGTAAATTTTTTCTGCATATGAGCATCGTTCTTACCGTTTCCACTTCTTCCTTTTTTCCAGGAACTCATGCATATCTCCCGGGACAAGTCCCGCTTCCTTCGTGGCGGGCTCGGGCTCTGGAATCAGCTCGACCTAAAGGGGAAAGCCCTTGCCCGCGCCCAGGGCGAGCTCGCCACCGCGACCTCCAAGCTTGCCGAAGTTAGTGTCGATAACACTATCCTGAAGGGGGAGGTCGCGGAGGCGCAGGGACGAGCCGCTGCCTCGGCGACGCGAGTGCCGGAGTTGGAGAGCGCTCTGGCTGTGATGACGAGGGACCGCGACGCCGACCGAGAGCTCACCGCCGAGAAGATTTCGGCCGCCGAAGCCTTGGCTCTCGACCTGGATGAGACTCGGGAGGCGTTGCGCCTGGCGCTCGTCGTGGCGGACTTGGCCGGGAAGGAGGCACGGAAGGCTCGGGAAGAGGCTAACCATAAGCGCAGCGTTGTATTTTTTCCATTCTGCTCGTCTCGGTTGCTCGCTGTATTTTTACTCATCTCCGTGCTTTGTTTCCACTGTTCTGCAGGGGTCTTACGACGGCGAGGTGGCCGAACATATGGACCTGCAGAAGGTTGCGCGGGCGCTGTGTGACTCCATCGGCACCGGTGGAGAACCTTCTGGGATGTCGCTCCGGAGCTGACTGGAGGCACTCCACGGCAGCATGAGCGGCCACATCAAGGAGGCCCTTCTGACGGGTGTCCAAAAGACACTGGCGGTCGTGAAGTCCCACTACAGGAATTTTGACGCCGGCCCTGTCAGCGAGGGCTTCCTTGAAGCCGACGACGCCGAGCTCCTGGTGCTGGAGGATTCGAAGAAGGAGCCAGGAGAAGCGCTGGCGGGCCTCTTCCAAGCCAAGGTCAAGCTCCCTCCCCTGAACCTGCCGTCAAGAAGGAGCGGGCCATAGTGCCCTTGTAAAAACTAACCTTTCATGAGTGGCTTGAAAGGAAACAAACAATATGGCCCTTCGTGGCCTCAATATTTATGTAAATATTTGCTGAATGTTTGTTTCGCTTTGTTTCGTGCTTTTTTCCTTAGGCGTTTTTTCTTGCCGATCCTGTGCCCGGGCCATCGAGCCTCGGGGGACGCTTTTCGGGTGTCATGGCTTTAGTGGCATAGACGCAGCCGATGTCCTAGGAGCTTTGGCAGAAAGAATCCTTAGAAAAAAAAGCTTAGGCGTTTCTAATGAAGACATTCCTAGCATTCACTCATCTCCAAATGAAGCTACACTTGATATAGCTGGTCCAATTACAAGGAGTAGAGCTAAACAATTGGAGAAGGAAATTCATTCTCAGGTGAACGCTAACCTTATGCTTAATAATCAGATTACATTGAATGAACCTATGCTTTTGAGTACTTGTTTCAATGTTCTTAGGAATGATGGAGTGCACGAACAAGCATGGGATGATGATGGATTCTGCCCGCCAAATATATGCAAGGAACCTGGACGTGCATGAGAGAGGAAAGGCCATTCAGCTACCATGAATATCAGCCGTTGAAGTGCAAGCAAATAATTCGGGAGTTAGGAATGCATGCAACCAGCAACTGGGTTGCTGTCCACACACGCTCCAGCATGCATGCAGAGAATACCAACCAGCCAGGCGTCCTACTAGGCTTGGTTATTAATAAAAGTAGTGCTGCAACTTCCCACTACATGTTCTCAATTATTTTCCACCAAACTGAAACTCCACTAGTGCTATATATCCCTGTAATGGATGACGTGAACAGTAACTCGTGATTGCAATTTTAGAATACCAACTCTTGGAATTCTTGTTCCAGCGTGAGTCTTGAGAGGCTTGCAAACTTGTTCTTTCGATTCCTGAGGGAGTTGTAGAACGCCGAACTGCGGTTCACCCAGTTTGTGCCTTCACGTCTATACGGCGTGATTGCGTGGGCTGTTCGTCGGTACGTGGAAGGGTGATTGTCTCGGTAGTTCGTCGCGTGGACAGCCTCGCGGTGCATTGCCTCTTCACCAGGTCACGCAACGACAATTTATCAAGTTCGTAGATCCTACGAGAAGATCGGGCCACAACAACTTGCTACACGTGCTGCATAGACGTGTGCATATCATCTGGTATCAAAGCCTCCGTTTCCTCAGTAGGATTGTTCTTGTTTTTGGTAGGATAGAGTTTAAATACCTACTGTCCACTGATAGCCAAAAAGAAAACCTACAGCCCAAATTCATACGTGCTACTGATTTTGTAGTTTGCTTTATCGAGTTTTAATCCTTTAAGATTTGTCTAGTTGCTGAATTTTCTTTTCCACATCGTTCTAGTTGTTATCTTTGTTCTAATCATCAAATCGCTTGCTGCATGTACCCAACCATCCCACCCTTGATCTGATCGTCCTTGCTTGCTGCATATATATATATATATAAACCCACCCGTCCCACCCTTGTTTTCTTCCCACCACATATTCCCCAACCGAGTTTCTTGTTTTTGTGCTGTGCCATCCATCTTAGTGATCCTTATGAGCCCCTTTAGTTGAAAGTTGTGCTGCGTTAGTCACAAAGGTTAAAAGCAAAGATGTCTATGGGTCAAAAGAAGGACTGAAAACAACGAGTTCTTGAAAAAAAACAAGAAAAAAAAAGGAAAGAAAAGAAATAAAAGAGAATTGTGTTCAGCACACCAAAAGGGGTTTGGGCAGCAACAAGTTACGGTTGGTGCAAATTGGTGTTCATCTATCCACTTCCTACATCTTGTTCCTTTCTTTGTACATCTTTTCCTTTATATTCAGCAACTTAGACTTGTGTTCTTGGATTATTATTCGGTTTTGCATCACTACATTTCAGTGCATTCCACTTACATATTACCCCACCAAGCTCCACTTAAAAACACCGTGAGTTGTTGCACCGTCATCGCTGTTACAATCACTTTTCCACTACAGATTGCAGCCACGGTTCTTGCTCTTTTCAGGGAGAGAAAGAACTTGTTTTGTAAGTGGTGAGGGAGTGATTCCACATATATATTGTCCTATTTTTTCCCCTCTACTAATATGGCAGGACGTGGAGATGGTGCCGCTGTTTCGGTGGAGGAATTTCAGGAGTTGCGTACACAAATGAATGATTTGGTGCAGCAGCTCCAAACTCTCCAATTGAACATACCACGTAGAGAACCGCCACCAAATGAGGATGATGACATTGAGGAGGAGGCTGAGGTAGGGCATCGTCCCGCTGGCCGTGGACGTGGCGGGCGCGGTCGTGGTTTTGCTAATTTTGGTCGTGCTCGGCGTGTTCCTATTGGAGGTGGAGGAGATTATGATGGTGATGATGCTATGTTGTCCGACATGGATGATCATCGACATGGTGGCCATCATGGTTATCGTGACCGCCATCGTCGTCGTAATGATGATGGTTTAAAACATGTGAAAGTGTCTATTCCCCCTTTCAGCGGACAGGAGAATGCTGATGCTTATTTTGAATGGGAGACCAAGGTGGAACAAATATTTGATTTGTATGAATACTCTGCTGAAAAGAAGGCAAAGCTTGCAGCCATTGAGTTTAAAGGCTATGCCATAACTTGGTGGAATCAGGTCCGTACTGAATATCAGAGAGTTGGGCATGTTCGTATAACTTGGGAAGACATGAAGAGAGAAATGCGACGTCGTTTTGTTCCTGCATATTACTCTCGTGATCTACATTTGAAGCTGAAACGTCTTGTGCAAGGTACTCGTACTGTTGATGAATATTTTCAAGAATTGGAAATGTGTTTACTTCGTACAGGGATAACTGAAGATGAGGAATCCACAATGGCTCGGTTTCTGGTTGGCCTCAATAAACCCATTGCTGATAAAGTGGATATGACAAACTACACATGTCTCACCGAGTTGGTTCATTTTGCAAAGAGGGCTGAAAGGCAAATTGCTACGTCTTACAAATACAATGCTTCATGGCGTCATTCCCAACAGCAAGGGGATGTCACGCCTCAATTCCAACAGCAAGGAGCTGCAACACCCAAATCCTCATCTCGTGGAGCAAATAGATCTCTTCCAACTTCTTCCAAACAATTGGATGTGAAAGGTAAAGCTGTGAGTTCAAGTCAGCCCACTTCTTCTACTGCAGCCACCCAACGCAAGACAAGCAAGATTGAGTGTTTTAAGTGTGGTGGTCATGGGCATAAGCAAGCTGAATGTCCCAATCGTCGTACTATTATTGCACTTGCTGATGGTTCTTATGATTCACAAAGTGAAGAGGAGGACGAGTTTAACAATGTATTTGCAGATCTTAATCTTGACACTTGTGAGTATTCAGCAGAGGATGGTACATTTGAGCTAGGTCTAAATTGTTTAGCCATTCAACCTATTCCAACTTTTGCTCACAATGACATATTACAAGATGTTGTTTCTCCATCTTTCGACGAGATTACTAGTGATGATTTTGATGAGTTGCTTGCTGATTTTCCTGATTTGACGCCTTCTATAATGAACACACCATCTCCTTCTTTGGTGGTGAGGCGAGTTCTTTCCACTCAATTTGTTGCTGCTGAACAAGGACAACGCCATAATTTGTTTCAATCCAGATGCAAAGTGAAAGGACAAGTGTGCCGTTTCATCATAGATGGTGGGAGCTGCAATAATATTGTTAGTGCTTTGCTTGTTGAGAAGCTTGGTTTGCAGCCACGTCGCCATCCACATCCATACCATATGCAATGGTTGAATAATTCTGGGACAGTTAAGGTTTCAGCCATGATTCGTTTGTCATTTTCCATTGGTGATTATCATGGAGAGGTGGATTGTGATATTGTCCCCATGCAAGCATGCCATTTGCTGCTTGGTCGGCCCTGGCAATTTGATGTGGACTCGGTGCATTTTGGACGGTCTAACAAACACACTTTCATTCACAATGACAAGAAGGTGGTTCTTGTTCCATTATCTCCAGAGGAGATACATGCTTCAGATATGGCTCGTAAGAAAAGAGAGGAATCTGACAAAAGAAAATTGAGTGAGATCCCCAACACAAGTAAGGGAGAGAGTTCTAACCCATCCAGCCACATAAAGCCTCATGCCAATCCTAAACAGCCACGCCACACTGAGTGTCTCTTTGTGAGCAAGAGTGATATGAGAGAAGTGAGAAACACCACAGCCCCATTCTTTGTGCTCTTGCACAAGGAGGTCCTACTTTCAACTAACGATTTACCTTCATCGCTGCCTAGTGTTGTTCTTGATCTCTTACAGGACTTCGAAGATGTTTTTCCCGATGAGATACCAGCTGGACTTCCTCCACTCCGTGGAATTGAGCATCAAATTGATTTGGTACCAGGTGCTTCTCTTCCAAATCGTCCAGCCTACCGCACCAATCCCGCAGAGACAAAGGAAATTCAGCGACAGGTAAAAGAGCTTTTGGACAAAGGGTATGTTCGTGAATCCTTATCACCATGTGCTGTTCCCGTTCTTTTAGTTCCAAAGAAAGATGGCTCTTGGCGCATGTGTGTTGATTGTCGTGCTCTCAATGCTATAACTGTTCGATATCGCCATCCCATTCCACGACTTGATGACATGTTAGATGAATTGAGTGGTTCCATCATTTTCACCAAGATTGATTTGCGTAGTGGCTATCATCAAATCCGCATGAAACTTGGTGATGAATGGAAAACAGCGTTTAAAACTAAAATTGGTCTCTATGAATGGCTTGTGATGCCATTTGGCTTGACAAATGCTCCTTCAACTTTTATGCGCTTAATGAACCATGTTTTACGAGCTTTCATTGGCAAGTTTGTAGTTGTTTATTTTGATGATATTCTGATCTATAGCAAATCATTTGATGAACATCTTGATCATATCCGTCAAGTACTTGCTGTTTTGAGGGAAGAGAAATTGTATGGCAACATTGCTAAGTGCACCTTTTGCACAGACCGTGTTGTTTTCCTTGGCTTTGTTGTTTCCGCAGATGGTATTCAGGTTGATGAAGAGAAGGTTAAAGCAATAAAGGATTGGCCTACACCGGTAAATGATGTTCCATTCACGTGGGGCCATGACGAAGACCAAGCATTTCACACACTGAAAACAAAGCTTTGTGAAGCACCGCTGCTACAACTTCCTGATTTTGGTAAGACATTTGAGATCGAATGTGATGCAAGTGGTATTGGCATAGGAGGTGTACTGCTGCAAGAAGGTAAACCTGTTGCCTACTTTTCTGAAAAGCTAAATGGTCCACATCTGAATTACTCGGTTTATGACAAAGAGCTTTATGCCTTAGTTCGCGTTTTGGAAGTTTGGCAACATTACTTGTTCCCTAAAGAATTTGTAATTCATTCTGATCATGAAGCTTTGAAATATCTTAAAAGCCAAGGCAAGCTGAACCGTCGACATGCTAAATGGATTGAGTTCATTGAAACGTTTCCCTATGTTGTCAAACATAAGCGTGGTAAAGATAACATTGTTGCCGATGCCTTGTCTAGAAGATGTGCATTGATTACACAACTAGATACAAAAGTGCTTGGTTTGGAATCCATTAAAACACTTTATGTTGTTGATGCTGATTTTAACGAACCTTTCTCTCGTTGCATTGATGGAAAAGGTTGGGATAAATATTATGTGCATGATGGCTTCTTGTTTCGGACTAACAAAATATGCATTCCAGCTTGTTCGATTCGTCAAGTTCTTTTGCAGGAAGCACATGCAGGTGGACTGGCTGGTCATTTTGGTGTCAAAAAGACATTGGACATGCTCTCTGATCATTTCTTTTGGCCACATATGCGACGTGATGTCCAGCGGCACGTTGGGTGCTGCATCGTTTGCTTGAAAGCTAAGTCCCGCCTCAATCCCCATGGTTTATATACTCCATTACCTATTCCACATGTACCTTGGGAAGATATATCTATGGACTTTGTTCTGGGGTTACCTCGGTCTCAGAGGGGGAGGGATTCTATTTTTGTTGTTGTAGATCGCTTTTCTAAAATGGCACATTTTATCCCATGTCATAAGAGCGATGATGCTTCACACGTTGCTGATTTGTTTTTCAGGGAGATCGTTCGTTTACATGGAGTTCCAAAGACTATTGTTTCAGACCGGGATACAAAATTTCTCAGCTACTTTTGGAAGACATTGTGGGCTAAGCTTGGCACAAAGTTGTTATTTTCAACCACTTGTCATCCACAAACGGATGGACA
Organism: Eremochloa ophiuroides; assembly: GCA_038502445.1. NCBI lineage: Eukaryota > Viridiplantae > Streptophyta > Magnoliopsida > Poales > Poaceae > Eremochloa > Eremochloa ophiuroides. The sequence continues at coordinate 45,461,830 of JAHLJS010000007.1, forward strand.
AACAGAAGTTGTCAACCGTACCTTGTCAACCATGTTGCGTGCTGTGTTGAAAAAGAATTTGAAGCTCTGGGAAGACTGCCTTCCACATGTTGAATTTGCTTATAACAGGGCAGTCCATTCTACAACAAACTCTTGTCCATTTGAAATTGTTTATGGGTTTAAACCGCATACTCCCATGGATCTTTTGCCTTTACCATTACAGGAACAAGTTAACTTGGATGCTACGAAAAGATCAGACTTTATCAAGTGGTTACATGCGGAGACAAGAAAGAATATTGAGAAGAAATCAGCACAATATGCAAAGCAAGCAAACAAAGGTAAGAAGAAGGTTACATTCCAGCCAGGAGATCTTGTATGGTTGCATCTACGCAAGGATCGCTTTCCCCAACAGCGTAAGAGTAAGTTATCCCCTAGGGGTGATGGTCCGTTCAAGGTTCTCCAACAGATAAATGATAATGCTTACAAACTTGAGCTGCCACCTGAATATTCCAATGTGAGTACCACATTCAATGTCAAAGACTTGCTTCCATTTCCTGGTGAGCCTGAGTCGAGGACGACTCCTTCCCAAGAGGGGGAGGCTAATGAAGACATTCCTAGCATTCACTCATCTCCAAATGAAGCTACACTTGATATAGCTGGTCCAATTACAAGGAGTAGAGCTAAACAATTGGAGAAGGAAATTCATTCTCAGGTGAACGCTAACCTTATGCTTAATAATCAGATTACATTGAATGAACCTATGCTTTTGAGTACTTGTTTCAATGTTCTTAGGAATGATGGAGTGCACGAACAAGCATGGGATGATGATGGATTCTGCCCGCCAAATATATGCAAGGAACCTGGACGTGCATGAGAGAGGAAAGGCCATTCAGCTACCATGAATATCAGCCATTGAAGTGCAAGCAAATAATTCGGGAGTTAGGAATGCATGCAACCAGCAACTGGGTTGCTGTCCACACACGCTCCAGCATGCATGCAGAGAATACCAACCAGCCAGGCGTCCTACTAGGCTTGGTTATTAATAAAAGTAGTGCTGCAACTTCCCACTACATGTTCTCAATTATTTTCCACCAAACTGAAACTCCACTAGTGCTATATATCCCTGTAATGGATGACGTGAACAGTAACTCGTGATTGCAATTTCAGAATACCAACTCTTGGAATTCTTGTTCCAGCGTGAGTCTTGAGAGGCTTGCAAACTTGTTCTTTCGATTCCTGAGGGAGTTGTAGAACGCCGAACTGCGGTTCACCCAGTTTGTGCCTTCACGTCTATACGGCGTGATTGCGTGGGCTGTTCGTCGGTACGTGGAAGGGTGATTGTCTCGGTAGTTCGTCGCGTGGACAGCCTCGCGGTGCATTGCCTCTTCACCAGGTCACGCAACGACAATTTATCAAGTTCGTAGATCCTACGAGAAGATCGGGCCACAACAACTTGCTACACGTGCTGCATAGACGTGTGCATATCAGTTTCCTCCCGAGCTTCCTCCCTTGGCCGAGCGTAGATCTTATAGGTTTTCTTCCGAGTGCGGGTTAGCCTTCGAACACGGAGTGGCGAGGGGAGATGCTGTGGCCCTGGAGCGTAAGCGGTCTCCGACTCGGCCGGCTCTGTCCTCTGGGGCTTCCCTCATTCTTCGAATTCTATAAGTCCATGCTTGATTTCCGGAAGGAAGCGTGTTTTAGGGAGAAACAAATTCGACAAGTTTTGAAATTTTTGCGTTTCCAAAATTGTTGAATCTTGGAAAAGTCCGGGGGTTCCCCCCATCCTAGCCCCCGAGGGAGGGTCGGTCTTTCCGTAGGTTAGGCCGAGCCTCGCTTTTACTGTGCGGTGAAATAAAGGGTCATTTCACTCCCGAGTGTAGGCTCGGATTGAAAATCTAAAAATCGTGTAAAAAGAGTAGAAGTCGGGTCTTTTCATTGATTTCAAGATTTTCAAAATAGTACAATGCTCGGAATCTTAAGGATAGAAGCGACGTAGCTGTTCGATGTTCCAAGCATTGCTGTAGACCTCACCCTTCTCGTTCGCGAGCTTGTCTGTGCCGGGGCGTAGCACCTCGGCGACGATGAACGGTCCTTCCCACGGCGGAGTGAGCTTGTGGCGCCCTTTGTTGTCCTACCTGAGCCGTAGCACCAAATCGCCTACGCTGAAGGCTCGGCCTCGGACGCGCCGAGCATGGTACTTGCGTAGGGATTGCTGGTACTTGGCCGAGTGCAATAGAGCCATGTCCCGAGCTTCGTCGGCTTGGTCCAGCGCATCTTCGCGGGACGTTTGATTGCCCTGTTCATCGTAGGCTCGGACCCTCGGGGCGCCGTACTCCAGATCCGTAGGGAGGACGGCCTCTGCACCGTACACCATGAAGAAGGGCGTGAAGCCCGTGGCTCGGCTTGGCGTAGTCCTTAGACGCCATATAACTGTCGGGAGCTCCGTCAGCCACCTCTTGCCGAATTTATTCAATCGGTTGAATATCCTTGGCTTAAGGCCTTGGAGAATCATGCCGTTGGCACGTTCTACCTGACCGTTCATTCTCGGGTGGGCGATGGCAGCCCAGTCCACTCGTATGTGGCACTCGTCGCAGAAAGCCAGAAATTTCTTTCCGGTGAACTGCGTGCCGTTGTCAATGATAATGGAGTTCGGGACACCAAACCGGTGGACGATGTCGGTGAAGAATAACACCGCTTGAGCCGAGCTGATTTGGGCGATCGGCCGAGCCTCGATCCACTTCGAGAACTTGTCGATGGTGACAAGCAAGTGGGTGAAGGCCCCAGGCGCCTTCTGGAGGGGCCCGACAAGGTCCAGTCCCCATACAGCGAATGGCCAAGTGAGTGGGATCGTCTGGAGGGCTTGAGCCGCCAAGTGAGTCTGCCGAGCATAGTACTGGCACCCTTCGCAGGAGCGTACCACCTCAGTAACATCGGCCACGGTGGTTGGCCAGTAGAAGCCTTATCGAAAGGCGTTACCGACCAGGGTTCTCGGCGCTGCGTGGTGACCGCAGGCTCCGACGTGTATCTCTTCGAGCAGGCGTTTGCCCTGACTGAAAGGAATACAGCGCTGAAGCACGCCCAAGGGACTCCGTCAATAGAGGCTACCGTCGATCATAGCGAAAGACTTGGCTTTGTGAGCCAGTCGTCGTGCTCTGGTCTTGTCCGAGGGCAAAACACCTCGGACGAGCCAGCTGACCAGCGGCTCGCGCCAGTCTGGTTCGTCGTCGTCCATCTCAGCTTCGATCTCCATTGCCTCGGCTTCGTCGCCATCCTCAGCAGGGTCTCGGGTGACTCCCCTTCGCCGAAAGGGTCGGCAGCCCCCGAGGGGCTTGCGTGACTTGTAGACAGTCCGGGTTCTCTCGGGGGCTCGAGGGTCTTCTTCTTCCCCACGGCCCCCGAGGGATCAGCATTGACCGAGGGCTTGTGAAGGTCATTGGCGAATACGCCCGTCGGGACCGTGGCCCTTTCGGATGCGATTTTCGCCAACTCATCGGCCTCCTCGTTGTACCGACGCGCGATGTGGTTGAGCTCAAGGCTGTCGAATTTTCCTCGAGCAACCGCACCAGCTTGCAGTAGGCGGCCATTCTGGGGTTCTGGCATGTCGACTCCTTCATGACCTGATCCACGACGAGCTGGGAGTCGCCTCGGACCTCGAGGCGTCGGATCCCGAGCTCGATGGCGATGTGGAGACCGTTGATCAGAGCCTCATATTTGGCCACATTGTTGAAAGTCGTGAAGTGTAGCCGTAGTAGGTAGTTGAGCCGGACCCCGAGGGGTGAGATGAAGACGATGCCTGCGCCAGCACCAGTCTTCATCATCGACCCGTCGAAATACATGACCCAATATTCTTCTTGGGTCAGGAGTGGCGGTAGCTGTGTCTCGGTCCACTCTACCACGAAGTCCGCAAGCACCTGGGACTTGATGGCTTTGCGTGGCGCGTAGGTGATGCCATCACCCATGAGCTCGATGGCCCACTTGGCGATCCTCCCAGTCGTTTCCCGATTTTGGATCACCTCCCCGAGAGGGAAGGATGACACCACAGTCACGGGATGGGATTCGAAGTAGTGCCGAAACTTGCGTCGAGCAAGAACGATCGCGTACACTAGCTTCTGGATCCGAGGGTAGCGTGTCTTGGTCTCGGACAAGACTTCACTGATGAAGTAGACCGGCCGCTGTACCGATAAGGCGTGTCCTTCTTCTTGCTGCTCTACGACGATCGCTGCGCTCACAACCTGGTTAGTAGCGGCGACATACAGCAAGAGACTCTCCTCCTTCGTAGGAGGCACAAGAACCGGTGCTTTCAAAAGTAGAGCCTTAAGCCTTTCGAGGGCTTCCTAGACCTCGGCGGTCCAGGTAAAGTGCTCATTTTTCTTTAGCAACCGATACAAGGGAAGACCCTTTTCGCCGAGCCTTGAGATGAATCGACTTAAGGCCGCGAGACACCCCATGAGCTTCTGCACGCCCTTGAGGTTCCGGATCGGACCCATTTGCGTGATGGCAGATATCTTTTCCGGGTTGGCTTCGATGCCACGCTCGGAAACGATGAACCCGAGGAGCATGCCCCGTGGGACCCGGAAAACGTACTTCTCGGGGTTTAGCTTTATGTTTTTCTTTTTAAGGCAGTCGAATGCCTTTTCTAGGTCGGCTACTAAATCACTCGCCTTCCTAGATTTTATCACTATATCGTCTACGTAAGCCTCAACGGTTCGCCCGATGAGGTCCCCAAAAACTTTGAGCATGCAACGCTGGTAAGTTGCACCCGTGTTTTTGAGGCCAAATGGTATAGTTACGTAACAATATGTGCTGAAAGGAGTAATGAAAGAGGTCGCTAATTCAACGGACTCTTTCATACGGATCTGATGGTAACCGGAATAAGCATCAAGAAAGCAAAGTCATTCACAGCCAGCAGTAGAATCAACTATTTGGTCAATGCGAGGTAATGGAAATGGATACATAGGACAAGCTTTATTTAAACTAGTGTAATCGACACACATTCTCCATTTTCCATTTTTCTTTTTAACCAAAACAAGATTTGCTAACCATTCTGCATGGAAGACCTCCTTGATGAATCCGGCCGCCAAAAGCTTCTGCACCTCCTCCCCGATGGCCCCGCGCTTCTCCTCGTCGAATCGGCGCAGGCGCTGCTTCACCGGCATGGACCCGGCCCGGATGTCCAAGGAGTGCTCGGCGACCTCCCTCGGGATGCCTGGCATATCTGAGGGACTCCATGCAAACACGTCGGCGTGCTTGCGGAGGAAGTCGACGAGCACAACCTCCTATTTCGGGTCGAGGGTGGCGCTGATCTTCAGCGCCCTGCCGTTGGGGGAGCTCGGGTCGAGGAGCACCTCCTTCACCCCCTCAGCGGGCTCAAAGGTGCCCGTGGCCTTCTTGGGGTTGGGGACCTCCTTTTCCAACCTTTCGAGGTCGGTCATGAGGGCCTCTGACTCCACCAGCGCGCCGGCGTACTCGCAGTACTCGACGTCACACTAGTACGCGTGCTGGTAGGAGGCGCTGATGGTAATCACCCCCTTTGGCCCTGTGAAAGGTCCTAAGTGGCTAGAGGGGGGGTGAATAGCCTATAAAAAATCTACAAACAACACTTCACAAGCCGATTAGTAACAATAGCAAGCTTTGCAAAGCACTAGCTCTAAACTACACTATGCGAGCCACGTAGACATGTATACTACACTATGATCACTAGTTCACTCTCAAAGGCTATGTTACTACTAAACACTACTCCTAAGTGAGCAACTAACTAACAAGCTACACACGAGAATAAGTACACAAAAGTAAAGAGAGAAGGTGATTTCAATACCCCCGGTGTAGAGAAGATATGAAGTCCAATATAACCAATCAATCAAATTCAACAGAAATCTTCGGTAGAGAGATGACACAAGATTTTTTACCGAGGTTCACTTGCTTGCCGGCAAGCTAGTCCTCGTTGTAGCGATACACCCACTTGGAGGTTCACGCGCTAATTGGCATCACACGCCAAACCCTTCTCAAGGGTGCCGCACAACCAACACAAGATGGGAATCCACCAAGCTATGAGCAATCCACTAAAGATGCCTTTCACGATCTCCCGCGGGGATAGGCTCAAGAACCCCTCACAACTTCACCGATCGGAGGCGGAGACAATCACCAACTCTCCTCAACGATCCTCGCAGCTCCCAGCCGTCTAGGAGTCGGCAAACTCCAAGAGTAACAAGAGAAACCGCTGCGAATCACCACTACCAAGTGCCTCTAGATGATCTCTATCAATGCAATGCACTTGATGCTCTCCAAACTCACCAAATGATGAACACAATCAAGTAGGATGAGTGAGAGTGGAGTGGAAAGGCTCACAAGTATGTTATGATGTTTAGGAGTGCCAAGAGATACTCCCCAAACCGGCCAAGTGACTATTTATAAACCACACACAAAGAACTAGCCGTTTAGACTTTTCTGCGTACCGTCGGACTGTCTGACGGCCAGACCGTCGGACTATACCGCACGGTCCGACGCCCTGGATGAACGCCACGTGTCACTAGCTGTTTGAAGTCGAACGTTGGATCACAACGGCTATTTCCTCGCGCCAAAACGACCGTCGGACGGACGAACGTCGGACTAAATCAACCGGTCCGACGCCCTCAGCTAACCACCGTCGGACTCAGTCAGGCGGAGCCGTCGGACTAACGAACGCGGCCGTCCGACGCTTCCAGAGAGCTCCTCGAGCCCTGAAAACCGTCGGACGATAGTCCGACGCACACCGTCGGACTAACGCCGAGAGTCCGACGCTCACCTGCTCTCCACGTGTCACCTCTTCGTCGCTCTGCACCGTCAGACGCTTCGGACAATAGTTCGACGCTCCAAAACTGAGCGTCCGACGCTCTCAGCAGTGTTAGCCGTCGGACTGAGGCTAATGGTCCGACGCTCTGTGACAATACGGTCCGACGCTAGTTTTTCTATTGTAATGTCTCCGAAATTCGCCGAATCCTGCCTCGCAAGCTCGGCAGGAGGAAGAGAGGACCAAACCCTCTCTAACCCTCGAACTTCACCCTGTTTCTTAAGGTACTAACACTCCAAAGTATCTCTCACTTAGGTGCACGTGTGTTAGCCTTTTCAAAGATTTTTCCACGGGTCAAGTTAGTGTCACTAGCATCTATATGCATATGCAATGATCATGAACACCTAGTGGCACTTGATAACCGTATTTCATCAACGATTTTGCCCCTCTTGATAGTACGGCTATCTATCCTAAATGTGATCACTCCCTCTATGAAGTCTTGATCACCAAAAGCAAAAGAGCTCCTATGAATTATACCTTTACCTTGAGCTCCTAGCTTTTTCACCATCTCTTGATGAAGCTTGTGGACTCCTTTTGATGATGGACTTATACCATTTGTATAGATGCCGTCATTGCCCTTCACTTGTGGCCTCCACCGACCCGGTCCTTTGCTCCATCTTGACATTTGCTAATCAATTCTCATGAAACACTTAGAGCAATCGTTAGCAAACTGGGTTTCATCAATTACCCAAAACCAAACATGGGCTTTCACCCTGGCATCTTGAGCTTGAGGTAGGTGTAGTGTGGGACTGCCATGAACTTGGTGTAGCATGGCCTCCCGAGGATGGCGTGGTAGGTGCCGTGGAAGCCTACCACTTCAAATGTCAGGGGCTCCTTCTTGAAGTTGTCAGGAGTCCCGAAGTAAACGGGCAGATCGATCTGCCCGAGGGGTTGCACGCTCTTTCCGGGCACTATCCCGTGGAACGGGGATGTCATGGCCCGGAGGAGCGAGCGACTGATCCCCATCAAGTCGAGGGTCTCAGCGTAAAGCCGCTGCCTCCGTCCATGAGGACTTTGGAGAGCCTCGTGTTGCCGACAACGGGGTCGACAACAAGCGGGTAGCGTCCCGGTGATGGGACGTAGTCCGGGTGGTTGTCCCGGCTGAAGGTGATAGCGTCGTGGGACCAGTGGAGGAAGCGTGGTGTCACTGGTCCGATGGAGTAGACCTTCCTGCGCTCGCGCTTTCGCTGCCGCGGTGTAGGGGTGGTCCCGGGCCCGCCAAAGATCATGAGGCATTTGTCGATGGGCGGGAACTCATCGTCCTTCCCCCCTTGTCCTCCTGATCCCCGGCGGGCTTCTTGCCGGCGTTGTCCTTGCACGGCTGCCGGCTGTAGTGCTTCTTGAGTATCACACACTGTCCGAGTGTGTGATGCACCGGACCCTGGTGATAAGGGCACGGCTTGCTAAGCATGTCGTCGAAGCGGCCTCGAGGGGGTCGTTCCCTCTTGGGCTCGGTGGCCGCCACGAGGGAGTCATCGCGGAGTGGGGCCTTTCCCTTCCCCTTCTTATTCTTGTTGTTCGGGCCTCGGGAAGAGGTGCCCTCGGGGGCCTCCTCCTTCCGTTTGTCCTTGGGGTCAGAGAAGAGGGCTCCTACCGCCTCATCCCCCGAGGCGAAGCTGGTAGCGATCTTCATGAGCTCGGATACACTGGTGGGTGTCTGGCGCCCGAGCTCATGAACAAGCTCTTTGCAGGAAGTTCCTGCGGCAAACGCTCCGACGACGTCGGAGTCGGCGACCTAGGGCAGTTCGTTGTACTGCTTGGAGAAGCGCCGGATGTAGTCCCGGAGGGACTTGCCCGGTTTCTGCTTGCAGCTGCGGAGGTCCCAGGAGTTACCAGGGCACACGTACGTGCCCTGGAAGTTCCCTACGAAGATCTTGACCAGATCGCTCCAGTCAAACATCATCCGCGGGGGAAGGTGTTCCAGCCAAGCTCTTGCAAAGTCGGCGAGGAATAGGGGGAGGTTACGGATGATGATGAGGTCATCCTGCGCGCCGCCAAGATGGCACGCACGACGGTAGTCCGCTAACCAGAGTTCGGGGTTAGTTTCCCCCGAGTACTTGGCTATGTTGGCCGGTTGTCGAAACCGGGGCGGGAACTTGGCCCTTTGGATGGCCTCGCTGAATACGCGAGGTCCTGAGGGCTCGGGTGAGGGTTCACGATCCTCATCCAAGTCGTAGCGCCCGCCCTGATGGACGCTATAGCCGCGCGCGGCTTCGTCAGTCTTTCACCGACCGCGGGCTTGTAGAATGGCTCGGACGTCGACGTCCTTGCCAAGCCGTTGGTGGACTGGCGGGGCCCTTGGAGCCTCGGGTCCAACTGAGGCTTCGCGCTCGTGGCGTGCTATGCCGCCACGCTGGTGACTTTCAGCGCCACGGTGTCGCGACGCTGAGCTTTCCGCCTGAAGGACGGCTGCATCCTCCAGGAGGTCCTTGAACTGATTCCTGAGCTGTCGTGCCTCCTCGGTGGAGGGCCTAGGTATGCTCCGGAGCAGCATCGCTGCTTCCGCGAGCTTTCGGCTTACCTGGGAGACGGCCCCCGGTGTCTCGGCCCCATCGTCAGCAACGATTCGGGCCTGCACATCTCAGGCTCGACGCTGAGCTGCTCCTCCATCGCTCTGCCGCTCGCCGCGCTCCAGCGTAGCTCGCAGCTGGGTGAGGCGCAAGCTGTCCTCGTCCATCCGCGCCTCAAGCTCCCGGAGCTGCTCTAGCTCCGGGGTTTGAGGTGCGGGGCGAGAGGTTCCTACCCCCTGATCCAGCGGCGGAGCTGACCGTGCGGGCTGCGGGGCCGCTGGAGGGGGGCGTGACTTGTTCGTGCTGGGGTTGCGACGAAGGGGGTATGTCGTCGTTGCCCCCCGAGTGGACATCCTCCACCCGCCCCTCATCAGGGTGCATCAAGTTGTAGCACTCCCGAGTGGGGTCGATGTAGGACTGGTCTGAGTTTGAGATAACGCTCGGTGCATTCTCCCCCGAGTCGTCGGTGTGGGTAGCGAAGTCCATATTTGCCCAGAACTCGTCATCATCGTCGTTGTAGCTGCGACGAGACGACGAGGTCTGGCCATAACGGTCCCTCCCCTCCGAGTGTTCTCGAGGGGTGAGGTTGATGGTGGTATCTGTTTTCCCACCGCCATGTGGCCTGGCACTTTCCCCAGGGAATGGCGGTGAGGATGCCACGTGGTCTCCCACGAGGCTGTCCTGGCGCTTGAGGCGCTGGACTGGAGTGTCCGACAGCTCGTGCAATAATGCATGAACTGCACGAACGTGGACGTCCATGGCGGTCTGGAGCCCAAAGAGGGACGACGGCGCCGTTCCCCTCCCCCGGTGAGGGCGGAGAGAAAGATCGGCCGGCGTCGCGTTTCCGCTCTCGCCCGTCCTTTGGGCAGTAAGCGGATACGTGACCGCTGGTGCCGGAGATCCCGGGACAGCGGCTGGTGCAGTATTGGCTTCCCCTGTTGGGGGTGCCTGGTTGACCGCATCTCCCGCGGCGAGAGGCTGGTTGGCGCTGCTGCGCCTCCTCCTCCTGATCCGCCGAGAGCGGCGTGCAACATTTCCCCTGTCCTCTGAGGCGGGTGGAAGCGTTGCGGGGGTCCCTTCTCCGGCCGCCTGCGGGGCCGGAGTTGGGACGACAACGACGCGGGCTCGGGCGCAGGTTCATCTCCAGCCCTTGGCCGGTGGCCACGAACTCGAGAGTCCCGAACCGGAGTACCGCGCCAGCGGCAAGCGTGGTGGAGCTGGCTGCCATCCGAAACCTACGTCAACGCGCAAAAGGCCCCTACCTAGCGCGCCAACTGTCGGTGCTAGTTTTAGTCGGGGCTAACACCGGCTAGTAAATATGTGTTTTGCGGTTGAGGCTGCGGATGGTGTGCAAAGGGGAACACAGAGATTATACTGGTTCAGACCAAGCAAGCCCTACGTCCAGTGGAGAGGAGAGTCGTGTTGCCTTACACCGGGGTGCTTGTAGTAGGGGGTTACAAGCTAGGCGAGAGAGGGAAGTGCTCCCAGGTCTCTTGTGTTGTCTAAGTGTATGCAAGTCGTTTGATGTTGATGTGTATGTGTCGGTGAGAACTTAGGACTTCCGGGGTGGTTCGTCTAAAGCTGGCATCTGCTCTCCCTTTAGTAGTCGCAAGGGAGAGGTAAGGGCAGCGCTTACAATGCTACGTATGTTACAGTGAGGAGTTGTTGTTTCTCGTTTGACTATGGTCAGCTACGGTCTTTTCTCCGCGTCTCCGGGGTATGGCCGTAGTGGTTCGCACGATCTTGGTGAGTTCCATGGCGGCAACAGTCGTCGGATTACGGCATGTCGTCAGCTACGGTCTTTTCTCCGCGTCTCTGGGGTATGGCCGTAGTGGTTCACACGATCTTGGTGAGTTCCAAGGCGGCAACAGTCGTCGGATTACGGCGTGCCGTAGGGTCACACCTGACGGCTGTCCTTCCGCACGATGTGACAAGAGGGTGAGTCATCTCGGGGCGTTGTCTCCCGAGGCTCGGGACTCCTGAAGGCGTGATGGGATGGAGCAGGGTGATATCTCCCCATGGTCATATTTTCGGCCTTTGAACAGTACTTCCCGAGGGTTAGGTGGGCCCGGATGGAAGGCGTGCTCGTCCTTTCGAGTGAACAGTGCAGTAGGCGCCTTTCCCGTTCTTGCGTAGCCCGTCGTCAAGCGCTCGGACTGTCGCAGTCGGAGTTGATAGACCCCGGCGGAAAATGGGGCGGCGCACCGTAGACCATACCGTGGAGAGAACGGCCGTAGTGGGCCTATCAAATCCACTGCCAGGGAAATCCTGACAGGTGGTATGGCCGTCAGGGGCGTGCGAAGCACAGTTGCGTCGAGAATCTCGCCTGACGGCACAGTGCCTGTAAAGTGGTCAGGGAGGTCTCGTGGTCCAAAATTGCACTGCTGACATCACCGGTGCCTTGGATGCCTTTGTGAGATTGCGCTCGAGGGGATGGGGAAGCTCGGGCGAATCGGAGAATGGACGCCGAGGGCGCCGCTCTCCCGAGCTCTCCTGAGGAGGCTCGGGCGAATCGGAGATTTGGGTACCGAGGGTGCCGCTCTCCCGAGCTCTCCTGGGGAGGCTCGGGCGAATCGGAAAATTGGCGCCGAGGGTACCGCTCTCCCAAGCTCTCCTGTGGAGGGTCGGACGAATCGGAGAATTGGCTGTCATTGGTGCAATGACGTCGTGGGCCTCCATAGGCGCGGCCTTCGCGGGCTTCGGGCGCGGCCTTCGTAGGCTTCCACTGACCTTACTTGGGCCGGGCTGCGTTGGGAATGATCGTTTTTGCGTTGAAGTTGGATACCCCAAATTTTGGTACCCGACATAATGAAATAAGTATATTACTCCTATAATATAATTCTAATCTTGTGTGAGATAGGCTCTGTTCGCTTCAGCTGAAAAGCTGAGCTGATTTGGACTAAAGCTGATTTATTATGAGGAGAAATAATATTTCAGAGCTGAAAAATATGTGCCGTTTAGTTGAAGCGAACACAGCCATAAGCTATGGAGAGAGACGTAAAGTCAGATTGGGATCCCAATAAAAAAACTTCTTATAATAAGAAAAAAAAAAGAAAAGAATACTATATTGCAGACATTTAAATTGGATCCCTTGTGCCACCGGGGCGTGGCGACAAGCCGCAACGCGACGTGCTCCTCCCCGGAACACCGCCACCCAACCACGCCACGAGCAGACGACCGCCGCCGCCGCCGCTGCCCCGCGTCCGTCAAGCACCTTCCCCTCTCTCTCTCGCTTCTTCATCCGCATTATTCTTCTCACGCGCTCCTCCCATTTTCCTCAGCGCCGCGAGAAGAAGAAGAAGAAGTAGAACCCGTCCCACCAGCCCGCGGAGGTGGCCGGCGCCGGCGACGGGTTACGTGCAGCACCAGCAAGCAACCGTTAGTTGCTACAAGGCGGAGAATGGAGGCCGCGGCAGCGGCTCCAGCGCCGGCGCCAGCGCCGGCGGGGGAGAGGGACCCGGAGCACCACCACGGATGTCTGGCCGTCCCGCGGTGCGCCCTCGGCGCCGGCACCGGCTCCTCGTTGCCTGGATCTTCCGGTGAGTACACACGCCTCTCCTGACTAATCAATCTCCTTCTTTTCCTTGTGATTTGTCCCCTTTTGCGATGCGTGATGCCTGCAGTTAGTTGCTAGTCCCTTCTCTCTTCTTCCGTTTGCGTAATTCATCTAGCAGTTTTCCTGCATTCTTTGTGGAATCTTTTATTTTTTATTTTTACCGTTGGTTACTGTCGGGGGGTGTTCATGAACGAAGTGGCGAATATTCTCCTCTGCTGTGGGCCTCGCCGTGCTGATGAGTTGTCAATGATATTCCTCTGTTGCTGCAGAGTTCATCACTTCTTTTCTTGCACTCTTTTCAGAAGCGGTTCTTATCCTTGCAGGAGCCGGTCCCTTTTCTTTTTCACGACTTTTGCTGCATTTGGCAACGTCATTTTCGCGGCGTGTGTTGATGTTAGCTCCTAGGCGTAATTGGTAGCAGGACGCTTGCGGTTTTCCATGTAAAAAGTCAGCACTGCATGTGCCTCTCAATCCTGTACTTTGGTGTCGCTTTTGGCACCATTTAGCAGCCTAGGAGAGGCAGGATAAACCTAGAGGAACTAATCATGGTTCTTGTCCTTTCTCCCTTTTCTCCTTTTTAATAGGCTAAAGCATATTCTGGGCCAAAATATTTGTACCCAGTTTTGTTACGTGCCTTGCACATTTTTTTAAAAAAGAATAAAATTAGTTTGAATTTTTAGTCGGCCATTAGTTCCTGTGGTAAGATTTGAAACTTTGTTGATCATGGTAGTATTGGTTATCGCATATTTGTCCGTGTTTGACAGACTGACAGACCGCATTGATCGCATAAGAATATTATAAAAACTTGTACCGTTGCAGTGCCAGTCTTGCTTGTATTTTTTTTCTCTCTATTTTTTTTACAATTTGTATTATGAACCCAAGCATTGTTTTATTCTTTTTAGGTCTTTAGCATTTGAATCCCTGAAATAAAATGTTCAGAGTTTCCGGTTAATTATCGTTTCCATAATGTTTATGTTTGCCACGGTCACACGGTACTCTATCTGCTCAGAGTTGCAACGATTCATCTGTTGCCGTTCTCTCCCTTTCCCTGCTCATTTTGGTACTAAATGATGGCGCCTTTCTGCCTCAAAGATACACATGACCAAGCCACATCAACCACTATTTCGAGAAATAATTCTGAACCATCAGCTCAACAGCAAGGCAGGCCAAGTAGCCAACAGTTGCTTTGCCTTCTGGGCATGGCTTTGTTGGGCTCACACGTCTCTCACCGGTGGGAGGCATCCGATTTGGTAGGAAATCTGGGCTCTGATAGATCCATTGGCTGATTTGTTGGGCAATGAAAACAGTGGTTGGTGAGAACTCTAGGGGATGTTTGCCTCAGATTAAGAACATGTCATGTAACCTCATGTCAGGGGTGGTATCAGTTTGGTAGGATTCAAACATACTTGTTCTGTCTTCATCCTATCATGATAGATCCATTTCAGTAAAATACTAGAGTCTAATCTAGTAGTATTTAAGATGGCCTACAAGGCTATAGCCCCAGTGTGTATGTGTGTGTCTCAATAGCTCTGAGATCCCTGACCCTGAGGATTTTTTTGGCCTTGGGATGCTGGGGCAGCTAGCACTGTGGGCCAAAATTGCCAGTTCTGATATTCCTCCTGTCTCAGCTCACTTTTTTTTTTTTGGTTTTTACTTTTAGTCCAGTACACATATAGATAATTTCAAGTTTGTGACATATGTACAGCTGATTTTGCATTTGTTGTTATGATAAATAAACGTTTCATGTTCACTGATCATGAGATGTAATGTGATTGTCCTTGTGCAGATGAAGCGTCATGTGGATCACCGAGATGGATAGGGAGAGGCCTCTCATGTGTGTGCATCAAGAGAAAAGGCACATATGAAAGAATATGCATGAACCTCACACCAGTGCAGGTAACAGACTAACAGTTAATTATTAGAATTATTATGCAAGAGTTTCTATAGCAGTATAGTCTTACCGCCTCTAACCAGAAGGTTTGGGTTCGAGTCGTGGTCTCCTCACATTGTACATGTGAGGGTAAGATTTGCCACTGATACCCTTCAGCAGACCCCACAGAGCAGGAGCTCTGTGCACTCGGTATGCCCTTTTGCTATGATGGCAAAGCGACCACTCAAAAGTCAGAAGGACTTCCAAGGGCTTTTCCTTTAAGCTATTATTAGTTTATTACAATCCAGTGAGTATTTGGTGGTCCTGTGTAATTTGAGTGTGTAATTTCAACTCTGAAGGATAGACATAGCAAAATAGGTGGTCCTGCTAAAAGGTTATCTGAAGGATGCATTTCGTATACATCAAGTATATCCATATCACATATTGGGTTAAAAGTAGTAAAGCTAGAGTTTAACAGGCATAGGCTAGCTGCTTAACGAGACTGAAACCATTTCCGAATTGCTGGTAATTTTGCAGGAAGAAAGGCTTCAGAGATTGAAGCATCGCATGAAGGTTTACTTTGATCCATCTAGACGAGATCACCAGGTGAGATTTCTGCCATAAATACAGTAAATGTTTCATTCAATTAATTAGAACTGCAGCTTGTCCATATAATGTGGGGAGTACTGAATTGCATAGAACGATTGCTCCAAAAAGAATTGCATTATTTTTCATGGTTTAAAATAAAGTATAAGTACTTATCTTTCTTTGCCACTGGGAATCATATGCTTTCCCGGACAACTGCTCGCATCGCTACTTAAGTTTCTATATACATGCATCACTTTCAGCTTGAATACTTGCAATGTTACTTCTAAGAAGTGAGATCATTAAATCAGTCTATGCACTTGGCGGCATAATTTTGTGGTATTGAATCATACATATATGAAGGCATTTAGGAACTAAAAAGTTACGCAAAATGTTTAGTACTGCACGGTCAGTTTGGCATTAGTCTCTATACATGGATGGATAGTTATATTGTACAGCATATAAATATAATTATGTAGGACTGAATCATGAAAATTATGCATATACTAGAAATCAGCAAGTAGACATTTCTTTTGCAAAAAAATTACGGTTGACTTCTCAGCTTGGCAGCAGTTTTTGTGCCTGGCTAGTCATGTCTCTGTTTATTTTGCTATCTCAATCAACTGAACCCTGATATGCAAATATATTAACTATGACAGGAAGCCCTGAAAGCTCTTTGGCATGCAACATACCCTGATCAAGAACTTCAAGGTTTGATATCTGAACAGTGGAAGGACATGGGCTGGCAAGGAAGAGATCCATCAACTGACTTTAGGTACACAATGACTAATCTGAACCAAAATTTTTCAGAGCACCTTTGGAAGTTCATGCAGCTTTAGTACCAAATCAAGTGATTTTGCATACATGTGACAGAGGTGCAGGATTCATATCCCTGGAGAATCTTTTGTTCTTTGCCAAGACATTCTCTGTAAGCAATATGTACCGGTTGTTTCATTATTTGAAAGTGCTGTAGTCTTGCTGGTGAGTAACAATCTTATTTTACTTCCACAGGCCTCATTTCAGAGACTTCTAAAGAAACAGTGTGGTAATAGAGCCACATGGGAGTACCCATTTGCAGTTGCTGGTGTAAATATTACATTCATGATCATGCAGATGCTTGATCTCCAGTCAAGTAAGCACTGACCCAAACTCTCCAATGCCACCTGGCTATGACTACAAAATGTGATTTTCTGAACACAATGTTAATGTTAACAACAGCTAAGCCAAGAACATTTGTGCGAGCCATTTTTATCCAAATGCTCTCAGGTAGGACTGTTACTTTTTCTTTGTTTTTTACTCTGACATGTGAAAATACCATCAGTATCCAACAACTTGCACTTGATTTCCTTGTCCCAGAGGATGAGTGGGCATTTGATCTGCTCTACTGCGTCGCATTTGTTGTGATGGACAAGCTGTGGCTGGACAAGAATGCGTCTTACATGGACTTCAATGTATGTTCTGCGTGTGCACAATTCATCCTTTGTTTCAACTCAAAGTGCAAATCTTCTACTGATCTTATGTTTGTGATGCCACTGCCAGGAGGTGCTGAAGTCGACACGAGCACAGCTGGAGAGGGAGCTTATGCTGGACGATGTCATCCGCATCGAAGACATGCCATCATACAGCCTGCTTTGCTAGTAACCAAAATACTGAATTCGCTGAAGAACAGAACTGAGTCGATGCTTCAACTGTATAGTACCTCCCTTTCTCTGATTTCTGGGAGGAAATTTTTAGCAACAAAGTAGAGAGGTGACATACTGATATCATGCTGAATTTGAGCCTCTGTACTCTGTAGACAACTCATCTGCATCATTACCATAGTGAATTAGTACTGCCATCATTGGGTGCTAATGATGGTGCTATGCATATTCTCAGAAGTGTTGCAATGCTCCGTATTTTGTCTACGCACTTGTCAGCTATCTAATATTGATCCCTTAGATGCATTTCATCCATCCATTATTCTCCTAGCTGCATCACCTTTTCTGGGGATTGTCACAAACTTGCAGCAGAACTTCACTTCATGAGCATAAGGAGGCCCAACCTGTCAACTAGACAAGCACGTTCCGTTGCAGTGGCAGTGACTCTGGTTGCTCCAGTGACCCATCACCATCAACTGCGCTTGCCCCAGGGATCTTAGAGAGCTGCGCTCCCTTCATCTCCTTCCTCAGCTTGTCCACGTCCTGCCACCGACCAGCCTCGGCATACAAGTTGGACAATACCACATACACTCCATGGTTACTGGGATCTAGTTTCAGCATCTCTACCGCTGCCCGCTCCGCAATCTCAATGCTACCGTGGTTCTTGCAGGCCGTCAGGAGTGCCCCCCATATCACGGTGTCCGCCTTGCATGACATTCCCCGTATCATGTCCTCTGCCTCTGACAAGAGGCCGGCGCGGCCAAGGAGGTCCACCATGCATCCATAGTGCTGGATTCCTGGAGCGATCCCGAAGTCCTTCTCCATGGTCCTGAACAGCCGGCGGGCCTCGTCCAGCAGTCCTGGGTGGGAGCACGCGGAGAGCGCCCCGACGAGTGTGGTCGCGTTCGGTGGCACACCCTCCCGCTGCATCCGCCTGAAAAAGTCGAGCGCACACTCGCTGTGCCCATGGTGCGCCAGCCCCGAGATGAGAGGGTTCCATGCAGCCGGCTCGCGCCGCTCCGGCAGCCCATGGAACACTGCCAAGGC
This sequence comes from Eremochloa ophiuroides, assembly GCA_038502445.1. Lineage (NCBI taxonomy): Eukaryota > Viridiplantae > Streptophyta > Magnoliopsida > Poales > Poaceae > Eremochloa > Eremochloa ophiuroides. Next base: position 45,479,840 of record JAHLJS010000007.1, read on the forward strand.
CTCCTCGATCGCGCCATTTTTTATGTACATGTCGACCAACGCCGTGCCAAGGATGGTGCCGACTGGCACGCCCCGTGCCACCATTAGGTCGTGCACGCGACGACCCATCTCGAGCCCGCCTGACGCCGACCGTGCGCACGCCGACAGCACCGACGCCAGCGCGGCGCTACCGGGCTCAAAGCCCACGCGGACCATCTGGTCGAACGCCGCCATCGCGTCCTCGTGCCGCCCGTTCTGCGCGTACGCGGAGACCATGGTAGTGTACATGGCCGCGTTCCGGTCGAGCACCTCGTCGAACACCCTGCGCGCGGGGCGGAGGCGGCCCGCCACGGAGTAGGCCCGAACGAGGCCATTGGCGACGTAGGCGTCGAGGTGGGCCCCGTGACGGACGGCGAGCGCGTGGAGCTGCTCGGTGACGGGTAGCGGGAGCGGAAGGCGCGCGGCCGCCTTTAGGAGGAAGGGGAACGTGTGCCGGCCGGGCGCGAGGGCACCGGTGGCGCGTAGGCGGGAGAAGAAAGGGAAGGCGGCGGCCGGGTCCGGAGAGGCGGCGAGCACACGGATCGTGGTGTTGAGCATGAAGGAGTTGGGCGCGCAGGGGAGGGAGGAGAGAAGCGCAAGTGCGGCGGCAGCGGGATCCGGGGAGAGCTCCGCGTAGGCGGCCAGGAGCCGGGACGCAGCGAAACCGTCCTCGGCGAGGCGGCCGGAGACGAGCATGGCCGCGTGCACGCGGGCTAGGGCGCGAGGTGTGGCGCAGCGATCGGCGAGGAGTGAGAGGTTCGGGCGGCGGCTGACGCGCGCGCCGCCGGCAGCCGCGACGAGCGGCGCTGAAGGCATGTTTGGATCGTGTGCCTTGGATGCGATATTGATGGGAGGCGCCGAGCGAAAATGGCAAAATGGTAATCGGAATTCGGAAGTGAAACTACTCGCTCAACCCAACTCCCTCCGTTCCAAGTTTTATTTAACATATTCTAATTTAATTTTATAATGTAATTAAGGGTCTTATACTAATTAAATTTTGCTACTATGGATCTAAACAATTAGCTAAAGTTTAGTTGAATTTAGCTATTTAAAAATATTTTCTATATTTTACTATTACCCTAAAAGTCATTTTAGTTTTCTATTTTGGCCAGTGAGAAATACTGAATAAAATATTACTATATTTTATAACCAGATAAAGTGGTTGTTGCAAGATAATTTTCACCACAATGTCTATTTTTAAGAATTAGGAAGGATATAGTAGTCCTTTAGAGTTGCTCTAAATGAACAATGAAAACAAAGCTGAGTATATTTTAAGAGACTCTTGGCTAGAGCTCATTCACTTCCATATCTAGTTACATCTATCATTGAAGTAGCTCTACCATAGATAGTCTCTCAGAAAATATTTGGTACAGCTCCGGCTTGCCTTCAATCTCACTAACACTTGGGCCCTGCCGTAAACTCTTCCTCTCCTCCTCCTTCATGCAAATCCAAGCAGAGTCCTCGAGCCAGGGCAGAGGTAGGCGCACGCGGCCAGAGCTCAGGGTGCTGCGTGAGGGCGGCGGAGCCGTGCACGACTGGCAAGGCACGCTTTGCCGCAGGGGGATATCACAGCATGATCTTCACTTAAATTCTAAAACTTGAAAAACTTGAAAGTTATTACCCTGACAACGATGGAACTAGGACAACGTAGCGTGACCTTGGCCAACGTGCTCAGTAGTGGCCTAGCTCATGGCGGCCATGGAGCAACAGCATTGAGGAGGAAGAAAGGGAAAAAGAAAGAAAATAGAGCCTTATTTTAACTAATGACAGTGACGGGTAATTTTCTCCAACCCACAAAACTAAATGATGTGGAGCACTTCTTAAGATGCTCTACCAATTTGGAGGATTTGGGGGGCAAATCTATGGTTTTGGTGGAGGAGATTCATAGTGGAGCTGGAGGAGTTAGAACCGTTTGGCTAGGGAATTTAAATCTTAATCTAATTTTGTTGGATTTGAAGTTAGTGGAGCTCTGCCAAATAGCTCCTAATTATATCACCGCTAAGTACTAATAAGAAATTCAAAACACTAAGATAGTGTTTGTTGACAAAAGGAAACGTAGGCCCTGTTTACTTTCCAAATATTTTTCTCTTTTACTATCACATCGATTGTACTTTACGTCTACATGGAACATTAAATGAAGTAGCAGTTGTTGCATATTTGTACTTTTAGCCTGACTAACTCGAGATGAATTTTTTGAGTCTACTTGGTCCATGATTGGATAAAAGTTATCAAATACAAATGAAAGTGCTACAGTGTACTTTTTCACCTCTTTTCACCAAGTAAACAGGACCATAAACGCAAAGGAAAGTGATAAACGGCCATGGTAACAAATTCCGTGATTTGTTTGGTTAGTCTCGGTAACGGCAACCTAAACTTGGTAAAAAATCATAACTTGCGTCTTGTCATTTTATTTTTCATTCCCTCCACTTTGCGAATGCATGAGTGCATCCTTGTGAGCGAACAGGTGGACCCATGGTGCCTAGTCTAGCAGAGATGAGATCCAGTATTCGATAGCGTCGTGGTTCGAGCGTTATGGCTTTTGTGAAGTCGGGTATCTAATACCTCCGTGATCCGATTACACGAGGCCGAAAACAAATATTATCCAACGGCATCTATTACCATCCGTAAATAAGTTGTGTTACAATCATCCGAACCAAACATGTTCTAAAACTCCTCTTCATTTCATTCAAGTAAAGGGGGAGTTGGATCCCTCATCCCACCACACACACACAAAGGGCTTCATGCTGTCTCTTCTCTGCCTACACGAACACAAAAGGTGGTAGTCATCGCCCTCACCATGGTGCATCTTGGCAGCGACATAGACTGCCCACAATGTTGCCAGTGGCGGATTTAGGATTAAATTTTAGGAGAGACTGAAATTCAGTTCAGAAACGTTCGTCATCATCTTCAACCTCATGTCAATGCTTAAGGTCCTCGTTTTCTTTCTCCAATTGCAGAAAAATTTATGGGGCGGGGGGGCGGGCTAAGAGGGGCTCCATAGGCTATGCCATAGTAGAGGGGCTTGAGCCCCGCTAGCCCCAGGGGTAGATCCGCCCCCTGAATGTTCCCAATAACCGATGCTAAGTTAGGAAATAGAGGAATCAGACATCGGCTCATCCCATCATAGAGATCGATGCTAAGGCCCTATTTAGTTGCTAAAATTTGGGACTATTCTTCATCATATCAATTGTATTTTCCGTCTGCATGGAGCACTAAATGAAGTAGCAGCTGTTGCATGTTTGTACCTTTTGCTTAGTTAGGTCGAGATGAATTTTTTAAGTCTACTTAGACCATGATTAAACAAAAATTATCAAATACAAACGAAAATACTGCATTGTACTTTTCACCCCTTTACATCCAACTAAACACCCTCTAAGTTAAAAAGAGCAAACACCGAGTAAAGTAGCTGCCCGGTGCCGAACAAATAAAAAATTACTTTCACAGCTGTTGAAGCAGGAATGTACTAACAGAACGGTACTGCATACTCCGTGTACGTTTGGAATCGATGCTTGTTTTGACGCACACTAGGAAAGATCTCGTGCTCTCAGCGCCAAAGGATGTGGCGTACGGATATTTTTTTCAGCCTCGACTACACTGTGGGCATGCAATGAACTACCCATGCGTGCCATGGGAGGAGGCTACGTGTGATTTAACAATATTATGATACAATAAATATTTATTAATAATAGATTAATTAGATTTAATAGATTAATCTTGCGGTTTATAATTAAGTTATATAATTAATTTTTTATTTGTATAAAAAATTTATTTGAAAACACCCCCGAATTATCGAATATCGATGACCTGCTGATGGTCTCCCTTCCACACTTGGGCCCGTTTAGATTCCAGTTGTAATTCTGCACTGTAGCACGTTCGTTTGTATTTTACAATTTTTGTCCAATTATGGCCAAGTAGACTTAAAAGATTCGTCTTGTAATGTACATGCAAAAAGTACAAACATATAAACATTTCGTCTACATTTAATGCTCTATGCATGTGCCGCAATGTTGATGTGATTAGTTGCAATTGTAATTTGCAGTGGATCTAAACAGGGCCTCGAATCCATTGCATGCTATTGCTTCAGTATTCAGGGGCTATTTAGTTGAGTGAAAAGGAGATGAACTTTTATCCAATCATAGTCTAAGTAGCAAAAGATTTATCTGGAGCTAGTCAGTTAAAAAGTATACATGCAATCGGCGCGCAGTACACTTGTGCTACACTACAGCAGAGCATTTGGACTCGGTAAGCATCGCCCCCGTCCTGTCTCCTACCGTGACCAACCACAGTCCCTCGATCCATGACCATGGGTGTGGAGGAGGAGCGCGACGGCGAGGAGCAGCGCCGACCCCTCCTCGCCTCCACCCCGCCAGGTAGATTCGGCTCCGTTACTCGAATCGTCTGCTCCCGATCTCATCCCCTCAGCTCCATCCTCTTGACTCTTCTGTGGTACCTCGTTTCTGCAGCCTCGGCGGACCAGCACCAGCAGCAGTACCAGTTCCTGGGCCGGAGCAGCTCTTCAGTGCTGCGCGGCGGTGGCGGAGGCTGGGAAGGGCCAGAGGTGAGCGCCGACGAGGTCAGGTCCGCCGCCTCCTTCTCCGCCGCCGGCTTCTACACGCCTCAGGCCCCGCCACCCCACGGCGACCACGCCTACGCTTACCCGCCGTCCATCCACAGCGCCGTGCTCTCCCCGTCCCCATCCCACGCCCCATCGTCTCCGCATCCAAATGGTAATTCTCACCCACCGGCCGCCACATAGTCGTTTTTCCTTCCTATTTTCCACCACCTGAAGGAGTTGTTGTTGAAAACTGTTGGTGCTGATCGTATCTGCAGAAGGGTTGGCGATTGTTCCTCAAGGGCCATATCCGTATGGTGGCAGTTACCAACCTTCTGAGGGAGTCGGGAGGTGAGCCTTTTTTTCTCTGTCGAAACGCATGTTCGTCATATGTTCATTCTGCTTTTGGTTGCAATCTGTGCACAGCTCAGAAGTGCCAAGCTTATAATCGATGATGCTTAACTCCAACTTCTCATTTTTGATAATTGGTAAAATCACTCAACATATGAGTAATCCTGTTATCCTTCAACTCAACTTTTTGATGGTACATGTCTGATGTAATTGGATTCCCCGTGAGCTCTGCAAACAGGCCATTTCCTAAGAATGATAAATGAGATCAAGTGTGCGCTGTTAGTATTGGCTGCAGTGAAGACTTGAACAGATACATCCTCTAGTAAAAATGGAGAACACCTGAATAGTGCTGTTAATAACAGAGATGTAAAAGCATTTGATTCTTACAATAGACCATAAGTATGTGATTCATGCGGAGCTACAAACTTGCGTAGGTATGGAAGATTCCTTCGCAATCTGAAATTTATATGAAAAAACATTTATTTTCATTCATAACTTCTTAGAGGACTCAAGAAAAGGTCTCTGACTGCACCTCCGTACACCTGTAAATTCCACAATGATTAGAAATAATGAAATATTGGAAACACTAAGTAATTCAGATGTTCTAGTTGCACGTCTCCCTTCAACAACCAGCTAAGACATTTATGTACAATTTGCACTAGGACTTAAATGAAAAGAGCTAAAAGGTCAATTTGTTATATTTGAAAGGAATTTGAAAACAACTGACCTAAATTAACTGACAGTAATCGAATTCTACAACCAGACTTCTATCAAAGTCAAGTATACAGCAAGTAGTGACTGCATGCAGTTGAAGGATGATGTCTTGATAAAAGAAGACTGAAGACTCCAGGGAACTCATGTTATCAGTTGGCTTGATGGTGTACCTGAAGGCTAAAACTGTTAAATGGTGTCAAGAACAGGAGTTACCAGTTTTGCACTGAGCTTAGAATTGCCATATTTTTCCAATTAAAAAACCAGTGTTTTAAAGGCAGCTAGGTGTCCAGGCGAGTGCTGGGTACGCCTGGACGCCTAGGCGACGAGGCGCCACTGTTTTCCAAGGCGAGTGGAGTACACCTAGATGCCTAGGCGACGCCTTTAAAACACTATAAAAAAAACAAGTGCACTGTTTGCTTCCATGCGCATGATTTTTCCTTCTCTTGTGTCCTGTGATCCTATCTTTTTGTTGGCACTACTGTTGTTCTGTGCTGACAATGGAATGGTTGGATCTACTGATAGGGATGTACTGGATGAGGTGGAGATCCGACAGCTGCTCATTGACCATATTGGACATCGATGCTGTTGGGGAAGTCACCCTGCTCGGACATGGAAAATTACCTCCATTGAAGACTGCAATGTCTATGTTGGCACCTTGGAAACCTTCATCGAGGAAAGACACATTGTTATAAAAAAGGAACCTTATGAAAGTGGGAATATAGATGGAAGAGAAAAAGGTCCGTTGCTTGGATTGTGGGAACTAGATTTGAGGTCCAAGTTTCCTGCACTTTTTGTACCAGAGAAAGAAGTGACGGTCAAGATTCCACATTCAGATATTATTGAAAAATGTTCAGGTACTATGTGTATTTTGCTTCAGAGCCCTCTGATTTTCCTTTAGTGAGAGAAGTCAAGATTCCACATTCAGATATTATTGAAAAATGTTCAGGTACTATGTGTATTTTGCTTCAGAGCCCTCTGATTTTCCTTTAGTGAGAGAAGTAGATTTGTGTCAATTACGGTTATGATATTTGACATTGCTTTTGTAATATTTGGATTCATGAAACCACTGTGTAAAAGCTGTTAGGTTTACACCACTATCATACCACTTGTAGTGGCAAGCCTGTAACAAGTTTTGCCACTAAAACTGATACAGCAGTGGCATAAACGAATGGCATGAGTCTCAGTATTAAAAAAGAACAATGGAAAATATCGACACCATAATCAACGCAGTGGCACAAACCTAATTTTTCCTTGAACAAATTAAATATTTCATGTAGTAAATTTGCTTGTAGGTTGATAGCTTTTGTTCCTTCATATTGAATGCTTCTATGATGGAAATAATTTTCGGTTCATATTAACTAACATGGGTGCATTCGGCCATAACCCTACTTACTTTTGCTTCTATTGTACTATCTTTTTCCACCAACAGGCCGTAAGAACACGTGCATGATACTAATCTTAAAATTGTTGTAAGTTAGGACACCTAGCTAAGTGTCCCTTTTTTCACATTGCACCTTAGCAAGTACCTTCTTAAAATTTTTGTTGTTATGTATTTACATTTATTTCAATTTTAACATGGTAACTATTGTCATTCTTCATATTTCTCTTTCCATTTTCCAAAAAGCTATGAGTTGTTTTTTTTTTTGACAGATTGTGATGGTCGTGGAGAGAAACCATGCCCTACATGCAATGTTGGTCAGGAGCATGGGTTTTACAAAGCAAATCAGATGACCCGTTGTGGTGCATGTCATGGCAGAGGTTTACTTGCTCACAAAGATGGATCTGATACAGTGTTAGTTGTTCTACTTTGTTATTCTACTTCCTTTGCTATAGATATGGTATTTTAATGGGTGTTTATTGGTAGGGGGTGTTGCATAGATTGTAGGGACAGAGGTAGAAGGACGAGGGTTGGAAGGCTGCAATGGTGGCCCGTGGTTGCTTGTATTCAAGGGGAGGTTGGCGAATGGCGACCTAGGGCAGATGCAGGGGGTGACAATGACGCAAGGAGAGGGTAGGCACAGGGGAGCTAGGATGCATAGAGCTTGAGGAATAATCCTCTATTTCTTGCTTTATCCATATGCACACGTCCCCTATATTTATAAGAAAACTAGACATGTAGTTCTTATAGGTCTGGACTCTCCTTGTCCTAAACAAGCTCTATCTTTCCTAAGTTGAGTTTATTCTTTCCTATCCTTTTCAAGCTCTAATTGGACATGGATTCCTAACCTTCCAAGAGAGGTCGCTAGCTCCCTCAAGCGCTTGGTCTACCACTAACGGGCCCATTTGGACCCATGACATCACTCCCCATGACTTCTAGTGCGTCCATAATGGCATAATCCATTTGGAGGTGTTGTCGGGAGGAATGAGAGCCACCATCGGTCATGTCTCCAGGTGCACTTGCAATCGCCCTAGCACCATGGGCGAAGAAAGGATGTGGATTGTCCTATTGAGGAGGAGGTAGCAAAGTCACCCAATGTAGGCATGGGAGGTTGGAGCCATCATATCGTGGTGAACAGTTGATACAATTGATGTTCCCGAGGCATTGATGATCTCATGGGCAACACCCATCTTGACAAGTAGCATTGTTGTCGCTTGCGGGGTCAGTTGATGGCTTGCATTTCCTAGCCCTACTTGTGGAAGGTGTAGCCTGGCATCCTGAGGCACAAGGTGGTGCTCTGCAAGAGAGGTAACGGTGATGTTGATGAGCTTGCCAAAGAAGATTTCATATAGTTGTAGGTTGGCGACGAGATGGACAAGCAACATGTCATCTTATTAGTACCGATGAAGAATTGAAGACGTGGTCAATGGCGAGTAACTGTGCCCACTCTTGTGTTATCATGATGTTTGTTGGCAAGATACGAGTTAGCATTGTCGTTGTCGTTAGGGCATGGAGGCCAACTGCTAGAAGGTGAAGTTGACCGTGCATACCTACGACAAGAAGGGACTCTATGAGGTTTGGTAGTAGTGGTGACTGGTGAGCATGGCGACCGTGCATACCTACGACAAGAAGGGACTCTATGAGGTTTGGTAGTAGTGGTGAGCATGCTGAAAGGTAGAAGTGACCATAGAAGAAGATAACTCCACTATCCATGGAGTGATGAAGCGAAGCTTCGGTACTTCCTGGACAGTGAGCCAGGAGGAGACTATGCAAAAGGCGTTGTTGCATGAATGTTTTCCCACGTCGGCGAAGTGGGTTTAGTTGTATGTCTCAGCCTCTTATGACAATTTTGTTGCGCTAGCCTACTGTGGACTCCTATGAGTGCCAGGTGTAGTGTCTTTCTTGAAGCTTATCTAAATTGTGGCAAAGTTTCACAAGACGAGATTGAGGGAAGCCAACCATGGTGTACCGAGGATGATGTATGTATCGTCATTGAGAGCCACCAAGAAGGCATGGATTTGGGGATTGTCCCGTTGTCGATGTGGAGCGGTACATTGAAGTCTCGTTGTCGATGTGGAGCGGTACATTGAAGGAGGCTCCTTGGTATGTGACATGGCTATCATTGCCAATGATGATGGATGTGTTAATATGGCGTTCAGCAAGTTCAGCAAACCTAGATAAGGGCGTCAATGATTTTATGTGTGGCGCCGTGACGATGAAGATGTGGCTTCGTTGCCAAGGATGGCACCTACCTGGTACATGGTGCACTAACCGCGTACACTTGGCTCCTGATCGTTGATGAGCATCATCCGGTTGGGGTTGATGTCATCGAAGTCATAGTTGTTCATGGCTATGTCAAATAGGTGTTTACACTTGTGCCCTCTGGTGAACTTCTTGTTGCAGTTGAAGCATAGACCTGACTTGATGTCGTTTTGCCATCTCCTCCGCTATGAGGCGCTTGAAGCTATGGGGTGGTGAAGTGATCAGGGTTGTTGTGGTTGTTGTCGGAGCTGGAGTTGTTGGTGAGGTAGGTAGCGCTGGCTTGGACGTAGATTGTGGCCATGCTGGATAGTCAGCCACGATGTTGCCGGATTGCTCGTATGCTCTAGCAAGGGACATGAATGTCTCTTTGTGGACTGTGCCGCCTTGCATGATGGAGACGCGGATGTCGACATTGTCCCAGTGGCTTTGAAGCTCATTGAAGTGTGTGTTGGAGTCGATGATGACTTTTTTCAAGTAGCGCGGCGTTCAGAGCAGTGGTGCTGTCACCGTTTTCCATGGATACATGGTCTGAGGATACTAGATGTCATAGGTCTATACTGGTAGGAGGTAGGCTGTATAGATTGTAGGGGAAGGAGGTAAGAGGATGGAGGACAGGAATGTGATGGTGGCCTGTGGACCCTGTACACAAGGGGAGGCCAGTGGCCTAGGGCTCATGCAGTGCAGGAGCAGGTCAGAGGGAAGGCACAGGGGAGCTAGGATGCCAGCGAGTTTGAGGAATGATAATCCTCTATTTCTTGCTTGATCCATATGAATATGTATCCCCTGTATTTATACTCCCTAATCCCTATGATTTGTTCTCTAAACTAGAGATAAAATCCTTATAGATTTTGACTCCCCTTTTTTCTGAACAAGCTCTATCTTTCCTAATCTAAGTTTATTCTTTTATATCTTGTTCAAAATCTAATTGGATGTGCACTCCCCCTTTGGAGTTGGAGCTAGCCATCCAAGGGAGGCCGCCACCCCCCACACGCACTCAGCTAGGGCTAGGCTGGTCGTGGCCCTTCTCTGGTCCCCACTGGGCCCACCTCTACCAGGCCTGTGTGGACCCGTGACAAGTTTGTAGTTCACCTCAGTCCTTGAATATAAATGCCTTGATGAAGCCCGTTTAGTATTTCCACATGTTTCGCAAATGCAGTGTTTGTGTCCTTTTGTTTTATTTATGCTTATAAAAGATTGACTTTATTAATGTGGTACTGTTGCTTTTTTGTTTTGGTCCACATGTCATTGTTTCAATAATTTATACAAGGGTGCTAATTTATCTGTATTTTGTCATCCATATTGAGTATAAATACAAAAAAATAATCTAATATTGTATTTTCGATGAACTAGTTATTATGCTTATTTTATCTCAGCATAGTACATAAACCATATTACTTGTCACATATGTTCATTATGCTTCTATATAACATTTTGTCACAGATGCGGAATGTGCAATGGTAAAGGAATGTTACCTTGTATAGCATGCGGATCACGTGGCTTGGTGACATGCATCACATGTACTGGATATGGTTCCCTCCTTGCACAAAGCATGGCTCATGTTCAATGGTAATCTTGAGCCCATTTTTCTAAGTCTTCATATCGGTTTCTGTTTCTAAGTTGAGGAAATTGTTGAACAAAAGAAAAAAGGCAAAACATTTGAATGTGATAATTGATGTTTAGTTTGGTAATTTCAAAGATCAGTTCTTATCATTTAATAATCATGTAAACTTCTGGGGTAACAAACCTATAGCAAGCAGTAAGGAAGTTGCAGATGTTGTCATTGATGTTTAGTTTGGTAATTGCAAAGATCAGTTCTTATCATTTAATAATCATGTAAACTTCTGGGGTAACAAACCTATAGCAAGCAGTAAGGAAGTTGCAGATGTTGTCAGCTGATGCTTTCTTTGTGAATATATGTTTAGTGTTACATCATAAAATATAAGTTACTGAGAGTTTGAGACTCATTGGTGTTAGGACTTGAGGCAATTCGTTAGCCTTCCCATGCTCTATAACATGTCAAGTTAAATACCAGCATATACTAACTGCAGAAAGATGCATGTGCACAATCCGGGAGGTTTAGTTATAGCATTGCCAGTTATCACTAAGGTTGTTATCACTCAGCTTGGATTATCCTTCTGTATATTTATTTTATTTAATGGTTTCAAGAAACTACTTCGCATTGCTGTTACAGAATTGCTGCCTGACATATTGACCCAACTCGAACTATTCTGTTTCCAGGAAGACGCTGTCAGCTAGAAAAGTTAGTGCAACTAGAGGGGCTGCCTCGGTCCCTGAAGAAGTTTTCCACAGAGCCAAAGGAGTGCAGATATGCAACATACAGGCATATCAGTGCACTCCTGCATTTTTTGCTGATTCATACCCACTCAACCAGTTTTCTTCAGAAGTCATCGCTAGCCGGCTGCCAATTCCACCATCTGCAAGGGTTATTTCTGAGAGACACATCATTTCAGTTGTGCCTGTAACCCGTGTCACAATGGCCCATCGCAAGCAATCATTTAACTTCTATGTTGTCGGCTACAGCAGGGATGTATTCATAAGGGACTATCCTTCAAAGTTCTGCTGGGGCCTCTGTTGCTGCTTCGAGTGGCTGGGGAAATAGTTGTTTTCTGGCATGAGTGAATGTCTTCTTTCCATGTACAATATTTCATGGTACAATAAGGATTGCAAATTGTTGTATTTTCTTTTATAATAGAAGATGTCTCTGTGTATTACAGTATTAGAATCTCCATATTGGATTTCCCGGGTACAATTACATTACTGTATATAAAATAAAAATGGCGACGTTTGGCCATTGCAAATGTGATGTATAGTATTTTGAAATGGTTTGTGATTAGTTTAGACATGTACAGTATGGAATTACTTTCTTGTCCTGGAGACGTTTGCTTAACTGCGTTTTCTATTAAATGCATATATTGTCATTCCTTGAGAGTTGACACCCAAATGCTCCAGCTCATTAGCATGATAATTTACATGTAGAGAGGGACTACCAACTGTTGTTCGAAACATTCTAGGAATAATATATGTACTTTTTTTTTGAACTGCGCATAAGAGTTGCGTGCTATTTCACTAAGGGAAAAAAAACACGAGTCCGAAGAAAGACCAACCCAAATATAAAACTCACCACCCACTTAACAGAGATTTACAAACGCGCCACCAAGAAAAACAAAACACGACCAACCTAACCCACTGCCTAGATAGCAGCGGTTAGCGACCTGGCTAGAACCTCCTGGAGCCTAACAGCCCCAGCCATGCCCCAAACACTACACGTCCCTAACAGCCTGGAGAATATATGTATTCTACCCTCTATATCAAATAGTTGGGCCCTTTTCAAGGAAAAGTTTGCTCTGGTTAACCATAGAGCAAAGAAAAATGTTTTCCTTCTAGCCAATTATGATATTTTAATTTTCTTTGTGTGCCTTTTGTTCCCCATTGCTTTGCACACTCCTGTTTTCCCCTCTATTATTGATATATTTTAACCAGTATGGGGATACTCCTATTTCTTCAAAAAAATCGATGACAAAATAGTACTTAACAATGCTCTCAATGATGACTGTCGTGCCCCCTCAATGACATCAGGCTAGTAACACCTCTCTAATGCTCTATCAACCTTGGACAGTAGCATACTGCCAACAGGCATCGGTCATAGTCATGCTTCATCTTGCGTTGTATCCATTTTTGCACCACCTAAACAATGCATAATTCTCTAGCCTCCCGATGATCTTCTGCACAACCTCTATATCCAATCCAATTGTAGCTCTTAATAGTAATTGTTAGAAATTAGCCCCTACAAGTATGTTGTCTGCAAATCAAAAGCACCTTCTTTTTTTATCTCGAATATGGAGGAGAGATGCATATTATTGTATTATAGAGAGAAAATAAAGGCCTGAATACATTACCATCTCATGCCAATAACATACATGAGCAAGTTGGGACACTTACAACATTATCACCTATGAGACATCTGACGACACCAGGCAGCTAACCAGAGGTCCCTACCCCATCTAACCGAAGTGCTTGGAGCTTCTTAGCTCCGCCAAGCACCACAGTTTATACTCATCATTAAATTGTCTCAAGACCTCGTTAATGGATGGAGAAGCTCCATCAAAGACACAAATGTGATACTTCTATATCAGCCAAGATGTCAGAATGATTAGCGAATTAACCCCCTTTTGTACTCCTTGACTCTACAAATGCACTTGGCCCACCAATCAGCAAAGCTATGTTCATTCTGTTGTCGTATTGCTTCATCCATCTCCATAAGAGAAAGGATGTTGAACCATATTTGACAACACACAATTAGTGAGCAGGTGTTGAATAGTCCTCTCCTCTTGGTCGCATAATGGATATCTATCTAGATATGACAATTGTCGACGAGCAAGTCGATCCACTGTCCAACATCGGTTTTTGATGGTCCAAATAAAAAATTTACATTTTTAGGGCCCAAGACTTCCATAAACATTGCCAAGGCTCAAATGTCACTGAACCATAGAAGTAGGAATACAAGCGGGCTAGCTTGTGAACCCACATATAGGCTTAATTTTGTGGGTTGCCGCAAGAACCTGTGAAAATTAAGCCTATACGTGGGTTCGCGGGCTAATCCGCTTGCATCCCTACATAGAAGAAAACTCGGTTGGTAGATTTGGCGAAGTATGTTCTAGAGTCACCGAATCTCCAAATATGTTGATCATCATCTCAGGAGAGCGCAACCACCCTAAGACCATCCCAAAGGTGCAAATACTCTGGGATTCCGATCATGGACAGGCCTCCCTGAATATCACTCACCCAAGCATTATTTTCAAGTGTCTCTGCCACTATTCTTTTGGTTTTAATTTGAGGTCTGACACGAGCAACCAAACATTCATGGAGCCATCGATCTATCCAAAACGGTGTGTTCTTGCCATTTCCAACTTAGGATGTTACTGCAATAGAGAATAATGCCAATGTGTTAGCATGACAAGGAAGTTCCTAATCAACCCAAGGACGATAAGCTCGTGTTTTTTGAGCCATTGCCATCGTATCGGCAGGTCCCAGCTCATGGCCTCAAGATTAAGTATGCCAAGGCCTCCAAGATCAATCGGTCATTGTACCTTCTCCCAAGCAACCGAACAGCAGCCACCATTAGCCTGCTCCCTGCCCTTCGAAAGGAATCCTTTTCTGAATTTATTAATCAATTTGATAAACCACTTGGGGACATTGATAGCGACCAGGAGATACACCGGAAAGCGGAAAGCTGAGAGCACATATCTCACTAGAGTAGCACGGTCAGCCCAGGGCGGCTTTCCAACTTGGGAGCTTATCTGCAATCTTCTCAGCCCAAGGCAACAAAGCTGATTTGCTAAGTTTCTTGTTTGAGATCAGGAGTCCCAAATAAGTACAAGGGAATTCTGAAACTGTACATGACAGTGTTTTGCTAACTTCTGCCAAAGTATCATCTCTACACTGAATCGGAATAATACAGCTCTTACCAATGTTGGTTTTCAGGCCCGAGGCTTCACCAAAGATATCAAGGATCGCTTTGGTAATATGTAACTCTTCCTCTAAGGGCAGATATGAACATGCAAGATCACAGATGACACCAAAGGCACAATATTTATTGACTAGGTCTATCAAAGGCTACATTCTCATGGTATTGGCTATGGGTGCTTCTCCCGAATACTAGGACCACAAGCACTCCAGGTTAGCTGAGCAGTGTAAAAGTACATCGATGGTAATAGGACCTGAATTCTCTTCATTGTAATACAGGAGGGCAAAAATAACAAAATGAACTCATCCCAACATGATAACAAAAATTATTATCTTATTGTAGTGGAGCTGCAAAACAATCATCGGCTGGCATAGAGACGCATAATAGATGCAGGCTTATGACTTTTTCAGTTTATTATATCTCGTGTTGTGCTGCTGTGTTGAAGCATGAATTATTGAATTTGATACGGTGCATTATTAGCCAGCAGGCCAGGAAGCATTCTAGAACCCCCATATTCCTCAGATCTCGCCGAACGATTTGATAGTGCGGAAACCATGATTCTCAGGAACCGGAGCATTTCCCTGACGGATAGATATTACCACTTCAAAACCTGAAATTCGGTGTTAATTTGATGTAGTGATACAAGACCATATTTGAAAACCACATGCAAAATGAAAGTTTAAATCAGACATATGAATTGATGACTGCTTCAGCATTTTGCATATTTCACAGAACCAACACGATTTGGTCTGCACAAGTTCAATATTTGAGTAAAGTAGTAATTACCAGCGTTTTTTGCAGCAATGGCTTCTTGGAGGACATCAGTTATGAATAAGATTTGAGATGGATTGTCGACCCCAAGTGACTGAGAGATCTCAAAGTAGCTCCTAGTTTCTCCTTTGTTCCTGTACGTCAGTATGTGCAATAGTTTAAATCAATTTTTTTGAGTCAACATTTTGATTGTAGAGAAGAATGGAACAAGGAATGCATTGCTAAATAACTACCTGAATCTGTTTTGTTTCTGTGCATGAAAGAGAATGGAATCATTTTTTTCCTTTTATGTTGACTCATAGGCAAATGGAAGGAACAAAAATCAGAGCATACCCGATAGTGGTGTCAAAATACCCACACAGGAACTTTCGCAGGTCACCATACGTTGTATTGCCAAATAGAAGCCTTTGTGCCTCTCTACTGCCACTTGAGTATATGTAAACCTATTGTGTTGACAACCAAAATATATCCATTTTATGAAGTTGTCAAAATGTGAAATGGACATCACCATTGCGTCCGTCTCGTCAAGCTGATTGAAAAAACATATATGGTTTGCATTGTTCGATGTCCGGACGAAGGAGTTACGCCCTCACGAATATGCCGTCACGTCGGAAGTTCCGACCAAACTTCCGACACAACTTCCGACCTAAGTCGGAAGTTCCGACCCTCCGGAAGTTCCGACAGGCGCCGGAACTTCCGACAGAATAGGCTAGGCCGGGTTTGGGACCCGGCTAGGCCGGGTTTGGCCCCTGTGCCGGGCCCCGGCAGCATGCCACGTGTCATCACAAGAGGCCCTGTGAAACCCGGCTTGGCCGGGTTTCGAGCCGGCTTGGCCGGATTTGGTCGAGTCCTATCCGATTAATAGATCTAATCGGTTTTTGGCAATATTTTAATGTGGAAAACTTGGAGAGTAAATCTTAGAGCGGTTTCCTACTGGGATAAGACCACCCCCCTCTATATATATGGAGGATCATGGCCGATTGAGATCTTAACCATCCAATCGTCAAAACACATCTACCAAGTAGATTCTCGCGGTGGTTCATCTCTATCCTGCTGTTCGGCTCAACTCTCCGCGAGTTTAGTCGGCGTTCTAGGTGATCTCCGCGATCCCTAAGGCAACCTCTACGTGCATCTCTCCGATGGATCTTTCCGATGGGTGTTCGGGAGTCTCCGGCGAAGGACGGGCGCTACATCGACCACCAAACGTCCTCTGCTGCTGAAGACGGTCGTCCCGACGACCAGAAGACCGGAACCCTAGCTTCCTCGGCGAACCCGAGGAAACCGGCTCAGCCGACTATCAAAGTCGGCCAGGCCGGGTAGGCGGCTCGGCTGGGTTCTGAAACCGGCCAGACCGGGTTTCGCGGGCGTGCTGCTCCGTGCTGTTTCGTTTCGTGCGCGACCGTGCGATCTAGCACCTTACTGTGTGTTGTCCCGTTTCGGCATCAACATATGAAAGTATATATGATTTAGCTCCATGCGAAAATGTGTTTAACTGTGTTGCCCCTGCCTTAATCCAAGAAACTGTGATTACATACTCTACAAATTTGGGGATGTGAACTGTAATGTCGCAGTTCTGGATCTTTACTGCATAAGTGCTCATTTGTCTTCAACTATGAGTCACTTAAAAAGTTTGGCAATGTATAATGCGACAATCTCAAGGTTCTCATGAAGAAAGTCGCTACAAAAAAAAAGCCAGAATAGGACATATGCAATTCACATGTGTGTTTGATCAAAATGATACCTTTATGTTACGAGAATGCCAGTTCTTTAGTGCCTCGGGAACGTCCTCAAAGACGACTCCTTGTATTTCCTTGTTTTCAAATCCAGTCCTCCATATATGACCCTGAATATAGAGAATTAGAGCAGTTGAAATATAGTAAAACTGGAAAATAAGCAAAGAATGTGAACTGTAAAACTAGGATACCTGAAGTTGTTTCAGTGATGTAATCTTCCGGTCCGCTTTAATCATCGATTCAACATTAGAGACCAAAGAATCGATAACCTCTTCTTTGCCAGCCTCATCAGGTGGAACTGGCACAGCCCCAAGAATTCTGTTTCTTAAATCATCTTCAATCTGAATAGTTGGTCGCTGTTAGTTAGAACATGAATAAAACAAAATAATTTGTCCAAACTATCAGTTTCAAATAAAAAATGTTTCTGCTGGCCCTTATACAGCACAAACCTATACTGTTCTTTGTTAATCACTACTTACTTGGATGTGCAATAGTTTGATGTCTTCTTTGGTTTCTTCAGAATCAAATGTAGAAGTCAGATGTTTTCGTACATTAACACGGGCATAAGGGAACATAACATCAGTCACGAATGATATTGGAGTGGCTGTGCCCTCAATGTCAAGTACAACACACTGCTAAAAAAAGTCAAGTTGAAGAGAAGAGACATGAAAAAAAGAACTTGCGCAAAATATTAAGGAAACAGCATGAACAATACAACTTTCAGAAAACTACATGAACAACAATCACTAAAAGTATGATGCACGGTGTTTCAAAAAGTTTTAGAACCAGTGAACCAAACTAACCGTATGTGATTCAGCAGCATGGCTTCCATTAGAAATTCCAGGGCTCAAAATTCTGCGTGGTCTCTTTGCTATTGGACCATGTTCAGGAGTTGTCCAATCAATACCTAATTGATAGAGCTTGATGGCGGCATCTAAAAGATAATGATAGCTTTCAGCCTGAAACGTGAGCCCATAGCATGAAGTAAATATCTAATTTTGCAGTGGGTGTTTGTCAGAAAGAAAGAAAGTTGTGGTGAGTGTTCTTCAGAAAAATGGTAGCCCGCAGTCAGCACCTGGAGCATTTGAAAACTCAGACTGAAAACATACCTGTGTCTTGGCACTGATCCATGAGTCACCCCACACAAATATTCCATGGTTTCGCACAAGGACAGCAGTTGCCTTTGGGTATTCTGCAATCTGTTAATAATTTCGAGTCAATTGCCTACATGTAAACTATATATATGTAAAAGAGTGTTGCAGAAAACAAATAATGGGGCAATTAGTTTCTGAAGATGGCTAAATTGTCATGATTTTAGCAATTAGAAGTTGTTAGCAACAATGGACAATTAGTTGGTCATTTTTTCACATTTATTACTACAACAGACTATATTTCATAGTACTTAAGTGCCTGTATTTGGTTATTCAAATCATTATACCTAAGCCTAATGATGGAATGAATGACGTATGTTTCTAAGATCACCATGGGAACTGAAAACTCAAAAATAACAAAATTATCTTTGAACCTATACATAGTATCTCTAGGATGGGATGAAGATGATTGAGAAAAAAAAAAGGATATTGACAACATACCGCCTCACTTAAGGAGTCAGTGAGCTCATACTCATAAGGAGTGTTCTCAATGATAGGAATAACCAATTCATCACGGTAGCCATGACCTTTGATTGCTTTAATCATTTCCATGTGGGTCATCTGCATTAACTCAGCATAGTAAAATAAAGATCGTGTGTAAAACAATTACATTAGCAATTAACAAGACACTACAATGTGATCAGCATGACATAGAATCTTTTACAAATTCCAGTTTGGATATCACACATCATTATCAACCAACTAGTGTGTGATATTGCTGACAAATCAATCAGCACATCACTCTCTTCTCAAGTACTCCCTCGTATTTTAGCTTCCATTTAGCGTCCAAAACTTTTGCAATAATTGTCCCAATCATGGCCTAAATAGGCTTAAAAGATTCGTCTCGTGATTTACATACAAACTGTGTAATTAGTTTCTTTTTTTTGTCTACATTTAATGCATGTGTCCAAAAATTGATGTGACAGATTTTTTTGGAATTTGGAAAGAGACTAAACAGGGCCTTAGTTCTTTCTCAATGTCTTTCTCAAAACTCCAAAGTGGGTATGGTATTGATTTAGCACCTTTGTTTAGTATTGTAGCCTATTTCATCAAATTTTAGATAGCACATTAAACTATTATTAAATATTATTTTCAAGGAACATATAGTAGAGTAAAGATTATATAACATAGTTATTACTTTCAAATTTATCTTCCATGAGTTATATATGAGAAAAAAAATATTATGTGCACTCCACCATTTCCCAAACAATGTGTCTACCATAAACTTCACTAAACAGTAGACTACACTGTATCAAGAATTTAGGGAATTTTATGAAACCATAGTCCATAATACTGGTTCAATCCATACTAGCCCATCCATATCTATTCGAAATCAGTGGTGATTGAAACAAATTTGTGCAAAAATAGAAGTCGCCTCTACTTATTGTGTTCAAGCTTCACCCTAACCTTTCTTGTTTCAATGTCTTCCATGGACTGGTAAAGAAGTGTAACGTGAATCTCAACTCAAATTATTGGATCCTATACATGGCACCATCTAGATGGTCATGAGCACACAAATTTTAATTGATGACCTATTCTTTTTCTTCTCTGGTTCTCTTGAACACATAGAAGAGTAGCGTATCATTATATTAAGAAGAGAAATGAGGTTTGATAACCTGTACAATATCCACTCACTGACGTCTTACGTGGAATTGAAGCCCTTGACATGGAAATGAAAATGTGACAAATATCAAGTTTCACATATTAGGGAAGATAGAAAAGGAAGCTTGGACAAGGGGATTCACCCTGAACTCCTTTGCACCAGGATCAAGCATTGACGCGATGCAAGTCTCTATTCCATGGCTGTGAATGACCGCGCCAGCTCCTCTCATCAGATATGCCTTTCATCAAAACACCAAATTCCGAAAAGGAGATTAGGCTGGTGAAATAAAAACAGTTGATGCATGAATAAAAAAATGAACCGAAAAGCATCACAAACTTTCATGAACAGAGGTGCACAATCTGTACACTTTGGCGGCTTGTTTGGCCATGGCTTCGCTGCTGGTGCAGAGAGCACCTTCCCATCTGCGGAAAACACATACATGTCCTCTGCCTCCATTCTCTCCTTTGGCACACCTGGCAAGATGTAAAAGAGCAGACATATTCAGTGCGGTGCTGGATATCTTATATTCTTTCAGAATTTCGACACTGCATACCAACACTCCTGTTCGTTCAATGTACTGTATTATCCAAAACTGGACATTGCAGAGAGATTGTTTTGAAAAGTACATAGTTTTCACTTGGTATGTTAACTAAAACTTAGGTTAGTTTCATAACAAGTATGTAACCGCTGCTACAAGCTTTTCCAGTGAAACAACGTCGGCTCAAAAATAGTTTCTGAATTTTTCATGCGGATTGCGTTGCAGCGGTCCGGGGAAACTGGAAACGAGCACTGGTTACCGGAAGGCGACATGACGATGAGGCGGTCGGGAGCGGCACGTCGGGGTCGTGGACCTTGACGGTGATGCTCCCGCCGGTGCCGGTGACCCACCCGGGCGCGTAGAAGTGCCGGCACAGCTCCGCCACCAGCTCCCGCGCGTCCCGCACCGCGGGCCCCGCGAGGTACGTCTCCGATGGCGCCGTTCCGCCGCCCGCCATGGCCCTCGTCTGCTCTTCCTCCACTGACGCCGTCACGCCGGCCGGCTCAGTCCGGTGCGAGGTGAGTGGTGAGCCGGGAGCGTGAGGTTGCGTCAGCGCTGGGTCCAACCCTGCTTATTTTTTTGCCTGGGCTTGGGTCTTGGGGTTAGTATTAATTAATTGCGTGGATGTGCAACCTGGGCCCACACGTCAGTGGCGTATTTGCGGGGATCGGGATTGGTGAATGGCGATGGCCAATGGCGGAGGCGGTTAGTGGGATGGGAATAAAAGCGGACAGGAGTCACGGGACAGGACATGCTCTCCCCCAGTCCATCTGCCGTGGACGGTGCTGTGTCGGATAGGACGGCAAACAAACAATCGTCCCGACAAAAGAGCAAGCGATTATTCAGTGGTAGTGGATCAATTCTATATCCGAGATCATTTAATAAAACATTAAAAAGTTAAATTTCAAAATAGAAGAACTTAATATATTCGTATACTCCTAAACGATATCAAATAAAAAAAAAGTCAACTACAAAATTTCTTCCCTATAGTGCCCTTTCCATTAGCTAGATGTCAGCTTTCTTATTAGAACCGTTAAGTATTGAGGAGCACGGGGATTGTCTAAAAATAACCAATGACACGTGGACAAATCTTATAGAGACATTTTCAAAAAAGAAATTAATGAATTTAGTAGAAAAGTACTTTATCGGATTCGAACCGATGACTTTTGTCTTACCAAGGCAATAGATATTTTAGCTTGGAGATAACAAAACATGGAAAATTCGTGAACTACAATTTAGATCTCTTCGAGCAATATAACTTTTATCTAAGATGTATCTTCATGCAGGATCATGTGGGAAAAAAACAAAAATGAATTTTAAGATACGAGATCTCAAATAAAAAAAAATCACCAACTACATCTCTTCGAGTACTACGACTTTGATATAGAGTCTGTCTTCATCAGAGATCATTTAAAACATTAAAAAGTTAAATTTCAAAATAGAAGAACTTAATATATTCATATACTCCTAAATGATATCAAATAAAACAAGTCAACTACAAAATTTTAGATCTCGTCGATCTTTACAGGTTTTATATAAATTTTATCTTTATCTTACTACATTTAAAAACATTATAAATGTATTTATTACGCAACTATTTTACCAATATTGCTAATACCTTCTATACCCCCGCTTTAAATTTTTTTCTTCCCTCTGGTGCCCCTTTTTCCATTAGGAAGTTAATTATCTGATGACCGAAGTTCAAAGGAGTGGACACATGGCAAAGCGTCCGGTGCTTGCGCTCGGTGCCCCCGTTTTCAGAACAACGGCTCTATTTCTTGGAGGGGCTTATAAATAGTGGTTGGACTGGCTTGGGTTGGTTCTCTTGGCCATTTTCATTGACATAGCAACCTTGTGAGCCTAACCACTCCTCTCTCACTCATCCTACTTGATTGTTTCAACATTTGCTGAGATTGGAGAGCATCCAAGTGCATTGCTTTGAGTGATTGCATCTAGAAGCACCTGGTGATTGTGTTTCGTTGTGCTTTCTCTTGTTACTCTTTGAGTTTGCTGACTCCTAGAAGGCTTGGAGCAGTGAGGTTCATTGAGCGGAGGGTGGTGTTTTTCTCCGGCTCCGATCGGTGGATTGTGAGGGGTTCTTGAGTCTTCCCCGCGGGAGATCACGAATTGGCTTTTACCGAGGTTCACTTGCTTGCCGTCAAGCTACGTCCTCGTTGTAGCGATACACCCATTTGGAGGTTCACGCGCTAATTGGCATCACACGATAAACCCTTCTCAAGGGTGCCGCACAACCAACACAAGATGGGGATCCACCAAGCTACGAGCAATCCACTAGAGTAGCCTTTTGTGATCTCCCACGGGGAAGGCTCAAGAACCCCTTACACTTCACCGATCGGAGGCGGAGACAATCACCAACTCCCCTCAACGATCCTCGCAGCTGTAATACCCCGGGTATTACGGCTAATTAAATATGCCATGTCATCATGTTTAATTTAAGTACCTGCATGTGATTGTGCTTAGGGACTTTAGAGTGACTTATTGATGAATGAGGTTGATGTTGCAATTGAATCCCTAATTGGTGATTAAAAAGAAAATCAAAAGGAAAAATCTAAATTAAGTCCTAATCGGACCATAAAACCCTAAATCAAAAACTACTTAGAATCTAGTGATGGTGTCTTAATAAAAGTTGTAGATATTTTTAAATGGAACAACATTTATTTTGGGTGTTTTTGAAGTTCTTTAATAGAAATTTAAATTAAACCCTAATTACTACTTTGAAATTCAAATTTGAAATACTAATTTCAAAACTATTGAGAAGTTGACTAAACTTGCTTAATGAAAGTTGTCAAGCTCAGCAAAGAGGACAACTTTTATTTTTGAATATTTTCATGTTGTTGAGAATAAATTAGAGAATTTAATTGGATTAGAAATAGAATTCAAATAGTAGTTTTACCCCCTTTCAAATATCTTAAAAATTATTCAAAATTTGGATTTGGTCCCAAAGCCAATGTTGTTCATAATTTGTAATCCTACAACTTTGGTATTTACACTTTTTTGAGTTGATGCACATAAATTGGGTGAATTGATCAAAAACCGATTTGAGGGCATTCAAGTGGCTATAGTAACTTGCCCCCTCCCCTGTTCGGCCACAGCGCCGGCAGCCACCCGCGCCGAGCGCGCGCGGCGCCTCCCGTGCCGGCCGCCCGTGTGCCTCCGTCGTAGCCGTGCTTGTAGGGGACCCCGCGCTGCCCCGAATCGCTACTGCCCTCCCCCCGAACCCACCTTATATACCTCTGGTCGCCTCCCTGCCTCCCCTTGTTCCTGCGGCATGCCGACGACCACCTCCACTGTGACAGAACTGACTAATTTATAAGAGCACAAGCACGGCGATAGCCGTCGAAACAGCTAAATAACCACACTTGAGCCCATACAAACTCGGTAGTCCGTGAAATCTCGAAGGATTTCAAACCAAACGGTAACACAACCAAGATCGTACAGAGTTCAACAACATACATTAATATTACATAGCTTAAGGTACGGAGTACGCAGAGAAGTATTACAACATAGTTTTCAAACCTTAGCGGAAGCAAAGTAGTTTTACAAACCTAGTCTTACACAACCATACTTAATTAAAATATAGTGCCAAGTTTAGGATCAAACTGCTATATAAGATACTATTACACACGAAGACAAAGTTGCCCACACTTCAATCCTCATTCACGGCCGGGGTGAAGCAATTATTGCAGTAACCATAAAAGACCTGGCCATCTGCAATAATTTGGGATAAACCCTAAGTACACAATTGTACTCCGCAAGACTTACCCGTCTTACCAAATAAAAGACTCTCAAGGAATATGCAAAGCTGTTTAGTGGAGTTGGCTGACTCATTTGCGTAAAAGCTATTTTAGTGTAATATGTCATTTGTCATTACTAGCAAGCTTTTAGTAGTCATGAAACCTTGCTTTTAACTTAAAACCTGATCTAATTCAAGCGCTTGATTTAATTCTAAGCAATCAATATAATAGAACCATAGCAATTTGGCATTTACTTTGATAACCATGTTTATGTTCAGACTTATCCATTTCTACCATGAGGGAAGATCAGTCAAGTTTCTCACTATCTAGGAGAGATGGTGATTCGAATCGATTGCAAACCAGCTGGCGACAAATGCCAATCACAAACCCAGACAGACCTGATCAGGGTCCCTTAGGTCACCTTTGGTACTATTTGGGTTCCTCCGCGGGTCTGGGGGAGCGATATGCTGGGGGACTGACTAGTGGCCAGGAAGCTCAGGAATCCACCTGTCCATGGTCCGATCTAGCTCCCAAAACCCTACGCGGTCCAGCATATACACTGAGCTAACCAGTTCCCGACCCAAATAGAGCTACTCGGTTTCGCGGTCGGAACGACTTATCCGGCCAGCTAAGTGATGGCGTCTTTCAATCTCGACTGAACTCCAACAGGGTTACATCCCTAATTCACGTGGCGGTTATTGGCACACAACCAAGACCTCCAGGTCTTGTTGTGTCCAAACCATCATCCCGTCCAAACTCTTTTTCTCTCTCAGCTCACATGGTTATATCACGATAGCAAATATAGCCAACCGTGCTTCTCACTTCCTTATTTTGGTGACCGGGATCACCATATCTACCGGCTCTAAGACAGGCTAAGCAGAAGATTGTTGGCGGTCCTTAGCAACTAAAATACAACATCATTTTAATACTAAAACAAATAGAAGGTAGGGCTTTTATCTAATCTTTCCATGAGTTTTGTTGTGTATCTGACATGCAGGTCTGACACGTGGAAATGCATAAAATTTACAAGAAAGCGCACTTCCAAAAAGCGTATTCAGAAAAGGCGCAAACCAAGGAAAACAAGAAAGCCCACCTCAACACTGAACTGGATCCATCCGTAACCACGGGGGAGGTCCAGGCCCAGGGAGAAACCGACCACCCGAAGGCGGTGGCCCGCGGGCCCAGCCAGGGGACCGGCCGCCCCCCTGGTGGGGCCTCTCAGGCCCAGCTTTCTTCTGGCGGTTGTAGGGCGGTTCCCCAAGGACGGTCCCACCTACGATCAACACAGATGGAAAGTGGAAACCGCCCTTTGGAGGTCGGTTTGGGTCCATCCACGTGGGGATGATCCTTTTGCATAGAACCCCCTCCTCTCAAGCTATAAAAGGAGGCCTCCTCTCTACACCTATGGATACATCCACCAACACAAAAGGTCACAATGTAGAGAGGAAGAGCAAGCTCCATTCCATTAGCTTCTAGCTAATTTAGTATAGGGAGTGAGAGAGGGCAAGAGCTGGAGAAAGAGCGGAGTTGAAGCAGTTCTGCCTCCGGGTGGACGAAGTGCCGGGCTTGTCGGCTCTCGATCCAACTTGTACCTCTACGATCGTCTTGCTACTTGAAGTAAGAAGTTCGTGTTCAACTTTGGTTTGATTCATTAAGCATGTTACTTCTATAAAGCTACTTGTTTGTGGGATCTTCGTTCGTCCTTTGGACGGATGCTCTAGTAAGAGGACTCCTGATAGAGACGGATGTTCTTGTATGCCGCTAGAGTAGTAGTCGACTTCGTAGACGTGGTGTCTAGGTCGGAGTCTACCTTCGTATGTTGCGCGCACCCACGGGCAGAGGGGTAGGTGGCAGGTGGTGACAGCCCTATCCACTCGTACCAGCATCCTCCCACGTTCGGACGCGGAACAGCGCTGATACTGGCATCGCCTGGCAGACCAGGTGCGTCAGTGGGCCTGAAGCAAGCAAGTAGTGGGGAAGTTACCATCGCTTATATGCGTTTGACCTTAGAAGAACCTCTCTATCCAAGCTATCCCTTCCGTCTCTTCTGAGTAAACTAGTTTGAGAGACTAAGTACAAAGACCGTTCCTCTGGGAAATTACGATACCCTGGATACTTCCGGGTGAAGGCTACAACGGTACTTCCGTGCGCTTGCGGACTTTTCTGCTGACGCTAAGAAGCGCCAACAAGCTTTCTGGCGCCGTTGCCAGGGAACGGTTGTCGTATTTATCTCCAAACCTAGGTCACCCGTGTATCCTTGTGTTTTATCAAAAAAAATGTTTTATCTTTTCTTTTTATAAAAACAAAATATTCCTTTTTATCCGATCCTTTCACCATGAAGCCAGCTCCAAATTCAAAATTCTTCTGCTTCAAAGGGGGAGTTCTTTTAACCACATTCTTTTTCAAAACCAAAATTTCCATCCAGTTATGAACTCCACCCAAGATTCAAAGCTATTGTTCGGACAAAACCCTTCTTTAGTCATGACAATGAAAATTCTTTTGACCACTTGCAAAAATTCGAGGAATTGTGTTCATGCCTACGCATTTCTGGCATGACATAAGAAATTCTTAAGTGGAAGTTGTCTCTGTTCTCCCTCAAGGGGAGGCAAAACAATGGTACACTGATGCCGTAGAAAGTGCGAATGGAGAATGGGATGAACTTAAGATCAAGTTTTATCTTGCATTCTTACCCATGTCTCGTATCACCACTCTACCAAGGGCAAACCTCGACTTTGAGTAAAACGAGAAGGAGTCCATAGGTACAGCCTAGGCCAGGTTTACAATGTGTATACATGCTGACCTAGACTTGTCTTTATCCGATAATGTGCTTTTGCATATTCTTTGTTCGGATCTAGACATAGATGCTGCCCTATGCTTTGACATAACCGTTGGAGGGCCGTTTTCATAAAAACCATGATGGAATAGAGGAAAATCCTTGTTTACATCCTAGAGAAGCACGCTTCTCCCGTCATCGTACCCAAACCCCTCCATACAAGGGCATGTCAAGTTCTGAAGAGCCCTCAGCAGCCGAATCCTTTCCCTTGCCACCCTTCGATTCGTCTGTTGAACCCTCACCCGAACCACGAACATCGAAGGAAGGAATGTTTTATCCTTCGGAGTTCGCTATCAAAATTCGAGGATTATGGCAGAACTTCAAAACATTTCTTGGCACAAAATTCTGACATTTCTTAGGAAGTCTCCCCTAATGCGGAGTCATCGAAAGTACGATTGTTGCTTGTTGGAAGTGAAACGTTCTTCTGAAGAAATTCAGATTCTTTCACCTCCCACAACCATGTCTTGCTCATTAATGGGGACTTCCATGAAAGCCCTACACAACCTCACAGTTGGGACTACTTTCATTCCAGTGGAAACCCTTTTAGGGCGATATGTCGCTAGTCCCGACCGACAAACTTTTCAGAAGTCCATCCGGACTCATCTTTGAGTTTTGTGGGATTGTTAGGGTTGTGCCATTGGAAATTAACGAAACCGAAGTTTCTTATACTTCCTCATCTATGCCATTCTTGATTTTGATCTTCTCATAGGGCACCCTCTTGAAAATCTCATTTATATATATATATAAAGAAGGGAGCCCCGATGAGAAGTTTGAAAGTTTTGCTTCTGTCAGCCATAGCACTTGCTCGAAAACCTAAAGGCGAAGCAAAGCTACTTGTTCGAGCATGCGAATCCTTCTCCTGTGCCCTTGCTCGAACAAGATGCATGTCCCTCTGGCCATCAAGAACATTGTTCTCGATAATGGTCAAGGTTAAGTGATCATCCTCCATGATATATCTTTTGAGAATGAAAACTTCCGTGCCACGGACATGCCCGAAGCAACAACTCTAGAGCCAAGAAGGGGCCCGCTAACAAGCATGGTTTTGAGGTCCCCACGTTTCATGCTCAAGGTCTCCAGAGTTTGTTTCGCTTCGGATCACCTGCTTCTACGAGGATCTCGCAACCATCTTTTGATTCTAGTTGTTCAACTTTTTGAGAGAATGGTTGTGAATGCTTATGTTTGTCATGAACATTGCAAATCCCGTAGTAGTACGATGGTGCGTACCTTGCAGCTTGAATATTAATGCCTATGATTGGTGGTAAAGCTGGGAACTACACCACCATTGATTGCTGCAAGAAGAAGTTCCCACGGTCAAGTTTAAGACCATAACTTAAGCACTGCCGGGAGATACCCCGGATTATCCTTTAATATATATATATATATATTAGTATTATTATTGCTATTGTTATTTTTATTTTCAAAAAATATATATATCTTCTTTAAATGGTGAGGGCATGTTGTCAAGTTAGTATGCACCTTCGGGTATGTCGCTAACCATTTCAGGAAAGATTAAGAACAACTCGGGTCATATGATGCTTGACGACATGGAACGACATCAACTACAAAAGCTTGATGCACTCCTAGGTAATGGAACACACTCGTAAGAAGGCCCTAACTCTGCACTTGACTTTTATGCAAAAGTCAAAGTGTGGGAAAGGACGGTGAGAAACCCAAGTTCCATGCACACCAAAGGGTCATAAAAAAATGATGATGAAGATGTCAGCCTCGCCTTGAAAAAAAAGGAGAGAGAGTTAAATATATATATATATATATATATATATATATATATTGAAAAAGAGGGAGAGATGATAAAAAAAAGAGAAGAAAAAATGAATGAACGAAAAAAAAGAGAAGAGAGATGAGGGAGACTAAAAAAAGAGATTGGGATTCTCCATCTTCTGAACCTTTGCTAGTATCATCAAGGCCCATGGCCCATGCGCATTGATGTGTGTGTGGCTTGTCTTCGGTGATCACCTGAGCAGAACCGTCATGCTAGCCGCAACAACAACTTCAACACCTCATACATATATGTTGCCGGTACATGTACTCAGGTATGCGAAGGTAAATAAATGTTCACCAGCTTCTTATAATTGTCTTCATTTGATCATACAAATTCCTGCTTCCTTTGCTTATGTTATAAACTCTGGTTTGGGTGTAGTCTTATAAGGTACATCCATAGGTCTTTTTTAAATTAAGCATGGTGCTTAGGTTAAAATGGCCTTCTTTGATCAAAATTCGACATGGTGTTGAAATTTGATCAATGAACTTTGAGTTGTTGACATAATCAATGAAAGTAATCTGATATGGAGATAGACCAAGGCATATCTTTCTCTGCCTCTTTATCTTGGCTTTGTTTATAAAAAGTTGAGTGAACAAGTTTTCAATAAAACTAATAAAGAAATAATAATAATAATAATAATAATAATAATAATAATAATAATAATAATAATAATAATAATAATAATAATAATAATAATAATATCTTTCTTGCTCTCTGGTCTTATAGCCAATAGAGTCCTTACTTGTTGTTGTTGCTCTTGTTTTGTTTTGTTTTTATCAAAATAAAGCAGGTACAAGAATAAGTGTGGGGCAGATCTCTCAAGCATACCTAACACACCTTCAAGATCTCCCCTACACGTTGCACAACACCGAGTGACTCATCACGCAACAAGGATAGGACACATGACTTCCATAAACCTCCTTCAATCTTCAGCGGTGGTTTGTGCACCTCTACCCTCACATCTCCCTAAGTTCTGAAGTTTTAAATCTGATAATCTAAAAATGCAAAACTTCTGACACGCCATCTCCATGCTATCCTTTGATAAAATTTGCATACTTCTTATTCCTCGCCAACATTCCTATAACTTGTGAACAACTATCATAGGGACCCCATGTTGTCTAAGTAATTGGAGTATGTGATATAGCTGGATGATTTGAACCTTGCTCTTTTTATGATGGACTTGAGATTTATTTTACAAAATCAAAATGAGATGGCATGCTCCTCAATGATAATGAATTTCCCACCAAGGCCATATGACATGTTTAACTTCTCCAAACCTTTAGTCATATGCTGCTTGTCGGATCATTGAGTTTGGTCAAATTGTTGTGACCTATGTGAGATTATGGTCATGCACCCATGATTGAGATTCACACACACCCACCAATAAAATGCGGACTCTTACACTAAGAGTTGCGCACAACATGCACCCTGTCATCCACTAAAAACGCCAACTCTTACCCTAAGAGTTGTACACTCATCCACCAAATAAAAATGCCGACTCTTACCCTAAGAGTCACGCATTCATCCTCCACCATATAATTACTCCTTGCATTCCATCATGACATCTCTCCATTCAAAGTTTGCATTAAGAAGAGATATGGGATATGTTAAAAAACAAAAGTATGCCAAGGGGCACAAAAAAAGAGAAAAAAAGAAAGATATATATACATGCTAAGGGGCATGAGAAAAAAAATTTAGCAATAAACAAACGGGAAAGTCCAAAGCCCCGTTCAAGAAAATATATATATATATATATATATATATATATATATGAATATTTCCTTTTATAGCCCATACTTTTCAAAGAATCATCCATCTATCCAATAAAGAGAGTCATGATGCATGGAGTACCAAAAATAGTTAGAATTAGGAATCATCTTCCATGCCACACACTTGCACATCTCAATCTAGTGTATGACTTGTATCTCCGTGTGGTTCGGTTTTTGACTTGATAATATATGTGATGCAAGTATGCCCACTTTCATACTTACCCAAAACTTCACTCAAAAGCATTAGAGATGGGTTATGAAAGAAGGCAATTCCAAAATGCCTTGGTAAGGAATCAGACACATATATGAGCAATTTGAGAGTATCATTTGAGGAGAAAGGCTATCTTTTCCTTTTCAAAAATCTTATAAAAACCCAAGTTTCTGAGCTAACTAATGCATGGGGATTTGAATCCATGTTGTTCCATTATTCAATTACCCAAGAAAATGTGGTAGACAATTTGAAGTTCACAAGTCCAGGTGAAGCATGGAATAATCTGTATGCAGATTTTTTTAAGGAAGATGAACCCATTTGATCCTTAGGCACTTTACTCGAGGACGAGCAAAGGACCAAGTGTGGGGGAGTTGTTGGCGGTCCTTAGCAACTAAAATACAACATCATTTGAATACTAAAACAAATAGAAGGTAGGGCTTTTATCTAATCTTTCCACGAGTTTTGTTGTGTATCTGACATGCAGGTCTGACACATGAAAATGCATAAAATTCACAAGAAAGCGCACTTCCAGGAAGCGTATTCAGAAAAGGCGCAAACCAAGGAAAACAAGAAAGCCCACCTCAACACTGAACTGGATCCATCCGTAACCACGGGGGAGGTCCAGGCCTAGGGAGAAACCGACCACCCGAAGGCGGTGGCCCGCGGGCCCAGCCAGGGGACCAGCCGCCCCCCTAGTGGGGCCTCTCAGGCCCAACTTTCTTCTGGCGGTTGTAGGGCAGTTCCCCAAGGATGGTCCCACCTACGATCAACACAGATGGAAAGTGGAAACCGCCTTTTGAAGGTCGGTTTGGGTCCTTCCATGTGGGAATGATCCTTTTGCATAGACCCCCTCCTCTCAAGCTATAAAAGGAGGCCTCCTCTCTACACCTATGGATACATCCACCAACACAAGAGGTCACAATGTAGAGAGGAAGAGCAAGCTCCATTCTATTAGCTTCTAGCTAATTTAGTAAAGGGAGTGAGAGAGGGCAAGAGCTGGAGAAAGAGCGGAGTCGAAGCAGTTCTGCCTCTGGGTGGACGAAGTGTCTGGCTTGTCGGCTTTCGATCCAACTTGTACCTCTACGATCGTCTTGCTACTTGAAGTAAGAAGTTCGTGTTCAACTTTGGTTTGATTCATTAAGCATGTTACTTCTATAAAGCTACTTGTTTGTGGGATCGTAATTCGTCTTTTGGACGGATGCTCTAGTAAGAGGACTCCTGATAGAGACGGATGTTCCTGTACGCAGCTAGAGTAGTAGTTGCCTTCGTAGACGTGGTGTCTAGGTTGGAGTCTACCTTCGTATGTTGCGCGCGCCCACGGGCAGAGGGGTAGGTGGCAGGTGGTGACAGCCCTGTCCACTCGTACCTGCATCCCCCCACGTTTGGACGCGGAATAGCGCTGATACTGGTATCGCTTGGCAGACCAAGTGTGTCAGTGGGCCTGAAGCAAGCAAGTAGTGGGGAAGTTACCATCGCTTATATGCGTTTGACCTTAGAAGAACCTCTCTACCCAAGCTTAGTGCACAAACCACCGTTGAGGATGAAGGAGGTTTATAGAAGTCATGTGTCCTGTCCTTGTTGCGTGATGAGTCACTCGGTGTTGTGCAACGTGCAGGGGAGATCTTGAAGGTGTGTTAGGTATGCTTGAGAGATCTCCCCCACACTTATTCTTGTACCTGCTTTATTTTGATAAAAAGAAAACAAAACAAGAGCAACAACAACAAGCAAGGACTGTATTGGCTATAAGACCAGAGAGCAAGAAAGATATTATTATTATTTCTTTTTTATTGAAAACTTGTTCACTCAACTTTTTATAAACAAGGCCAAGATAAAGATGCAGAGAAAGATATGCCTTGGTTTATCTCCACATCAGATTACTTTCATTGATTATGTCAACAACTCAAAGTTCATTGATCAAATTTCAACACCATGTCAAACTTTGATCAAAGAAGGCCATTTTAACCTAAGCACCATGCTTAATTTTAAAAAAAACCTATGGATGTACCTTATAAGACTACACCCAAACCAAAGTTTTTAATATAAGCAAAGGAAGCATGAATTTGTATGATCAAATGAAGACAATTATAAAAAGTTGGTGAACATTTATTTACCTTCGCATACCTGAGTATATGTACCAGCAACATATTTGTATGAGGCGTTGAAGTTGTTGTTGCGGCTAGCATGATGGTTCTGCTCAGGTGATCTCCGAAGCCAGGCCACACACACATCAATGCGCATGGGCCATGGGCCTTGATGATACTAGCAAAGGTCCAGAAGAGGGTGACTCCCGATCTTTTTTTTTCTAGTTCTCTTTCTTTATTTTCTTTTTTTAGTCTCCCTCATCTCTCTTATTTTTTTCTTCTCTTTTTTTATATCATCTCTCTCTTTTTTTTCAATATATATATATATATTTTAACTCTCTCTTCTTTTTTTTGCAAGGCGAGGCTGACATCTTCATCATCATTTTTTTGAATGACCCTTTGGTGTGCATGGAACTTGGGTTTCTCAACGTCCTCCCCCACACTAGGACTTTTGCATAAAAGTCAAGTGCAGAGTTAGGGCCTTCTTACGAGTGTGTTCCATTACCTAGGAGTGCATCAAGCTTTTGTAGTTGATGTCGTTCCATGTCGTCAAGCATCATATGACTCGAGTTCTTCTTAATCTTTCCTGAAATGGTTAGCGACATACCCGAAGGTGCATACTAACTTGACAACATGCCCTCACCATTTAAAGAAGATATATATATATTTTTGAAAATAACAATAGTAATAATAATAATAAAATATATATATTTTTAAGGATAATCCAGGGTATCTCCCGGCAGTGCTTAAGTTATGGTCGTAAGCTTGACCGTGGGAACTTCTTCTTGCAGCAATCAATGGTGGTGTAGTTCCCAGCTTTACCACCAATCATAAGCGTTAATATTCAAGCTGTAAGGTATGCACCATCGTACTACTACGGGATTTACAATGTTCATGAAAAACATAAGCATTCACAACCATTCTCTCAAAAAATTGAACAACTAGAATCAAAAGATGGTTGCGAGATACTCGTAGAAGCAGGTGGTCTGAAGCGAAACAAACTCTGGAGACAAGAGCATGAAACATGAGGGACCTCAAAGCCTTGCTTGTTAGCGGGCCCCTTCTTGGCTCCAGAGTTGTTGCTTCGGGCATGTCCGTGGCACGGAAGTTTTCATTCTCAAAAGATATATCATGGAGGATGATCACTTAACCTTGACCATTATCGAGAACAATGTTATTGATGGCCAGAGGGACATGCATCTTGTTTGAGCAAGGGCGCAGGAGAAGGATTCGCATGCTCGAACAAGTAGCTTTGCTCCGCCTTTAGGTTTTCGAGCAAGTGCTAGAAGCAAAACTTTCAAACTTCTCATCGGGGCTCCCTTCTTTTATATATATATATAAATGAGATTTTCAAGAGGGTGCCCTATGAGAAGATCAAAATCGAGGATGGCATAGGTGAGGAAGTATAAGATACTTCAATTTCGTTAATTTCCAATGGCACAACCCTAACAATCTCACAAAACTCAAAAATGAGTCTGAATGGACTTCTGAAAAGTTTGTCGGTCGGGACTAGCGGCATATCGCCCTAAAAGGGTTTCCACTGGAATGAAAGTAGTCCCAACTGTGAGGTTGTGTAGGGCTTTCACAGAAGTCCCCCTTAATGAGCAAGACATGGTTGTGGGAGGTTAAAGAATATGAATTTCTTCGAACAAGCAACAACCGTACTTTCGATGACTCAGCATTAGGGGAGACTTCCTAAGAAATGTCAGAATTTTGTGCCAAGAAATGTTTCGAAGTTTTGCCATAATCCTCGAATTTTGATAGTGAACTCCGAAGGATAAAACATTCATTCCTTCGGTGTTCATGGTTCGGGTGAGGGCTCAACAGACGAATCGAAGGGTGGCAAGGGAAAGGATTCGGCTGCTGAGGGCTCTTCAGAACTTGACATGCCCTTGTATGGAGGGGTTTGGGTACGATGACGGGAGAAGCGTGCTTCTCTAGGATGCAAATAAGGATTTTCCTCTATTCCGTCATGGTTTTTATGAAATCGGCCCTCCAACGGTTATGTCAAAGCATAGGGCAGCATCTATGTCTAGATCCGAACAAAGGATATGCAAAAACACATTATCAGATAAAGACAAATCTAGGTCAGCATGTATAAACATTGTAAACCTGGCCTAGGCTGCACCTATGGACTTCTTCTCTTTTTGCTCAAAGTCGAGGTTTGCCCTTGGTAGAGCGGCGATACGAGACATGGGTTTAATGCAAGATAAAACTTTGATCTTAAGTTCATCCCATTCTCTATTCGCACTTTCTACGGCATCAGTGTACCATTGTTTTGCCTCCCCTTGAGGGAGAACAGAAACAACTTCCACTTAAGAATTTCTTGTGTCATGCCAGGAATGCTTAGGCATGAACACAATTCCTCGAATTTTTGCAAATGGTCAAAAGAATTTTCATTGTCATGACCAAAGAAGGGTTTTGTCCGAACCATAGCTTTGAATCTCCGGTGGAGTTCACAACTGGATGGAAATTTTGATTTTGAAAAAGAATGTGGTTCAAAGAACTCCCCCTTTGAAGCAGAAGAATTTTGAATTTGGAGCTGGCTTCATGGCGAAGGGATCAGATAAAAAGGAATATTTTATTTTTATAAAAAGAAAAGATAAAAGATTTTTTTGATAAAACACAAGAATACACAGGTGAACTAGGTTCGGAGATAAATACGACAACCGTTCCCCAGCAACGGCGCCAGAAAGCTTGTTGGCGCTTCTTAGCGTCAGCAGAAAAGTCCGCAAGCGCACGGAAGTACCGTTGTAGCCTTCACCCGGAAGTATTCAGGGTATCGTAATTTTCCAGAGGAATGGTCTTTGTACCTAGTCTCTTAAACTAGTTTACTCAGAAGAGACGGAAGGGATAGCTTGGGTAGAGAGGTTTTTCTAAGGTCAAACGCATATAAGCGATGGAAACTTCCCCACTACTTGCATGCTTCAGGCCCACTGACGCACCTGGTCTGCCAAGCGATACCAGTATCAGCACTATTCCGCGGCCGAACGTGAGGGGATGCTGGTATGAGTGGACAGGGCTGTCACCACCTGCCACCTACCCCTCTGCCCGTGGGCGCGCGTAACATACGAAGGTAGACTCTGACCTAGACACCACGTCTACGAAGGCGACTACTACTCTAGCGGCGTACAGGAACATCCGTCTCTATCAGGATTCCTCTTACTAGAGCATTCGTCCAAAGGACGAACGACGATCCCACAAACAACTAGCTTTATGAAACTAACATGCTTAATGAATCAAACCAAAGTTGAACACGAACTTCTTACTTCAAGTAGCAAGACGATCGTAGAGGTACAAGTTGGATCGAGAGCCGACAAGCCCGGCACTTCGTCCACCCAGAGGCAAAACTGCTTTGACTCCGCTCTTTCTCCAGCTCTTGTCCCTTTCTCACTCCCTATACTAAATTAGCTATAAGCTAATGGAATGGAGCTTGCTCTTCCTCTCTACATTGTGACCTCTTGTGTTGGTGAATCAATTCCTAGGTGTAGAGAGGAGGCCTCCTTTTATAGCTTGAGAGGAGGGGGTTCTATACAAAAGCATCATCCCCACATGGAAGGACCCAAACTTACCTCCAAAGGGCGGTTTCCACTTTCCATCTGTGTTGATCGTAGGTGGGACCGTCCTTGGGGAACCGCCCTACAACGGCCAGAAGAAAACTGGGCCCGAGAGGCCCCATCATTGGTGCGGCCGGTCCCGGGGGCGGCTGGTCCCCTGGTGGGCCTATTTGGCCACCGCCTTTTGGGAGCACCTGGGCCTCGTCGATAGCTTCGTTTTGACTAGTGATTCAACCCAATCGGAGTTCGGATGAGTGAGTTGTGGCCAAAATACTCAACCCTGCTCGTGGAGTCCTAAATTGGATTCGAACTTATATATCTTTTTATTGGGAACTCCAAATAATGCAAATAATATATGCATTTTGATCAGCGCGACGAGCTCTCCGCAATGGTGTAGTCCATTTTATTATTTGAGATACTTTTATATTGTGAAAACTCGGATATTCCTGCAACATAGTGAAAAACACCAAAATTCGTGGAACTTGTTAATTAAAGAATATTTTTCTATGATGTTCCATAGATTTATATTATTATTGGTGGTATAAAATGTGACTTAAGGACCGCCAACAGTTACATAGTACGTAGATTATAAACCGGTTGTCCAAATAGAATTTAAGTATAGTTATTACAAATCATAATTGAAAGATAGTGGCAGTGGAACAACGATACAACATACTTAGATAAAAGGTAACAGGAACCTTGCTCACGGGTCCAACTTCACTCTTCCTCACTTCTTTCCTGGACAATGGTCACGTAGTAGGAAGCCAGACAAACCTCCTGCTGCTGATTTCCTGCAACAGGGGTTAACAAACCCTGAGTACTGTGGTACTCCGCAAGACTTACCTGACTAAAGAAAAAGATGAGACTCAGGAATGCAGGCTGAGGGGAGTCAAGGTAAGGCTTTAGCAAGAGTCAAAGATTTTGCAGAAAAGCAATGCTAATCTTTAATTCTACTTTCAATATTTTAACTCAATATTATTTTACTCATTAATCATATATCACAGTTCTTCCACATGTATTCTTCATTTCCAATTTCTTATTCATTCTCAAAAACATCCTAGTTCCGAACCTCTTTTCTGGGTACGGCAGTGGATCAAATCTCCATAATCGAGTAGCAACGATGATTCGAATCGATTAGTACCCAGTTGGGGATCCATATCCACACTGCATATGTAGCACTTAAGCTTGCATATGCCAACCCCGTCTACCATGGCTTTTCCATCCCTGAATCGCTCCTGCGCCACCCGAGGGTACAGTACACCTCCAATCCAGGACTCTAACCCAAGAGGGTACTCCATCTGTCCCAAATTTCTGGTCATTTTAGCAATCCGTCCAGATGTCTTCATTCGTTGGATGTTCCATGAATCAAGACACAACCATCGTCTACATCCAGGGAATCTTCACTGCACCTGGGAGGCAGCTACGACGACAAGAAAAGTGGGATAGAGGGAGTACATGCTACTCTCGCCATCTCTCCACTCCCAGTGTGTGGTCGTCGGTTCAAACAATGAAACTACCGGAGATAGGGCTTTCCGGAGTATGTGGCTAGTTGCAAAGTCTCGATCCAGCAAGCCTACAACGAACGGTCCCTAATTCTTTCCCGTCGGTTACCATGCATTGGGACTCTAACCCAAGTACACAGTTACCCAATCGGTTTCCAAACCCCTGCCCGTCGGCGATAAGACATGGGGGCGCCGCCCCACGTGCACATCAACCGAACGGACACATTTCTTTTCCATTTCTCATAATTCATCAAAAGCTCAGAAAATAGCATTTTATGCAAATCTAAAATTAATTAAGCAGGGCTACGCACTTTTCAACATTTTATTTTAAATCAGGCTTCACGGATAATATATCAAGGTAGGTAATGCAGCAATTTAGGTGACAATCAACTCCTATCAACCTAATGCAGTAATTTAACTCAAGTGATAAATTTTATAAAACCAAGGAGGGGCTAATACACCGGAGCTTGCCTTGGATTAGAGTGTCGGATCGGGGTCAGTGCCACAGATGTCAAAGCCCTAAACCACCTCGGGAATCACCTCCTCAGTAGCAGCCTCAACTTTAACTTCTTCATTCACGGGCACTACACGTATGCAATGATGTACGCTTAATATGATGCAACCATGAAATGACGTGCAACATTCAATAATAATAAAACCTACTTGAGCACAACTCTACTTCATGAGCTAGCCATGATAACTCTAATTCAAGATGCCCTAGGTCATAAGGGTGATTGACCTAGAATCACAATCAATCTCAAAATTACACAATGCCTAAATGATTATTGTTTTATATTTATCAAATAATACAACATTACATGATTAGTAACCTTAACTACTTCTAATTGAGCCCAAACTCTACCAACAGATAGATCTTGACCTAGAACAGTACTAAATAAAATTTCATGATTTTTGGATCAACCCCTAATTTATTAAAAATCCCCAAATTTACATTTAACATTTAAACTACTGATTTTTAGTTATTATAGAAATTGATCAAAGTCATTATTTAGTATTTTTATTAAATACTACACACTACAGAGAATATCCACAATTATTTTTATAATTTTTGGCACAACAGATTAATTCATACAAAAAGAACAAACTACAACACTATTCACATTAATTCAAAATCAGTAAAGCTATTTAAATCCACCGAAAAAGGAAAAACATCATTCGGCCCGAAACGGCCCGCAACGGACCAGGCCTGCCGAACTCGGCCTGCCACGCACGCGCCCGGCCAGCTTGCACAAAACCCCCTGGGCGAAATAGAAATCAACCCGCAGCCCGAGCTATACTATTCATATGAGTCATGCACTTTACAAATACCCCCCTATATTTCCTTTTCTTCTAACCCGAGGTCCTTCCACTCTCCCAGGGGCGCTGACCGACAGTTGCCGGGGGTTGACCGGCGATAGCTCGCCGCCGGCGAGTCCCCGGACCAAACCGAGGGCACCTACGTGTCCTACATCACCTAGCGCACATATTGACCTAGATAAACAGGTGATTTGGAGACCAGTACGTGTACAACAGTGGTTAGGGCGGCTCGGTTCGCGCGGCGACCGGCAGTGAGCCGTGTTCCGGCGAGGCGAGCATGGTAGAGTCTAAATAAGGGGTACGGGGAGGATCAGGGGCTCACCACAGTCCTATACCGATAGCTGGTTGGGACGGAGGCGGTGCAGAGGAGTAAGCTTGACGACGAGCCGACCTGCGACGGCGTGCACCAGTGATGACCCTCCCGTTCCGGTGATCCTAGGGCACCAAACGAGAGAACATCGGGTGCATGAGCATCTAGACATCACATTTAAGCCGAAACACTCCAAGACAGAGCCAGAGCTCACCCGAGGAACCCGACTACGAAGATGAGGACCACGGCGGAGCTCCGACCGGCACCGAGAGAGACGACTACGACTCCCAGGCAACTCCGGCAGTACCAAACTGCCAAATCGGACCCAAACGGCGCGCAGGGGAGCTAGGAGGCTGGCTGCAAGTTGAATTGGACAGTGGTGGATCGGGGACGGCCAATTCGACCGTGGACAGAAGGGCACTTCGCCGGCGGCCGAGAAAGAGAGGAAAGAACAAAGAGGGGTGTCCGTCGCCTTTAAACTGCGGGCGAGGAGAGGATAAGGTCGAGACAGGTTCCGAGGCCCCCCAGCGCTCATGGCGCGACGGCGACAGGGCCTTGCCCGGCCGGACAACGCCGGCGCGCGCGTGCGCACGGCCGAGGTAGGGGCCAGGCACTGTAGCAGTGCAAAGGGGTCAAACCCTACATTGCCTAATTATGCCCTATTCTGTGCAGATTCAAGTGAAGCACCAGAAACGAAAGTTGTGCCAAATTTTATGTAGAACATTTTTTATTTTTGAATTATATTCAAATTCTGCCCGGTTTTGAAAATATTCAAAAGGGGGTAAAAGTCAAATTTGAATTCAATTTGCAATCCGATTAAATTCTCAAATTATTTCTCAATAACATGCAAATCTGTAAAAATAAAAGTTGTTCTAATTGTTGATATCTACAAATTTCATTAAGAAAGTTTGGTCAGATTCCTAGTAGTTTTTAAAATGATGTTTCAAATTTGAATTTCAAAATAGTAATTAGGGTTTAATTAAAATTTCTACATAAGAACTTCAAATTTTCCCAAAATAAAAGTTGTTCCATTTTAAAAGATCTACAAATTATATTAAGGTACAAACACCAAAATCCTTTTAGTTTTTGAATTATAGTTTTAGGGGTCCAGTTTAGGGTTTAAATCAATTTTTCTTTTTAATTTCTAATTAACTTTGAATGCACAATCAATCATACATTTACATACAAAATCACTCTAATGTCCTATGCACAATCATATGCAGGAAATTAAAATTATTTTAGTTGATGCACAGGGTTCGGGTGTTATGCAGGATGATTAGCTTCTTGGCGTCCGCTGCGCCAACGGCTTTCTGCTGCTCGCCACGTCAGAGACACCGGACGCTGGAACAGTGTTCCCAGCGCGTCCGGTGAAAACTTCACCGAACCAACCCGAGAGCACAGGGTTCACACCGGACGCGTCCGGTGCACACGTTTTTGCACCTTTTCAAAGAGTTAGCCATCGGAAGACTTCGGCAAGTTTCTGGTGCACTTTTCTATACTGAGATATCACCGAAAAAGCGCTGAATCCTGCCGAGCAAGCTCGACAGAAGGGAGAGAGGACCCAAACCCCTCTGTACTGCTCAAACATCACCCCGTTTCCAAAGGCGCTAACACTCCAAAGTGTACTCCAAAGTGTCTCTCACTTTAGTGCACGTGTGTTAGCATTTTCTAAAAAGTTTTCCACGGGTTTTGTTAGTGTCACTAGCATCTACATGCATATGCAATGAATATGAACACCTAGTGGCACTTTGATAACCGCATTTCACAAACGATTTCTCCCCTCTTGATAGTACGGCTATCTATCCTAAATGTGATCACCCTCTCTATAGAGTCTTGATCAGCAAAAGCAAAAGAGCTGCTATTGGTTATACCTTTGCTTTGACCTCCTAACTTTTCTCCATCTTTCTTCTCATCTCTTGATGAAGCTTGTGGACACCTTTTGATGATAGACTTATACCATTTGCATGGATGCCGCGATTAGGGCTTTCTCCTCTTGTTGATGGACTTACACCATTTGCATGGACGCCGTCATTGCCCTTCACTTGTTGCC
Source organism: Eremochloa ophiuroides (assembly GCA_038502445.1). Taxonomy (NCBI): domain Eukaryota; kingdom Viridiplantae; phylum Streptophyta; class Magnoliopsida; order Poales; family Poaceae; genus Eremochloa; species Eremochloa ophiuroides. Next base: position 45,521,561 of record JAHLJS010000007.1, read on the forward strand.
TCCACCGACCCGGTCCTTTGCTCCATCTTGTTGTTTGCTAATTAATCTCATGAAACACTTAAAGCAAACATTAGCAAATTAGGTTTCATCAATTACCCAAAACCAAACATGGGCTTTCACCTGGTGGGCCGACGGAGTCGCGGAGGGGCACGAGCAGGCAACTGGCGAGCGCGGGAGAGGAGGGGAGCGCCGGCCGTGCCCGTGCGAGAGAGAGAGGAGGAGGCGGGGAGCAGCCGAGCGGTGCGGCTGTGTCCGTGCGTTGCGGGACAGTGGGAGAGAGACGAGAGATCGAGAGACGACGGGAGGGGGAGCGGATGAGGCGTGTGGGTGCCATGCTGGAGAGGGTGCGGGTGCGGGTGCGGATAAAATGGGATTAGCAGGTCCCCGACGGGCACACGCGGAGGAGATCCCAAACCCGCCCCCGCCCCGACCCGATTTGGGGCCCCGAACCCGCAGACACGCGGGGCAAGATCTGGACCCGCCCCCGCCCCCGCCGGGTCTGAAACCGTGGGTTTCGCGTCCAAACCCGCCCCATTGCCATCCTTATATGGAAACGAGTAAACGACCTCGGATGCATCTCCCTAGTATTGGGTATTGGCTTACAACCTCCCGTAGTCTCCTGATAGCCTTCTCCATCCTCATAAAACTCTTATACTAAAGGAGTAGTGACTATTTACTTGCTCTAGCGGTGTTTACTTGCCCTAGCAATCTGTTAGCGCCCTTTTTCATAACCACTAAGGCTCCTTTGGATTACAAGAAAAATTCCTATTTCTTACGTTTTTCCAACTGATTTTTTTGAAATTCCTGCATTCCAAGGAGACTAAAAAACCATATCTCTTCTCAAATAAAGGGAGTTCGAACCTCATCGCCACCTCTGCTATCTTTCTTCACGTGTTGGTCTCTGGTCCACTGCCACCATTCGCCACCCATATATATGCGGCTCTATCCTTTGGCACACAACATAAGTAGTTGCCAGGTATAATGCTATATACGGTTAAAATAGGTCATGTTTGATTTTTAACATCTATTAGATTATAGTATATTTGAAGGCCTACGTACACTAACGACCCACAAAAACTTAGTTGGGTGTAATTCTTTATCCCGTTTGGTAGGGTCTGGCTTCTCCAGAAAAGGGCTTCGGCTATGGTTTCTTATGTAGAGTAGCTTCTTCGGTGGAGTTAGAACCGCTTTGAAAGACGTTTGGTAAACTTTTGCTTGAGCGATAATTTTGTTATAATTTGTATTAGGTTTATGAAGAGGTTTTTTGCCATGTAAATGCTCACACCTCTTATCTGAGCCGTCTGCACTATGCTTTGAGATACGTGCAATGTAAAACAGGAGTGAGAAACATTAGGAACATGCTGAGCATGTACATGCTACATTGCATTATTAGCTCCGGCTTCAGTTCTCTGTGGCCTTTTTAGATATTTGGCAAGACTAAGGAGCCGCAAGAAGCCATAGCCCTTCCAACAGGGTCTACTGCCGAACCAGTCGGCATAAAAGTATTTATTTACACACTTTTTGTTTAGATATTTATATCTTTGTGAACTAACAAATTTAGGAAATGTAGAAATAAAGAAATCAGACATGTCGGGCCTTCGTTAAACAAAATGAAAATACCTCTTCAAAAATGAAAATGTTAGCCATCGGATTGGTATGTAGGGCCTTGCCTAGATGGCAAGAGAAAGTCCTCCTAACCTCAACTATTGGGCAGTCCAATTTACCTATTTAACTATATATATAAATCAGATGTTTACGCTCCTAACTTTCACAATAGTTTAGGAAGGCTAAAAAACTGATTCACTTCTGAAGTTAGCGATGCCAAACGAGACCAAGAAATGATCACAGCCAGAACAGATGCTGGACAAGGAAATGCTAACTCTCCGATTACAGCTGAGGGACGAATACACAGCGGACCAAAGTTTTTATTTCGCCATTCCAACTTATTGTTACGTCACATCGTTTTGCCATGCTGCGGTGCTATACTGCTACTACTGCATCAACTTGTCCGCAGGCTAATACCAGGAAGCACTCGCGAATTACATATATCCAGATCACCATATTCCTCAGATCTCGCTGAATGATTTGACAGTGCGGAAACCATGATTGTCAGGAAGTGGAGCATTTCCCGGGCGAATGGAAATTATCACCTCAAAACCTGAAAGATATGGTTAAATAGACAATAATAATTCCAAATTTTCTAGCTAGAAAAATATGGGAACAAAAGAAAACACACAACCAAGGTAATAAGGCCATAAAACTATAATGATACCATAACAAGAACACATGGTTGTAATAATTTCAATTGCACAACTTTCGACTTAACACATTATGCAAGGAAAAGGAAATCTGGATGTTCCAAATTAGAGGGGAGTCAAGATTTGTCTACATAGGTACAGCTATTAAATGGAACTAGTCATTACCAGCATTTTTTGCAGCAATGGCTTCTTGGAAGACATCGGTGATGAATAAGATTTGAGATGGACTGTCCACCCCGAGTGATTGAGAGATCTCAAAATAACTCCTTGTTTCTCTTTTGTTTCTGTATATAGAAGATGGCAATCATGAATTATGTCAACTTTTAACAGATTGGCAGATGAATGGAACAAGAAATCTGTCACCAAATAAATCCTAATTTATCTTCAGTTTTTGTGTATTTGAGAGAAGAAGATTTTTTTTCTTGTGTTGAATCTTTTATAAAATTATAGGCTACTGCAACAAGAAATCCAGAGCTTACCCAGTTGTGGTATCAAAATACCCACACAGGAACTTTCGCAGGTCACCGTATGTTGTATTGCCAAATAGAAGCCTTTGTGCTTCTCTACTTCCACTTGAGTATATATAGACCTAATGACAAGTATTCATAATTTTGCATCATGAGAAAACACGATTGCACACTCTTTCCAAACTAAGTTGCGCTAACTTAACCAGAAATCTATAATTTACAACACTGAGATGAATGCAGTAGCTAAAAAACGAATCATTTTCCCAGTGTTCCCTTTCATGCTGCACTAAATTTTATAGGCATTGTGAGTTGTGAGTTTTGTACAACCTACTAACAGAAAAAATAAGTTCCATTTTACACTAAATCTTGAAGCAGCACTGAGCATTTTTAGCACAGATTTTCTACAAGTAAAATCTATGTTGTATTTTTCTAGAGCCTGGAAAATCAGCACTTCACAATTCACATGAACTAGAACAAAGAGGTACCTTTATGCCACTAGCATGCCAGTTCTCTAGCGCCACAGGAACATCCTCAAAGACAACTCCCTGTAGCTCTTTCTTTTCAAATCCAGTCCTCCAAATATGACCCTGAATTTGGCCAATTAGAACAGCTGAGTTATACCATAAGATAGAATTAGTATGCTTGCAAAGTAACCAAGGATGTGAATTGTAAACTAAGCTTACTTGAAGTTGTTTCAATGATGTGATCTTCCGGTCTGCTTTAATCATTGATTCAACATTGGCAACTAATGAATTGACAACCTCTTCTTTGCCATCCTCATCGGCTGGAACTGGAACAGCCCCAGCAATTCCATTTTGTAAATCATCTTCAATCTGAATAGTTGACCACTTGCTTGTTAAAACATGAATAAAACAAAACAACCTGTGCCAACTATTAATACCACTTAAAACTTGTCATCGCTGGATTCTATATGGTACATATCTATAGTTAAAGGGCCCACTTCATTACTTACTTGGATGCGCAATAGTTTGATGTCTTCTTTAGTTTCTTCAGAATCAAACGTAGAAGTCAGATGTTTTCGTACATTATCACGGGCATAAGGGAACATGATATCAGTCACAAATGATATTGGAGTAGTTGTCCCCTCAATGTCTAGTACAATACACTGCCACAGTAGTGGGAAAAAGTTCAAGTTGAGTTTTACAGAAAAGACAGCAATCACAAAAACAACAAAACTTAAAACATACTACGGACAGTTGCCAAGTAAAATCCTACAGGTATCACGCATGGAATTCCCAAAGTAATAGGTTGAAATAACCTTTGACGAATCAGCAGCATGACATCCATTAGAAATTTCAGGGCTCAAAATGCTGCGCGGTCTCTTTGCATTGTTTATTGGACCATGTTCAGGAGTTGTCCAATCAATACCTAGCTGATAGAGCTTGATGCAAGCATCTAAAAGATAATGGTAGCATTCAGCCTGAAATGCAAGGCCATAAAAATGAAGTTAACATCTCCGCTCACATAAATAGGAATTCCGTAATTATATCCAAACATAGCAGACATAAAGGAAATTTATAGAAGATTATTATCACAACTATTACGAATTAGAACTTAGAAGACTTCACATGAATATAATGGTAGAAATACATTGTTTATTTCTTCTGAAAGAGGCATGATCTAGTTCAGGGAATTCAGATTGTCATCCAAATGAAGTCCTTAATTTGGTAATCCCAGAAGCCAAAGCAGGCCTGGGTATCATGCAGCAATAAGGATTACTGAAATCATCAAATCAAGCTCAGGGTATCATGTGTCCCGCTTCTTTATATACATAGTGCCAACCAAATCCAAATTTGTATCCAAGTAAAAAGTTGCATGACAAGATTCACCTTATTAGCTTATAATCATGTAATAAGTTTTATAAGAAATGTTAACTTCCAGAGAAAAAGGACTATCAAAGAAGTAACATAGTTGTAACAAACTGTTACATTGTGCCTAATCAGAATAGCTATATGCTAAAATTAACCATCAAAGAATATCAATATAAGAGGTTTTGAAGTGAAGGAACCAGAAACCTAAAACTGCAGAAACATAGATACCAATAACAGTGAGAGATCATCAAAAGAATGGTTGTCAACAGTCAAAGTCCAGAGCATTTTAAAATAACTGCAGAAATTCACAGATAGAAAGCACACCTGTGTCTTGGCATTGATCCAAGAGTCCCCCCATACATATATTCCGTGGTTCCTTACAAGCACAGCAGTTGCTTTTGGGTATGCTGCAATCTGATAAATAATTTTGTATCAATGGCCTACATACGTCGAAATACTCATGGCAACTTTGTTATCATTTATCAAGATTCAAGAACACTTGGTCTTGGATCAAACTCTAGATAAATCAAATAGTATTGTAAAAAACAACTAATTGTGCTGATAAATTTATGAAGATGACTAAACCACCACAGTAACTATTATCAGCGGCTGTGAACAACATCAAATAATAAACCGGTAATTTCCCCAATTATCATGCAATAATTTAAAAATAGTGTGCGAGAGACTTGATAAGCCTTGGATCAGCTTGTTATAACTTATACGGTTATCTCTTGAGCTAGAGGCCTTTTGGACAGGGAATTGCTTGAGATGATTGAAAGATAGGAGAGTTTGATAGCATACCGCCTCACTTAGGGAGTCAGTGAGCTCATACTCATAAGGAGTATTCTCAACAATAGGAATGATCAATTCATCACGGTAGCCATGACCTTTGATTCCTTTGATCATTTCCATGTGGGTCACCTGCAGTAAGATCAGCGTCAGTATCTAGTCAAATAAGGATTTTCTTACCACGGTTATTCTAGCATACAATAGAAACCATTATGAATTTTAGGGGTCGTTTGGTACTCCTCAGCCAAATAGCAAAAAACTGAGGACAAGAATCACTTCTCCATTTACAGGGGACCTAGGAGCTAAAAAACCTGCTCACCACTGCTCCCTATTCAATCTCCACTAAATCACTCTAGAATCAATTCTTACCTGCTCCCGCACCGGAATCAACTAGAATTACTCCATCAAATAATCAAGGAGCTAGAGCTAAGAATAAGGGAGTGGAGCTCTACCAAAGAGGCCCTTAGTTTCTAAATCCTGGCCATAGTAACATAATCAACTTTCCAGCTAGGGTGTGATATTACCGACAAATCGTTACATGTTAGTGGCTTCTCAGAAAATCCCTGCCACTTTAGTTCTTTCCCATACACATTTACTAATAATACGCTGTATGGAGAATTCAGGGAATTTGTATGAAACCACTGTCCAGATCTAACTGTTGAGCGTATTCTGTGCACAAAAAAGGTAGCATTGTTCATTTTCATGTTGCAGCTTCATGCTTTCATTGAAATAAGTTGCATGGAACAGAAAAAAGTATGTTGTGTGAATATGATTTAAAAATCATTGGACTTTTTCATGACATCTAAAAGATCAGACATAAATGTTAATAACCCTAGTAGGCTTTCTCGTGGAAATGAAGCAAAAATGTTCAGCTTCACACATTTAATCAGATTGAAGACCAGGAATGATGTTGTCTTCACTCTTCAACAAGAAACTGCTATCCTCCCCAACGACAGCCGTGCACAAGACGGTGGACCTGGTCTCCACTGCTCAAACGGTCAAACTCAAGTCGATGGAAGTGGACGATGAAATGTCAGATAAGATCGCTAGCAGTTTAGTCTGAGTTAGCTGGTTTTAGCATATACTTTTGGTAGTTGTGTGGAACTTTCTTTTGTGGCCAAGGTTGTAGTTGAGCGGTGCTGGTTGTTACTAAACCTGTGTAATCCATGCTTCATGTAAGCTGGCATCCCCAGCATCGTTAAGCTTTCTAATAAAACCGGGTGAATGCCTTTGATCTAAAATCCACTTGGACAATAGGAATTACCCTGAACTCCTTTGCACCAGGGTTGAGCATTGTTGCGATGCAAGTCTCCATTCCATGGCTGTGAATGACAGCCCCAGCGCCTCTCATCAGATATGCCTTCAAAACACCAAAGAAAACTAGAGTTTTCAGATCAAAACAAGCAGAAGCAACAGCAAAAGTTAAAAAGAAGAGAGCATTCACAAACCTTCATGAACAGAGGAGCACAGTCCGTACACTTTGGAGGCTTGTTTGGCCATGGCTTTGCTACTGGCGCAGAAAGCACTTTTCCATCTGCAGCCATCACATACATGTCCTCTGCTACCATCCTCTCCTTCTGCACACCTGAAAGAGGTCAACACATTTATTGTCACTGGAATGAACTAGCTACTTATCCTGGCAGAATATTAGGTATAAAATCGAAATTCCTTTCGGACACTGCATTTTGCCTAAGGTACTAGACAGCAATACCATACAAATAAGGATGCTGATTGATATCCTTGTGTATATGCCTTAAACCCTGAACTGCTTAAGATAGCCCAACCCTGGGCATCTAAAGAGATACTGTGTCAGTGGTACAAGTATAACCCAATGCAGAACTCACAGTATGCCATGAGCTCAAGCTTCCGCTAAACAATGGACACTTCAAAAACTCAAACTTCTGCGTGCAATAACTTGGTACAACAGAATTTTAAGTTGGTCTCATGGCTGACCATCATCATTGTAGGCCTTTTCCAACGAAAGAGCCTCTTTCAGTTGTTTCGAAATTTTAAACTGAATTTAGTTAAAAGTCGCTTTCAATTAAGAACCACTTGGCCTGAAGCGTTAACCTTATATGGTAATGCCTCATAGCTAGCCCATTTCATAACATTTCATCACTGCCAGGCCATGAACATAATTCGGATCAACAAAAGGACCTGATCAGAGGCTTTGCACGTGATGACGTGAAGCGTGGAGACATATGGCATGAGCCATAGCTTGGGTAACAGCAGCGATTGTTTCTAAACTTGGGTAACAGCAGCGACCGCTTCTTTCCCAGGGGGCGATCAGCAGCATCGTTTAATTCACTACGCGGCAATTCGTCGAACAGGTGACATGCGCCCCCCAAGGCCACAGGAGACTAAGAGAGTGGGAAGGAAGAGGGATCCGAGGTGAATCGCTGGTTACCGGAGGGTGACATGACGATGAGGCGGTCGGCGAGCGGCACGGCGGGGTCGTTGACCTTGACGGTTATGCTGCCGCCGGTGCCCGTGACCCATCCCTGCGTGTAGAAGTGCCGGCAGAGCTCCGCCACCAGCTCCCGGGCCTCCCGCACCGGCTCCCCCTCCAGGTACGCCTCCGACGCCGTCGCCCCCACCGCCGCCTCGCAGCTGCACCCGCCGCATGCCATGGCTCACGTCTCCCCCGCTCCGCCGCCTCCGCCGCTCACGTGCTGGGATACGAGCTGCGCTGCGTGTGGGGCTGTCTGTCTTTATTCTCTTCTTCAGGTGTTGCCAAGGGCGGCTCGATTAGTGCCGGCGAGGTCCGCAGAGCGGGCCCACACGTCAGCGAGCCATCCGCGGGGAATCTCGGGCCCGGGGGATTGGGGGTTAAGACTGAGTGCACTGGGGTATGCCTTCCTCCAGGACGCATGTAGAGAAAAAAACATCGCACCGCTCAACGCTACATCGCCCGCTACGGTAGCGGCCCGCCTCCCTCTCTCTCTGTCGCGGTGGTACGGAGGAAAACGCTATGCACGCTGCGGGGCCCGCTCGAGGAGAGAGAAGGACCGGGCCGCGCGGGCGAGCGCCGCCGCTGGGCCGCGCGGGTTGAGCAGAGAGAGAGCGCGCGTGGGAAGGGAGAGGCCGGCCCGGGGCTCGCCGTCACCGGATCTGCGCGGGGAGGAGGAGGCTGGCCCGGGGCTCGTCGGAGGAGGGGCCCGCCCTCGTTGTCGCGCCTGCTCGAGCGAACGGGGTCGCTGTGGGCCGCGCTCGCCATTGACGCCGGGGCCGCGCTCACTGGTCGCGCTGGACGGATAGGGCGAGAGGGAGGAGAGAGAGAGGAGGGAGGTGTGAGAATAAAAAATGAAAAAGAAATATAGAGTAGAGATATAGAATATGGATAGGTGCGGGAGAAAGTAGTATAAAGTAGAGAACCTCAATGATCATGACGGAATATTTTTTTTAAAGATGAATTTAGAGTACGACGAGTGCTAACAGCGACGGGAATAATCGGCACCGCGGAGGGGCGGCTTTACTTTTGTTATTTTCACACGAGAGTGCAGATTACCCGCTCTGCGGCGTGTGGAGAAGGCAAGAAGTGGGGTGCAGGACCCGATTGTCAGCCAGAGAGAGTTGTGGCGGCTAGATAGTTGTGAGTAGCTGTAAGTGGTACGGCCAAGGTCATTGTCACGGGAGCATGCGTGAAATACGCTGCGGGATAGGTGGGGTACGGCCAACAAGGCACAGTTCGTGATGGCATCTGCATGACTGCATCTCACCGTCGCATACAGCCCCCCCCCCCCCCCCCCCACCCCACCCCACCACCCCACACACACACACACACAGAGTTCTGTCCGCAAGTTTCTTAAAACTAGTGCGGCACGTATTTTATGACTATGATAGTTGATGTCGCATTGTAAAAAAGATGTGATTCCAAAATATTTTCATATATTAATGATAAATAATTAACTTTTTTTAAGTATCATTTGGCCAATCGGTCATCGATAAGTATCACTCGGTTTGGTTGAGAAGACGAAGCAGGATGGATATATCTGGAATAAGAGTTGTTATATTGGGAGGCGGATGAGAACTAGATCGTCCCGATGCGAATATAAAAAATGCTCTAACTTGATAGTCGTGCGCTTGTGGTTTATCCTGTGTATCACCTTTCGTGTCAACAACGCTCGTGGGTAAGACGATCACTATTATTATTAAAATAATATGTAACAGGGTTTTCAACTTAGGTCCAATATGGTAAGACAATCGGCTGATTCTCACTACACTTAGTTAACTAATGTCTTTGTTAAGTTGATAAGGCATGCAATAATGTTCTGGTTGATTTATGTAATATTTTGTTGAGTTGCAACTATATTGGTATGATAAGCAACTGGGATCCTGTGTCTTGATGTAGTGGAGACGTGGATGTTATCTCCTAGGGACCACCAAGGTTGAGGGCCAGTTTGGTTCACTTCCAAAATTTGTCATGCCGCGGATTTAATAAACCATGTTTTTTGCTAGTATTTGGTTTGCTAAAAAAATCGCTAAAGTCTCACATTTGGCTTGTCAAATCCATAGCAAGTTTTTTGTCTAGCTTTTGGCTTACTAAATCTATGGCGTGACAAATTTTGGGTGTCAACCAAGTAGGCCCTGATTTGATTAAATCAAATCGATCGAGTGAATGACACTCAATTTAGGCAAAATAATGATGTGGATCCCTACAAATACTCTCTAGTCTTCAGAGGAAGAAGGGCAAGACATCATGGCTTAGAGCATTCTCTTGCTTAGAAAGCAATCCGTATTATCTTTTTCTTTGTTAGTAATCAAATAAATCATGTCATATTAGCAGACCTAATGATATGGACTTTTCTCAGGAAAGCCCCAATCTACATGAAGAAGCTCTAGTCATAAAACTCTAGTCTACATGGAGAAGCTTCAGTCTTCATGGAATAATGTCATCTCTGTTTATATTGTTTAAAGTGTTACTTTAATGTATTGAAGACCTTTTTCTCAGCTGTTGTTTTGTCAAAGAGATGCATCATTATCTGGATCCATGATCTCACCAAGTTCAGTTCACTGGAGATGTAGACTTTGTAGCTTATCAATGGAAACAAAAAATTGTTGTTCTTGTTTGAAAAGGCATAAATATTTAGCATATTTATTATTTTAAGATAGGCCATTGAATACAATCAAATACATTATAGCAAGGTTGTCTTTATCTATTAACCTCGGTGGTGTTGATCCCTTCCTACCAAACATACTTTGGTAAGGGATTAAGGTTGGCGAGGACTGTCCCAGAAAAGATTGGATGGTAGCATGGGATCCACTGAACCCCGAAGAAACAATCCAAGAAAAAGATGAAATCATTTTAATCACGAAACATATTTTGAAGCTTGGAAAAATTGGATTTTTCACTAGAAAAATTGGGAACTAGAAAATCCAGAAGGAAAACTAAATGGTGTTTCAAACTTGTACACACTTACAAAACACAAATGCATTGGCATGAATGCAACAAACAACTCTATACAAGACTATACCCTATGATTAATTGATTTAACTTAGAAAACAATGTTTTTCTAAAGTAAATTTCCAACCCTATCACTAAGAGTTGAAAAAAAATAGAAAATCAGGAAATCATATTTTTAGTTGCCCTTCCAATGCGCACCCAAAATCCAAAAAAATTAGGGTGCGACAAAAGTACCATTTAAATGAATCTCTGACATTGAATTTAAGTTAAAAAACATTTTTTTGGCAAAAATATCCAAATACCTTCGAATATATGGGCCGTCCTTAATCTATGCCCAAATCTCACATCCACAAGACCAACTCAGTCCAGCCTCGCCCGTGGGCCGTGGAACCACCACAGCCACACTTGCCTCCTGCGCGGGAAGTTGTTGCCCATTGGCGCCAAAATTTCCCGCCATTCCCGCCTGCCCTTCCCGCCGCCTCCCTGTCAAACACACCACGGCGCGCCATTACCCCACCCCCCGTCTGACCTCCGCCCAGGAACCCTAGCCGTTTCCCACCGCCCCTCGCCCCAGCCTCCTCAGGGCCGCCCAGAGCCTTCTCTTTCGCCGGCGAAATGGTAAGCGCACGAGCCCTCCGCCTCGTCCTCCTCCCACTCTTGCGGCGGCGCAAGTTCTGATCTCCTCTTGCTGCGGTTTTGCGATGTTCTCGTCGGGCAGGATGACTCGGACAACAACGCACCCTCGACGCCGGGATCCCCCGGGTTCAGCACCGACCGGCTGCCGCCCAACACCACCACCAGCCGCGGCGCCACCGACCCGTCCTCCTACTCCGACGACGATGGCGAGGCAGAGGTTGACCCTCACGTGCTCCCCGATGACGACGACCCCGCCGCTGCAGTGGCCCCCGAGGAGGACGAGGAGGGGGAGGACCTCTTCAACGACAATTACCTCGAGTAAGCCAACTCGAATCTTACCCGGGGCTGGAGATTTCCGGGATCTGCTGTGGGTTTTCGGGCGGCTGGGTAATTGGGGCCAGGGGATCTGGTAGATGCTGTGGGTCGATTGGCAGATGTGATGGTTATTTTGGCCTGTGGTTTGGTCAGATATCTGCGGTTCTAGGATCTGTTGTCATGATTTACCTCATAATGTAGGCAAACTGTGGCATTTAGAGAAGAAGAAATGGCCAATTTATTGACTAAATTTTCTAAATCTTGTTGAAAAGTCAACTAATTAGATTGTCCTAAACATCCAATGTTTTATATGATAGTAGTACATAAATTGGGGAAGAATTTTGTAGTTGAGTAGGTAATTGTGGTACACTGGTACTAAGTAGCTAACTGATAGGCTTAACTAATATTTGTTGGATTGATGGAAATGAACTTAAATCTACTATGTTTTGTTGAAAAAACCAACTTTAGTTCTTGGTTATGCATCTAAATTTGCTAATTTTATTAGTCTGACGGAACTACACTTAATCCATCTCGAAATTTTCTAAATTCAAGTGCCTTGCGTGACTCTCTGTGCCCATAGGGGCAGATGCTCAGGCTCACCATCTTTGATGAGAGATTGTTAAGTGGCTCTGCCGCCTTGATGTGAAATTGTGTTAAGTTGCACATTGTTATCAAACTAAAGTTACTGTAATGTTTCCTAAATTGGGAATCTGGACTTGCAGCTTGTTGCGAGGGTCACTTTTGGGGCTTAAAATGGTCGCAATGAATCCAATTTATCTAGCCAACACAAACCATTCTATATATCTGCTCAGTCCTTTTCCTTTTTCCTGATTGCAGTGATTACCGAAGGATGGATGAGCATGATCAGTATGAGTCAGTTGGTTTAGATGATTCGCTCGAGGATGAGAGGAATCTTGATGAAATCATGGCTGACCGAAGGGCCGCAGAAGCGGAGCTTGATGCAAGGGATGTGAGGACTGGTGCAGCATCTGACAGGAAGTTGCCACGGATGCTCCACGAACAGGGTAATGGCTTCAAGACACGTTTTAGTATCTGTAGGATATTAGAGCAAAGATGGTATTTATGTTTTTAATTTATGCTCTTGATTAAACCACCAAATGAGTATTTGGTACATGAACATATGTTGCACCTTTGGGCTCTCGTTCAGTTGCATCTGCTTCTTTTGTGATTGGTTTTAAGTTCGATTAACCACATCATCAATTGGTGATTTCAGTGTGGTTAATGCTTTCTGTAAAAATCTCATTTTTGAAGTTTGTATGTTATACTGAATGAGTTGGACTATCTCCATTTCTCCATTTGTCAACTGTTGTTGTGGTAAAAATGTATTTTATTTTTCTTCCACCTGTAGGAGAGCTGTCTGAACTGCAAATGAATTCTGCTTAGGAAGTTAATGTTTGTTTGACTTCATATCCATATAGTAAGCATACAACATATATTAGCAATCGATCTTCGTTTCACAGTACTGATTATGCCTGGATAATTTTGTTGAGAACTGATAGTTATAAATTCTCGTAGAAAAGGGTAACATGATTGCCTTTGGTGCAAACTTCTGTAACATATATTAGAAGTCCAAGATTTAGATGTCAGTTACTGTGAATTCAAAGCTCTTTTCCTCCATGGTGCAGATACAGATGAGGATATGAATTTCAGGCGTCCTAAAAGGCACAGGGCTAGTTTTAGACCACCAAGTGGGCCAAGAACACCAAGAAGTGATGATGATGGTGATGGTGCCACGCCTAGTTCACCTGGAAGATCTCAGCGTGGAATGTACTCCGGTGGTGATGTGCCTATGACTGATCAGACTGATGATGACCCATACGAGGTATTGTCATATCGATTTAAACTAGGTTATGCTTTGATTTCAGAACTTGAATTCGTTCTGTAACTACCAATTAAACAGTAAACCTCATGTGCAGCTCTAAATGACTGTGTATCCTTTAATTGACCAGGATGAACTTGATGAAGAAGATGAGATGAACATGTACCGTGTCCAAGGTACATTGAGAGAGTGGGTCACGAGAGATGAAGTCCGTCGCTTTATTGCAAAGAAATTCAAAGAATTCCTTCTTACATATGTTAACCCGAAGAATAATCAAGGAGAGTTTGAGTATGTTCGGCTTATTAACGAGATGGTTTTAGGTATCATCTGCTTCACATTCTCTGGTTGACATGAAAAAAAATGCAACAAGTTTCAGCTGCTACTACAAAGTCTTTGCTTCTCTGATCCTTATCTATTTCTTCTGCAGCTAACAAGTGTAGCTTGGAAATAGACTACAAACAGTTTATTTTTATACATCCAAACATTGCCATCTGGTTGGCCGATGCACCTCAATCAGTGCTTGAAGTTATGGAGGAAGTTGCAAAAAATGTTGTTTTTGATCTCCACAAGAATTATAGGAACATCCACCAAAAGATCTATGTCCGAATAACAAACCTTCCTGTCTATGACCAAATACGCAGTATCAGGTAAAGAACACAGTTTCCTTGTATGTATCTTTTAGATTCATGATCAATTTGATTTGGTCTAATCCTACATGCCTTTGTTCAGGCAAATTCATCTGAACACAATGATTCGAATTGGTGGTGTTGTTACCCGACGATCTGGTGTATTCCCTCAGTTGCAGCAGGTGAAGTATGACTGTAGCAAATGTGGAACTATCCTGGGCCCTTTCTTCCAGAACTCCTACACTGAGGTGAAAGTCGGATCATGCCCTGAATGCCAATCCAAAGGGCCATTCACAGTCAATGTTGAGCAGGCATGTTATCTTAAGCATGTTCTCAAAGTTTTGTCTTATTGCTATGTGATATTGAGAAAGTTTTTTCTGTATGTGAGCTATATTATTAATTCTAGTAAAAAATAAGTGTTTTTCCAGTCTTAATACTCGAACTTTTCTCCATGCAGACTATATATAGGAACTATCAGAAACTCACTCTTCAGGAAAGCCCAGGAATTGTTCCTGCTGGGCGGCTTCCCAGATACAAGGAAGTAATACTTCTGAATGATCTGATTGACTGTGCTCGTCCAGGAGAGGAGATTGTAATTTTTCTCTACCTACCATTTGTTTTTCAGTTGATACTTTTCAAAATCGGACTAACATTCAGTTCTTGCTGTCTCCAGGAGGTCACCGGGATATACACAAATAATTTTGACTTGTCTTTGAATACAAAGAATGGTTTCCCTGTTTTTGCCACAGTGGTTGAGGCAAACTATGTGGCAAAAAAGCAGGATCTGTTTTCTGCATACAAATTAACTGATGAGGATAAGGCAGAGATTGAGAAGTTGTCGAAGGATCCAAGGATTGGAGAAAGGGTTTGTTGCTCAACTCTTTAATCTCTTGATGAAAATGTGTTACACTGATATACAAACTCACTTCAGCACCTAACTCAACAGATTGTCAAATCAATTGCACCATCCATTTACGGTCATGAAGATATCAAGACTGCTATTGCACTCGCTATGTTTGGTGGACAAGAGAAGAATGTGAAGGGAAAGCATCGCTTAAGAGGCGACATCAATGTCCTTCTCCTTGGTGATCCAGGCACTGCAAAATCGCAGTTTCTCAAGTAAGTTCAGAATCAATCATTTTTCATCAGTTCCTTGAGAATGTACCAATAACTTGCCATCTTGCAGGTATGTGGAGAAAACAGGACACAGAGCAGTATATACAACTGGAAAAGGAGCCTCTGCTGTTGGTCTTACTGCTGCGGTTCACAAGGATCCAGTAACACGAGAATGGACACTTGAGGGAGGTGCACTAGTTCTTGCTGATAGGGGCATTTGCCTCATTGACGAGTTTGACAAGATGAATGATCAGGATAGGTATGATATAACATTTGCATTTGGATCTCCTGTACTATTTAAATCTCTGTGTTGCTGAAAATGTAATTCATTTCTGATTGTTTCAGGGTAAGTATTCATGAAGCTATGGAGCAACAAAGTATCAGTATATCAAAAGCAGGAATCGTCACATCTCTTCAAGCTAGATGCAGTGTTATTGCTGCAGCAAACCCAATAGGGGGGAGGTAACTTCAGTTCCATGTATGTCTTGTAATACCAGTGCATAGCATTAGAAAGATACTGAATGCAATCATCCTTGATTTCACAGGTATGATTCATCAAAGACATTCACTCAGAATGTTGAATTGACGGATCCCATTATTTCACGTTTTGACGTCCTCTGCGTGGTTAAGGTTTGGAGCTGTTCATGTCTAACATATTTGTTACATGATCACCTGTCAACTACTACTGATATTTAATTTTAAAAAATGCAGGACATTGTTGATCCATTTACAGATGAAATGCTTGCTAGGTTTGTTGTAGATAGTCACGCCAGATCCCAACCCAAGGGTGCTAACCTTGAAGACAGGGTTTCAACTGATAGGGATGATGATCCACTGGCCGCTGCAAGACATGCTGACCCAGATGTATGTATCCTATAGCTATTTCAACTGAAAGAACCTCTTAGTGCCAAAAAAAAAAAAAACTTACACTGTATTGTGGTTCTAACTGAATGTTATATTGTCAGGTCCTTTCCCAAGACATGCTGAAGAAATACATAACTTATGCTAAGCTGAATATATTTCCCAAAATACATGATGCCGATCTAGATAAGATTAGCCATGTTTATGCTGAACTCCGTCGTGAATCCTCTGTATGATATCCTTCCTTTACCATTTTTCTAGGGTTTTGTCTGAACTAAATTTCTAAAGTGGCACCTTTGAAAACAATGAAGTACTAAGTAGTTTCCAACTAACTTTGCAGCATGGCCAAGGGGTTCCTATTGCAGTAAGGCATATAGAATCAATCATCCGAATGTCAGAGGCACATGCAAGAATGCATCTTAGGAGCTACGTGTCTCAGGAAGATGTTGACATGGCCATCCGTGTCTTGCTTGACTCCTTTATTTCAACTCAGAAATTCGGTGTGCAGAAAGCACTTCAAAAGGTAAATTTTGGTCGTATTGAACTGTTATATGTCCATTATATCATCCAATGCTACATAAGTGCATGCACGTGATAATCAATTTTATGTGAAAGCTCATCTATTTAACTGAAATAATGTACCAAGCCATTGTCAATTTTGTCAGTAAATCTCATTAATTATGCATTGCTTTCTATGTCTTGTTGCAGATTAAGCTAGTAGCACGAGTTGAATCTTTTTACCATTTTGTACTAATCAGTCTGGGTTTGGGTAGTCATAAACTACTGAATTTTGCAAACATCATAAATTTCTGCTGTCCACAGAATTTCCGGAAATACATGACATTTAAGAAGGATTACAACGAGCTGCTTCTGCTCCTTCTGCGGACACTGGTCAAGGATGCCCTGCACTTTGAAGAAATCATGTCAGGATCAACCTCGCACCTTACTCACGTCGAGGTCAAAGTGGAGGATCTGAGGAACAAGGTAAGCCTTCATGAATGCCTCCACACAAAACCGAGCTGAATGACCTCTTAAACATTTGAATTCTGACTTGCTACACCTGTTGACCCAGGCCCAAGAGTATGAGATCTACGATCTGAAGCCGTTCTTCAACAGCGCGCACTTCAGGGACAACAGCTTCCTTCTGGATGAAGGGCGTGGGATCATCAGGCATCAACTGGCGGAATAACAACTGACTACTCTTTAGAACGGTAGAATCGGCCTTTGTCGTTAGGGCCCTGGGATGAAGTGAACAGCCACAGAGGCCTCCTGGATGAAGAGCGATTGATCAGATCTGACCTCAAGCATACAAATGACACTGCCTTCTTTAGTGTATGTTGTGTTATATTAAGATATTCATATTTATACGTCTATGCGCTTTGCTGCCATTTAGGCAAACTGTACGGTATGTCAAATCATAAGTGTTTCTGTTTGAGGAATGAGGTGGTTCATCTGTTTCTGTTTAGTTTGTGAAATGAAATGAATTGATTTAGTATCATCTTATTTTTCACAAGCTAATTAGTATATACATAAGGAATGGGTTTTCTACCAAAATTTATAGGATGAGCTCATGATACATCATATCATGAGCTATATAGCAATTTCTCAAACCAAACACACCATAAATGATGGAGGTGACTGCAGGCAATAAAAATCTAGGAAAAAATAAGAACAAATTAGTCAAATAAATATATCAACGGATAGTTTTTCTTTTTTTAAGGGTCAAGTTATTTAAAGTTTGATTAAAATTATAGACGATTATAAAAATTTATACATCAAACAAATATTACCATAAAAATATAATTAATGAATAATATATTGATTATTATTTTATTATATAAATTTAACCAAACTTGAGATGCTTTTACTTTAGATTAAAATGTCTTACAATTTGAGATGGAGGAAGTACTAATTTAGTTAGTGGCCGCAGCCTAGGCAGGCCGCTCCTCTAACAAACTCAACTTCTCTTCTTATAAAATAAGGACAAAGGTCCGTTCACAAAAAAAAAAAAAAAAAAGAAAGAAAAGAAAAGAAACGACCTAAACCTAAGGTGGAAATGACCACATGTACATATTGTAACCCAACATATTATATAGCAAAACAATGAGAGAATAATAATATAGTATTAAGGTGATAACCTTGAATTTGAAGAGTAATTTTTTGTTTGCAATAATTCAGAAAATCTGTTATAACTTTTTAAAGATCAATCAGTAAGTGAGCTATTTTTTTCCAGAATCAATTAAATGGATGGAATTTGAAGCTAATACAATTTTCACAGCACCTTGGGTCCTACTTTCAACTTTCTACTTTTCCAAAACATATACTAAGATGGAGGGGCGTTTCACAATTATTTCAAGGAAGATACTAAGATAAGGAGATTAAATAATTTATAACTTTTCCACAACAGCTCACCTTAGGTTTTCTATAACCCATAATTACCATAATTTTTCCATAGCTCATAGCTAAACCTAAGAGACCCTTAAATATGTTGCTATCCAGATGGACAATTAACACTTTTTATTAAGGGAACAAAGCTTAGGCGGTAGTCAAAACTAATTTAGTGCGCATACCAACTTTAGTACAAGCAACTGATGTTCCATCAAACCTATAACACTTTATAACCTATACAAGATATTTAATATTTTGTTGTTCCTCTTTGGTTATACGTTATTATTTAGTTCCTTTAGGACATTTAAGAAGATAACTTTACCTTTTCACATACCAAGAACATCGTCTTCGAAAACACAACCCACATAATAAGTCGACTATATGGTCAATCAAAAAGAAAAAAAAAACTATTGACACGAACACAAGTACAATAAACAACACAAGGAACGATATACCATTTTCAAGTAGTGGACAAATGATAAAATGCACTCCTGTAGTCCTGTTGATATCAATTGACAACCCAGCAAAAAACCAAAGCAAGAAAAACACCTATCTCAAAAATTTCTGCATCATACTTCACATTCTCCACCTTCAGGCTTCAGATGCAGCAGCATTCTACTGAAACCTTTCTTAACAACATTTCATAATAAAGCCACAGTTGTCCTTCAGGTCAGTGGCCATTTATCACTCAAACAAAACCAAATATAAAATTCATTCCAAACATAACAGAATTACATACCATGAGAACAATCCAAAATAGCAAAATAAACTCTACTTTGTGTCCTTTCGTTCATAATATGCAAGAAGCTGGTTAAACCATCGTTCATTTCCCCCCTAATCTACATGACAAGTTTATACCATGATTGTTCTGACTGATGTTATATAGCTGATGGTCAAAAGTCACATGCTTGCACTCAGCTCTCAACACATTGCAATATTTCTGTGCCAACCAATCACTGAAATCCGTACAAAAGCAAATAGGGTGCTCTGTAGCCTATAATTTGATTACAGTAGAACATACCATAGCAGTGCATATCACTTTAACTGAAGCTAGGCTAATGGTCCAGTCAAATGCATGCAAAATATTCCTAAGGAGAAATTATGTACATACAATTTTCATAGAAGGGGTTAAAAATTTAAATCAATGGTATTGAAGGAAGATCAGTTACAGCGGGGGAATATCAAGGATTAGTGGCATGTGAGGAATCAATCCTATTTCTAAAATGGAATCTCACAATCATGGGATCAGGGTAACCATATACTACAAATTACGAGCATAAGTTAGATTATTTCCCTTTGCAGCTACAAACAGACATAGATGAAAGACCCAAAAGAAAATTTTACCATACTGCCATATCAATGTTTCAAAAAACACCTACAGGAAGGCAAGTCAAGAAGCCAATGGATTAGATAGAAATAGGCTTTTGGTCAAGTGCTTAAAAAAGAGGTGACCCGAACGAATGATCCCATGAGTGATTTATCATAATAAAACTGTAATTTCACCCACCAGTGCAGGTAAGGGTAACAAGAGCTAATAGACTGAGCAAAGGCTGAAGAAATTGGCTAATAGACAGACTCAGTTAGGGCAACTGCTTATATGCATGCTACTTTTCAGATTCGAACTTAAATTGGCCCTCGTCAGATCTTTCCAGAGTAAGTCGCTTTGGTTACGCAGTTAAAGACAAGAAGAGAGACAACCTTTCTACATCTGTGAGACTAAGGGAAGGGTTCATACCTTTATTTTCTATTTTGAATTCACAGGTAAGTAGCTACGTAATGTCCGACCCTCTATTTCCGCTAAAACCAGCAAGGAATTGCGGGTTTTGGAGAACCGGATCTATGAGACCAAGTGTATAGGTGTGCCTAGGCATTTCCTAAACAATCATAGGAGACTGTAATTTTTTGGTTAGTAAAGAGTAATTCAACGTTAAACAGAGGAGATATTGCTTGTGAAACAAAAAAGAACTAGACATTATCACACATACATTGGTTCCATTAGTTGATAGTTCATCTTCCTCTACATTCATTTGTCACATTTTCATCATGGATCAAATCTTAAACCATTGTCAGAAAAAAACCTAGACAAAATGCCAAGGCTTTAGGCAAGACAGCACCGCTCTTTGAACCAGATATTATACCTATTGAGATTAGTAGGGGTGGGCAATTGGTTAACCCGAAAAGTTCAGGCCAACTACTCCCGGTTTTTTGGAAATTTGGTTTCCACAAATTGGTAACCAAGATTCATCTCAAGAAAGCAGTATCCAACAATTAAGATCCCAAAAATTCGGTTTCAGGTTAGGATGTAACCAATTATCCAAGATTAACAAAACCACTGACGCAGATAGCAGTGGCACTTTTTAGCAGTAAACAATGTTTTTTTGACAGCATTTTGTCTAGCACCGCTTATTTATCAGTGTCCTCTTGCTGTATTGAAATGCTTGGTCACTTCATTTCGCAGACTCTTTTAAGTAATGCTCTTTTTCCTTCTCCTTTAGCATGGAGAGAACGTTGATTACAAGTTGTTGGACAAGGAACAGTGATCTTGTTAAGTGTGGTTCTCACCCCTCTGTGTTGATTGTTTGCTTATGGAGTGTTACTATTTGGTCTGTTTGGATGTCTCATCATTTTTGATAATTACCTGGGGTGTCAGCTTGTTTGCTGATGGGCAAAACTGCTCTCTGATTATACCAGATCAGGGAAGCTACTGGGTTCCTCTCTCAAACCAAAAGTGCTTTAATGGAAGACAACAACAATATGAACAACACTACTAGAAGTTGGAATGTTTTAAACTGGAACATTAGAGGTTTGAACTCGGAGGACAAGTGCAATGCTATCAGAGAAAAAATTGAGGAAAGCGCATGTGCTGTTTTTGTATCCAGGAAACCAAACGTGATCACTTTGATCATTCCTTAAAAAAATAGCTCCCAAACGTTTCAATAAGTTTGCCTACTCTCCCTCTGAAGGTTCTTCTGGTGGTATTCTTATGGGATGGAACAGAAGTGAACCAAATAAACAAATTTGTAGTCTCAGTCAAGTTCACTTCTATGTATCACCGTAAGGTTTGGAATCTTATTTCCATCTATTGGTGGTGGTGGTGGGGTGGGGGGGGGGGGGGGGGGAGGGGGGGGTGTAATCTCCCTTCTATGTATAATACAGTGGGGGCCTCCCCTGCTGTATTTACTGTCAAAAAAAGAAAGGACATACTCGCGGAGTAATGACACCAATTCACCATCCATCTTTGGATGGATTGAATGCATCCAACATTGCACTATCCAACAAATTTGGTAACATGAACCAATTCCCAAAATAAATGAGTTCTCCTTGTGTAATTAGCCAGTCTTTTAATGTAATTCATTAGATTTTCACAAGCCAAACAAAATATTGTAGCAGACAGCCTTATCTAATAATAACCAGGCACAACCGCAAGAGAACATCCAGGACTCATTTATGTTATAACGGGAGCAATTTTCAAGCAAAAGGACTCATTTAATCACTATGGATTTCATTATAGGAGCACTAAATCAATCAATTATTAAGAAAAGGAAAAAACACAAGTAGAAAGGACAGTGATAGGCTATGCTAAACTGAACTGGGGATTATGCAATACAACTGGCATCTGCTAACCCTAGTTTTAATATATTTGTATAACACTCCTTTCTTGTTTCTTACACCAACTTGTATATTTCATCTGACTCTAATGTTTTGGCCGGTTTAGAACAGATGGGACTTAGTTCGCATTAACATTAATGGGAGTCAAAACACCACTACAAGTAATAATGTAATATTAATGATTTTGTCAATGTCCAATATAATGCATGTCAAATTCTAAGTTAACCCTTAAATGTCCTACGGTATCACTCTGATAAGTGGGACTGTTCATTAATAACTAATATAACATGAGTATTTCTATTCAACAAACTTACAAAATGTGGGATTGTTCAAACACAACAGCGCATATGCAGAAATATGCTCAGCTATTATTCAAATTAACAAATCTAAAGGTGCCTCAAGGTCCTTGAGAAATTGTTCTACAATAACTACATCCATAAATTCAACTGGTGGACCGAAGAAATATGGGAACTGAAATACAACAATGCATAACTAACCTTCTACTTTTCCTAGAATTGGTAAAAACAACCACAATAGCTAGTTGAACAAATCACTGCAGTTGCCCTTTTGTATTTACTGATGGATTTATTTACGCTGCTATAGTAAAGATGCAACTCTGAAAAGAATGATCGTATATCAGACTCTTAAACCAGACAATTCTGCCACATGCCTTATTTTTATTAATTGAATGAGAAGGCCAGTTTCAAACAAGAAATCCGCATATCTATTCCTATATAAAATTTGTCTTGGTAGAGATCTAATCTGATGCTAGTGAGAATTGTATAGTCTAGTCAAGAGCTAGGCCACCACATTTAATCACAGATGAATATAATTTATAGTATTGCGTATTGGTTTAGCCAAACTGCATGACAAGAGACTTACTCATATTGAGAAATAGATGTATTTAAACAGTGAAAAACAAGGCTAATGACAAGGAATAATAAATAGCAGATTAACGTGAACTAAGGTATTATATAAGTTACAACTTGAAACAAGTATTATCCTGCATACTCCAAAAATCAAAATCGAACATCAAAACAGTACTTTTCGAATAATAATTTACATAACTTACAACATATTATGCAAATCAAGAACTTGAAGTTATTTATGTCATATCCATTTCATGAAAACAGTGAAAGTTCAAAAGGAAATTTGTAAAAGAACACTATAGGATCCAATGCCCTTGTTCGTAAACAAAACTAAAGTCTATATTCTAACAAAAGAGATCTCAAATTCAGACATTATGGAGCTACATCCCACATTCTTCCAATCACAGCACTACGTACAAGACAATACAATGGACAATGGAGAATAGTGGTCAATGCTACTTAGTAGAGAATAACAAATTATACTGATTCAATCAACTAGAACAGGTTGATATAAATAGTGGGATTGCACGCAATCCTTGAAACTCAATAGTAAGAAAAGCCTTGTTTAGTACCATTGTAAAATGAGAATCCTCACCCAGGAATTCTGAGCTGATATCATACAACATGGTGCGATGTAACATTAATTGACATAATTAAAAGAGGAGAATACGCTAGTTCACAGTCCACAGCACGCGGGTCTATTTAGATGTAGCGAGATCTTGCAACGGATCTGGTCTAGTTAACAGGCGAGATTTACCAGCCTCACCAAAGGTAGCCGGGGATCTTGATGCGGATGAAGAGCATGGCCATGGCGTAGGCGATGACAACGGCGACTGCGCCGGCGCTTCCAAACGAGACCCGGAGGCTCCGGGGCCTGGTGCGGTCGACGGCGAGGTCGAGGAGGATGATGCCGACGCCGCCAAGGAGGAACATGAACCCGGAGGAGAGCCCCTCGATGATGTACTGGCCGTTGACGCGCCCTGGGAGGAAGACGACGGGGCGGACGGCGCCGGTGCCGGGGTCCTGGGCGCTGCCGATGCCGGGGGGCTCGACGATGACGTCGTAGACGAGGCCGGAGACGACCGCGAGGTAGGTGAGTAGGATAAGGGAGAAGACGGTCATGGGTGAGGGGAGCGCCAGGTTCGACGGCAGCCTCAGGCGGGTGCGCGGCGGCCGGAGGAAGGAGAAGGGGAGCACGCGGAGGACGTGGAAGAGGGGATCGATGGAGTCGTAGTGCGCCTGCGTGGCCACCGCAGCGGCGGCACCGCCGCCGGCGTGATCCGATCTAGGGGGCATCGCGCCTTCAAGTGGGAGGAGAAAATACGGGCCACGCCTGGGGTTTGGGCTTTTCTGATGTTGTGGTATTCAAGCGGCGCTTTTCTGGGCTTTTCTACCCCCAGCCCCAGCCCCCGCCCCGGCGCCCCCCCTCTGCCCTCCGCGCCGCCGCCTCCTCTGAGCCGCCCAGAGCTTCTCTTTCGCCGGCTGAATGGTAAGCGCACGAGCCCTCCGCCTCGTCCTCCTCCCGCGCTTGCAGCGCCGCAAGATCTGATCTCCTCTTGCTGCGGTTGAGTGGCGTTCTCGTCGTGCAGGTTGACTCGGAGAATAACCGCACCCTCGACGCCAAAATAGCAAGTTCGTCGTGGGCTTCGGCAGAATGAGTTTTTTGACAAATTTATTTATAATTTTTCTAGCATATCTTTTAACCTGCTGTGACCATTTTGCCGCTGCCCTATCGCTCTCTCTCCTCGTGATCCTGTTCCTTCCGTCTCTCCAATTCTCCGTCACCGCATACGCGCCGCACGGAGCCATGCCAGTCTGCTGCTCCCAGTGCTTGGCCACGATGCCATCTCCGTCACATCCAATTTTAAGTATTAAATTGTACGCATAATCTTAGATGCGTTTAGAGATCAATCACACGTATAAACTGATAAATTACATAATATTATCAAGTATTTAACACACAACAAATAATATTATATAGTCTTTATATTAACACAACGGAATAATAAAGATAACTTTCGCGGGAGCTCTAAATCATAGGGATGCTGATTGGTTAACCACGAGCCTAATAATCCTCAGAGATATTACCATCTCTTATCCATTCAAAACTTTTATTATGAAAAGTAAAGCAAACGTAAGGGCTCGTTTGGTACAACATAGCTTCACAAGTGAAACTGTTTTTTTGAATATGGCTTCATGAGCAATTTGTTTGGTAAAGCTAAACTGTTTTGAGAATATTATTTGGCAAAATAGCATCACCAATAATTTTATGCATGGTTAAATGAAATGAGGGAGAGAGCTGAGAGAAGCTACTTTTTTCAGGTTCATGCCAACTCATCTTTTGTGAGAGGAGAGAAAAATTAGCTCCACTCATGAAGCTGTGTTTTTAGGAAAGAATGCTTGATAAAAAAAAATAGCTCACAATAGCTTCATGAGCTGTTGTGAACTGTGCCAAACATCCCCTAAGAGCAGAGGCCAGGCAGCGCCCCATCCTTGGCTCCTCCCTACGCGGGCCCCATGGTGGCCAGGACGTGCTGCTGCCCTGCTGCCCCATGGCCGAGTGCCCTCTTCCCTTTGTGCACGAACAGCACCACCACCATGGATGCAAGTCTGCAAGTTTGGACAAAGGAGGAAGATAACACAAGGTTTCGAAGACGACGTATCTACGAGATTGCCGTCGGTTCGTATTTTCTTCACCGTTTTTCTGTTTTGACTCTGATTTGATCCATTCAAATTGCGTTAGATTCATATTTACGTTGTCTGTTATATACATTTTCAATTTTTTAAATTTCGTAATTATATTTAAACTATTATTTTACAAAAGGAAACATTATTTAATTCATAACTTATTTGTTTTAATTCCGATTTGAGTGATTCAAATTGTGTTGGATTTGTTTCATCACACTCTATGTAGAAGAAAGGTTGTTCAACATATCTATATCCTTTAGATTAAATATTAATTTAATTATCGGTTAATCACTTGTTTTCTAAATAAAAGTAATTCAATTTTGATGTTTTATGAATAAAAGAATAACTATTCTATTTGGTTTCGTTAAAACAATTCTAATATGTGTAATCTAATTTATTTGTTTCTCTAAAATATAATATTCACTATCTATTTAAACAAAGTCTATAGTTGTATTTTGTTTTGTTTTATAAAAGCAAATATTCGGATAGTTGTATCTTTTCGACCATAAATCCATTTTTCGTGATCTTTATATCGATGCGATCGTTAGAACGGGTGGAATAGTTCTATAATATTTTCAATTTATACTGTTGGTGTACTGTTTATAATTTATATCCTTTTTACTTCATTTATGATTGCCTGGATGTTTGTGTGGTGATGTTATGATCGAGTTCAGACAGTGAGCATTACGTTGGTGATCAAGAGTTCTTCGTAGAGGATCCAAGTTCTCAGGATCACTTTGATCAAGGCATGTATAGCATGGACCATCCTTATTGCCTATTCACTTTAATCATTAAATTTATGATGTATGTGTCTACCTTAGCAACTGTAGTGGTTATTCCCAGGTTTTGATAACTTGATCCTTGTTACCTATGAGATTGCATTTGAGTAGTGGTGCTAGTGCTTGATGGGTCATGATCTTATGAACTTGAATAATTAATTATGAAATAAAGATTAAAAGATGTTTTTTTAGCAACATGGACTAAGAACTTGTCTGTAAGTATGACACCGGGACTTACAGCGCAACCATGTGGCCTATATGGCTCTGGCTTTAGTCAAGTATGAAGTTACTTTATATCATGCTATTTATCTTGAAAGGTTCCTTGCCGAAGCTGGTTGTTTTGCGGCTCCTGTCCTCTTGTGTACTGCTGCGTGTGTGTGCCACTTGGAAGGAGGGCTCTACCGCCCCTTGCCATTGCGTCCGGATTGATTAGTAACTTGTTAGAGAGCCTTTTGAAAGACTTCATAGTAAGACCCTGTTATGCACCTTGGCAGTGTAGTGAGGGCCTTGCAAACCCCGACACATGGGAATCACGACTCATGGTGAAAGTGTGCAACCTCTGCAGAGTGTAAAACTGATATATCAGCCGCGTTCACGGTCACGAGCGGCCTTAGACGTCTTACAGGAATTTAACTAATTGAATATTGATTTATTTGAAGTTTCTATTGATGTTTATTCCATATTAATTATCATGTTTATATGATCATGCAAATCTTGTTCCTTGATATATTCTATTGCTGCTACTCGAATTGTTAAAATATGATCAATTAAAAGCAGACGCTGTCAAACTAGTGTCTTGCCTTATTTGAGCCTCATGAACCCGTGCTATTCTTATTGAGTACGACATGTACTTACGCTTGCTTTATTTTTTATATTTGGATAAAAATCCCGGATGGGTAACAGATGACTATGATGACTCCTATGAAGATTATTAGGATTGTGGTTCACCAGTTAACTACTTTCCTGTGATATGGAGCTTCCGCGAGAGATTATATTTATTAGTCCGCTGCTATTTATATAAAGACTTTGTGATATTATTCGTTATGTATTAAACCTTGTGATGGTACTATATAATTTGTCGCTTATGTGTGTGATTAATCTCTGGGCGCACATAAGTTGGTTCATTCAATTTTATCCTTAAAATTGGGTGTGACATCAAATAAACATGAATAATGAATAGCATAAACAAATGAGCACCTTTTAGTCATCAATTTATCATCATTCCATTATATCTATTCCGTAAGACGTCCAATTCCGCTCGTGACCATGAGCATGACTGATATACCAGTTATATACTCTGCAGAGGTTGTGCACTTTTACCGTGAGTCATGATTCCCAAGTGTCCGGGTTTATAAGGCCCACACTGCACTTCTAATGTGCATAATAGGGTCTCACTATGAAGTTTTTCAAAGGTCCATCTAATGAAGTTTTTCAAAGGACCGTCTAACAAGTTAGGGCCGCTATGTTTTTGTGGCCTGCAAGCGTAGAGTTCTCCTTTCATATGGCACAAGATTACGCATGTTATTGTTGATGGTAGTTATTGTTCATTTTAAAGCGTCAACTAAACATGAAAAAGGCATATATCAACCTCAAACATAGAATTAGGGTTTACACTAACAGAATTTCACAGATTTTGGTGAATCTGTGTTTCTGCAAGGAGTTATCAGGAAAAGAAGAAAAGATATTAAGGATGTCTGAAAGCCCAAGTTTGGTTTTGGTTAATTGATGAAACCTAGTTCGCTAATGGTTGCTCTAAGTGTTTTACGAGTTGAATTAGCAAACATCAAGATGGAGCAAGTTGACTAGGTCAGTGGAGGCCACAAGTGAGGGACTATGACGACGTCCATGCAAAAGATATAAGTCCATCAATATGTGGAGATCAAGCGCTTCTCATTTGGAGTTTGGTTAGGAGCTCAAGGCAAAGGTATATCTTGTAGGAGCTCCTTGTTTTTGGTGTGAAGAGAGAGTGATCACATTTAGGATAGGCAGCCGTACTATTAAGAGGGGAGAACTCGTTCGTGAAATACGGTTGTCAAAGTGCCACTAGATGATTATACTTATTGCATATGTATATAGATGCTAGTATGTGCTAACATTCCCTTGGAAAATACATTGAAAAATGCTAACACACATGCACGTAAGGTTGAATACTTAGTGGTGTTAGCACATTTGCAAATGGAGATGAAGTTTGTGAGGTAGAGAGGATCTGGGTTCTCTCCCTGCTCGGCAGGATTCAGCAATTTTCGGCGATGTCTCTGTGGAAAATACGCACCAGATGTTGGCATCGTGAGCACCGGATGCTGCTTCGGAGCGTTCGGTGGCTAACCCTAGTTGAGCTCGACTGAGCAGATTGCATCGGACAGCTGGTGATTGTCCGGTGACCGTGCACTGGACGCGTCCAGTGCGTGTTTGCACTCTCTGGAACCTCTCTGGACATCGACCGGACGTCGGGGGTGGCGCGTCCGGTGATTGAAATGTTGCATCCGGTGTTTGATCGATCGTTGGAGTGCTGACTACGACCGGACACCAGGTGCGTCCGGTGACCGTGGATCGGACGCGTCCGATGCATCCTGGGAGCTCTCGGGTGCTCTCTAGAATTGCACTGGACTCTGCGCGTTGGTGCGTCCGGTGTGAGAGTTGACGCGTCCGGTGGTTTGGAGCGTAATGGTAAAGTTCAAATGGCCAGTACACGTGTCCACGAGTGATACATCGGACGCTACACTGGACGCGTTCGGTGCATCTTAAAGAGCGTCCGGTGCCCCCGATTTTCAGTATAACAGTTGGAATCTTGTGAGGGGGCTATAAATAGAGGAGTGGCCAGATTGGGGAGTTTCTCTTGGCCATTTTCATTGACATAGTAAGCTAGTGAGCCACTCTACTCCTCTCTCACTCATCCTACTTGACTGATACATCATTTGGTGAGATTTGGAGACTCATCAAGTGCATTGCATGTGTGTGTTCATCTAGAGGCATTTGGTGATTGGATTTTGTAGCAGGTTTTCTTGTTACTCCTGGAGTTTGCCAACTCCTAGATGGCTTGGAGTTGTGAGGATCGTTGAGGAGAGTTGGTGATTATCTCCGCCTCCGATCGGTGAAGTGTAAGGGGTTCTTGAGCCTTCCCTGTAGGAGTTTGTGGGGGTATAAGCCCATATAACCACACGGCGCTATATGGGCCAATTCATCCGATCAGGCCTGAACTACCAAGGATGCGTCGTGTACACGTTCTCCAGAAGATCACATATATCCGCCGGCTTAGAAGTCTTGGCGACCAAGGAAATAGCTTTTCTAGTATCTAACCGATTAGTTTCCTTGTTTGGCTAGGATTGTAATCTGATATACATGGCAACACCAATTTGTAACCCTTCCCCCCGAACTATATAAGGCGGGCAGGGGATCCCCTCAAAACATCTCACATCATAGCGATACAATCCACAAGAACACAGAACATAGTGTATTACGCCTCACGGCGGCCTGAACTTGTATAAACCGTGTGTCCCACACTTCCTGTGTTACGCTTGTTCGTCTCAGGCGCACCTTCACCGATCAATCTACTACCTTGGTCATACCCCTCGGTAGACTATCGACGATATCCCGTCGACAGTTGGCGCGCCAGGTGGACGGTGTGCACTCTGATTCCATGGCGAGCAAGATGGTGATTTTTTCAAGCTCCATAGCGCTCCCAACACCGGGCCAGATCTTCATGGTAGGCTCCATCACCTGGGTCATCGGTCCCGACGGCGAAGGGAGGGTTTTGGATGCGGTTCAGATCGCATCTACTTCGGCTTCACCAGCAACCTCCACTCCGGCAAAACAGCTACCACGCTACGTCCGGAGGACCATCGACAACAGCGACCTGATCGGATCTATAGATCGTGTCACCCAACGTTTGTCCAAAAGCATCCAGATCTTGGAGTCTGTCTCGGATCGATCTATTGCAGGGTGCCTCCAAACTCCATCGGCGGTGCAACGTTCCTCTCCACGCCCGGATCGGCGGGACACAACTCTGGTCATCACCGCCACCCCGCGAGGACGTACCGTTGAGCTCCAGCCCCGATCAGTTGCGGTACCAAGGGCTCCCGACCATGATCTCCCGAGGGGCTACATGCCTTTTGGCATGCGGAACAGAGCCGCTGGCTTCTCACGTCTCCTACGTCATCCTGATCACATCACCCCCTAGCACGCCGGCGGCAGCACCAGCTTCATCGTTGCCGACAATGATCACTCCGACCACGACGACGTTGGAGAGAGCAGTCATATACCTCCTCCTCCGAGTCGATTCATCGGCGGGCCCATCTTCATCGTCAGCAACGACAGCCCTCCGAATCCGCATGAAGATGAAGAGGATTGGGTTGCCCATGAGAAGAGGAATGCTGATCGAAGGCGGCGTCACGAGCAGCGTGTTGAAGGGAAGAAGGCTCCATCCGCCGCTCGGAACCTCGAGCATGATTTCGATCTGGTAGGCGACATCCACGTCTACAAGACTCCAAGCGTGAACGTCGCCCGCGCAATAATAGAAGCAGCGCATATGAACCAGACGCCAGAGGTCGAACGCTTCACGGCCTTTCTCAAGGCGGCCCAAGTCCAAATCAATGAAGAGCGGCAAGCTCCCCCGTCGCACTCCACTGCATCAGCTACCGAGCGCTACCGAGAGGATGGCGGTCACTCTCGGGGCGGACGAAGACGCCATCGGCAAGACAATGACTAGGAGGTCAACCAATCTGATCTCCACGAGAAGTTTGATGACGGCAGTTATACCATGTTTTTACCCCATCAAAACCGTAAACAAGACATTCTTTCTGGAAGGAAACCACCAAACATATAGTGACTTAGGTACAAATAACTTGGTTCCACATGTACTTGTCATTATTTGGTTGCAGGCACTCAAAACAGGTACTTTTCAGTGTCCAGAAGCTCTATATGAAGGTTGGGCAACCAACCAAGTATGGCCAAATGACAAACCAACTTCACAATCATTAATATCATAGCTTCTGGAGACGATGTGCAAAATATGGGCACAATGAGTGGTTCGGCCGAACCACCCATAGGCAAGTTAGCACCACCATTGTGCTTAGAATTACATGAACAAGCCACCTATAAAAGATAGACCTTTGGTTCCACCAAAGGTGGTTCGGCCGAACCACATATGGTGACACCAGGCCATGACAGTTCAGCACATGAGTCATATCAGTATACACAAGGAAGATCAGGGCAAATGGAGCACATGCATGGTTCAACCGAACCATGCATGGGGCTCACAGGACTCGGGTGATGTGGCACGATCCGTGTGACACTCCATCCAGCTCAATTCCACCTTTGGATCAAAGTTGTGTTTCCAATCAACGGTGGAAGATCAAAGCACATGGATCAAGGCGTGAACCGACAAGACCAAGGCGAAACCAATACATAGCCACACTCTATGACTAGTGGGGACCACAGTGGTGGGCCCACCTTGCCAAAGGTGGTTCGGCCGAACCACCCCTGGTGGGCCCAGGCCACCGCCATACTCCACCGACATCCTACATGCTTCCCACGTGCTGGATTTACCACTGCCGTCCATCTTGAGGCGGTGGATCCAAGGGTGGAATGGAGAAGCACGCGGATCGCTGACGTGGCACTACCCTTCACTTTAGAGATGATTCAGAGGAGAAACCACTATGTAGTAGCTTTAGCTCTGCTATAGTGCTATGCTAGTTGGGAGAGAGTGAGGGAAGTCTTCAGGAGAAAGCCCCGGGCCTATCGGGAATCTTCTCCAAGGTGTACCTCAGCGGATGCGAATCTTCAAGTAATTTTTACATTCGAGTCCTTCTAGTATTTGATATTTTGGTTCTGGTACTTCAAGTATATACTTGCTTTACCTGTACATTGCTTTACTTAGTAAAGTGCTCTAGTCTCTCATGAAGGTTAGAGTAGTAAGTGTAGTGTAGACGTGGTGTCTAGGCTATATCTTGCCAGTGTAGGCCGCTTGTCGCACGGATTATTTGTGGTAGCCAGCAAGTGGTGACAGCCTTGTCTAGTCTTCGTATTCCACCACGTGTGTAAGACAAGTTATTAAAACGGCAGGGCATCAATACAATAGTACAGCCGTCTCTGGTAGGAGTTATATCTCCTACTGTTTCGCCTGTCACCTCTTGTAAAGGGAGGAGCTGTATAGCTCTTTATACTTAGAAAGCCAAGGCCAGATATCTTTGCTACATAAGAACCTCTCTACTAGTTATCATAGCTCCTTTGTCTCATCACTGGACGGTCTTGAACCTAGTTAGAACACTTCACGTTCCCTTACGATACTTGGAATACTCCCGGTGAAGGCTACATTGACTACCATACGCTTGTGGTATATCCGTTTGCCACTTCTGGTGTCAATAAGCTTTCTAGCGCCGTTGCCGGGGAACGGTAGCTGTTCCAACTTAGAACCAAGTCGTCCGAGTTATCCTTCTTTTATTTTTCTTTTCTTTTTATCCTTTCCACACTATGAACCAAACACCCATCTCTCATCTCGCCGCTCCAAAGGGCGCTTGTTTGGAGCCACCACCATCATCACAAACCATTTTTTCACCTAGCTATGAGCTTCGCCCTAGTTTCATAGCTAAGGTTCAGGAACAACCTTTTGTTGGGGAAGAAGATAAAAACCCCTACACTCACTTACGTGATTTTGAGCAATTGTGCTCGTGTCTTCTTATTGAAGGCATGACACGAAATATCTTAAAATGGAAGCTATTCCCGTTCTCTTTGATGAGGACAGCTAAACATTGGTATGCTCGACACGTAGAGAGTGCATATGGAGAGTGGGAAAGCCTTCAATCCAAATTCTGCTTAGCTTTCTTTCCTATCTCTCGTGTTGTTCATCTTCGAAGAGAGATCTTAGCCTTCAAACAAAAGGAGAAGGAGACTCTAGGTGCGGCATGGGCCCGTTTCACAGATCTAGTATCCCTTGGTCCTGATCTTGCTATAATCGAGCCAGCACTGTTACAACATTTTTACCTTGGGCTTAGCAAAGATTCCGCACAATTCCTTGACATATCTTCTGGAGGAGCATTCCTTCGTTGTACCGTTGGTGAAGGGAAGAAACTTCTTGCTAAAATCCTTGAAAATACTCCCCATACCCAAGGGTATAATGAACCACCTAAGGAAGAAAAGGAATTAATCCTCGAGCAAAAAGAAATCCCGATAGCCGAATCAAAATCAGTCCCATCCAAAGATTCCGCCATCGACCCTGAACCACAAATACCACAAACATCGGAGGAGAAAGAAATTTGTCCTATAAACTGCTCCTTCGATTTCGAGGCTAATCTCTTATCTGACCTTGCTAGTTATGGGAATGCCTATAATCATCCTATCCAAAAGAGACCTTCTAAGAAACTTCATTCAAAACCTCTCAAGAAAGGATCTCTTCAGAAATCTCCCAAATCAGCATCATTTGACGCCTCGAATTCCTATGCGGCACATAGGAAAACATCAAGGATCTTGGATGAACCTCCAAAAGAAACGCTGACTGTGCCCATAGAAGGAGAACAAAATGCTTAGAAGAAAAATCTATCCTCTCCCCTTCTATGCCCACATCCGCCATGTCCTTTGAACCCATCTCTAAACTCATCCTTGATCCCGATAAATCCGATTGTGCCCTTCCTTCAAAGTCTTATGATGATCCGGTCATTGAGTCTGGGGATTCATTACGACTCCCAAGACATGAGAGTCATCAGGCCCATAAACCTAACCAAGAAGAGAAACAACAACAGTTGCAGAATCCATCCACTGTTGTAAGTCAAGAATGGTTAGAGGAAACCAAAGATTCTAAGAAAATCACTAAGATGCCCACTCATGTAAGGAGAATATCTTTTCAAGTCATGGGCATCTATAGTGAAATTTGCTATGATCCTAGCCTTGGGATAAACATCATTCCTCATTTCCATGCTCAAAGTTCATCAAAGAATCACTTGCTACAATCCCAAAAACACCTTAGGCTCCCAAATGGTCAAGTCCTTGATTGTTTAGAAGTCCTTCAAGGCGTACTTATAGTGATTAATGATCTAAAGATCTCCCTAGATTTTCACATCTTTGACCTTCCTAGACTTTCCTTCCAATCTCACATTCATTGGAAGGCCAATCATGCAAATCTGGGAGGACATTGGAAATGAGTAGCTTGGTCATAGAATAGGCAAGGAATATCTACCTGTTTGGTCTTCCCAACCTCTTAACACAAGGGTGGAATTCAAATCTGTTCTTGATCCAAGGGGTGAGCTTAAGATGACTTCACAAACAACCATGACATATTTAGGTCTTGAGGAGGATTTGGAATGTCATGAGAAGAAAAATCGCTCACCCACTCCTTAAGCAGGAAGGATACATCTATGAGCATGGAAGTTATCCCCTGATCCTCTCATTAGATCCTTGCTCATATGAGAAACCTCCTAAATCAATCCTTCTCTCTGCTACTACCACACACAACATCTACAACCCCTTCGTCCTTCTTCTTTCCAAAATCTTTGCAAGGGAGGTTGTAGATGTGTTTATCTATCATAAATTTTGCAAGTCTCGAAGTAGTTTGGTATGAGTTCTTGCAAGTAGATCTACAAAGGTTGATAGTGAATTGAAGGATGAAACCTATTCCTAACCTTAGTAGATTAGTGAGACTTTTGGTTCTATTGGTGTGTTGCCACCAACAGAACCCCTGCACTTGATGTTTTCTCTATTTCCATGACTCAGGACACACCTTACACCAAGTGTGAGGGGGGTCATTTGACCTCCTCGAACACATTTGGGTGTTGAAGGACATCCCGAGCAAAAAATATCAGTGCAGGAACACATCATTAGAGGTAAGAATAATGCACAAGGAAAGAACCAAAGTGGCTGGAGCCTCCAAGGTGGGGTCGGCCGACCCCACCATGGACCCCTCAGCCCCCAGTCAACCTCCACTACGTTGAGACATACTTCTTTACTGGTTTGGCACTTTTCCTTCCTCTTGTTTAGTGCATTCTTCTTACTTTTGTCTGCAACCCTAAAAAAAATATGCTTCTTGTCTTCACCACTCATGCTCTTGTCTCTAGTAGAATGAATCTTGTTTATTCCATTATGCTTCCTTTTCTATGTTAGCATGCTTTTGGTTTAGGTGTATAGATCGATCATACCTCCATAGTCCTTTTGAATTAAGCATGGTGCTTAGGTTAAAGAGACTATCTTAATCAAATATGACATGGTATTAAGTTTGATTATTGAATCAAAACATACTTGCATGGAGCTTGGTTGCACTTTTGGACTAACCCCTGTAGCAAGAACCTCGGCATCTCTATGGGTAAGTCATAAGATCATTTAGGGAGATAGATTGAGATCATCATGGTCAAAAGTCAAGTTGTTTGGGCAAGGAGAACTTAAATGCAACTGAGAAGGACCACTGCTACAACTCATCCTCTTTAAGGTAAGTGGCCACCTTCTTAGAGTTTTCCATTTACATGAACCTTTGAAGAAGAAGTTGACATGCTAGAATTCATCCCTGATAATGAATTGACATGATTAAAGTCTACATGTCCTACTTTCTTTTTCAATTATTTGTATAGCTTGATCACTAGATAGGTTATCGATTAACTAGAAATCCTTCCTTTCTTTACCTTGGGTCCCCAAAACCCCCAATTAGAAGTGGACAGCCGAAATTCGGTGACCACATGGGACCAAAATTAGGCCAAGCCATATAACTTTCAGAAATGCATAATCTGGTCACACTGGGCCATTCAAACCCAGGTTGGGCGACCTGCACTTGGCACAATTTTAAATTTTGGAAAATAGGACAATGTTCAGGTGCTCTTGTAGGCCACGTGACAAAAGTTTGGGGCAAAAATATGGGTCGGCCGACCCATACTTTTCATCCCCCAAACTCGTCACATTTAGGGAATCACTTGGCAAATGAGTGAGGAAGTGGCCACGGCCATATGACCCATTATTGGGGTCGGCCGAACCACTAATGGCACCTGGTGCCACCCATCGACTCCAGAACGTTGTGCCAACGTTCCCCGACGTTTTCTCGCAATTTCGAAAAGGAGAACATTGGCACTCGTATTCTTAACCCCTTCCTCTCCTTCTTATTCCTTCCACCTCCATTCTTCACCTTTCCAGCACCCTCCTTCGACCTTAATCCATCCGAGAGATCAGTTTTTGAGACCCTAAAGGTCATGATGGAGGTCAAGGTGCTTGAGGTTAAGCCTTACGGAGTATACCAGCCCCTACACGCCTTTGACGCCCACCTTTCATGAAGAACCACATGGTCATTGGCGGTGGGCTGGGACAAGGGAAGATGTTGTTCCCCAACTCACATACGAGGAGAAGAAGAAGTTGTGGGAGTGGATAAACTTCATAAGGTGAAAGGATAATCCTCCATGTCAAAGGAGCCGTCAAGGCTCTTCGAGGATTACTGTTTGAGAAGAAAGTCTTGAAGAAGGATCTTAGTATGGTTTGCACATAGAAACAGCAATGGGGCACGAGGACATCCTCCTTTGACCTCTTTCCTTAGATATCTCAAACCTCTTCACAAATAAGGAAGGCACTTAGCTAGGTTTATTTCCTAGTAACCTGTGCCTATGTTCAATAAAATTTTTGTTCTGCTGGTGTGTTGCCACCAGCAGGGCCCCTGCACTTGACATTTCCTTCGTCTCTCTGATCCAGTATGCAGCAAGCAAAGTGTGGGGGAGGTTGGTGACCTCCCCAACACACTCAGAAAAATTCTAAACACACCACGATGAGACACGTCGGCTCAACGAAACTTGTCCCAAGAAGCCTTTAAAGGCAGGCCAGGCGACGGGCACATGAACACAAAACAGAAAAACGCAAGTGCAGGAGCACCTTCAAGGGTGAGGATTTGAATGGCAATCACCGTAGTGGCCAGAAGCTCTATGGTGGGGTCGGCCGACCCCACCTAGGATCTCTGGACCCACCAGTCAGCATCCACCCGGCGTCTACTTGCTTCCCGACTGGTTTGCCACTCCTACTCCCCTCTGTTCTTTCCTTTTTACTTTTTATTTGCTTTCCTTAGATGAAATAAAATAAAAATAAAACAAGAAGACTTGCATCTGAAAATAAATGTGACACAATTTATGATATTTAAAGGGTAAAAGCATCACAAAGTCTAATTCTTGCATATGCTTTTGCTTGTGGGTCACATATCTTGATAGGAATATCATATTAACTTAGTTGTTGACAAATGTGATATAGTTCTTAGCTCATGATTCATACCTTTTCTATTCAAAGTGCTTAGAGATTTATTTTGAAAATGTCATAAAACCATAGTGTCACTTACTCCTCAATAGTAAGAAAATTCCTACCAAAGCCATATATGTTCATACCATGATTCAAAACCCTTCTATATATGCTACTTATACTTGTGTTGAGTTTGGTCAAACCTTATTGATCCTAGTTGAGAATTATGTCATAGTCCCAAGATCATGATCACATATACGCCACCTATACACATACTGCTTCTATAATGGAAGTACGCAAAAACATGCCATCCATCTCCATCATAAATATGCTCCATGCTTTAAAGTTTAGAATATCTCTCTAAGTATGACTCAGTAGATGAGACACAAAGGCTATTAAAAAAATGGACACATGAAGGTCCATTACCTTATTAAAAAAAGAGTGGACACATGAAGGTCCATTGCTTTGAAAAGAAAAAAAAGAAGAAAAGGAAGAAAAAAATGCTATCCATGTCTCAAATAAAATAAAATAGAGAGATCTTATCAAATAAAGAAGCAATACATTCCACCATTTTCCACACACTTGCGCATCTTGATTTAGGATTTTGACAGTTTTCTCCTTGGATCCTTGTTTTGACTTTACAATATATGCAATGCAAGTATGCTATCTTATCCCTACCTGAGCCCCATATAAGCTTGATAGATGTAGAATGAAATAAAAGAAGGCAATCTTATGCTATGCCTTGGTGAGGGATCATATACTTACTAAGTGTTTGAGAGTAGCATTTGAGGAGTAAGAATGAACTATGTGCTTTCTTTTAAAATCATTATCAAAAACTCTAAGTGCTAAGAATATGAAAATGAAAAGATGACTTTGCTTTGAGAACTGTTCCATTTTTCAACATCTGAAGGATTTATGCTAGATAGTACCACATAACTCACTTGTATGAGATATGTCTTGAGTAAAGATTTATGTTTGCTAATACCTTAAAATGTCATAATTATATTTTATCATTCTCTCTAACCTTTGCTCGAGGACGAGTAAAGACTTAAGTGTGGGGGACCTTGTTGACGGCAGTTATACCATGTTTTTACCCCATCAAAACTGTAAACAAGACACTCTTTCTGAAAGAAAACCACCAAACACATAGTGACTTAGGTACAAATAACTTGGTTCCACATGTACTTGTCATTATTTGGTTGCAGGCACTCAAAACAGGTACTTTTCAGTGTCTGGAAGCTCTATATGAAGGTTGGGCAACCAACCAAGTATGGCCAAATGACAAACCAACTTCACAATCATTAATATCATAGCTTCTGGAGACGATGTGCAAAAGATGGGCACAATGAGTGGTTCAGCTGAACCTCCCTTAGGCAAGTTAGCACCAACATTGTGCTTAGAATTGCATGAAGAAGAAACCTGTAGAAGATGGACCTTTGGTTCCACCAAAGGTGGTTCGGCCGAACCACATATGGTGACACCAGACCATGACATTTCAGCACATGAGTCATATCAGCATACACAAGAAGATCAGCGAAAATGGAGCACATGCATGGTTCGGCCGAACCATGCATGGGGCCCACAGGACTCTGGTGATGTGGCACGATCCGTGTGACACCCCATCCAGCTCAATTTCACCTTTGGATCAAAGTTGTGTTTTCAATCAACGGTGGAAGATCAAAGCACATGGATCAAGGCGTGAACCGACAAGACCAAGGTGAAACCAGTACATAGCCACACTCTATGACCAGTGGGGACCACAGTGATGGGCCCACCTTGCCAAAGGTGGTTCGGTCGAACCACCCCTGGTGGGCCCAGGCCACTGCCATACTCCACCGACCTCCTGCATGCTTCCCACGTGCTGGATTCACCACTGCCGTCCATCTTGAGACAGTATTGAGGCGGTGGATCCAAGGGTGGAGATGGAGAAGCACGCGGATCGCTGACGTGGCACTACCCTTCACTTTAGATATGATTCAGAGGAGAAACCACTATGTAGTAGCTTTAGCTCTGCTATAGTGCTATGCTAGTTGGGAGAGAGTGAGGAAAGTCTTCAGGAGAAAGCCCCGGGCCTGTCGGGAATCTTCTCCAAGGTGTACCTCAGCGGATGCGAATCTTCAAGTAAGTTTTACATTCGAGTCCTTCTAGTATTTGATATTTTGGTTCTGGTACTTTAAGTATATACTTGCTTTACCTGTACATTGCTTTACTTAGTAAAGTGCTCTAGTCTCTCATGAAGGTTAGAGTAGTAAGTGTAGTGTAGATGTGGTGTCTAGGCTATATCTTGCCAGTGTAGGCCGCTTGTCGCACGGATTGTTTGTGGTAGCCAGCAAGTGGTGACAGCCTTGTCTGGTCTTCTGTCACATCCAATTTTAAAGATAAAGTTGAATGAACCAACTTATGTGTGCCCAGGGATCAATCACACACATAAACGACAAATTACATAGTACCATCATAAGGTTTACTATATAATAAATAATATCACAGAGTATTTACATAAATAGCAACGGAATAATATAGATAACTCTCTCGCGGAAGCTCCAATCCACAGGGAAGTAGTTGACTGGTGAACCACAATCCTAGGAATCCTCAGAAGAATCATCATAGTCATCTGTTACCCATCCGGGATTTTTATCCAAATATGAAAAATAAAGCAAACGTAAGTACATGTCGTACTCAACAAGAATAGCACGGGTTTATGAGGCTCAAATAAGGCATGACACTAGTTGACAGCGGTTGCTTTTAGTTGATCATGCTTTAGCAATTGAGTAGCATCAATAGAATATACCACGGAACATGGTTGCATGATCATATAAACAGGATAATTAAATATGAAATAAACATCAATAGAAACTTCAAATAATTAAAATAGTTTTCAATTATTATTATTCCTGTAAGACGTGCAAGGCCGCTCGTGACCGTGAGCACGGCTGATATATCAGTTTTACACTCTACAGAGGTTGCACACTTTCACCATAAGTCGTGATTCTTATATGCCAAGGGTCATGACTCCCATGTCACCT
Source organism: Eremochloa ophiuroides (assembly GCA_038502445.1). Classification (NCBI taxonomy): domain Eukaryota; kingdom Viridiplantae; phylum Streptophyta; class Magnoliopsida; order Poales; family Poaceae; genus Eremochloa; species Eremochloa ophiuroides. Next base: position 45,562,239 of record JAHLJS010000007.1, read on the forward strand.
CACCAAGGAAGTGCGGCAGGGTACACTATGAAGTCTTTCAAAAGCCTTCCTAATATGCTACTAATCAATTCGGGCGCAATGGCAAGGGGTGGTAGAGCCCTCCTTCTAGTGGCACACATACGCATCAGTACACACAAGGACAGGAGCCGCAAAACAACCAGCTCGGCAAGGAACCTTTCAAGATTAGCAACATAATAGAAAGTTACTTCATACTTGACTAAAGTCAGAGCCATATGACCCTCATGGTTGCGCTGTAAGTCCCAGTGTCATATTTACAGTTAAGTCCTTAGTCCATGTTGCTAAAAAGCATCTTTTAATATTTATTTCATAATCAATTATTCAAGTTCATAAGATCATGACACCATCAAAGCACTAGCATCACTACTCAAATCCAATCTCAAAGGTAACAAGGATCAAGTGATCAAAAACTAGGAATAAATTCTAGGGTTACCAAAGTAGACACATGCATCATGAATTTAATGATTAAAGTGAATAGGCAACAAGGATGGTTCATGCTATACTTGCCTTGATCAAAGTGATCCTGAGAATTTGGATCCTCAACGGAGTACTCTTGATCACCAACGTATTGCTCACCGTCTGAACTCGATCACAACATCACCACACAAACATCGAGGCAATCATACACGAGGCAAACAAGATCTAAATTAGAAACAGTACACCAACAGTAGAAAAATAGATTAAAAAGTGTATAAAAATAATCTACGCATCGCTACGATTCCAATGATATAAAATTCACGGAAATCGGAGTTCAAACGGGGAAGTTACGAAATAAACAAGTTTTCCTTTAATAAAATAATAGATTAAATCCAATCTCGAACTTTAAAAGTTGAAAACATGTGTAACAGTAACATTATTATGTAGTTTGTGAAATTACGAATCTAACGAGACTTGAACAGATCAAATCGGAGCTAAAACGGAGAAAATATGGCTAAAGTAGTGGCAGTGGCAAATCTGTAATTATTTAGAAAACATATTTTGAATCTATATATGAAAATACGTTTTCCGAAAACAAAAGCGTAGTCCATTGAATACGCCAAGGACTGCGGGTTTGTACTTTAAGAAGAGCAGGGTGTTTTATGAAAAATTGACGGCGAAGGGGTATGGGATGCTGAGGGCCGTTAGATGGGATATCAATGGCTCGGATTAGATCGAACAGAGGGGCACAGGTCTGTTCGCCGGGGAAGGATGCCAGAGCGGCGGTGGCCATTGCCGCCGGCGAGCTTTCTCGCCGGAAAACACGAGTAGGGCCACAGGGTGCATGGTTTGGCACCGAAAAGGCACTGGGAGCAAGAGGAGCTTAAGGCGAATCAATATAGGACATCGGCTTTAGCTATCGTGGCTCGGGAAGGAAGCAGCAAGCACGGCGACGGAAAAAATACGGCGACGAAGACACTGGTGGAGCTATGGTGCACGAAAACGAAAGAATAAGGGTTGTCGAGTTTCCTGACCTCGAATAGAAGCTCTGGGATCGATCAATTGGAACTAGGAAGCTCTCGGTGACGGAGTCCGTCGGCAATGGCGGACGGCGGGGTCCTGCTTGTGGTGCCGAGGGTCAACGCGCGGTCGAGATCGGGGAAGAAGGGGTCCTGGAAGCTTCGCGAACTTGTCACGGTCTTCTGGGTAGCTTCAATTGCGGCAACGGAGCTCCAGTTGGCGATTTCGACGGCGACGGCTCAAGCACGACGCGGCGACTGCTCTGCTGCGGCTGCTAGGGGAAAAAAAAATTGGAGGCGGTTGCTAGCTCTTAGATGAGTTTTGAGGAGGACGGCAGAGCTCGGAGCCTTTTATGGGGGGCGCTGGGGGTGGCGTGCTGTCCACGCGAAGGGAGCCCGGGAAGCATACGACATGGAGACGGTGTTCGTGTTCTGCTCAGACACGGGCTGCAAGTTGGAGATGTCCCTGAGCAGCGGGCCCGGCTGGTCAGACTCTGAGGAGGAGAGGAAAACGGTGCGCAGGACACTAGCCTTGCTGGGCTTCAGCTCAAGCAGCAACGGGAGAGCAGTTGCAGGCAGGGATTGGCTCGTTGGCCTTCTCGGCTGAGAGCAGAGGAGATTTTTCTCCTCTTTTTTTTTTAATAATTTTTCAAATAAGCTTTTAAAGATATATTTGAATACTTTGCAGACCAACAAAATAATGCAAGCAATAAATAGATGCTGTCAGCATGAATGCATAAATACAAGTTTCTCTTGCCTATGATAAATTTTAGTTTCCCCAAAAAATTATTATTCCCTAAATTAAATGTCAAACCATTACATAAATAAATTCATTTCATCACTATTTAATAAATTGCAAATTTTCGGGTGTTACATCTTCGTATTCCACCACGTGTGTAAGACAAGTTATTAAAACGGCAGGGCATCAATATAATAGTACAGCCGTCTCGGGTAGGAGTTATATCTCCTACTGTTTCACCTGTCGCCTCTTGTAAAGGGAGGAGCTGTATAGCTCTTTATGCTTAGAAAGCCAAGGCCAGATATCTTTGCTACATAAGAACCTCTCTACTAGTTATCATAGCTCATTTATCTCATCACTGGACGGTCTTGAATCTAATTAGAACACTTTACGTTCACAGTGGAAAATACGATACCTGTAATACTCCCGGTGAAGGCTAAATTGACTTCTGGTGTCAACAAAATTGAAAAATAAAAATCTCCGTGGTCGCGTCGACAATCGAAAGGAGGCCAAGCACTCACCAGAAACTGAGCGTCGAAGGGAGTACGATGAAACTCACGGCCCGCCGATCACCAAGAAGAGTTCTTCCGAGCTGCCATTCACAGCTGATCTCAAGGCGGTATGCTGGCCGCCAAACTTCAAGGTCGTTGGCGTCGAGACTTATGACGGCACCGCTGATCCCACGAAATGGCTCACTGTCTACGAGATTGCGGTCAAAGCCGCTTGAGGAAACGAAGACGTCATGGTAAATTATTTGCCCGTCATGCTCAACTCATCTGCCAATAATTGGCTGCTCAGTCTGAAGCCAAATTCCATCGATACCTGGGATCAATTGAAGAAGCAGTTCATCAGCAACTATCGTGCCACCTGCAAGCAGCCGGGCACGAAGTACGACCTTGAGAAGCTTCAACAAGCATCACGTGAGACCCTGCGAGATTTCATTCGGCGCTTCTCAGAGACCAGAAACAACATCCCCAATATCACAGACGCCGAAGCCATCTCTGCTTTCATACACAGCCTCCGACCAGACGAGGAACTTCAGAGGAAGTTTTTCCGCAGCAGGCCGACCTCCATTGCTGAGATGCTGCGTGTCACCAACAAGTACGCCGAGGGCAACGAGGTGGCTCATCACTCTATTCACAACCGCCTCCGCTTCCCCGACCAAGCACGCCACGAAGACGTCGACCGCCGAGCTGAGCGATGCCCCTATGACTGAGGTTCACGGCACGATCTTCGCCGCGACGACCGTGATCACCGTGACTACCACCACTTCGATCGGCGCCGTCGCGACGAGCCCGAGACCTCTAGAGCAGGAGAAAGACGCCGCCATTACAGGGTCTACAATACCCGGCCGGCTCCCAAACGCAATTACGACGAGGCTTATGAAAAGCTCCTCGACGGGCCCTGTCTTATTCACAAGTATCATAAACACTCCATGAGGGACTGCTATGGCATCTCTAAGGCATATGGACAAGAAGAGAAGAAGCAGGCTCGCAACGACTCCGACAAGGATAAGCACGGGGGTGACTATAATCCGCCTCCTGGCTTCACTAACGCCCAAAGGACAGTCTCCACTATTATTGGTGGATGGATGCGATGGAATCCAAGAGGGAGCAGAAACTAGTTGTCAGGCGTGTCAACTCCGTCGCCAACTACAATGCTCCCGTCGCCGACTCCAAGTATCCCCCCTGGTCGCACAAGCCGATCACGTTCAACAGAGCCGATCAGTGGACGGATATACCATATCTGGGTCGATTCCCACTCATCCTCGATCCAGTCATACGCAAAACACGCTTCTGCAAGGTACTGATCGACGGTGGCAGCGGCCTCAACATCCTCTTCTCCGAAGCCGTCAAGGAACTTGGGCTACGGAAGGAAGACCTGGAGCCAACCGAAGCTCCGTTCTTGGGAATCGTCCCGGGGTAATCATGCCAGCCCCTTGGACAGATCAATCTACCCGTCCAGTTTAGAACTCTACAGTGCCTTCGTGTAGAGCACATTGACTTTATGGTCACCAACTTCGACGCTGCGTACCACGCCATCCTCGGCCGGCCAGCCTTGGCCAAATTTAGGGCCATCCCCAACTGCACCTACCTCATCATGAAGATGCTGACGGAGACCAGAGTCCTCACGGTCCGCTTCAACCTCCAAACCGCATACGATTGCGAGAAGGAGGCCATCGCCATGGCTGAAGCTGTTGACATCTCCATCCTAATGAAGACTTTTCCGGTAGACGCACAGAAGGTGCCTCCTGAAGAGCAGGAGATCCCAGAGAAGACCCGCCTAGGGCTGCGACCAAGAACAAGGAGACCAAGGAGGTGGTCCTCGTCCCGATGACCCGAGCAAGATTACTCGCATCGGGACAAACCTCGACCCCAAATAGGAAGACGCGCTCGTTAGCTTCGTTAGGGAGCACGTCAGCGTCTTTGCATGAAAACCTGCGGACATGCCCGACGTTCCCAGGAAGTTGATCGAGCACTCCTTGAATGTCTCGAAGACCGCCAAGCCCATCAAGCAAAAGCTCCGGCGATTCTCTCCAGACAAGAAGGAGGCTATTAGGGTAGAGCTAGCCTGGCTCTTAGCTGCCGGCTTCATAAAAGAGGTGTATCATCCCGATTGGTTAGCCAATCCGGTACTTGTACGAAAAAAGAATAACAAATGGAAAATGTGCGTTGATTACACCGATCTCAACAAACACTGCCCTAAAGACCCCTTTGACCTTCCCTGCATCGATGAAGTCATCGACTCTACCACCGGTTGTGAGCTGCTTAGCTTCCTCGACTGTTATTCCGGGTATCAGCAGATCGCCTTGAAAGAAGACGACCAGGAGAAGACGTCCTTCATCACCCCCTTCAGGGCTTATTGCTACAAGTCGACTCTACCGCCGGTTGTGAGCTGCTTAGCTTCCTCGACTGTTATTCCGGGTATCACTAGATCGCCTTGAAAAAAAAAGACCAGGAAAAGACGTCCTTCATCACCCCCTTCAGGGCTTATTGTTACAAGACTATGTCCTTCGGTCTGAAGAATGCGGGAGCTACATACCAAAGGGCCATCCAGGCCTGCCTCCACGACCAAATTCCAGAGATCGCCGAAGGACACATGCATATAAAATGATGATTATAAAGTTATCATACTTATAAAGTTATTAGGTATCAAGGGAACTCATGATACACCTGTTTTCCAAAAGCTTTCCAAACTCTACAACTTTTCCTTCTGGATTATCCTTGTGTACCTCTACTTCGAACGTCGGGAATCAACCAACACAAGCATCATAAGAGAACCTAGAAACAGTACACCAATCATTACAAAATCATATTATAAAGGCTACTAACGTATTCTACTCGTCGCTATGAACTCATGAGCGCGAGAAGCAACTAAAACGGAGCTACGATTTAAAGTTATGAGCTTTTGAAGTTTGAGTGGTGTTTTCGTAATTAAAAAGGATTTATTTGTATATACTTTCAAAAAGGTAAAGACCAAACTATAAATTATTTAGACACAAAAGTATTTTATAAAAGCTAAAACATTTTAATAACATTTTCAGAATTATTTTTATAAATAAAAACATATTAATGACATCATAAATAGGAATTATGGCATCATTAATCATTTATGAATAAAACAAATACATTTTATAATTATTTTTTATGAAAATAGATTAAATCATTTCTTTAATTTTTTGTATTGTAAAGATAAAATGTTGAAAACTAGTTTTCTAATTCATTTCATAAATAAAGAATACTAGCAAAAGTACCCGTGCGTTACAACGGGAGAGTATGTGACTGTTGCAGCTGGAGAGTGTCAAAATAAAGTGTTTGTGCATTGCAACGGGAGCTAGAGTGCACGTACGTTGCAACAGGAAAGTATGTGACTGTTGCAGCTGGAGAGTGTCAAAATAAATTTTCGTTAACTCGATTGGTTTCGTGACTCTCCTGTTGCAGCTGGATAGTGTCAAAATAAATTTTCGTTAACTCGATTGGTTTCGTAACCAATCTAAAAATAATAATTATTATACGTGTTTGACTTGCGTATCATCATCTTTTTGTCAAACAAACCAAAAAAGATATGAGTTTTATTTTATTAGCAAACAAAATGTCTCTTGTTTTATTTGGATCTTACTTGGTTGTCATCTATCACTTTACTATATATTACTATTGTCAACAGGACACATAACACTAAATCTGGTTAAATGTATGTTTTATTTGGATTTATAAACATAGCCCATTAAAGTAGCAATTGACACTTATCTCGTGCACCAGACTCAGTCCATAAGAAAAATTCTTTCGGAGTAGTAGACAAATGAAAAAAAAACCAAATCGAAAGAGCAACAAGAGGCGGTCACGTGCGAGCACAGGCTGGACTCTGGAGCCAACAGCTAAGGTGCGCACGGGGCAAGCTGCCCGGGCGGATCCGTGGGAGACGCATACGCGGAAAGGAGGACTCGGGAGATGCCGGACGAAAAAACAGACCGCGTGCGGGGCTGGGAGATGGCAGAAAAAAAAGATGACCAAAAAAGAGGGAAGAAATCTTCTCTCTTTAGTAGTATATATATATAGATTTTGATAACAATTTTGTAAATATAAAACATTTTAGTTCTTTTTCATTATATTAGAGAAAACATACCATAACATTTTTATAAACATTTCATATTAACTTTTATGAAAACAGAACATTTACAACATCATCTTTAATTGAAAAACTACTATGCCCAGGGCGAAAACGGGATTAGCTGTAGCTTCTAGGGGCTAGGAAGCAAGTATGCCAAGACACAGTGAATAGTTGATGTATTTGTGGAAAAAATACAGGGGGCATAGTGAAAAGCGGTGCTCACTGGGCTGTTGACCAGTCATAGGATGATGTGGCAGTCTCTGATTGGCTTGAGGGAGATGACTGGGCATGGCTGATTGACTCCGGTTGACCGGTGGTCAAGATGTGATCTGGGCCGATCATTCTTGATCCAACGGCCCAGGGATGGTCTTCTTCTCTGCTTGGCTGTGCAGTGCAGGGTGCATGACCGTGCTCCCGACAGCAGCGGCGACCGGCGGCTCACCGGCCGTTGCCGGGGATGGGCTCTGCTGATCTAGGATCTCTGGCGAGCGGCGGTTGGAAAGGAGAGTATCAGAGCGGACTCGCTGGAGATGTCGTTGGCCAACGGCGGCCTCTGGTGTGGACGAGCGGAGCTCGGCTACGGTGCACGGCGGTGCGTCGGGGATAGGTCGATGTGGCCACAGCTGGATGATGAGGAACAACGGGGTGAGCTCGCGGTGTCGCTGCGAGGCCGGAGGAGGAGACAGGGAGGCGAATGGTGGTCGACACAGGGAGATCGACGAGCTCGTGCCAGAAATGGCCATGGCGGTGGCGGTGCTTGATGAGGCTCTGGGAGGGGAGACAGGGCACGAGAAGGAGCGAAGAGGGTTCATCGTGCGCGCGCGAGGCCGAGAATCTCTTTTTATAGGGCAGAGACCAGAGCAGAGGGCTCTGGACGGAGCTCAGCTTCAATGCCATTAATGGCGGTTATCGCCACTGATGCGGGAGAATAAAGAGAGGGAAAACGGAAGAGGAGTGGTGGAGGCAGTTGATCGTGACTTCAAGTACGATTTGATGCGGTCTTAACTCAAGGAGACGGAGAGCGGGCTCGTGCTTGGTAGGAATCGCTCAGAGAGAGGGGGAGCCAAAGGTGAGGGATGACGAGTGGGCCCCGCCTGTCGGCCACGAGAGAGAGGTGCTCGGTGGGCTGCTGCTGGGCTAGTGGGCGTGCGTGCGGGCCGACTAGTTTGCGGCCCAGGCGGGAGGGAAGGGGGCGCTGGGCCACTTGGCCTAGCGGGCTGCCCGAGAGAGAGGTTGGGAGGAGCTGGACTTCGGTCCGAGAAAGGAGAGCTGCAGGCCGAATTTTATTGGACCAAAAGGAGAAAGAGAAAAGTGGCTGGGACTTTGATAAGATTTGGCCCATGACATTTTTTGAAAGTTTTTATTATTTTTCCAAGTAATTTTGAATTACCATTTGTCAAAATAAGTTTGAATAATTTAGCATTTATTTTTTAGAAAATAGAGGAAAAACTATTCGTAGGTAAACAAATTTTATAAATCATTTTCCAGTCAATAAAATAAATGCAACCAGCATGAATGCAACAAGCCTAGGAAAAAATAAAGAAAGGTTTTATAAAGCAGTTTCTATTTTACAAAATTGATATCAAACAATCTATATCTTAGTAAATTTTTAGATAGAAAAAAATTAAATCCTTATTTTATTTAGTGTATTCTGAGTCACACCCTAAAATAGAAATTTTGGGATGTGACAACACTACCCCTTAATAGGAATCTCGTCCCGAGATTTGCTGAAGCTACACTCATTACAAAGAGCCAAATCATTCAAGAACACAATAACAAAACAATCATCCATGCTATGGCACACTAACATGATGGGGTCCTTATAAGAGCACACTAACACTTGCCTTAGCATCGTTACTAACGTGAAAGCACTCAGGGACAACATCCTAAAGGCTTAGGGTAAACAAGCTTGAACTTTTCAATCTTCTTTAGTGTGATGATCCTTCTTATTGATGTAGAATCTACAACTTCACATGCTTCTTCGTGAATGGCTGATATTTCAGTTTGATCAAACTCTTCAGAGTGTGTACACTTTCACTATGAGGCGTGAATACCCATATGCCTGAGGCCCGTCGACCCCCTAACACTTCGAAGGTGAGCAGGTAGGGTTCACTACGAGGCCTTTCCAAAGATCCCACTAACAAGTTAGTGGCCGCGAGGTTTCAGCGTCTAGGCAAATGAAGGCCCCTTCAAGATTGGCACACCTTGACCTAGTCCAGTACACATCTTGACAAGCAAGAAGCCAATCTGCAATCTAGTCCTTCTCTTGCGCCTTTCGGTAACCACTAACAAGCTAAAAAAATCTAGTTACTTAGCCAAGTTCAGTGCCCATTAGTTCTCATGGTTGTACGGTAAATCCTAGGTGACCGCTTTAAGATGGAGTCCTTACGGAGGGCAGACTAGAGCATCCAAAAAGGCTTAATGCTCTGGCCCCCTTCTGTCCATGTTGCTAAAAAGCATCATTTAACCATTGATTCCATAAGTCATTAATCAAAATTAACATTATAATATAAGTGAGTGTAGGCTAAGCAAAACTACCTATATGCACAAACCCAAGGTAACAAGGATATAAGATATCAATAATTCTAGGTAAAGTCCTTATGGATTTATCATATTAGACACATGCATATGAAAATATAATTATAAAGTTATTAGGTATCACGGGAACTCATGTTACACTTGCATTCCAAAAGCTTCCTAAACTCTCCAATTTTTCCTTCTGGATTATCCTTGCGTAGCTCTACTTCTAACGTCGGGAATCAACCAACACAAGCATCATAAGAGAACCTAGAAACAGTACACCAATCATTATAAAATTATATTATAAAGGCGACTAACGTATTCTACTAGTCGCTACGAACTCGCGAGCGCGAGAACCAACTAAAACGGAGCTACGATTTAAAAGTTATGAGCTTTTGAAGTTTGAATGGCGTTTTTGTAATTAAAAAGGATTTATTTGTATATACTTTAAAAAAGGTAAGGACCAAAATATAAATTATTTGGACACAAAAGTATTTTATAAAAGCTAAAACATTTTAATAACATTTTTAGAATTATTTTTTAAATAAAAAGACCATAATGACATAATAAATAGGAACTATGGCATCATTAATCATTTATGAACAAAACAAATACATTTTATAATTATTTTTATGAAAACAGATTAAATCATTTCTTTAATTTTTTTTGTATTGTAAAAACAAAATGTTGAAAACTAGTTTTCTAATTCATTTCATAAATAAAGAATATTTTGATAACATTTTGGTAAATATAAAACATTTTAATTCTTTTTCATTATATTAGACAATACATACCATAACATTTTTATAAACATTTTGAAACATCCTCGATTTTTCCACGAAGGGAAAATCCACAGAATGAGCTATAATATGATAAAACCAAAGTTTGATTTCATCACATTATCATATATCAGTTGAAATCACAGTCATACATCGTAAGATACAAGCTTTACAAGATATTACCTCTTTTTGAGGGTACACCTATTACAGGGTTAATCTAGCAGAAGCGTAACTAGACGTCATCAGAGTTGGGGAAACGTGCCGTCGGGGTGAAGGCTCCTCCTTCACGAGTGTCATCAGAGTTGCTTTTGGCACAGCATAGTCTTCATTTCCTGAACCAAACTTGAGCGTAGGCACGAGACCTCCTAATCCTTCTTTACCTCTATATCCTTAGAAGTCAGGTATTCTACACACCACCAGATATGTGCAGGCCATGGTCAGCACAGATGAGCTTTAGTGGAAAAGAGAAAACAAACGATCTGGCGATCCTAATATTTGGGTGTGGTTTGCATCCTTATCGCATGCGAAGTAGCATCAAGTAATAATGTCATAATAGTTTAACCCATCTCATCAATTACCATCCATCAGTCCATCCCAATTCCATCATCCCACCCATACAACACCTCACACACGCACCTCGCGCTCAGTCGACAGGCCCAACTCCCTCTCGGGCCTGTCTCAACGGCACACTGCCACCACGTGCACACTGCCCGACAATCATCATCTAGGAGGAGAAAAGAATACCACTCTCTACACTAGTCAGAGCTTCACAGGAAAGGTCCATAGCCGATGGGTCGGCATATGTATTGATCGATCAACCATACACTCTGCAGAGGTTTTACTACTCACAAGATTAGCCATCATCGATGCTGTACAATCATCTAGGTAGAATTCCAGGTGCTTACTTGCCTAGGTCGATGCCACCCTACCACTCAGCCCTGGGACACTCTAGATCCTACACCATCACGCTGAGACTGGGAGACGCAATACCGGGCCCAATTAGTGGTACTGCACATCTAGAACGGTACAGGAATCCGACATCCGTCACCGCCCAACCTTATCACCTCTCAACCTAGTAGTAGTGGCACCGCCCTACCAAGTAGTCCAGCCATCTCCGTCCTATTCTAGAGTGAGTAGCAAAGGATTCCGGTGAACCTGGTACTAGTCCATCCTAGGTTTGACCAAGCAGGCATCGTCTCTTAGGGGATACTCTCCTCGTGCCATCACGGCACCTCCGTTCACAGGTTTCAAACCACGCAGCCTATCCATCCCGAAACCTCCTCATAAACCATTACCCGCCACAGGTATCTCTCGTGGGAACGCCCAGGTTGCACTCCCGGCAAGACTTGCTTACACAGCTCGTCATGTATCCCACTTGGTCGACTCGACCCTCACCACACACCCAAGACACACGCAGTACGCTCACAGTCCACCATCCCAAGCCAAACCATTCCCAGAGGTTCACCACCAGCATCACATCACAGATACAATGTGAGTGGAGTTAATAAATATGGTGATGTAACATGAGAGCAAGCAGGTATATATATATATATATATATATATATATATATATATATATATATATATATATATATATATATATATATATATATATATATATGGTAGCATGGTAGAGTGGTTGCAAGCAGGGTAATAATGGCTTAGGTAGTAGCATGCATCATATACTAGCAAAGGAGTAAATATAAAAGCGCTAGCAATTCTAAATATGCAATGTCTTTTAGGATTCTCAAGAAGAAGGTGCTGCCATGACACCTACGTTGTCGAGGTAGTAGTGGTACAAGTTTTCTCCAGTTAGTGTAGTTGATCAGCTGGGTCACCTCCTCCTAGGGTGACTCCACTCCACGGGTCCTGTCGTCGTCCATGTTCTCTTCCTTCAGTGGGTCTCGATCCGGTCGTCGCTACTCTAGAAATGGCTACCCCGCGAAGTGACACAAGGCAAGAAATCACCCAATACACGAAAGACGACGTGATGCTGGAAGATCCATTAACACCAGAGAATAATAATAGGTACAGGACTTAGCCCTCTCGGCGTATGTCCGATTTCCTTGGGCTAAAGAAACAAGAGTGGGTTTGCTAAGCACAAGCTTATGTCGTAGCCAAGCCAGTATGGCTTTATGGCAATTGGTTTAGGCCAGAGCTTTTTAGGCTAGAGCTTGTCTATAGCAAACACCACGGCTCACGATCTTCCGATCCGGGCGTCATGGAGGAGACAGGAATCGGAGGACGGGCCAAGCAGAAGAGTAGAATGAGTAATTATCGATAAGAAATGTTGCACAAGATAGTGCGAGGGTTTAATCCACTTGTAGGGTACCAAGGCTGTGATTCAAACGGGTACAATCATACAAGTGCTTAAACACTGAGAATTAAGAGAGAGAGAGAGAGAGAGAGAGGCGTTAGCTAAGCACATCCATATCATATTCTCGGTCACATCTTCAGTGAAGATGGTTTTAAGCCGTCGATCGGATTGACTCGCATAGGTCCAAGATCTTGACATAGAACATAGCTTTGCTAAGTAGAAAGGGTTAGTCCAGTCTTTGACCCAATTGCCATGAACAAGACAGGATCGAATAGAGTAGGCTAAACAGAATCGAAGAGCAAGAAACACCAGATGGCGATGGTCTACTCCTTCCAACGCACATGCCACGGCAATAGACGGGGCGTCAGAAAGGAGTGACACACGGAAGAATACAAGTACACAACCCACTCGTAGAGTACCACGACCAGGGTGCACTGGCACTAAGTCATCTCTCGGATTCATAGCGGTGCGGTTGTCATCGCAAGAATCAAAGAAATGCGGCGGTCGCACAGGGTACAAGCATATGAGGGCTTGGGTACGAAGAATCAAAGAACTGCAAACGGGGTATAGCTCCATGGTCATGGCGAGACGTACTCATGGCCACAAGCTATACCAGCAAGAGTTGGCACCCATCGTTCCACGGTTGTTATCTCCTAGGTCATCTCCCATAGGACTAGATCACGATAGGCTCGATGTGAGCGGGTAAGATCCGTATTGATACTGACATCAATATCGAGTTCAACATGACCACGTCCTAGGGTCAAAGGTAGGGGCTAACACTCATAGCTCTACAGGTCAACTACAGAGCGAGAGGTCGAGTTACACTCGGCATTACGGCCATGGCGAGATGAATCCTGCGATCGCAACGTTCGAACGAGGTACGATCCCTCAGTCGGCTCGAAGGCACGGCACACAGATAAACAACAAGAACCAACAATAAGAACCAATCACATGACCAAAGACAAAACAACTTGACAAGACATTGGAGTAGCACAATTCCATAGCTTGAAGGTGGATGGATCCTGTATTACAGATACATGTACATACAGATTGTAAGGACAGGGTACAACAGATACAAATTCAGATAGATTGTAAGGACAGGGTAGAATATGGTGGACAGATGTACAAGAAGATAAAAGATGGGGCTTCCCAATAGTCTAGCGTCGTATATAAATTTGGCTTTCTAACCATCCAACATCATCTATCGATTGGGCTTTCTAGCAGTCCAGCATCATCTATCAATTGGGCTTTCCAACAGTCCAGTATCATCTATCAATTAGGATTTCCAATAGTCTAGCATCATCTATGAGGCCTCAAGGTCTGGCAATGGGGCTACGGCACGAAGGCCGGACAGGGTCGACCTCAAAGGAAAGTGGAGGGCTTGCTGCTACATGTTCCGGCTCCTCTTGGCTAGCTGCGGGTGGCTTCTGGCCGGCTGCGGCTTACTGTTGGCTGACTGTGGCTAGCCATCGCCGGCTGCTGGCTGGCCGATGGCTGGCTATGGTTGGCCAACTGTAGCCAGGTTCCCAACAAGGCATGGAATCATAGCACGAAGGCCGATGTCAAATGGCAAGGTGCAAGCGACGGCGATGCCCGTCATGGTTTAGTAGCTGCAACGCGCGGGAACGCTGTTGAGACGGTGGCGCCCCGGGTGCACGCGATGGCGATGCCTGTCATGGTTGCTCCAAGTGTTCGTTCGTCGTCCGGTTGGCTGGGTTTAGTCCGGTGTGCGTGAGTCCATTGTGTTCTTCCTGAGCCGGTGGTGGCTCTGCCGGTGCGTTCCCTGGGGTGGTACGCGGTGGCGCACATGGTGGGTCTGAGGAGAGTAGGGATGCTCACCACGGGCTTATGGATGGTAGATCGCTTGATGCAGGTAGGGCTTGTTGTCGGCAGCACAACTTCGCGGCAGGGTTCAATCCAAGCCTTGCCGAAGGGGAAGAAGAGGGTTGCCCACGCTTGCGATTCACTCGACAGCTTTGGTTCTCATCCACGATGGCGCCAAGGTTGTGGTGGTGGTGCGGGTTCGGTGAGGTGCTGGTCATGGCCACCAAGGACGGAGCGTAGTGGGGAGTAGCCGCCTCCTGCAACGATGTGTAGCAGTGGCACGAAGGCCGGTCTCAGTCCAAGTCATTGTTGACGGCTGCTAACACCTCAAAATACCATCAACATAACAAGATAAAGGTGACAAAATCCATGGAAAAGACGCATATTATGTTTCAATTTTACTCGGTTCTACTTGTACTTGGAAAATTATGAGTGCAGGTACAAAACAGGTGAAAATAAAGCGAACCAAGGCACATATGAGCAATGCAAGTGATGCGAGCCAGACAGGAGCCAAGTCACAGGGCGCCCGCCCTGTTGGATAGGGCGCCCGCCCTCCTCTTGGAGCCATTTGCACCCTGCCACGTCATGGATCCGTGACTCGTCCCTCCAAACAAGATATGGCACGTTGATTTATCATCAATGGCTGAGAAACAACGCACTCGGATCCGGTAGCCCTCTGGGCAGGGCGCCTGCCCTGTCAGGATGGCCTGCCACGACCACAATCTAAGGGAAAGGCTCCTAAGCCCTTGCAACCATCCATTTGAAGTCGGTTTTCATTCAACGGAGATCAAGTGATGAGCCGAGGATTCATAGGCCCACATGTCATCCCCTACGGGCCATAAACCGTCTTTCCAAGCAGAAACCGACATGCCAACCGACTTGGGAGAGTGATGGAAGGCCGTCGGATGCAAGAGGCAGTGGATCATAGGGCGGCCGCCCTATCCACCCGGGCGCCCGCCGCCTCACTTGCTCCGGACTGACTTCAACCTCCCCTATAAGTACCCCAGGGGCCCCTAAACACTATAAATAGAGGTTATTTGATCATTTGTAAGCAGACTATGAAGCTTAAGTGAGATAGATACTTAGATACAAAAGATAGTCTCAAGTAGAATGTGTAGTACTTCTACACATTAGAGAGTGAGAGAGTCACTTCTCTGAAGAGAAGAAGAGGAGTCCGAGAAGGAGCCGGGCTTGTCGGCAACTTCTTCTATGGTGCACCTCTGTGCTTCTTTATGGTAATAAAGTCCCACTTTCTTATTTAATTATTGTTATACTTTAAGTATTTGTTTGCTTGTCTCACTGCTTGGTTAGAGTGCTCTAGTTCTTGGATCCGAGTTAGAGAAGTAAGTTTATAGATTAAGCGCTATGCTTAGGCTATATCTTACCCATGAGTGTGGCTAGGCCCACAGATAGTAGTGGTAGGTTCTAGGTGGTGACAGCCCTAGGATCCTCTGGATTCTACCACGTTTGGCCTAGTTTTATCATCGTAGAGCTTTGGGATGTATGATGCCTAATTAGTCCTACCCTGGGCGAGTTTAGGACTTTGCATGCTCACAGTAAGCAGGTCTTGGTATATCATATAATTATTCGGGGCTATCATTCAGAACTTCTCTTTCTACCCTATCCTTAGATCTCGTCTCCCTTCACACACGTTCCCTGTGGATTCGATATAACCTGAGACTACTCCTAGGGAAAAGCTACATCTTACAGCCGTGCGTTTGCGGTCATTTTCGTGTGCCACCCCAGGTGTCAACAAGCTTTTCTGGCGCCGTTGCCAGGGAACGGTAGCTGATTTAGTATGACTAAGATCCATATTTATCCCGATCTATCCTTTATGGAAGAATTATCTATCTTCCAATTCAATGCTCCTAAGAGTACGCGATTGGAACCACCTTCATCATCTCAACCTATTCTTACCGATGGGTATGAACTGCGGCCTAGTTTCATAACTATGGTATGAGAAAATACTTTCTCAGGAAATGAGAAAGAAAACCCATATACTCATTTGCGAGAATTCGAGCAATTGTGTGCATGTCTGAATATTCCAGGCATGTCAGATGAGACCCTTAAGTGAAAGTTATTTCCATTCACTTTGACGGGAGTAGCCAAACTGTGGTACGCTCGGACCGTAGGTGGTGTAAATAGAGAATGGAAAGAATTGCGCACACAATTTACCTTAGCCTTCTTCCTAGTAACCCGAGTAACCCAACTCCGACTCGAGGTGCTCGCTTTCCGTCAACAGGAAGGGGAAACTCTAGGTGCTGCCTGGGCTCGATTACTTGATTTAGTCAATTCTGGACCTGACCTAGCCATTCTGGACCAGGTACTGTTTCAGCACCTATATGTTGGATTAGGAAGACACGATGCTCATCACCTTGATTTAGCATCCGGAGGTTCATTCCTTCATCTCTCTGCACTTGGTGGTAGAGATGTTCTTAAGAAAATCCTACAGAACACCGAAATCCATGACGAGTTTCCTGGAGAAGAAGAAGCTAAGCCTTTAGTTTCCAAAGAAACTGAACCTTTAATCAAACCTCCCAAAAAAAATCTAAAACTCTAGAGGAGAAAGAAGAAGTACCCTTAGAATTCTTATCTGAAATTGAAGTTGATATATTCGAAGATTTTGGGAAAGCCGCAAATTACTTGACCCAGCCTAAACCACCTTCAAAATCATCCTTCGAATCTCCTGACAAAGTTCTTGATCATCAAGATATGCAACATCTTTCTGCTATCATGAGCCATGAGTGGACTACTGAAGCTGAAGTATCAAGAAAGGTTTCTCGAATAGACAAAATGACCAATAGGATAGAATGTAGATTTAATGGAGATCATGTTTCAGTCTTTTATGATCCCACTCTTGGGATAAACAGGATGTCTAGCACTTTTCTATCCAAGAAATTCTCAAACATTATCCTTCAACCTACATCTCAATGCCTCAAAGACCCCGATGGTGACATTATACAGAGCCAAGGTATTGCTAAGATAATCCCTTGCCACCTTAATAATATGGACCTACTCTAGGACTTCTATATCTTTGAAACCACCAGATTCAAAGTTTTTATAGGACAACCTTGGTCCAACATAGCTTATGAAGGGTCAACCATGGGAAAGGTTGATATCAAATTAGGGAGAGAAAGGTATGCTTTGCCTATAACTCGTGCAATAAATTCTATTGCCGAGCATCCTCCTGATCCAGATCCTTTGGAACAAGTAGTAATAGCTTATCATGAAAAGCTAGCCCAACCAGATGAAGAAGAATTTGAGTCATTTATAGAGGAAGAAGCTCCAGACAATAATACCTATCACCTAGACAAATTTGAAGAGCCAACTAGGACACCTATTGAGCTTAAACCACTACCGGACGGGCTTAAGTATGTCTTTTTAAACAATAACCCTGAGACTCCTGTCATAATCAGTGATAAATTATCCGCAAAGGAAGTTGAGAGGCTTACCATTGTTTTAGAAAAGCATCATTCAGTCTTTGGCTATTCACTACAAGATCTAAAAGGCATCAGTCCAACTCTTTGTACTCATCGAATCCCAATAGAATCTAATGCAATTCCATCTCATGAGCCCCAAAGAAGACTCAATAATGCCATGCGTGAGGTTGTCAAGAAGGAAGTGTTGAAACTTCTGCATGCAGGCATTATTTATCCAGTCCCTTATAGTGAATGGGTGAGCCCTGTGCAAGTAGTTCCTAAGAAGGGTGGCATGACCGTCATAAAAAATGATAAGTATGAACTCATACCACAACGCACTGTTATAGGATGGAGAATGTGCATAGACTATAGGAAACTCAACAAGGCCACTATGAAAGATCAGTTTCCACTTCCTTTCATCGATGAGATGTTAGAGAGATTGGACAAACACTCATTCTTTTGCTTCCTGGATGGATATTCGGGATACCATAAAATCTCAATCCATCCTGATGATCAAAGCAAAACAACCTTTACATGCCCATATGGAACATATGCTTATAGGCGCATGTCCTTGGGACTTTGCAATGCACCTGCATCATTCCAACGTTGCATGATGTCCATCTTCTCCGACATGATCGAATAAATCATGGAAGTTTTCATGGATGATTTCTCTGTCTATGGAAAATCATTCGATGACTGACTAGAAAATCTAGACAAAGGCCTACAACGCTTTGAAGAGAAACACTTAGTACTCAATTGGGAAAGTGTCACTTCATGGTACGAGAGGGAATTGTCTTAGGCCATCGAATATCTGAGCGTGGGATAGAAGTGGAAAAAGCTAAGATCAGTGTAATTGAGCAACTTCCACCACCCACAAATGTCAAAGGAGTAAGAAGCTTCCTAGGCCATGCAGGTTTTTATAGGAGGTTTATTAAGGATTTTTCGCAGATAGCTAGACCTTTGACTAGCCTTCTAGCTAAAGACATCCCTTTCAATTTTGATGATAAATGTCTTCAATCCTTTTACGTTTTAAAGAAAGCTCTAGTTTCGGCCCCAATCATACAACCCTCTGATTGGAACTTGCCTTTCGAAATCATGTGCGATGCTAGTGATTTTGCTGTGGGAGCCGTCCTTGGTCAAACTAAGGAGAAAAAGCATTATGCTATCTCCTATGCTAGTAAGACCCTGATAGGGCCCTAGCTTAACTATGCAACCACAGAAAAAGAGCTTTTAGCTGTTTTCTTTGCAATAGACAAGTTTAGATCTTACTTGGTAGGAGCCAAGGTGATTGTCTACACCGACCATTCCGCCTTGAAATATCTACTCACCAAGAAAGATGCTAAATCCTGTTTGATCCGCTGGATCTTACTCCTTCAAGAGTTTGATCTAGAAATCAGGGACAAGAAGGGAGTAGAAAACTCCGTAGCAGACCACTTGTCTCGTTTGCAAGCCCAAGACCAAGACAACCTTTCTATAAATGACTTTCTTCGCGATGACACTCTTTTAAGGGTGACTAATACCAATCCATGGTATGCCAATATCATGAACTTTATATTCACTGGCTATGTTCCGCCAGGAGAAAATAGGAAGAAGTTGCTTTACCAAAGCCGGACTCATTTATGGGATGACCCCTATCTCTATCGAGTCTGTGCTGATGAGTTGCTTAGGAAATGTGTCCCTCTGGAAGAAGCAACTAAAATAATAAAAATGTGTCACTCCGCTGAATACTCCGCTGAATATGGAGGACATTACGGAGCCTTTCGAATACATGCTAAAATCTGGCAGAGTGGATTTTTTTGGCCATCTATGTATGAAGATACAAAGGACTTTATCCGACGATATGCCTAATGCCAGAAACATGGCAACATCAGTACCCGAGATGCCATGCCACTTACAAACAATCTACAAGCAGAGCTGTTTGATGTTTGGGGAATAGATTACATGGGACCATTCCCTAAATTTGGTCATTTTGAATACATCTTAGTGGCAGTGGACTATGTGTCTAAATGGGTAGAAGCCATGCCTTGCCCCTTAGCAGATGCCAAAAATGCCAAAAGAATGTTTGAAGAAACCATCTTCCTTTAACAACCCGTGTTTTCGGTAAACCAAAAATCCGAACTTTCTAAAAATTTGCCTGCAATGTGTGTGAAGCATGTAGCCTTTAGGTCGAACAAAGACTAACCTGCTGACAACCGTTGCATTCATATAGAAATTTTTTGTTAGAATGTGTTGGAGTTCTTTAGCGGGTCTAGGGTTTTGCGTCGGAGAGCACAACTTCCATAGCAAGACCGTCTCAAAACCCTCAGGTATCCTATTCTTCGAATCTTCCTTCAAATATTTGGATCAGATTTATAGAAGGGAAAATGCATCTTTCCCTATCCTCACTCAACCAGCCCAATCCCTCTCTTTCTCCTTGCAGGCCCAGCTTGCCTATCCACTAGCCACTCTCCCACCATGGCCCAGCAGCGCCTCCACGGCCCACGCAAGCACACAACCTCGCCCCACCGGCCCAGTGCACCAGCAGGCCGAGCGCGCCACCTTTCACTCGGCCTCGCAGAGCCCAGCCGGCCCACTCCTCACCGCGTCTCCTTTTGGCCCGCACCTGCGCGCAGCATAGCAGTCGGCCTAGCCGCGCGGCCCACCAGGGCCCAGCCGCCGCGCCCCTGCCTGAAGCCCTAGCGCGAGTGTCCTAGCTCCAGACGGCCACCGCCGCTGCCAGTTCGCGCGTGTGCACGCCCCTTCTGTCTGCATGCCCCTAGATCAGCTGCCACGAGTCCCGAGCCTGCACGGAAGCCGAGGATCACCGTTCGTGCCCCTTAGGAACCCTAGCACGCGCCATATAAAGGGAATCCGCCGCACTATTCCTCTTCTCAGCCGCCACCATCGCTCCGAGCTCTCCCAGCACCCTCCGTGCCATGCCATGGCCACCACGCGTAACCCCACTCCACCGACCGCGGCCGCCTGTGCCCGTCGTTCGCGTCGTCGACCTCGGTTACCCGGAGCGCCACCGAGCGCAAGAGCCTCACGCCTGACGAGACCCACGTGACGACGCGTGCTGATGCCCCGCGGGCTGCCGCTGCTGCGGTGACCGACGCCGGTGGCGAGCTCGCTTCCATCAGCGCCGCCTGGACGAAGCCCGACACGCCACCGGCGACGAGCACGCTACGACTGCGCCACCAGACGCGCGGCCACGCCAAGCTGAGCTCCTTCGTCGTCCCCCTGTACTGCGTCAAGCACCACCGGGCCGAGCCTCTGCTGCCGTGCCTGACCATACCGACGATACCGCCGCCATCACTCTGCATCATCCTCACCGCTCTCTGCTCACCGTGGCGCCACCTGCTCGCCGCCGTCAACACCTGATGCCGCAACGAGCCCTCTACGCGTGGCCACGTTGCCCGTCTCCGTGGCCGCTGGAGCACTACCTCACCGACAACCTCTCCTTCAAGCCAACTGCATGCTCCACCAGCAAGACCTCGCTCAACGGTAGCCCATCACCGGTCCCTCACAACTGGTGAGCTACCATGTAATCTCCTCTTTTCCCTTTGCTGTTACCATCGTGCAAGTCTGAAACGGCCTTCACGCCGCTATTCCTCACTGTGCAGGAGAACAGACCCCTTTACAGCCTCGTCCCTACCATCTCCTTCCTTGCCAGAGTTCATCTATTAGTGGTAAGCATCAAGGGCCAAGCTCTTGTTTACCCTAAGTCTGTTCCCATCGCTATTGAGCTGAGACCGGCCTTCGTGCCGTTTGTTCCACTACGCAGGAAAGTGACAAGCCACACCGACCGGCCACGACCCCATCCGCAAGCCACAACGACGTCCCCGTCCATGGTGACCGTGAACCCGATGCCACCCAGCGACCCGCTCCTTGCCATATCGAGCAGATCTGCCATCAAGACGAGCCAGTGCCACCGTCGCGGATCGGCACGGCACGGCGATCACCCTGCACGGCAACAACTCCTCGCTGCACCACCATCCTATCTTCATCAGCACCACAGTGAGCACTGCCACCCTTCTCAGACCCGCCATGTGCACCACCGCGTCCCACCCCAGGGAACGCACCGGCAGAGCCACCACCGGCTCAGGAAGAACACAACGCACACACGCACACCGGACTAAACTTAGCCAACCGGATGATAGACCATGAACACTTGGAACAACCATGACGGGCTCCACTGTCACGTGCACTCGGGGCACCGCCGTTTCGACGGCGTTCCCGCACGTTGAAGCTACTCATCGCCTTGCATCTCTCTAGTGACCTTGCCCTATGACATCGGCCTTCGTGCTGTGATTCCATGCCTTGTTGAGAACCCAGCCATGCTCCGCCGCCTCCCGGCCACCTGACGCCACCTCCAGCCAACCTCTGGCCAGCCACAGCCGCACCCGGCCAGCCATGACCAGCAAGCAACAGGCCACGGCTAGCCACAGCCAGCCAATAGCAAGCCATAGCCAGCCAGAAGCTACCAGCAGCTGGCCGAGAGGAGCCGGAATGTGCAACAACAAGCCTCACCACTTCCTTTGACACCGACCTTGTTCGGCCTTCATGCCGTAGCCCCGTTGCTAGATCTTGAGGCCCCGTAGAAGATGTTGGACTGTTGGAGAACCCAATTGATAGATGCTGCTGGACTATTGGAAAGCCCAGTCGATATATGATGTTGGACGGTTGGAAAGCCAAATTGAAATACGATGCTGGTCTAATGAAGAGCCCCTTCTCTTACTTCTTGTACACCTGTCCGCCATATTGTACCCTATCCTTACAATCTATCCGTTCATATATCTGTTGTACCCTATCCATATGATCTATCTGTTGTACCCTATCCTTACACTCTGTCTGTACGTGTATCTGTAATACAGGATCTGTCCATCTTCGAGCTATGGAATTGTGCTACTCCACTGTCTTGTCGAGTTGTGTTGTCTTTTGGTCATGTCATTGGTTCTTATTGTTGGTTGTTCTTTGTCTGTCTGGGTACTGTGCCTTCGAGCCGGCTGGGGGATCGTACCTCGTTCGTACGTTGCAATCGCGGGATCCGTTCCGTCATGACCGTAATGCCGGGTGTAACTCGACTCCTCGCTTTTTAGTTGACCCCTTTGAGCTACGAGTGTTAGCCCCTACCTTCGACCCTAAGACGTGGTCGTGTTGGACTTGATATTGATGTCAGTATCAATGCGGATCTTACCCGCTCACATCGAGCCTATCATGATCTAGTCCTGTGGGAGATGACCTAGGGGATAACAACCATGGAACGATGGGTGCCAACACTCGTTGGTGTAGCTTGTGGCCACGAGCACGCCTCGCCATGACCATGGAGCTATACCCCGTTTGTCGTTCTTTGATTCTTCGTGCCCAAGCCCTCATATGCTTGTACCCGATGCGACCGCCGCATTTCTTTGATTCTTGCAGTGATAACCGCACCACTATAAATCTGAGAGATGACTTAGTGCCAGTGCACCCAGGTCGTGGTACCCTACAAGTGGTTTGCGTACTTGTATTCTTCTGTGCGTCTCTCCTTTCCGATGCCCCGTCTATGTCATGGCGCGTGCGATGGAAAAAGTAGCGACCGCCCTTTTGTGTCTCTTGCTGTCCTATTTAGCCCGCTCTGTTCGATCCCGTCTTGCTCACGGTGATTGGATCAAAGACTAGACTAACCCTTTCTAGTTAACAAAGCTTTGGTCCATGTCAAGATCTCGAACCTATGCGAGTCGATCCGATCGACCGCTTAAAACCATTTTCACTGAAGATGTGACCGAGAATATGATATGGATGTGCTTAGCTAACTTCTCTCTCTCTCTGGTATTTTTGGATCTTCTCGCATCTATCATCTTTTAGAGTATTGAGTGTTCCCTTGCCCAGTGTCGCTTCGTGGAGTAACTGATTCCGGATTAACAACGATCGGATCGAGACCGCTGGAGGAAGAGAACGTGGACGACGAAAGGACCCATGGAGTGGAGTCACCCTAGGAGGAGTTGACCCAGCTGATCAACTACACTGACTGGAGAATGCTCATACCACTAATTCCTCGACAATGCAAGTGTCATGGCAGCACCTTCTTCTAAAGAATCCTATTAGACATTGCATATTTAGAATTGCTAGCGCTTTATATTTACTCCTTTGCTAGTATATGATGCATGCTACTACCTAAGCCGTTATCACCCTGCTTGCAACCACTCTACTATGCTACCTAGCTTCGTGCTCATGCTCTTTTATATATATACATCTTCCTAAGCGCTTGCTTGCATGTTACATCACTTTATTTATTAACTCCACTCGCATTATATCTGTGATGTGATGTTGGTGGTGGGAATTAGGAATGAATTACTTGAACATGGAATTAACCACTGGACTTAACCACTGGAAGAGCGTGCTGCGTGTGTCTTGGGTGCGTGGTGAGGGTCGAGTCGACCAAGTGGGCTATATACGACGAGCTAAGAAAGCAAGTCTTGCCGGGGTGCAACCTGGGCATTCCCACGAGTGATACCTGTGGCGGGTAATGGTGTACAAGGTGATTTTGGGATGGATGGCCTGCGTGCTTTGAAGCCCCGTGAATGGAGGTGCTGTGATGGCACGGGGATAGTATCCCCTGAGATGGAGAAAGCCTGCTTGGTCTATTTAGTCAACACTTTCTGGTGACCGGGAACTTCGGGAATCCTTTACTACTCACTCGTCTTCGGTGGGCGGGGAACGGCTGGACTACTTGGTAGGGCAATGCCACTACTGCTAGGTTGAGAGGTGATAAGGGTGGGCGGTGACGGATGTTGAGATTCCTGTACCGTTCTAGATGCGCAGTACCACTGATTGGGCCCGGTACTGCGTCTCCCAGTCTCAGCGTGATGGTGTAGGATCCAGAATGTCCTAGGGCTGAGTGGTAGGGTGGCATCGACCTAGGCAAGCAAGCACCCAGAATTCTGTCTAGATGTTTGTACGACATCTATGATGGCTAATCTTGTGAGTGGTAGAACCTCTGCAGAGTGTATGGTTGATCGGTCGATTCATGCCGATTCGTCGGCTATGAACCTTTCCTGAGTCCTGTTGCACTACTTAGGGAGCGGTGTATTCTTTTCTCCCCCTGGCTGATGATTGTCCGGCAGTGTGCTGATGTGGCAGTGTGCCGTTGAGACAGGACTCGAGAGGGATTTGGGCCTATCGACTGAGTGCGAGGTGTGTGTGTGTGAGGTGGTGTATGGGATGGATATTGGATTTGGGATGGGAATTAATGAGATGGGTTAAAACTTGACGAACTACTAAAATAATTACTACTGGATGCTACTTTGCATGCGCATAGGATGCAAACCACAACCAAATATCAGGATCGCCAGATCCTTTGTTTTCTCTTTTCCACTAAAGCTCATCGGTGCTGTCCATGGCCTGCACATATCTAGCGGTGTGCAGATTACCTGGCTAACAGAGATATTGAGATATGATGGATTAGATGGTCTCGTGCCTGCGCTCAAGTTTGGTTCAGGAGATGAAGACTAAGCTGCGCCAAGAATAACTCTGATGACACCCGCGAAGGAGGAGCCTTCACTCGATGACATATTCCGCCAACTCTGATGACGTGTAGATATGCTTCCGCTAGAATAACCCTGTAATAGGTGTGCTCTCAGTTGATATATTATAAAGTAATTACTTGCGATGTATGACTGAAATATCAACTGATATATGATAATGTGGTGAGATCAACCTTGGTTTTATCACATTATAGCTCATTCTGTGGATTTTCCCTTCGTGGAAAATCGAGGATGTTTCACTTCCCTAGGTTTGGAGTTCCTAGATTGGTCATTAGCGATGGAGGATCCCACTTCATAGATAGACACTTCAGGAAATATCTGACTGATCATGGAATCCAACACCATGTAGCCACACCATATCATCCCAAACTAGTGGCCAAGCTGAAACCTCTAATAAGAAAATAAATAATATTCTACAAAAGACGGTGGAAGAAATGGGAAGGGGCTGGCCTAATAAGTTGCATGGTGCCCTGTGGGCATATCGAACCGCATACAAAACCCCAATAGGCATGTCCCCTTATCAATTAGTCTATGGCAAGAGTTGCCACCTTCCCGTAGAACTTGATTTCAAGGCACATTGGGCCATCAAGAAATAGAACATGGATTTCGAGATGGCTGGACGAAATAGGAAGATGCAAATCTCTGAATTAGAAGAATGGAGAGAGAAAGCCTACCATAGTGCTAAAATATATAAAGAAAGGACTAAAAGATGGCACGATAAAAGAATCAAAAAGAAGGAGTTTCACCCAGGAGATAAGGTTTTACTCTTTAACTCCCGAGTCCGTCTTTTTGGTCATGGGAAGTTGCGGAGTAAATGGGAGGGACCATTTAGGGTGGTTGCAGTATCACCTCATCGTGCCGTCACACTAGAAAGTGATGATGGCCAACTTTTTAAAGTGAATGGTCAACGCCTTAAAG
The DNA here is from genome assembly GCA_038502445.1 of Eremochloa ophiuroides. NCBI lineage: Eukaryota > Viridiplantae > Streptophyta > Magnoliopsida > Poales > Poaceae > Eremochloa > Eremochloa ophiuroides. Next base: position 45,588,322 of record JAHLJS010000007.1, read on the forward strand.
TTTATCATGAGATGGAAGAGGAAGAGAAATAGATGTGGTGGAGTTCATAAATCCTGAACACTACCTCTTTTAATTAGAAACATCCTATTTGGCCTTAAAATCGCGTAAAGGCCCAATGAAAATCGTGAAGAAAGCCTTCCAAGGGCCCTGAAGATACCTAGAGGGATGCGGGTGGGCAAACCTCACCAGAGGCAGGGTGCCCGCCGCCTCTAAGGCGGCGCCCGCCCCCCTATTCGGCGAGATCATGACCCCTTTGACACGTGCTCGATGATCCACGGTTGTTGCAACATTCCTTCACGTGAATTTCGAAAAGATTCGCCTAGAATATTGCAAAAGAGGCCTATCCTTCCACCATGACCATCTTCAAATAGCCAACTCCATCTCTCTCTTGACTCCACGACCTTCCATCATCCAAAACCCATCTAGAACCCTAACCATGGCCTCCTTCAAGCGTAAGAGCATGTCACCCACCACGCTCCATTTCCTAGTCGACGACGATGCTCCTACTGACATCGTTGATGCAGTTCCACTCGCTATAGCACCTCCTCCTTGTGCACTGATCTCATCTCCAGTGCAGCAAAGCCCGAAGGCCAGCCAGGGGGCAGCGGGCACCCCATCACCAGGGCGGACGCCCCTCACGTTTCGTCAGCCGTGCTCCCCTGCGATCCCAGCACATTCCCCTATGTCAGGAATGGCTGGGAAGAGGCCCTGTGGTGATCTGCACGCTCGTCCTACCACCGGAGAGATTACCCCGAAGAAGGCATTGACCTATCCCTCGGAGAAGGACCTCCCTACGCCAACTCCTCCAGAGAAGGCAATGGTGTCTATCTCCAACTCTGACTCCCTGGCAGACAGCACGACCCGCAGCACAACTCCCAATCCAAAATGACAGAAGTATGCTATCTCGGATCATCGCTTGCCGGATGGCCATTATGAGAAGGTGCTGCATCGCCTTCCCAAATCCAGCGACTCCAAGACACAGGAGGGGTCGCTATCCGCTCCTTCAGTTCGCCGCCATCGCACCCCCGCCACCAATTGGTGTGCCGGGAGAGATGGAACATAGTGGAGGGAATGACGCCACCATGGAGGGCCTCTTGGCCCAAGTGAAGAAGGTGAAGGCCGAGAACAAGGCCTTAGAAGATAAGCTGGCTGAGTGTTGGCATTTCTTAACGTCATTACAAAAGATAGACTAAAAGTCCATCCCTAGCAACGGCGCTAGAAATGTTTGTTGGCATTCCCAACCACCATTACTTCAGAAAGGTAATCCTTGGCCCTTAGTGGCGCCGGCCTAGGTAATGCAATCTGGTAATAGCAGTTAGAAGTGCCGGATTGGCCTTCCTAAACGTCATTACTTACGATATGCAAAACTGTGGCACGGCGCCGTGGGGTGCACAAGAATTACAATCCTTAAGTAATGGTACTTAGGTACACCAATCGATAGCTCAGTAAGGAATAAGATTACTCTGCAAGCGTACAGAACTATCATTGTAGCATTTCAACCCGTGAGTATTCAAGGGTGTCGTATTTATAATTTCCCGTAGGATGGCATGATGAATTCCATCTAGCTTTTGGTATAAACATGATCACTTATTGGATGCATAGGTAGGCAAAGCATAGGCAGGGGTTAAAACAGGTTTATAAGATAGTGGACACACACATCAGAGCAACCTCAAGGATAAAAGATAAAATAAAGAATAAAGAATAACTACGAGAGCAGGCATTGGTCATATACAGCTATGCAACGAATAGTAATTATATCGAATTAATAAGACTAGGATCAGGACTAAGTCTGGGATGATAGGGAGATCCCCGCAGCTGGTCTGCCAGCCGATAGAGACTTTACGAACTCCTACTCAATACCCGAACGTGGGGGAATGCTAGGGATGGACAGGGCTGTCACCACCTGCCCACCTACCCCTCTGCCCGTAGGGTACCGACATATCCGCTGATTCCCACATACTGGAGCACCACGCCCGTGGAATTGGAAACAACTCCTAACCTCCCGGGACCCCAACCCTTCGGATTGACAGGCTCGGCTAGGAGCAACCATGACAGCACAACGAACTATTATCCCATCCTTAGTTCTTCCTCTATTCATACTAATTTGATGAACGATGAAAAACTTTGATGAACATATCAAGAACATAACACATAGACTATGAACTAGTTTACATGTTATGATCATAATATGGACAAGACTATACTCTAATTCAGATGCATTGCTATATAAATAAGATAAGAGCTTTCTCATAGAGGAGAACTGATGTGTATTCATACCAAGATATTCTTGATTCCTCCAAGGAGACAAGCTCTCCTTGATAGCTTTGCCTTGCTCTACTACTACTAAACTAGAGAGAACAAGTATGAAATGTGAGGTGTAGTGCTCCAAATGTTGGTGTGTGTTGAAGGGGATGGAGCACCATCTATTTATAGTGGAACTATGACGGTTTGGCGCATCTAAACTTGGAAGGAGGTGAAACCGCCATCAACACTGTGGCTGAAAACTAGGCCCGGGAAGTGTCAACTGGGGGACGGCCGCCCCCGGGAGCGGTCGGTCCCTGGGAGGCGGCAACTGGCCACCGCCTTCGGGTGGTCGGTTTCTCCCTGGGCCTGGACCTCCCCCGTGGTTACGGATGGATCCCGTTTGATACTTTGATGGGCTTTTCTCTTTTATTCTTGATTTGCGCCTTTTCTGAATATGTTTTCTGGAAGTGCGGTTTTTGGTGATTTTTATGCATTTCCACGTGCTATCCCTGTAAGTTAGGTACACAACAAAACTCGTGAAAAGATTAGATAAAGCCCTATTCTCTATTTGTTTTAGTATTAAAATGATGTTATATTTATATCGCTAAGGACCGCCAACACTGAGCACGAGATGTGGCACTTGGATGTGGAGGATAGGTTCACCATGCTACGCAAGGCGTGCACCTCCAAAATCAAGCGCCTCTACAAGGCAACGGGGCATGAGGACCTTTATGAAGCCCCATAGGACTAGACTATAATCTCATAGGTGTTTGCTTGTGATTTGATTAGTTTAATTGTTCTTAGTTGGTTTGCTTTAAGTTCGATTTTTTTTGAATTTAATTAGTGTTTGTATTAGCTTGAGATAAATAAAAAGCACCTATGATTGTTTTACTCCATTTGTTTGTCAGTTCGCTGGTGTTTTCCCACCAGTCGGGCCTCTATCACTTTACATTTCCCTTCCATGAATAAAGATTAGAAATACCAAAAGAGAAAGTGTGGGGGAAAACATCAACACCATACCAAATTGCCGAGACAAGTACCTAAGTAGCCTGAAAAAAGTGGAACGTGACTAAAGGACGCCACCCGAGGCCTTTTGGCCCAAGCAGTTGGGCGGGCGCCCCCTCAACAGGGGGGCCGCCAAGCCTCTGGTGCCCAACACGACTAGCTTCGCACACAGCACAGGTATGACTCCTTCACAATTGTTTTTGTCAGTCTATTTCGAGTTATTTAATCCATAAATGCTCTTGAAACATTAAAAACAAACTTGTCACCCCCATAATTAAAAAGCTATCATGAAAACCATGCCTTACTTCGAGACATGACTTGTATAAGCTTTGTTCTTGTCAAATGCCTATAACTTGTGATCTACTCAATTTAGTACGGTCTCCCTAAGTTGTTGATTAGTGTGATATAGTAATTGTTGGCATTTTTTACTTCTTCACTATTAAACAACATTAAAAACACATGGTACTAAATTAACTTGTCATTAGCAACTAGCCACTTATCTCTCACCAACATCCCTAAGCATTGAACTAGGTTGCCATCCCTAATTATATTAGCTAGGAATAAAGTATTAAATGAATCTATTATTTCGTGTGACTAGACAGAAATAAATATAAGAATTTGAACTAAAGGACAATTTTGTAAGCGGACAGATAATTATACCATGTAGCATTTTACCTAGAGTATCACCAGGTTGTCGATTTGGATTTATACCATAGGGAAGGTCTAGTAGGACTTAAATTATATCTACAACTTATACTGCTAATATAAAAGATAAACCATAACTATAATCCTACTCATAGCAGGGATAAGTCACATGATAAAGATATATAGGATAAACATGATCAGTCATCATCATAAATAGATAAATATCAGAGCTCATCTAGTCATAACAATAGCTAGCCAATGGATAGATAAAGGAATTAAGATCTAAAGTAATTCTATAACTACGTCAATGAATACTATGATTAGTGCAATTACATCTAGTATTCATTCTTTAGACCTAGCTACATCATGATTAAATGTAAAGGAGCATCATCTAATGAGGATATTAAGACACAAGGGTCACCACCTTCGCGACCGCGCTCTGCTCGTCCTACGTACGGCGGGTGGACTACAGAGGAATCAGTCACCTACGCGAACTACCACATGACCCGGTACATCAGGGTGCACTCACAGATAAGCAAGATATCTAAACACCATGTTTACATACTGCCAATCATTCATCCACGATATCTCTGGACGAACGCTATACGAGCAATTACATAAATTCAATAGGATCAAACTAACTTTGCCAAACATATAATCAAAGTGAACAATGACTATTGCAATTAAGAACATATATAAGATTAAGAACAATGTTTCCCAAATCATAATGGTGAATACAATAAGGGAAAAGAACTAGAACTATACCGAACTCCGTGCTCCAGACAGACGCCAGGGGCTTCAGATCCCGCTGAAGAACTAGAACTCCTCTACTTCTAATCTAACTAGGCTAAAGCTATGAACTAGAGAGGCTCTGATGAACTAGAGAGGCTTTGGATGGCTTGATCTCCAAATGACTTGATGCTTCAGGGAGGGGGTCTGCCCCTTTATTTATAGCCCGGTAGGGTGCACGTGTGCCGTAGGACCAAACCGACTTAAAATAAAGGCTGAGATGCATCGTGGGAGCCGGTGGAAGAAGACTCCGGAAGGCGGCGGCGAAACCCTAGGGGGTGCCGCCCTGCCCCACCCCAGGGCCGGCCGGCCCCACCTGGCAGGGGTTCGGCCCCAGGTTGCTTCGGGTGCCTTCTACACTCTTCCCATATCCTGATGACGATGTTTCCTTCGCGGTTAAGTTTCATGTCTTTTATGCTCTTTAACCCTTCTTTTATGCTTTTCTAGAATAGCCCCTGAAAAATACAGAACATGCAAAACTCATGGAAACTGTCAGTTAGAACCCTAGACTAGTGTGTATTCATGTATCCTTTGGTGTCTAAAGTTCTAATAAAAGTTGACGTTATCCACTATCAACAACAGCCCCAAGCTTACCTGTTTGTCAGTCCCTTGGCAAACAAATAAAGCCTAATTTACCAAAGTATTTGGATCAGGAGTTGCTACAATGCTTCATACTTTCTAAGTACACATGCTTTAAACATAGATTCTCCTCCGGATTAGACAAAACTGCTCTAACTCTCGAACTTGCCCATTTTACCTTTAACTACGGGGCTTTACAGCTTTCGCATAAATCTTGAGCAATCGAAAGATAGACCAATCAAGTCAAGCACTATGTCTCAAATTCTTCACAGTACTATTATGCCGGAGTTTTGCAAATTTTCAAAATAAAACTCAGAGCTTAATTGTATGACAACCTCAAGTCCCTCAGTATCTATAGTATTTATGGATCTCACCGAGGCATTAATGATGTTATGCCTTCCTACAACTAAGGATTATAGTGGAGCTTACAGGAGTGGCAATAATAAGGATGAGCATACTTGCAGTTCATATATTGTAAGTCAAACAATGGATCCACAGAGAGTCAAGGCATACAATCAAACCAAGATGTGCATGTGTATGGAATATGGTGGAATGGTGTATATATGATGGCTAATACTAATTCTACTTTTGCTCTTTGAAAATGATTTACTCTCCTCTTCTTTTTTTTGGAACTTAGAATTTTCACGGAAAACATGGGCTATCTTTATTCTCTTTTTTCTTTCTCTCTCTCTCTCTCTCTCTCTCTCTTTTAACAGGGAGGTGGGCATCTAAGTACCCATTGTTTTAATTGTTGGGATACTTGTCCATCTTTTACTCCCTTTTCTTTTTTTTCAACTATTTTTGCATAGCCACATGCATCCTTTGAATATAAATAGTTGGAGAGATAATGATAAGAACTTAGAGCAATTAAACAGGGGATGTCCTATGGGGTACATATTTTTTTGGGTGTTTACTCCTAGTGTAGGAGAGAACATTTTTAAGGTGGATCTGGATGAAAGTGAAAGATGATTGCATTACTCCTAGAGTCGGAGTAATGCAAATGTGGGTGGAGTGTGTTAGTGATCTTGGTTTTAAAAGCATGACAAGACTCTCATAAAGTATACAACAAAGGTTGACTGAACTCACTGCAAAGCAAGCAGCATAAATGTGCAAAGGTTTCCCTATCTCTAAATATATCATCTTTGGCTTTGGTAGGAACTCACACTTTGTCATACAAGAGCTCATCATAAATTTTCAAAATAAATCTCCAGAACTTAGTATTGCTAGAAATAAGATAAATAGCAGCTCATCCTTCATGAATCATATCAATCAATCACCTAGACTTAGCTCAGTCACATGCCTCCACAAGTTTTAGGTTCAGAGTAAATTCTTAAGTCAAAACAGCAATATCTAAAACTCGGGAGAATTCATGGTTTGAAAACTAGGCACTTGAAAAGTATTATGGCAGCGCAACTATTCATCATCTCTAAGACAAAATTTTAATGTTCATCAGTTTTAATTAACTCTAGCCTAAACTAACTCTAAACATACTCTAATATATAGCTAAATATTTATTTGGTTTTCAAATTTTATCTTACTAGCTAACTCACGCGAAAAGCAATATAATAATAAGGTGGGAAATTTATACTTAGCTGGATTTTAAATGGAGGGTGCCCTCCCCCAAACTGGATGTTTGACAGGGTCTTTGATGTTGCAAATTGAGTGATCCTTCTGGGAGCAAGTGTATTGGCAGCGTAAGAGCATTGGGTTGACTAGCTCTTTGATCTTGTATTCTCCTGTGAAACTCAATTGCCAACAAAAATACCAAATCTCATGGAGAGGGGTTAGGTTTAGTACCACTCCATGGTAAGTGATTGATTTTATATTTCCAGCAGAAGTTTCCTAATTGGGTGGACCTTCATGTGCCCACATATTTTTGGGGTTTTCTAAAAAGTGTGGACCTTCATGTGCCCACATATTTTTGGTATTTTAGGATTTTCTTATGGTACTATAGTGAACCTTCATGTGTTCACATATTTTTGGTATTTTATGACTTTATAAAACAGACTCGATAATCGCATAGGTATAGTTACCTGATAACTAGGGGATGCTCCTCCCCCAACCTATATGTTTGCAATACTTAGTGTTGATGATCTTCAGGGCGAGCTTGCCAGCAGTAGTCCTAGTGGGCTCCACTGATGGACTCACTCATTGGTCATAATATCGTTCCTGCATAATTATGCTCCAGAAAGAAAACCAAAACTCGAGGCTCGAATTTAAGGGGTTAGCGGTCAGCCAGATGAGTAATTGATTATTCTAATGAGCTAATATTAGTTGACAGATTCTAGCAATATTCTTTTTTTAGATTTTCTATTTTGTGATACAGTAAAATAAATATAGATTCTATTTTATTTTTATTTTGATGCTGCCACAACAAATATTCCTATGGGGTTACCTTAAGTCTACTTACATGGGGCTTTAATATTTTTGATGCAATAAAAGCTATACAATTTTTTTGTCTTTCTTTTCAATGCACTAATAAAGCGGTAAAGATTTTTATTTTGTTTTAATATATAGAAAGATAAATATGCATGGTATGTTTGTATTTATTTTTAGGCCACCATGATGAGTACTCCTACAGGTTTTATACCGCAAGGGTTTCACATGGGGCTTCAAGTTTTTAAGATGCATGAATATCTTAATGCATGCTTATTCCTCTTGTCATTTTCTATGCAAAACTAATGCGGAAGAGTAAACTTACTTAAGAGAAAATAATTCATGCAATGCAGAAAAGCAAAAATGGATAACTACCGATGTTACCTCACGGCGAGGGTTCAATGTTTTGAGTCTTCTGAATTGGACTCCTCCTTGCAGCGATTCATTAGTCAAGTACTTTGGTTTGCTCTTGAGGTGGTGCTCCACTAGTGGCACACCTTCCTTTTTTTTTGTCGGTGTCTCGAAAAAGCCAATCTTATGTGCATCATTATTACTGATTGAGAACTTCCACTTATCGAATTTGGGGGATTGTCTCCCCCACACTTTGATTGAAGTGTGTTCTGCCCAAAAAGACAAGGTAGAGATTAAGTGCATGGGCTCTGCTGCTGGGAAAACACCAACAGAATCAGAAATTTATTCATTCTCTAACCATGGGCACAATAAGATTGATGTTATTCATATTTATAACATGGGTGAGAATACAGAAGTATAAATATGGTATTTAAACTTGTGAGATAAAGAGTGAAGTTACTTAACCGTTGGAAAGACTGTTCATTTTTAAAATTTTCATGATGATTATTATTTTCCGAGAATAATAGACGAAGTAATTGTAGCTTACTTGGTTAAGACTGGGATCAAGAGAATAGTGCTATGAACAAACTTAGAGAACGTTGAGTTAATCAGGTTGATCAATTTAAGTAGTAACTCTAACATGGTTGTATTTTTCATTTATTGCATACCAAGATCAAGAGAAAATTAATAACCACTTACCTTAAGATGTTACCTTCATCATTGGAGCATGATAAAGGGTAGATGAAATTCAATGGTCCTTTCCTTCATTGCGTCTTGAGTTGTTCATTAGCATCTTTTCTTTTACTTTGTTCTCACTCTTCAGACCTCCTGCTTCTCTCATTATATATATATATATATATATCTATATATATATATATATTTTCTCCGTAAGGGGTTAGTAGACAACACATACCCAAAGGAATATTCAATTTAAAGTACAGATAGTGTTTGCCAAGGTTAATTTATAGCTTTAGTTTAAATGATTCATCATTACTTCATTTAATTTTTTTCCAACAAGGTTAAGGTAAAGATATTATCTGAAAAGTACCTTCAACCTCAAATTGATTCTACGAATAGTCTCCTAATAGGATTTAAACATTTTTATATGGGAAAGGTGAGCCTACATATACAACCAAATTCTTAGACAAGTATGCTTTGATCTCATAGTTATGTTCAAGTAATATTCTGAAGCATACTTATAATAGAACAAGGAAGTTTACAAGACTAAAGATATTTATTCAAATAGAACCAAGAATATGTATGGTGAACCAAAAAGAGCATTTTTTTTAATTTGTTTTAATTGTTAGCAAGTTAAGTTTGAGCATGGCATAGGGTAGGAGTGACCAAGACAAATTAGCAACATGATATAAGATGTTGATTGTAGTTAAATATTGCATGAGGCTTGGACAAACGTATCTTATGTCTTCATCCTTCTAAGTAAGTGGTGACAAACTTACTTGGAAGAGGAGGATTATCCGGTTCATCTGTTGGTGAAAGCTTGTGGTCTGTTGATCTTTGCCTTTTCACCATCCGATGAAAGTACAGATAATTACATGCTCTTCACTCATTAACCTTTTCTTGATTTTGATTGAATTGCGGTTGATGTGCTTGGGTCCATTGGAGGTGCAAACTCAAGTTCCTCCCTGGTTGTCTTTGTCTTCTATTGGCATGGCAACGAGTTGTTCTTCTTTAAGTGATATGCCAGCCATCTTGATGGTCAGGGCAGGGAACTTCTTTGATGTTCAAGTAAAACTTCGTCTCCAATAGATTAAGGATGTTCTTTTCTGCAAAATGTTAATGGACACACACCCGAGAGAATATAACAAAATTGAAATACAGGTTTTGTTGTCCATACTATTTTGTGATTTTCCTCTATGCTAACAAGATGATATATGGTTTTAAGATTGTTTAGCATAGATTGTGTCTATTGTGTTTTACATTGTTGTTGCTACATTCTAGCATGGTTCAAAACAGAGATAACTTGCAATGAAAGATAAATGAATAAACATTAATACTCACTGTTCTTCCTCTTATAAAGAATGAGCTGGGTCTTCTTGTGCAAAGTCATTACTGCCTTGATTTATCTTCGGTGTGAACTCATCTCTTGACTTCCCCAGATTTGATTGAAAATTTTCCTGCAGGGGTTAGTCCGACAAAATATCCGATGTCTACTACAGCAATTTCTAATTCAATAACCAAACCAAACTCCATGTCTAGCTTTAGTTAAGGAAGGCATTTTAACCTAAGCACCACACTTAATTTAAAAACCTTTGAAAAATACTCATATGGCCGTATGTAGTACCTCCAAACCAAAACTTACTATGACAGACAAAGGTAACATGAAAGCACTAGTAGAGAATTATTCAGGTAGAGATGAGAAAGCATAATCATGGTGAGTTTTTTTAAATACTAATCATGAGCCTTCATGTGCTCATATATTTTTCTTTCTTTTAAGAATGCAAGTGAGATGGATATATGAATGGAACTAAATAAGTTATGAGTAGAAAGAATTTAGAATAAATAGGGTGAATATATGGATTTAAAGTAAACATGCAGTGGAATGCAAAAGATAACTACTCGTCAAATTTAAAATCCATGAGCAAGACTTTCTCACCTTTATTTGATCATACTTACCATGTCTCACATGATGGAATTTGTGAGTGATGTAGCATCTTTATTCCCATCACTTGAGATATGAATTGAATTTTTTTGTGACGTCGACCTCTTTTTCCAATCTCGGATTTATTAGGTTTCTTCTTTTTGTAGGAGCTTGCTAGAAGGTCGTAAACCGGTCGTTCATTACCCTGCTTAAGATATTAAAGTAGACAAAACACGGGTAATCCTGCTTGAGCAGGGGTTAGTGGTTATCTCGATTACATTAATAAGTATAAGTCTATCAATATTCTTAATATGCCTAGCTACCTTCCCCGGCAACGGCGCCAAAAATGCTTGTTGGTATTTTTTACGTCATCACTATTAAACAACATTAAAAACACATGGTACTAAATTAACTTGTCATTAGCAACTAGCCACTTATCTCTCACCAACATCCCTAAGCATTGAACTAGGTTGTCATCCCTAATTATATTAGCTAGGAATAAAGTATTAATTGAATCTATTATTTCGTGTGACTAGGCAGAAATAAATATAAGAATATGAACTAAAAGACAATTCTGCAAGCGGACAGATAATTATACTATTGTAGCATTTTACCTACAGTATCACCAGGTTGTCGATTTATATTTATACCACTGGGAAGATCTAGTAGGACTTAAATTATATCTACAACTTATACTGCTAATGTAAAAGATAAACCATAACTATAATCCTACTCATAGCAGGGATAAGTCACATGATAAAGATATATAGGATAAACATGATCAGTCATCATCATAAATAAGTAAATATCAGAGCTCATCTAGTCATAACAATAGCTAGCCAATGGATAGATAAAGGAATTAATATCTAAAGTAATTCTATAACTACGTCAATGAATACTATGATTAGTGCAATTACATCTAGCAATCATTGTTTAACTCTACCTACATCATGATTAAATGTAAAGGAGCATCATCTAATGAGGATATTAAGATACAAGGGTCACCTCCTTCGTGACCGCGCTCTGCTCGTCCTACGTACGGCGGGTGGACTACAGAGGAATGAACGTAGCTGTCACCTACGCGAACTACCACACGACCCGGCACATCAGGGTGCACTCGCAGATAAGCAAGATATCTAAACACCACGTCTAATTACTGCCAATTGTTCATCCATGATATATCTGGACGAACGCTATACGAACAATTACATAAATTCAAAAGGATCAAACTAACTATGCTAAACATATAATCAAAGTGAACAATGACTATTGCAATTAAGAACATATATAAGATTAAGAACAATGTTACCCAAATCATAATGTTGAATACAATAAGAGAAAAGAACTAGAACTATACCGAACTCCGCGCTCCAGACAGACGCCAGGGGCTTCAGATCCCTCTGAACTAGAATTCCTCTACTTCTAATCTAACTAGGCTAAAGCTATGAACTAGAGAGGCTCTGATGAACTAGAGAGGCTTTGGATGGATTGATCTCCAAATGACTTGATGCTTCAGGGAGGGGGGTCTGCCCCTTTATTTATAGCCCGGTGGGGTGCACGTGTGCTGTAGGATCAAACTGACTTAAAACAAGGGCCGAGATGCATCGTGGGTGGCGGTGGAAGAAGACTCCGGAAGGCAACGGCGAAACCCTAGGGGAGCGCCGCCCAGCCCCACCCCAGGGCCGGCCGACCCACCTGGCAGGGGTTCAGCCCCAGGTTGCTTCAGGTGCCTTCTACGCTCTTCCCACGTCCCGATGATGATGTTTCCTTCGCGGTTAAGTTTCGTGTCTTTTATACTCTTTAACCCTTCTTTTATGCTTTTCTGGAATAGCCCCTGGAAAGTACAGAACATGCAGAACTCATGGAAACTGTCAGCTAAAACCCTAGACTAGTGTGTATTCATGTATCCTTTGGTGTCTAAAGTTCTAATAAAAGTTGACCTTATCCTCCGTCAACAGTAATGTCTAGTGTTGTCCATTCTTTACCGTGGAGAATATTTATTGAAAAAAATGAATGAATTCATTACTCCTCATATGTGATAAAATACCTACCAAGGCCAAAAAGAGTAGCATAGGAAAGCAACCATATAGCTCTATTGATTATACTTTGAGTTTTGCCAAGCCTAATGATCTAAGTAGAGAGTTTTGTCATGCTTCAAGAACCAAGATTCCATGCACCCTTGAGAGAACTTCCACATAAGAAGTATTCTTCCACTTCATGATTCCATCATTCCCCTATGCTCAATATGAAAAGATCCCATGAAACTTCAATCTCAGGGACATGGCTAAAAGAGAGAGAGAGAGAGAGAGAGCAAGTGCTCTAATGAAAAAAGAGAAAGAGCAAGTGCTCCGATGAAAAAAAGAGAAAAAGAAGAAGAAAGAAAGTAAGTCATGATCCCCTGGGAATTGAAAGAGGGATGGATCAAAGAGTGAAAGCATATCCTAGATACCACTACATATCTTGGTTAGAGAGAATGACTCAACACTCCTAGGATCTTTTGTTTGGCTTAGCAAAATAAGTAAATCAAAGATGCTCATTTTATTCCACACACCTTGAGCTCCACAAAAATCTGGTCTCGGTCCAAATCGTCGACAGGAGAAACCATGGGGACAAGGGTAAGGCCTTGGGCTTTTGGGGCTCACCGGCGAGTTGAAGGAGCTTCGGTCGAGGTGTACTGGTGCTGCTGCATTTCTCCAGAGGTGATGCGTTGACGCTATAGAACGGCACCCGGAAAGAGGCTCGGTCCTGGGCCTCGCTGGGGCTTGCAGCTCGGCAAGGACACGATGGTGGGGCGGCTCCGATGGCGTGGTCGGGCGGGCTGCGGTAGCTGAGGCCGGCAGTGGCATGAGGTGGACGCTGAGCAGAACCTGGCAGCGTCATCGTTTGGTCTGGCGACTGCGGCATCGGCGTGGTGGTGGTGAGGCAAAGCCGGCACGGGCCGAGGCTTCGACATCAAGGCGGTGGTGGCCGGTGCTTTGGGACGACGGGCTCGACGCGGTTGTGGCCATGGTGGCCCATCGCTGACGCCATGCGCGGGCACCAGCGGCGCGGTGAGGCGCCATGTGGCCGTGTCCTGCGGTGGCGCGGCTGTATCCTCCTAGTGGCAGCCGGGTGTGGCCACAGCGTGGCGAGGGGAGGCGGCTACCGTGGCTCGGCCGATGCGGCATGCAGGGAGGAGCGAGGAGATGGGTTAGGCATGGCGGTGGCGCAGTGGAGAGGAATAGGGGCGCAGCTGTGGCTTGCTCTTATACGGTGAGAACTAGGGCGTCGAGGAAGCTCCGTACATCCTCGACGTCCGTGCCAAGGCCAGGACATGCGGCATCCATCCATTGGGTGCGCGAAGCAGTGTGCGTGCAAGCGGTTCTGTGCGTCGGGGCACGGGGTCGGGGCACGGTGCGGTTACCGCGTGCGTGCGCGCGAGGGCGCCTGCATGGCGGCGGCAGCCAAGGAGCAGGAGGGAGTGCTTCCCAGCTAGGGTTAGACAGGGGGTGCCGGTTGGGCCATGCTAGGCCGTGGTTGGGCTACACAGGGGGAGCGAGCAGGCCTACAGGGCAAGCTAGGCCACGAGTTGGGGCAGCGGATGGGCTAGTGGGGAAATAGAGGGAGTGGCCGATTTGGAGAAGGGGAGAGAAAGGGTTTTTCCTTTTCTTGTACTTAAGCCAGGGAAAAATTCCAAGAAATTTAAATAAGATTCAAGTTAATTAAGTTTTGAGAAGGGTCAAGGGAAAGGATATTTTACTTTTACGAATTGTGGAAGTCGAGATGGGTTCAATGGGAGTTTGGACGAGTTTCGAGTAGTATTGGGAAAATGTATTTGATAGGGATTGGTATAAGGGTAGGTTTGCTGGGGAAAGGAATTCGAGCGAATTTGGGAAGGGATTGAGAGGATTTGCTACGGACTTGTGCTCTCCGAACTCCAACAAAACTCGAGACACGACACCAATCCAAGGAACACGAGCACTCTCCTACCACAATTCTACATGTATGCGATGATTTGTTAGCAAGCTCTTGTTTTTGGCTTGGGTTCGTCTTAGCAACTACATGGTTCACTCGATTGCAGGAAAAATTTGAAAAAGCTCGTATTTTTGGTTAGCGGAAAACCCGGGTTGTTACATATTTCATATTAACTTTTATGAAAATAGAACATTTACAACATCATCTTTAATTGAGAAACTACTCTATCCAGGGCGAAAACGGGATTAGCTGTAGCTTCTTGGGGCTAGGAAGCAAGTATGCCAAGACACAGTGAATAGTTGATGTATTTATGGAAAAATACAGGGGCATAGTGAAAAGCGGTGCTCTCTGGGCTGTTGACCAGTCATAGGATGATGTGGCAGTCTCTGATTGGCTTGAGGGAGATGAGTGGGCATGGCTGATAGACTCCGGTTGACCGGTGGTCAAGATGCGATCTGGGCCGATCATTCTTGATCCAACGGCCCAGGGATATCTTCTTCTCTGCTTTGTTGTGCAGGGTGCACGACCATGCTCCCGATAGCAGCGGCGATCGACGGTTCACTGGTCGTTGCAGGGGATGGGCTTTGCTGAGCCAGGATCTCCGGCGAGCGGCGATTGGCGAGTGTTGACGACCGTTAAACTCTAAATATAGCCATCAACTATTGCATGAAAAGTCATAAAATAAATTACAAACAATAGCTGTAGGGTTATTATTGAAAAATTCCATGAGTTTTGGTGAATTGTCTATTTTCTAGGGAATTATCCAGAAAAGCTTAAAAGAAGGATTAAAGTGCATAATTATCACGAAACTTAATCGCGAAGGCAACAAACGTCATCGGCAAGGTAGAAGCGTCTAGAAGGCACCCGAAGCAACCGGGGCCCCACCTGTCAGGTGGTGGGGCCGGCCGGCGCCAAAGGGAGGCCGGGCGGAGCCCCTTAGGGTTTCTGGCTGCCGTCTTTTGGAGTCTTCCGCAACCAACTCTGAGGAGTCATCTCAGTCCTATGTTAGGTCGGTTTAATCCAATGGCGCATGTTCACCCCACTGGGCTATAAATAAAGGGGTAGACCCCCTCAGAAGAGGCACCTCTACATATTCTAGGGTTTTAGACCTTCATAATTTCATCTCCATTGTAGTAGTGTCCCTCTAGATGATTATCATCTAGTTGTAATTAGAAAATAGGGAGAGAGAAGAGGAGAGAGCTACGAGGGGGCCGGATCTGTCGGATCTTCCTCGATTTTGTACTACTACAGATCTGGTTGATCTTCAACTAATCTCCAGGTTCTTCAATTACTAATCTTAAGTTCCCTTTTACTTAATTGCATTATTTACTTCAAGTTATTTATTAGATTCTCGCTTGCATCAAGTGCTCTAGTGTTTGCAACGCTAGAGTAGTAATTAATAGATTAGACATGGTGTTTAGTCTTGCAATTACCTGGAATTGCACCTAGCCCTACGTATAGTTGTGGTAGCCCCAGGTGGTGACAGCCCTGACGGCCGACGTATTCCACCACGTTCGGGTTAGAGTTTGTAGGACTGTAGTCAGAACTTTCTAGTCCCATTCTCATCTCAGCCTGAGGCTAGTGTTTTGATGTCCCGAAATAGATACACTTATAGTAACCTTGATTCCTAGATCATTTAGAGAACTTAGGAAATCTTTCTCTCTCTCCCTACAAAAACATATATATTTATCCTTGGGCGATCTTGAGGCCTAATTAGTACACTTCGCATTCCCCGTGGAAATCGATACCCTGGAATACTCTCGGGTGAAAGCTACAACGGTATCCGTGCGCTTGCAGATTAATCTGTTTGTGTAGGAAACATCAACATTGGTTCCAGAGTGGAGTATCTGAGCTTGTCAAAAATAGGCTTGGGCATCACACTAACACTTGCTCCTAGATCGCATAGTGCATTATTGAAGTGTTGTTCTCTGATCGAGCAGTCTATAGTGGGGCATCCTAGATCCTTCTTCTTTGGTGGTGATATATTGAGGATGGCTGCACTACATTCATCTGTCAGCTTGATTACCTTAGTAGTGGCTAGTGGTCTTTTCTTGTTCAGGATATCTCTGATGCATTTTGCATAAGTAGGGACCTTTATGGCATCGAGCAGAGGTAGGTTGATGTATAACTTCTGAATGATCTCTACAAACTTGCCAAACTACTCATCTTGTTGAGTCTTCCGAATTCTTCTTGGAAACAGTAAGAATTTGGTGTCATGGAAATCCCGTCTCATTTCATAATCTTGTGGTACAGCTTCTTCTACTTCAACATTTCTCTTTTCTTTTGGTTCTGTGGGTATTGCTTGTGTCCTGCTTATCCCTTTTGGATATGGGGGATCTCGGGTAGTTTTGCCACCTCGTGTGGTTATAGCTTTGACCTGCCCATGGTTAGTGGCACAAGGCAATGCAGTAGACAACTGTGCTATTTGTGATTCTATCTTTTTATTGTAGCTAAGTTGATCTTTGATAGCAGAAGAAAAGTTATCCATTTTAATATTCATACTTTCTAGGATCTTGTCATTAGCATCTAGTCTTCTAGCAATATTATAATTGATCTTGGCTTGCTCTAAAATCAATTCTCTCAAGGATGGTTGTTTAGAAATATTACCTAGGTACTTACCTTGATAGTTGGATCACTGTTGTTGACTCCATCCTTACTTCTGTTGATGTGGAGTGTTGATGGTGGTGTTGATGTCTTCATGAAATTTTACTCCTAAGTACTCTCCACATCTATTCTGAGTGTTGAATGCATCTTGAATGGCTTGATGGTCTTTCTTGTAATTGTCTCGCTGTTCGAGCCAATCCAAGAGTACATACATCTTGGTTGATAATGCACATAGCTCTTCTGTTGTCTCCTCACTCTGATGATAGTGTTGAATGATGTCTTGGGACCAGCTTTGATTTCTTGCTATCTTTTCTATAAGTGCTTCAGTTTTTCCAAGGGTGAGTGACAAAAATAATCCTCCAGCAGTTGCATCTAGTTGCTCACGGCTCTTCTGAATTAATCCATGTTAGAAGCCTTGCATGAGTAACCACTCTTCCATTCCATGGTGGGATAGTCTGAAATGTATTCTTGAAAATGCTCCCATGCTTCGAAAATGGTCTCTCCTTTCTGCAGTTGGAAGTTGGAAATCTTTCCTCTTAAGGCACTGATTTTGCCTATAGGGAAAAACTTTTCTAGAAAGGCATTGGAGCATCTTGCCTATGTGTTGATATGATCTTTGTTGGCGTAGAACCACTGCTTCGCTCTTCCCAAAAGTGAAAATGAGAATAAACGGAGTAGTATGATGTCTTGAGCAACGTCCTTGATGATGATAATGCTGCCAATCTCTAGGAAATTCTAGAGATGAGCACTTGCATCTTTGTGTTCCTTTCCACTGAATGGTGTAGCTTGGACCATGTTGATGAGGCTTGGCTTGAGCTCGAACTCTAGATTGTTGATGTTGAGTGTTGGTCCGGTGCGGATGTTTTCAGTGCTTGGTGTAGAAAACTCTCGCAATGTTTTCTCAGCCATGGCTTCAGGAACTTTGTGTTAGCTTCTTCTTGCTCTATTTTGATTCGGATGAATGAATTTTAGTGAATCCTGTAATACCCTGCAAATAAGATAGACAAAGAAAAACACGGGTAATCTTGTAAAAGCAGAGATACTAGTTAAGGTTTTATCACTAAGTATGTATTTGATCTTTTTCTCAACTGTCTTTAATTGCTCCTCCTTGGCAACGATGCCAAAAATGCATGTTGACATTTCTAACATCGTCATCAGAAATAGAGTTAGACTCCATCCTCGGCAACGGCGCAAGAAATGCTTCTTGGTATTAATTAAGTGCCACTTGGTAAGTTACTTAGCCACCTTACTTAAACCTATATCTCTTACAATAACTAAGTTGTCATCCCTGGCATGAATGTAAGAGATATGTTGGATACTACCTAAAATAATACTAAGGAGTTATTATTAATGCAAGTGACTAGAGAGAACAAAATATATAATTAATCATAAATCAAAAGTATTTGCAGGCGCACAGATTAATGTATACCATTGCAACATTTTACCTGAGTATTCTAGGGTTGTCGATTTATATTTTTACCACAGGGCGGAGGTAGGGAGTAGACAGGAGTGGGTAGATACAAATACACTACTTATGACCAAACCAATAAAAGAGCACTTACTTAAACAGGGGTAAGCCAATCATAAAATATAGATAAATGCGATAACAAAAGGCTAAAGATGGCTGTTGACAGCTGCTAACACCTCAAAACACCGTCAACATAACAAGATAAAAGTGACAAAATCCATGGAAAAGAGGCACATTTTGTTTGAATTTTACTTGGTTCCACTTGTACTTGGAGAATTGTATGTGCAGGTGCCAAAACAGGTGAAAATGAAGCAAACCAAGGGCATAGGTGAGCAATGCAAGTGACAGGAGCCAGGTAGGAGCCAAGTCACAGGGCGCTCGCGCTGTTGGACAGGGCGCCCGCCCCCCTCTTGGTGCCATTTGCACCCTGCCATGTCATGGATCCGTGGCTCATCTCTCCAAACAAGTTATGGCACGTTGATTTATCATCAATGGCTGAGAAACAGTGCACTCGGATTCGGGAGCCCTCTGGGCAGGGCACCCGCCCTGTCAGGATGGCCTACCTCGACCACAATCCAAGGGAGGGGCACCCATGTCCTTGCAACCGTCCATTTGATGTCGGTTTTCATCCAAGGGAGATCAAGTGATGAGCCAAGGATTCATGGGCCCACATGTCATCCCCTACGGGCCACAAACCGTCTTTCCAAGCAAGAACCGACGTGCCAACCGATGAGGGAGAGTAATGGAGGGCCGTCGGATGCGAAAGGCAGTGGATCATAGGGCGGCCGCCCTACCCACTCGGGCGCCCGCCGCCTCACCTGCTCCGAACCGACTCCAAACTTCCCTACAAGTACCCCAGGGGTCTCTAAACACTATAAATAGGGGTCATTTGTTCATTTGTAAGCAGAATATGAAGCTTAAGTGAGATAGATACTTAGATACAAAAGATAGTCTCAAGTAGAATGTGTAGTACTCCTACACATTAGAGAGTGAGAGAGTCACTTCTCTAAAGAGAAGACGAGGAGTCAGAGGAGGAGCCGGGCTTGTCGGCGACTTCTTCTATGGTGTACCTCTGCGCTTCTTTATGGTAATAAAGTCCCACCTTCTTATTTAATTATTGTTATACTTTAAGTATTTGTTTACCTGTCTCACTGCTTGGTTAGAGTGCTCTAGTTCTTGGATCCGAGTTAGAGTAGTAAGCTTATAGATTAATCGCGGTGGTTAGGCTATATCTTACCCGTGAGTGCGGCTAGGCCCACGGATAGTAGTGGTAGGTTCTAGGTGGTGACAGCCCTAGGATCCTCTGGATTCCACCACGTTCGGCCTAGTTTTATCAGCGTAGAGCTTTTGGATGTACGGTGCCTAATCAGTCCTACCCTGGGCGAGTTTCAGACTTTGCATGCTCACAGTAAACAAGTCTTGGTATATCATATAATTATTCGGGGCTATCATTCAGGACCTCTCTTTCTACCCTATCCTTAGATCTCATCTCCTATCACACACATTCCCTATGGATTCGATACAACCTGGGACTACTCCTAGGGAAAAGCTACATCTGACAACCGTGCGCTTACGGTCATTTTCGTGTGCCACCCCAGGTGTCAACAAGCTTTTCTGGCGCTGTTGCCTGGGAACTGTAGCTGATTTAGTGAGACTAAGATCTATATTTACCCCTACCTATCCTTTATGGAAGAATTATCTATCTTCCAATTCCCTGCTCCCAAGAGTACGCGATTGGAACCACCTTCATCATCCCAACCTATTCTTACCGATGGGTATGAACTGCGGCCTAGTTTCATAACTATGGTATGAGAAAATACTTTCTCAAGAAATGAGAAAGAAAACCCATATACTCATTTGCGAGAATTCGAGCAATTGTGTGCATGTCTGAATATTCCGGGCATGTCACATGAGACCCTTAAGTGGAAGTTGTTTCCGTTCACTTTGACGGGAGTAGCCAAACTGTGGTACGCTCGAACCGTAGGTGGTGTAAATGGAGAATGGGAAGAATTGTGCACACAGTTTACATTAGCCTTCTTCCCTGTATCCGAGAAATTAAACTTTGAGTCGAGGTAATGACTTTCCGTCAACAGGAAGGAGAAACCTTAGGTACCACCTAAGCTCGTTTCCTTGATTTAGTTAGTTCCGGACCCGACTTAGCCATTCCAGACCAGGTGCTATTACAACACATGTATGCTGGATTAGGAAAACATGATGCTCATCACCTTGATTTAGCATCCGGAGGCTCATTCCTTCATCTTTCTGCACCCGGTGCTAGAGATGTTCTTAAGAAAATCTTACAAAACACTCCTTACACCGGAATCCATGATGAGTTTCCTGAAGAAGAAGAAGCTAAGCCCTTAGTTTCAAAGGAAACTAAATCCCCAATTGAACCTCCCGAAAATAAATCTAAAACTCTAGAGGAGAAAGAATAAGTACCTTTAGAATTCTTATTTGAAATCGAAGCTGATATATTCGCAGATTTTGGAAAAGCCGCAAATTACTTGACCCAGCCTAAACCACCTTCAAAATCATCCTCCGAATCTCCTGACGAAGTTCTTGATCATCAAGATATGCAACATCTTTTTGCTATCATGAGCCACGAGTGGACTATTGAAGCTGAAGTATCAAGAAAGGTTTCTCGAATAGACAAAATGACCAATAGGATAGAATGTAGATTTAATGGATATCATGTTTCAGTCTTTTATGATCCCACTCTTGGAATAAACATGATGTCCAGCACTTTTCTATCCGAGAAATTCCCAAACATTATCCTTCAACCTACATCTCAATGCCTCAAAGACCCCGATGATGACATTATACAGAGCCAAGGTATTGCTAAGATAATCCTTTGCCACCTTAATAATACGGACCTACTCTTGGACTTCTATATCTTTGAAACCACCAGATTCAAAGTTTTTATAGGACAACCTTGGTCCAACATAGCATATGAAGGGTCAACCAAGGGAAAGGTTGATGTCAAATTAGGGAGGGAAAGGTATGCTTTGCCCATAACTCGAGCAATAAATTCATTTGCCGAGCATCCTCCTGACCTAGATCCTTTGGAACAAGTAGTAATAGCTAATCATGAAAAACTAGCCCAACCAGATAATGAAGAAACTGAGTCATTTATAGAGGAAGAAGCTTCAGACAATAATACCTATCACCTAGACAGATTTGAAGAGCCAACTAGAATACCTATTGAGCTTAAACCTCTACCGGATGGGCTTAAGTATGTCTTTCTAAACAATAACCCTGAGACTCCTGTCATAATTAGCGATAAATTATCCGCAGAAGAAGTTGAAAGGCTTATCATTGTTTTAGAAAAGCATCATTCAGTCTTTGGCTATTCACTACAAGATCTAAAAGGCATCAGTCCAACTCTCTGTACTCATCGAATCCCAATAGAATCTGATGCAATTCCATCTCGTGAGCCCCAAAGAAGACTCAATAATGCCATGCATGAGGTTGTCAAGAAGGAAGTGTTGAAACTTCTGCATGCAGGCATTATTTATCCAGTCCCTTGTAGTGAATGGGTGAGCCTTGTGCAAGTAGTTCCTAAGAAGGGTGGCATGACCGTCATAAAAAGTGATAAGAAAGAACTCATACCACAACGCACTATTACGGGATGGAGAATGTGTATAGACTATAGGAAACTCAACAAGGCCACTAAAAACGATCACTTTCCACTTTCTTTTATCGATGAGATGTTAGAAAGATTGGCCAAACACTCATTCTTTTGCTTTCTGGATGGATATTCGGGATACCATCAAATCCTAATCCATCCTGATGATCAAAGCAAAACAACCTTTACATGCCCGTATGGAACATATGCTTACAGGCGCATGTCCTTTGGATTTTGCAATGCACCTGCATCATTCCAACGTTGCATGATGTCCATCTTCACTGACATGATCAAACAAATCATGGAAGTTTTCATGGATAGATTTCTCTGTCTATGGAAAATCGTTCGATGACTACCTAGAAAATCTTGACAAAGCCCTACAACGCTGTGAAGAAAACACTTAGTACTCAATTGGGAAAAGTGTCACTTCATGGTGCGAGAGGGAATTTTCTTGGGCCATCGGATATCGGAGCGTGGGATAGAAGTGGACAAAGCTAAGATCAATGTAATTGAGCAACTTCGGCCACCCACGAATGTCAAAGGAGTATGAAGCTTTCTAGGCCATGCAGGTTTTAATAGGAGGTTTATTAAGGATTTTTCGCAGATAGCTAGACCTTTGACTAGCCTTCTAGCTAAAGACATCCCTTTCAATTTTGATGATAAATATCTTCAATCCTTTTATGTTTTAAAGAAATCTCTAGTTTTGGCACCAATCATACAACCCCCTGACTGGAGCCTATCTTTTGAAATTATGTGTGATGCTAGTGACTTTAATGTGGGAGCCGTCTTGGGTCAAACTAAGGAGAAAAAACATTATGCTATCTCCTATGCTAGTAAGACCCTGACAGGACCTCAGCTTAACTATGCAACAACAGAAAAAGAGCCTTTAGCTGTTGTCTTTGCAATAGACAAGTTTAGATCTTACTTGATAGGAGCGAAGGTGATTGTCTACACTGACCATTTTGCCTTGAAATATCTACTCACCAAGAAAGATGCTAAACCCCGACTGATCTGCTGGATCTTACTCCTCCAAGAGTTTGATCTGGAAATCAGGGATAAGAAAGGAGTAAAAATTTCCGTAGCAGACCACTTGTCTCGTTTGCAAGGCCAAGACCAAGACAACCTTCCTATAAATGATTTCCTTCGCGATGACACTCTTTTAAGGGTGACTAACACCAATCCATGGTATGCCAACATCGTGAACTTTATAGTCACTGGCTATTTTCCGCCAGGAGAAAATAAGAAGTTGCTTTACCAAAGCCGGACTCATTTATGGGATAACCCCTATCTCTATCGAGTCTGTGATGATGGGTTGCTTAGGAAATGTATCCCTCTAGAAGAAGCAACTAAAATAATAGAAAGGTGTCACTCCACTGAATACGGAGGACATTACGGAGCCTTCCGAACCCAGGCTAAAATCTGACAGAGTGGATTTTTCTGGCCATCTATGTATGAAGATACAAAGGACTTTATCCGTCGGTGTGCCCGATGCCAGAAACATGGCAACATCAGCACCTGAGATGCCATGCCACTTACAAACAATCTACAAGTAGAGCTATTTGATGTTTGGGGAATAGATTACATGGGACCATTCCCTAAATTTGGTCGTTTTGAATACATCTTAGTGGCAGTGGACTATGTGTCTAAATGGGCACAAGCCATTCCTTGCCCCTCAGCAGATACCAAAAATGCCAAAAGAATGTTTGAAGAAACCATCTTCCCCAGGTTTGGAGTTCCTAGACTAGTCATTAGCGATGGAGGATCCCACTTCATAGATAGAAACTTCAGGAAATATCTGACTGATCAAGGAATCCAACACCATGTAGCCACACCATATCATCCCCAAACCAGTGGCCAAGCTGAAACCTCTAATAAGCAAATAAAGAACATTCTATAAAAAACGGTGGAGGAAATGGGAAGAGGATGGCCTCATAAGTTGCATGATGCCCTTTGGGCGTATCGAACCGCATATAAAACTCCAATAGGCATGTCCCCTTATCAATTGGTTTATGGCAAGACTTGCCACCTCCCCGTAGAACTAGAGTTCAAGGAACATTGGGCCATCAAGAAATGGAACATGGATTTCGAGATGGCTAGATGAAATAGGAAGATGCAAATCTCTGAATTAGAAGAATGGAGAGAGAAAGCCTACCATAGTGTTAAAATATATAAAGAAAGGACTAAAAGATGGCACGATAAAAGGATAAAAAAGAAGGAGTTTCACCCAGGAGATAAGGTTTTACTCTTTAACTCCCGAGTCCTCCTTTTTGGTCATGGGAAGTTGCAGAGTAAATGAGAGAGACCATTTAAGGTGGTTGCAGTATCACCTCATGGTGCCGTCACACTAGAAAGTAATGATAGCCAACTTTTTAAGGCGACTAGTCAACGCCTTAAAGTTTATCTTGAGATGGAAGAGGAAGGAGAAATAGATGTAGTGGAGTTCATAAATCCTAAACACTACCTCTTTTAATTAGAAGTATCCTATTTGGCCTTAAAATCGCTTAAAGGCCCAATGAAAACCATGAAGAAAGCCTTCCAAGGGCCCTGAAGAGTACCTGGAGGGACTCGGGTGGGCAAACCTCACTAGAGGCAGGGCGCCCGCCTCCCTATTTGGCAAAAACGTGATCCTTTGACACGTGCTAGATGATCCACGGTTGGTGCAACATTCCTTCACGCGAATTTCAAAAACATTCGCCCGGAATATTGCAAAGGAGGCCTATCCTTCCACCATGACCATCTTCAAATAGCCAACTCCATCTCCATGTTGACTCCACGACCTTCCATCATTCAAAACCCATATAGAACCCTAACCATGGCCTCCTTCAAGCGCAAGAGCATGTCACCCACCACGCTCCGCTTCCTAGTCGACGACGATGCTCCCACCGACATCGTTGACGCAGTTCCACTCGCCATAGCACCTCCTCCTTGTGCCCCGATTGCGTCTCCAGCGCAGCAAAGCCCGAAGGCCAGCCAGGGGGCGGCGAGCACCCCATCACCAGGGCGGGCGCCCCCCACTTTTCATCGGCTGCGCTCCCCTACGATCCCAGCACATTCCCCTATGTCAGGAATGGCCGGGAAGAGGCTCCGTGGTGATCTGCACACTCATCCTACCACCGGAGAGATCACCCCGAAGAAGGCGCTGACCTGTCCCATGGAAAAGGATCTCCCCACGCCAACTCCTCCGGAGAAGGCAATGGTGTTGATCTCCAACTCTGACTCCCTGGCAAACAGCACAACCCATAGCACAACTCCCAATCCGAAACGACAGAAGTACGCTGTTTCGGGTCGTCGCTTGCCGGATGGCCATTATGAGAAGGTGCTGCATCACCTTCCCGATTCCAGCGACTCCAAGACACAGGAGGGGTTGCTGTCTGCTCCTTCAGTTCGCCGCCATCGCACCCCGCCACCAATTGGTGTGTCGGGAGAGATGGAACATAGTGGAGGGAATGACACCACCATGGAGGGCCTCTTGGCCCAAGTGAAGAAGGTGAAGGCCGAG
Organism: Eremochloa ophiuroides; assembly: GCA_038502445.1. Lineage (NCBI taxonomy): Eukaryota > Viridiplantae > Streptophyta > Magnoliopsida > Poales > Poaceae > Eremochloa > Eremochloa ophiuroides. Next base: position 45,614,060 of record JAHLJS010000007.1, read on the forward strand.
AACAAGGCCTTAGAAGATAAGCTGGCTGAGCACAAGATGTGGCACTTGGATGTGGAGGATAGTTTCACCATGCTGTGCAAGGCGTGCACCTCCAAAATCAAGCGCCTCTACAAGGCAACGGGGCATGAGGACCTTTATGAAGCCCCATAGGACTAGACTAGAATCTCATACGTGTTTGCTTTTGATTTGATTAGTTTAATTATTCTTAGTTCGTTTGCTTTAGTTCGATTTTATTTGAATTCAATTAGTTTTTGTAGTAGCTTGAGATAAATAAAAAGCACCTATGGTTGTTTTACTCCATTTGTTTGTCGGTTCGCTAGTGTTTTCCCACCAGTCGGGCCTTTATCACTTTACATTTCCCTTCCATGAATAAAGATTAGAAATACCGAAAGAGAAAGTGTGGGGGAAAACACCAACACCACACCAAACTGCCAAGACAAGTACCTAAGCAGCCTGAAAAAGGTGGAACGTAACTAAAGGACGCCACCCGAGGCCTTTTGGCCCGAGCAGTAGGGCGGGCGCCCCCCTCAACAGGGCGGCCGCTCGGCCCCTGGTGCCCAACATGACCAGCTTCGCACACATCGCAGGTATGACTCCTTCACAATTGCTTATTTCGAGTTATTTAAACCATAAATGCTCTTGAAACATTAAAAACAAACTTGTCACCCCATAATTAAAAAGTTATCCTGAAAACCATGCCATACTTCGAGACATGACTTGTATAAGCTTTGTTCTTGTTAAATGCCTATAACTTGTGGAGAATATTTATTGAAAAAAATGAATGAATTCATTACCTCCTCATATGTGATAAAATACCTACCAAGGCCAAAAAGAGTAGCATAGGAAAACAACCATATAGCTCTTTTGATTATACTTTGAGTTTTGCCAAGCCTAATGATCTAAGTATAGAGTTTTGTCATGCCTCAAGAACTAAGATTCCATGCACCCTTGAGAGAACTTCCACATAAGAAGTATTCTTCCACTTCATGATTCCATCATTCCCCTATGCTCAATAAGAAAAGATCCCATAAAACTTCAATCTCAGGGACATGGCTAAAAAAAGAGAGAGAGCAAGTGCTATAATGAAGAAAAAAAGAGAGCAAGTGCTCTGATGAAAAAAAAGAGAGCAAGTGCTCTGATGAAAAAAAAGAGAGAGAAGAAGAAAGAAAGTAAGCCATGATCCCCTGGGAATTGAAAGAGGGGTGGATCAAAGAGTGAAAGCATATCCTAGATACCACCACATAACTTGGTTAGAGAGCATGACTTAACCCTCCTAGGATCTTTTGTTTGGCTTAACAAAATAAGTAAATCAATGATGCTCATTTTATTCCACACACCTTGAGCTCCACAAAAAGCCTAAAGATAGTTGTGAGTACTCTATTGAAAACTAGAAAGAAACATACACTATGAGTGACTGAGAGTTTCATATGAGGAGATAATGAGGCATATTTTCTTTGAAAAAAATTAAAAAGCTCCAAGGTAAGAAAAGACTCACTAGTTCATATCTATTACACTCTTCAACAGCCTAAGGTATGATTTTAGCCACCAAAAAGATCATAAGTCTAGGTAATGAGATTACAGAACAATGTTTATACTTGATCAAGTTTAGAAGAAAAGCATGAGTCTGCACTAAGTAAATTGCTCGGGACGAGCAAGAGTTTAGTGTGGGGGAGTTTGTTGACGGCTGCTAACACCTCAAAATACCGTCAACATAACAAGATAAAAGTGACAAAATCCATGAAAAAGAGGCACATTATGTTTGAATTTTACTTGGTTCCACTTGTACATGGAGAATTGTCGGTGCAGGTGCCAAAACAGGTGAAAATGAAGCAAACCAAGGGCATAGGTGAGCAATGCAAGTGACGTGAGCCAGGTAGGAGCCAAGTCACAGGGCGCCCGCCCTGTTGGATAGGGCGCCCGCCCCCCTTTTGGTGCCATTTGCACCCTGCCATGTCATGGATCCATGGCTCGTCCCTCCAAACAAGTTATGGCACATTGATTTATCATCAATGGCTGAGAAACAATGCACTCAGATCCGAGAGCGCTCTGGGCAGGGCGCCCGCCCTGTCAGGATGGCCTACCTCGACCACAATCCGAGAGAGAGGCACCCATGTCCTTGCAACCGTCCATTTGATGTCGGTTTTCATCCAAGGGAGATGAGGGAGAGTAATGGAGGGCCATCGGATGCGAAAGGCGGTGGATCATAGGGCGGCCACCCTACCCACCCAGGCGCCTGACGCCTCACCTGCTCCGAACCGACTCCAAACTCCCCTACAAGTACCCCAGGGGTCCCTAAACACTATAAATAGGGGTCATTTGTTCATTTGTAAGCAGACTATGAAGCTTAAGTGAGATAGATACTTAGATACAAAAGATAGTCTCAAGTAGAATGTGTAGTACTCCTACACATTAGAGAGTGAGAGAGTCACTTCTCTGAAGAGAAGAGGAGTCCGAGGAGGGGCCAGGCTTTTCGGCGACATCTTCTATGGTGTACCTCTGCGCTTCTTTATGGTAATAAAGTCCCACTTTCTTATTTAATTATTGTTTTACTTTAAGTATTTGTTTGCTTGTCTCACTGCTTGGTTAGAGTGCTCTAGTTCTTGGATCCGACTTAGAGTAGTAAGCTTATAGATTAAGCACGGTGCTTAGGCTATATCTTACCCATGAGTACGGCTAGGCCCACGGATAGTAGTGCTAGGTTCAAGTTGGTGATAGCCCTAGGATCCTCTGGATTCCACCACGTTCGGCCTAGTTTTATCAGCGTAGAGGTTTTAGATGTACGGTGCCTAATCAGTCCTACCCTGGGCGAGTTTAGGACTTTGCATGCTCACAGTAAACAGGTCTTGGGGCTTATCATTCAGGACCTCTCTTTCTACCCGATCCTTAGATCTCGTCTCCTATCACACATGTTCCCTGTGGATTCGATACAACCTGGGACTACTCCTAGGGAAAAGCTACATCTCATAGCCGTGCGCTTGCGGTCATTTTCGTGTGCCACCCCAGGTGTCAACAATGGCTACAGAGATAGGTGTAACTACTCATGATTAAAGTCAACCAAAATAGGAGGTTAGTTAAGAGATTGAATTCTTATATTATTCCTAATCTACTAAGTCATTCATCTACTCTAGTAAATATACAATCATATATAGCATAATGAGTCTTTATCTATGCATAAGGAACATTACTCAGGAAGATCAAGAACAGAGCAAGTCTACCATCATAATCATCAAGTTCTACTATCTCTACATACGGGGAGTGGACTACAGAGGACCCAACAGGAATATCACACCCGCTATCTACCACATTACCGGCCTCCAGATGACAATGGCTCCAGAATCCGGAGTCGGAGCCTAACTCTACTTAAATCTATCTAGCTAGGTCTAAACTATAACATAGATTAGGGTTAGCTATTCATAGTTCTAGTTTAGATCTAGCTTGCTAGATTCAAGTAGAGTTGGCTCTGGCTCAGGATTCTGGAGCCATTGTCATCTAGAGGCCGGTAATTCCGTTGTCTTTCCTCTTGTTATGACTTTATTCTATTTCACTACTATATTGCTGTTTATTATGTTCCTAGTTTATTCTAGTAGTATATTTGATATAGTCATGATTGATAATGAGTTTATGCATAAGATTGCAAAATGCTTAATTCAATACTCAAGTGAGTCAAGTGGTCGACGTTATGTAGGCATGGTGATTAGATATTGTTTGTCTGCGAATGCACTCTATATACCGGGTCATGTGGTAGATTGCGGAAGTGATACTCCTGTTGAGTCCTTTGTAGTCCACTCCCCGTATGTAGAGATAGTAGAACTTGATTATTATGATGCTAGACTTGCTCTGTTCTTGATCTTCCTGAGTAATGTTTCTTATGCATAGATAAAGAATCATTATGCTATACATGCTTGTATATTTGTTAGAGTAGATAAAAGACTTAGTAAATTAGGAATAACATAAGAATTCAATCTCTTAATTAATCTCCTGTTTGATTGACTTTAATCATGAGTAGTCTACGCCTATCTCTGTAATCATCTTAAGCCTTTGTTATCACATTCTATCTAGATTTTATCATTGGCTTACCCCTGTTTAAGTAAGTGCTATTTGATTGATTTTGTCATAACTAGTGTATTTGCATCTATCCACTCTTGCCTACTCCATACCTCCTCCCTATGGTAAAAATATAAATCGACAACCCTGGAGTAGTTTAAGTAAGTGCTATTTGATTGATTTTGTCATAAGTAGTGTATTTGCATCTATCCACTCTTGCCTACTCCATACCTCCTCCCTGCGGTAAAAATATAAATCGACAACCCTGGAATACTTGGGTAAAATGCTACAATGGAAGATATTAATCTGTGCGCTTGCAGATACTTTTGATTTATGATTAGTTATATTTTATTCTCTCTAGTCACTTTCATTAGTAATAATTGCTTAGTATTATTCTAGGTAGTATTCAAACATGTCTCTTATATTCATGTTAGGGATGACAACTTAGTTATTGTAAGAGATATAAGTTTATGAGAGGTGGCTAAGTAATTAACCAAGTGACACATTAAGAAATACCAACACCCATGCACTTGATCTCTGCTTTGTCTTTGTAAGCAGGACGCATTTCGAGCAAAATGTGGAGGAATTTGACAGTTCCCCAAATTCTACAAGTGAACGTCCTAACCTACGAACATGCACACTGAGCAAGATGCTACCAGCTACTACTAATGCTTCACTTCAACTAGCCGGAAGCAAAGAACATGGGTGACACCATCTTCAAGATGCACAATTATCACAGTCTCCACCTTTGGGATCAGATGATGAACTTAAGGAATGAACATGGTAAGAATTCATGTTCAGTGGACTTAAAATACTGAACCCTCGCCAAAAGGTAACATCGGTAGTTATCCATACTCACTTTACTGCATTGCATAATTTATTTTCGCTTAGCATATTTACTTTATAGCATTTGCGTAATTAATTCTTACTGCATTTGCATCATAAAAAGAAAATAAAAAGTTAGTCATTACTGCATCATTATAAAAGTCTAAGCCCCATGTGAATAATTTTACAGAGTGTAGAAACCCGTAAGAATACTTACTGTGGTGGCATAAAAATAAAAATAAAGATTTCATGCATTTAGAAGTAGATCATTGCTTACAACTTTATTGAAAATCCAAAAACATATGGGCACTTGAAGGTCCACGCATTTATAAGTAAACAAACCAAAAAAATATGGGCACATGAAGGTCCATAGATTAAGGAAGTAATAATCATTTCACTAAAATTTTATGAAGGGATTAGAAACCTGCAAGAACAACTAATCTAACAGGGTCTACTAACCCTTTATCCTAACCCGTTCCATGAGTTTTGGTATTCTTTTTGGCAATTGCTTTTTGCAGGATGCTACATGATCAAGAGCTAGTCCACCTAGATGCCTATCAGCTGCTGGTAAGCTTGCTCTATGAAGGATCACTCAACTTCAACGTTTCAACCACGACAATATCTAGCTTGGGGAGGAGCATCCCCTACGTTTCCAGCTAAGTATTATCTTTTCTTTATGATTTTTGAGTGCGTTTTAGTAATAAAAATAAAACATAAACAAAATAAAAATATGTCTTGGTCATTAGGAGTGTGTCTGGTTTGATTTTTAAGAGTTCAATAAATAAGAGGACTCAGGATAATCTCTTGCAATGGAAATGATGAATAGTTGCTCTACCGTAATTCCTTTCAAGTACCTAGTTTTCAGCCTCGAATTCTCCCGAGTCTTGGATAAGATTGTTTTGATATATGAATTTGCTCTGAACCTCATAGGTAGCGAATGCTTGATCTAAGTCTAGGTAACTGACGAATATGATATGAGAAGGTCTGAGCTGCTATTTATCTTGTTCCAAGTGACACTAGAGTTCTGGAGATTTACTTTTTGAAAAAAACATAAAAATGCTACATGATGAGTTCCTGTATGACAAAGCTTGAATATCAACCAGAGCCATACATGTTATTTAGGCTAGAAAAACTTCACATATATGCTGCTTGCTTTTTCATTGAGTTTTGTCAAGCTTTGTTGAATGAGAGGTTTGTCATGCTCTTAAAATCAAGATCATGTACACACCACACCACATATACCTGCTGCCCCCTGCACTGGGAGTACGCAAAAACATGTCTTCCATCTAGATCCACCCAAAAATCCTTTACGCCTACACAGGGAGTAAAAACCAAAAATACCCTATAGGATTCCCATCGAATAAATGCTCCAATTTTTTGTTGCTATCTCTCAAAAGTTTATTGCAGAAAAGAGTCATGGGCTATGCAAAAGTTATTCATAAAAAAAGAAAAAAGGAGAAAGAGATTTAAAAAATGGACAAGTGTCCGAGATAACTAAAACAATGGGTACTTAGATGCCTGCCTAGAAAAAAGAAAAGAAAAAAAAAGAGATGAATAAGATAGCCCCTGCTCTCTAGCAAGTGTTTTCAAGTTTTAAAAGAGAGATAAGTTTCAAGGAGCAAAGTAGAATTAAGATTAGCCACCATATATATCCACCATATGTCCACACACATGTATATCTTGATTTGATTGTATGACTTAACTCTCTTTGGATCCATTGTTTGACTTTACAATATCTGCATTGCAAATAGGCTCTAGCTTTCTCCCTAGCTATGAACTACACGTAAGCCTTAGTTGCAGGAAGAGAAAAGGCATAGCATCTTTGTTGCCTTGGTGAGGATCCACAAATACCACATATTGAGAGACTTGAGAGTGTCATACAATGGAATCTTTGAGTTTTATTTTTAAAATTTACAAAACGCCATAACAAAGGTTGAACAAGGAGCTTGAGACATAGTGATTGACTTGATTGTTCTATCTTTCAATTGCTCAGGACCCAAGTGAAGGCTAAGAAGCCCCATAGTTCAAGATAATATGGGTAAGTTTGAAAGTCAGAATAGTCTATTCGAATCTGGAGAAGAATTCTTGTTTGAACGCATGTGTACTTTTGAGGCGTGAAAGCATCGTGGCAACTCTGGATCCATTACTAAGTTGACTTTGCTAAGGGACTAGCAAAGGGTAAGTTTGGGGGAACTTGTTGACGGTAGTTATTGTTCATTTTTAAACGTCAACCAAACATGGATAAGGGCATCATTCTATCACCAAACATAGGTTTAGGGGTTTAACTGACAGAATTCCAAGAGTTTTAGTGAATCAGTGTTTTCCAGGGACCAGATAGGAAAAGACAGAAAAATATCAAGCACGTCGGGCTAATAAGCATATTCCATTACGACACCAACTTGAGGAGGATCTAGAAGACGTGAGAAGGCGACCCACCAAAGGTAGGGACCACCTGCCATTGAAGTGAGTCGGCCGACCCAGTCTGGCCCCACCTGTCAGCTGTCTTCGCACGATGTTCCTCCACCGACTTAGGGTTTTGATGGCTTAAGTCGGTTTGATCCAAGGGCTCTGGTTCATCCCACCTCCCTATATAAGCAGGCCCCTGGCCCCTGAGGCAAAACATCCCTAAAACCCTAATTCATATTTTCCAATAGGATCCATTAAGAGGGGTCCCATAAACGGATCTACCTCTCAATGCTAGCTATCAAGAGAGGCTAGTCCTCATTAGGATCTAGTCTTTATAATTAGAGAGGTATAGAGAGAGGAAAGAGTTTGGAGGAGATGTCGGCCTGTCGGTGCCCCCTCTACGACCTATACCTTGGCGAAAGTCAATCTACATCTGAGATTTCTCTTGTAATCTACTTCTTATTTCTTTAAGCAACAATGTTTATATTATTCATCTAGTTCATAGCTCTTTGAGTGCTTCAGTCTATAGGACGCTATAGGTTGAATTAGTAATTATAAGGGTAGGCGTAGTGCTTAGACCTAGTTACTTGTGGATACACCCTACTTTCCGGATCGGTGGTACCTCGCGAGGGTGACTTTACCTTGTTGAATCTTCTATAGTCCACCTCCCGCCTGTGTGACTAGTAGGACCTTGTTGCTGAGGAAAGCATCCTCTATGGTATCTTTTCTTAAGTGATTTCCCTAGATAGAACAATAGAAGATATAGCTTATTTAAATTAAAATTAGAAGATCTTAGCAGTCTCCTCTACACTCCCGACCTTCTTAAGTCTTATAGCTACTCTGGGTTAAGTTAGACCTAGTTCACCTCATACGTTTCCCTGTGGATACGATATTTAAAACCTTAGTGTGAAGGCTGTAATGGTATCCGTGCGCTTGGGCATTTATCTGTGTGCGTCTAAAAAATACCAACAGTTGCCACGGCCTATAACAAGAATGTCAAAAGCAAATCATTCTAAGTTGGAGATTTAGTTTGGAAAACCATACTATCGCGTGGGACGAAGAGCAACAAGTTTGGGAAGTGGTCACCTAATTGAGAAGGTCCTTATAGACTGATCAACATCATATTCGGTAATTCTTTTATGCTGGAGACATTGCAAGTTGAGAGTCTCCCAAGACCAATCAACGGGAGGTACATGAAAAGGTACTTTCCAAGTGTTTGTTAAGAAGCCTAAGTGCTCTCCAAACAATGACCCATACATATATCACCCCTAGAACAAAAATGGTCGATGTATACATCGCCTTTAGTCGCTGAATGGCCAACGAGATGGGTATCGTTGCTATTTGGCTTTGTGTTGTGTTTTCATGTTCATGTTTTTATTCACCTAAAAATAGGTTGACACTCAAAAATGTACTGAAGAGGATATTGGGCATCTCCAACAAGTTATACATGTTATGGATGTGTTTGAGGTTAAGTGGTGTGGAAAAATAACAAAGAAAACACGCAGAGAAGAAGGCGAGCCACTGCTCAACTGGCTTAGCCGGTTCCAGGTATCGGCTTAGCCAGATTTGCTCCCAGAACCAGCTTAGCCGGGTCCCCTCTACCGGCCAGCCAAGGCGGTTGCCCGAGCCCGCACAAACCGGCTTAGCTGGTTACTAAACCAGCTAAGCTGGATCTTCCTAGAGTCCGAACCGATATGGAAACAAATCGCGTTTTAGCAATTGTTTGACATAGAAAATTTGTGGAACACTTTTTTGAGTTGTTTCCCGCCAGGATAAGACCAACCCCTCGATATATGAGAGGATCATGGCCGATTGAGATCCCATCTATCCAATCGATCAAAAACACAACAACTATTCTTTTTACCCCTTTTACTCCTTCCTCAACCCCATCTGCTGTTCGTCACGTCCCCCAGCGAGATTTGGCGGCGTTCTAGGCGGCCTTACTGGTCCTAGGACAACCTCCACGTGCTCTTCTCCGATGGGCCTTTCCAAGAGGTGTTCTGTAGTCTATCTGGGCAAGAATGAGCTCTACATCGGCCCTATCGGTCTTTAGATCGATTGTTATCGATTACGCTGCGCTCTTACCGTGTTGAAGGTTGTGTGCAACCTCTTAGGCATGCTAACCCCTGTTGGTGTGTTGGTCCGGATCCCTTTCGGTGTCAACAAATAATTATTATTTTTGCAACAAACCATTCAAGATACATCAAAAGAAAATCCATTAGAACTTCTTAAAGATCAATTAGTCAGTGACAATGAAGTGGTCACATGCCTTAAGTATTGATATTGATGAATATTAGAAGAACATACTTACTACTACTAATAAAGCACAAAGACACTGCACCAGCTACACCGAGTGGCGCTAAAAAGAGAAGGAAGATTGGAGCACTATTTCTCCCATTGTAGCTATTGATGCCCTATTACGAGGAATGCCAGGAAATCTTGTGGCCTTGTTTGGCGTTTCTGGGAACCCAACCAGGGAGATGTGATCCGCGCGGGGGTGTGGTTGACCCACGGGGGACACCCGATCCCCTCCGGGTCATCCGCTCCACGGGAGAGGCCATGCCGTTGCCTTCTACACCTGCTAGCGGCAACGCGAGGTCGAGGTCCGGCACGCAGCGCCCGCACGGACGCGAGGCCACGAGAGCGAGGGAGATTCACGTCTCAGCAGAAGATATTCTCCCACGTGGAACGGCGGGGTTTGGGCGGCGATCCACCATAACACGCGACCTACCAAATGCAGCTTTCAGCCAGGCAGGGAAGCTCGTTTCCACGGATGGCGGGCTTTGGGACTCGATCCATGCCGTTACAAGGCTTTCCAAACGAGCCCTGAAGGGGATGCCTAAACGGTAAAAAAATGTTTTTATTGCTTCTTGTCAATTCATCCACAACTGTCGCTCACTTCCCTAGCATGGGATTGGATGCGGATGAGGCGCATTGCTGCTCATCGTTGTCGGTGTCCAACTGTCCATGCTTGCTACCGTCCTGGCTACGGACCTCCACTGCTATTTCTCCATGCCATTTGCTTGCGACGGTGCGCCTGGGATGGACGAGTTGCATGGGACAGGAGACAAGTCTCTACACTATACCTGTTGCTACACAACATCGGTGTCACATACCAGATCGGTGACAATGTGTGGCTCTTGAGACTCTGAGTATATGTATGTATAGTAGATTTCGTGAAAAGAAAGCTAGCAAAGTTCTTTTTTTTTTTATTGTTAGTGTTTTGGGAGCGCACAGTCACCACATATTATTTGGCACATATTTGTTCGCGACAAACTCGCACCAACACATTTGTACTGCAAGACAGGAAAACCGAGGAGCAGCATCAGTTTATCGATCGATCGATCAGATCCTGCTGAATAGATTAGCCATGGAGACGAGCGCGTTGGCTGACAGCGCAAGGAACCCAAGGAATGAAAACCACACCGCGATGTTCATTTTGTTGTCGAACTGGTCCTTGCCGTGTCTCAACGCCCACAGACGGTTGCAAGACGCGGCTGCCGACGAAGCCGATACCAGCAGATACGCCAATACCTGCAGGGGAAGCTAATTCAGCCACGGTAATGTCGATCCATCTGTGCTCACACCGGCAAATAGACGTATCTGGATTCTGGAAGCTAGAATGCATGCGCCTGCCTGATCGAGGAAGAGGTTGCAGCTGTAGCCGGAGGTGCTCCGCGGCATAGATGGCCGCCAAACTAGACGGAGGATTTCAGCGAATGCTTGTGCGATCGAGTAGATGCAGACGACCGCGTTCACTCCGACGCCGTACCTGCCGTAGTACATCATTTGATCGGTAAGGAAAACATTAGTACTTAGTTTTGTACCAACAAAATATGAAAGGAGGATACCTGAATCGAGGCTTTTACAAGTTTCTCTATTTTACTATTACACTTCTCCTATGCTTCACGTGCCTGAATTTTAAAATGATTTCAAGCAACGCTCTTGTACTTACAAGTAAATTAATACTATTGTGATTTATTATTTATCTTATATATCATAATATATCAAAATTTTGTCTTTGTCTTGCTACAGAAACAATTGTAAATTGTTAATTGTCTTTGTGCTAACACGGATCAGATTTTGTCGGGTCTGTGGTTTTATCCAAGGGGTTTTTATTCTCGGAACAAAAAATAAAGATTATACCTAGATAAATTGCAACGATCTAAAACTATAATTTTAGTACAAAATTTATGCAATAACCATTGCCTAAAGAAAACCTAAAATTCAGTCACCTGTATTTTAGCAAGTCCCTTACTATTATTATTATATGAGTATATCTTTATTCTATCCATTACCTTAGTAAATTATTTAGTTAGCACTACTATAAAAAATAATTTAAGACGATAATATCTTTTATTTTCAAAGGCAGACCAAAAGTTTGTGTCTTCAAAATACCTAATTAACTTTAGAAGCCACTAGTCTATATAGGAGGTAGTCTTGTCTTTATAAATTATTAACAAATACGTGCTTCTTAATGGTCCGTCTCCCAAAATAAAACCTATTTTAAAAAGTGGACTTATTAAGAGACCTGTCTAGGTCAGTAAGGTTGAGCCCACGACAAGTCCAATATATAACATAAAATTTTGGCCACCCCCGAACTCTAAGTCCCACCAGGAGCCCCTCTGTCTCTCCCATCGCTCAGCCACTGCTCCTCTCCTCTCCTTTGGATCCGATGACCTCGGCCCCATCCCCTCTAGGGCCAAAGGTGCATGGGGCCTTTTCTCTCACGCGGAGCCACTCTCCTAGCATTGGCGGTGCAAGGGATGGGGCCTTTCCTTCGGTGTCAGTGTGCGACACCACACCCTCCCTTGGATGGTGGCGTGTGGGGCCACCCTCCTTTTGCTACTCTCACTTTGCCATTGTGGATCCACACGGGATTCGAGTGGGTGCACGGCCGGCTAGATCTATGCTAGATCCGAGCAGGTCCGCACCCTGACTGTTGTGCCCGTGCTCCACTCCATGCACAATGACATCGCCAAACACAAGCACATCCCCTCATCATCCTGCCATTCCACAAGCGACTTACTAAACATGGTGACGACGTAGAGAACCTCGAGCCCTAGTGGTGTGCCATCAACTACCAGACCGTCTAGAAGGCACCCTGTTCTATCTCCATCCTCGTTGACCACAAGCTTTTCTTCGGAGGAACCGACGAAGGGGGGGGGGGGGGGGCTAGATCTTGCTCCAAGGATGGGCGAGCACCCTGGCCGCAGCTCTGAGCTTTGGATCCAGCAGCAACGATGGTAGCAGTGGTTATGGTAACAATGAGTGGAGGAGTCGGCTACTTTATAAACATCATGACAGCAGCTGCTGTGTTTTAAAAAAAAAAATGACAGCAGCTGCTGGCAACCGTGGTGGGCCGGTGGGCCCACAGGCTCAATGGGCTCTATGGTGGGCTTTTTTAATTAATTTTACAGAGACGGCTAACTTTGCTATTTTCCATTAACTTCCATTAACAGAGATCCCTATTCAAGGCAGGTGAGCAATCCGCCTCTAGAAAGGTGATTTGCCTACCTCTGTGAAGCTTCACTATAGTGTGCAAGAATAGATTGATGTCGTGCGTCCGTGTCTGGCCTGGTCATAAAAATAAAAAAAAATAAAAAAAAACCTCTAGAAAGGTGATGCTCGCGGCAACTACTCTAGCAGCCACAGCGCTGCTGCTGCCGGTTTTCATTGCTGATTGAATAGTACTTGTAGGAGGAAAGTGCAACAGCCACAACGCTGCTGCAGGCCGGTCTTCTGAGCAGGCTGGTAAAGAACTGCAGGAGGTACTGTATTGTCTTCAAGAAAGTAGAGCAGATGGCAAGCTATAGGCCTATAGTAAGGCGTAGAAGTTGTCTATTTTTTATATAGATTTGAGCTTTCGGGTGGAATTGAATATAGTATTGAAGCCGAAGATCGTACCCCTCTACCAAATTATAGATTGTTTAGCTTTTTTAAGAGATTTATATATATATATATATATATATATATATATATATATATATATTATATATATATATATATATATATATATAGCTTTGTGTGCATCTAAATATGCATTGTGTCTATTAGATACATAATAATAAAAGTTATGTGTCAAGAAATAACAAAACGACCTATTAGAATGGAGAGGGTATCTGTTTGAATAAATTTTAGTTTTTTAGCATTAAACATATCAGCTTATTAATATCCGATCGAGGTTCATTGAAGTAATAAAAACTATCACGAATGCCATATAAATATATGTATCTAAACTCGTCACACGAGGTTTCACGTAACGGTAATGCTTAGTGTAGCGCATCCGTCCAAAGTCTCGAGTCCGGACCTGGGTCCCTAGCCAGGAGCGGTCCCGCACCATAAAAACCACCGGTCACTCCTGCAGGGTTTGCGTCCCTTCCCCGTCTTATCCTTTCGCGTCTAGCGCCACTCCCGACGACACGGCCAGCGCCTCCTTCCCCCACCTTCGGCGTACTCCTGCCCCATCCCGGCGTTATCCTCCCTACCTCGGCGAGTGTTTTTAAATGCATGTTGCAGTCATTTATTCAAAATATTTCACCTGTCTATAGACACATGTTGCAATCATTCTGATCTGGATTTTATTCAAGCGTTTTTATTATACATGTTGTATATGGCGCAAGTGTTTCAGAGCATGTTGCAAGCATTATTTCAAAATGTTTTACCTGTTTTTAAACGTATGTTGCAATCGTTCTGATCTGAATGTTTCGTACTCTTCAAACAAATGTTGCAATAATATATATATATATATATATATATATAAATATTTTAGCCGTTTCAGTCTTATGTTGCAACAATTTGTTTCTGTTTTATGTTGTTTGGTCAGAGAAAAGCCCTAGGGCCGGCGAAAGGGGGTGCACAGCTCATCGGTGGGGGTGTCGGTGCTAGTTTTAGTGGGTACTAACACCGGCTAGTGATTTTGTGTTTTGCGGTTGAGGTTACCGAAGGTGTGTAAGGGGGAACACAGGGTTATACTAGTTCAGGCCAAGCGGGCCCTACGTCTAGTGGGGAGAAGAGTCGTGTTGCCTTACACCGAGGTGCTTGTAGTAGGGGGTTACAAGCTAGGCGAGAGAGGGAAGTGCTCCCAAGTCTCTTGTGAGTGTCTAAGCGTGTACAGATTGCTTGTTGTTGTTCGTGGTGTGGAGTGTGGGAGAGCTTGAGAACTTAGAACCTATCTAAGGCTGGCCTCTTCTCTCCCTTTTATAGTTACAAGGGGAATGGTTAGAGTTACATGTGTTGCCATGTGTTACAGTACTCGGCATGGCGGAGTCGATGATGACCGGTGGCGATCGTCAGCCACGCCTTCGTCTTGGCGCCTCGGCGGCATGGCATTAGTCATTCGGCTGATCCACCATTGTTCTATTGGTGAGTTCCAAGGCACCTCACAGTGCTGGTCATGGTTGGCTGTATGGCGGTACGTCATGCCGTCATGTCCGTCCCGGCACAGTGCAACGAGTAGCTAGGTTAACCTCCGGGTTCAAACTCCCGAGGCTCGGAAAACCTTGGCGCCGTCGGGGGCTTGATGGGACAGAGCAGGGGGAGTGTCCTCCTTCGGACGCTTATTTTTCCCTGTGAGATACATTCCAGGGGGTAGGCGAGACTGGTCGTAAGGCTTGCCCATTCCCTCTGGTTGGCTGAGCGACTATTGTTCCCTATTTCCCGGTGTTACATGTGTGACCGGGGCATGGCAGTCGCTGTCGTGGTAGGCAAATCTCCTCATCAGCCCGGGGAGCCGTACGGTTGACTGTCCCTGTAGTGGCGTGGGAGGAGGAGGACCGTCAGATCGCCCGCCAGAGGAGATGGGGCAGTTGGTACGGCGAACGTGCACGTTCGGGGCATTGTTGTGTCAAGGGGCCCTCCCGATGGGACCATGCCTGTAAAGTGGTCAGAGAGATCTCTTGTGGTTCAAGATTGTTCCGCTGACATTAATCATTCATTGGATGCTTTGGAGAGATTGCGCCCGAGGGTGCCACTTTTCTGAGCTCTCTCGGGGAGGCTCGGGCGAATCGGACAATTGGTGCCCGAGGGTGCCGATTTCCCGAGCTCTCTCGGGGAGGCTCGGGCGAATCGGAGAATTGGCGTCCGAGGGTGCCGCTTTCCCGAGAGTAGGCTGGTGTTGATGCAGCGTCATCATGGGCCTCCGTAGGTGCGGCCTTCGTGGGCTTCCACTGGCTTTACCTGGGCCGGGCTGTGTTGGGAACGTGTGTTTTTGCATCGAAGTTGGGTACCCCATACTTTGGTACCGGACAGTAGCCCCAGAGCCTGTGGGGGAGTGAAGGCACTCCTCCACAGGTTCAAGCTGGTTCTTCCGGTCGAGGAGATGAAGTATAGTTTGTGTTTTCCGGTGGGTGCGCGCGAGCGCACCCGTCGGGTGTAGCCCCCGAGGCTTTGTAGGGGTGTTATATCCCTCCAAAGGCTTAAGATCATCACTATTAGTCCTCGCGTGTTTTTTGATTTATTTTAGGGGAGTTGTTCCTTTGGAAGCGGAGCCCCCGCGCCTCCCATCGTGTAAGGAAGGTCGTTTGGTGGTCTTTACAAGGTGTAGGGTAAGTTCCTGAGCCTCCGTTTTCGTATCAGAGATCGATCGGGTTCTTTCCTGTCTTTTTAATTCGACCTTCACGCTCTTTTTTCGGGAAGAGGAAGGTTTGGTCCTGCTCGACTTTCCCGTAGGGGCATGAGTCGGCATTTCCGGTGAGCTACAAACGGGTTGGTCCAAGTGGAGGTCCGTGCCCCGTTCGTTGGGGGTCGGCTAGTGGCCTGAGCACGCTCCAAATGTTTTCCGAGGGTCAATTAGTGGATGTCGGGTCCCATCGATGGGTCCCGAGGGCCTGATGCCTCCCACGGAGGGATTCCACGTAAACGATTCACTACTGGGACTTGGACACAGCACGGGATGTCCCTTGTGACTGCTTGGGCGTCGGGATACTGGCCTTTTTCGTGACCCATCCGCTAGCTATCCCTAACTCGGTTTCCCTGGGGTGACTATTCGAGCCACTATGGGCCAGTCTTCGATCCCCTGAGAACGTAACGGGCGTCCGAGCCCGAGGTTCCTTTGTCGAGAAGGAGAATGTATTGGCGGGATCGAGGCGGGCGGGCGTAATGATTCGACTCACCTTTTGAGGCACGAAGTCTGATGGACGCGACGGTTCGGGGCAGTCGAGGCAGTTGCGTGCGCGAGGCTGACGGCGATGCTGGGATCATGGCGGGCCCCGCGCAGTTAATGCGGCAGATTCTCCACATTTCCCACGATCCGCCGCCTGGGTATATAAGAAAAACTCGTGATTTTTTCTTTCTACCCTAGCCATTCGCTCGCGCAGCTGTTCGCCTTCTTGCTTTCGGCGTCCACCCTTTCGCCTTCGTTGCTCACTCGAGTGAGAAGCGCCGCCGCGACCGACATCATTGCCTTCCCACAGCTTTTCTTCTCTAGTTCGCCATGGCCTCCTCCCCTATTCGCACCGATGCTGCTGCCGCCGCCGCTGGTATTCTCAGGCAGGAGCCATGGCCGCGCTGCACCGCGGCGGAGGAGGATCTGGAGCGGCTCGTGGAACTGGGGCTCCTGCGTCCCCGCACCGACGCGGAGCATCCGGAGTGGGTCGTGCCGTCGAGCGATCACGTCGAGTCGAAACCTGACAAGGGCTACGTGGTGAGCTTCATCGCTTACCACGAGCGCGGGCTCGGGTCATCGCCGAGCCGCTTCTTCTGGGCGCTGCTCTTCAGCAATGGGCTGGAGCTCCACAATCTCACCCGAAACTCCATCACGCAGGCGTCGATTTACGTCGCCTTGTGTGAGGGTTAACTCGGGGTACCCCCGCACTGGAACCTATGGCGTCGTATTTTCCGCGTCGTTTGGTACACCAAGGCGGCCGGTTCGAAGATGCCGCGGGAGATCCCGCGCGTGGGGGCTGCGGTTTCGTGATCCGCTCCGGCGAGTACATCCCCTGCAAGGCCCCCTCCTCCAACAAGGGCTGGCACCACAGCTGGTTCTACCTCCGCAACGACAGGGACGCCTTCCTCAAGTATACAGGAAGGGCGTTCATCGCTCCCCTCCCTCAGTGGGATTAGGAGTGCCCGGCTAAGGAGGCCAGGCACCTTGATGCCTACTTCAGCGCACTCCAGACGCTGCGCGACCGGGACCTCACGGGAGCCGCCATGGCGGTGCAGTTCCATGCCAACAAGCATTTCTGGCGCCGTTGCCGGGAATGGACTTTTAGTCTATGTTTTATAACGACGTTAAGAAATGCCAACAAACATTTCTGGCGCCGTTGCCGGGGAGGGCAAAAACATCTAAGCTGGTATAAACATTGATTACAAAATAAGCATTTGTAGACGTAGTTTAAACTGGCTAACTTCGCGGTTTTCTTCCTCCTTTTATTGGAATGAAAACAGGATAGTGTATGAGCGGTTTTGCTCTGCCGAACAATTTCATCAGCAATCCGGAAGCACTCCTAAGGAAGAAAAGGTTTCGTACCGTTTCTTCTGCTACTCCGTCGACAAACGAATCGTTCATTCCTACACCATCCGCTACTACCGTCATGGCCAAGACACTCCGTGACTACTCCATCCCCGCTGTTGCCAACGTGCCCGTTGGGCCCGCTGTCAACATCGGAAATAGAAATTTCGAAATCCGTACAGGCCTTACCTCGATGGTGCAGGCAAGCCAATTCTTTGGCTTGCCAAGTGAGGATGCAAACGCTCATTTGCAACACTTCCTTGAGCTGTGCGACACCATTGTCATCAAAGATGTCGCACAAGACAGTATCAGGCTCCGCTTGTTTCCTTTCTCCCTCACGGGGAAAGCGAAACAATGGTTCTATCAAAATAAGGAAGCCGACAACACATGGGACAAGTGTTCCGTAGCATTCCTCGCCAAGTTCTTCCCCATGAGCAAGACCAGTGCTCTAAGGGGAAAGATCTCAAACTTCCAGCAATCTTCCCTTGAATCTATCCCCGAAGCATGGGAAAGGCTTCAAGAGTACATCCGAGCCTGCCCTCATCATGGAATGGAAGATTGGCTCATGCTCCAAAACTTTTATGAAGGTCTCACGGCCATGTCAAAGGGGCACGTAGATGCCGCAGCTGGAGGTGCATTCCTGTCTCTCACCATCGTGTATGCAACTGCACTTATTGAGAAGATGGTGGCCAATCAGATTTGGGGAGAAGGAAGAAAAACACAAAAAGGCTCGCATACCGTGAAGAAGACGGACTTGCTTGCCGTAAAATTAGACTTGTTGATGCAAAAGCTGGACGATCGTGCTACCAACCCTGCCATGAGCACCGTCCAGGCCATGGACTCACACATGGCATGTGAAGTCTATGGGAACGTTGGCCACTCAGGGAATAACTGTCTCGAAACCCAAGAAGAAGCTTCATATGTCAACAATTGGTTTCGCCAACCTCAGCAAGGTAATAATGGGTGAAACAACCAACACTGCCCGCAAGGTAATAATTTCAATTCAAATTACAATTCAAACTAACCTTCCTTAAAAGATCTCATTCTAGGACAAGTTAAAATCAATGAAAATTTGACCAAAAAGCTATCTTTCAACGATAAAATGTTTGAAAATATAAATGCCAAGCTTGAAACTTTGTTTTCTTCTATTCAAAATCAAGCAAGTTTTAACAAAATGATAGAAAACACAAATGGCATAAATAGCTGCTTCTATTCCTGTCAACAATACGGAAAAAATCCTAGGGCAACCCGAGACTTCTCCCGAGTTTGTTCATGCAGCTACAAATCAATAAAGGAAGGAAAGTCTGGCCAACAGACTATAAACGTTGAGCCCTTATCGAAGGTCATCGGTGGTTATCAAAATAAAAAAATAATATATATATATACCTACATACATATATATATGCATAATAATTATTTGAAGGGGCCCACACCAACATTTAAGATTGGGGGAGGTGCCCCTAATCAGGTATTGTACCTTATCCTTTTGAAAAAAATAATAATAAATGAATATTTATATACACATTTATATAATAAATATATATATTTCATAAAATTATTTTCTTGCATTAAAAGAAATTATTCCCTCTTCCTAGATTTATAAAATTTTATTCCAAAATAAATTCTTCTTCAAAAAAAATTCAATAAAACTAATTTTCTGAAAGAATAAATTTTGTTGAAACTAAATATTATTTTTAAATAATTTTTGAAAATCAAAAAGTTTCAAATAAAACTTGTGGAAAATCAAAAAACTGAAGCAAAATTTCGAATAGGAGTCATTCGTAACTGGCTACATACTGGAGATAGCCGTTAGAGGGAACTGCAAAAAGGCTGGACCAAACTGGCCCTGTCAGGGGACCAGCCAGTCCCAGGGGCGACCGCCCCTTGCCCAACGGCTCTGTGGCGCAGCCTTTTGCCAACGGCTACTAACCGTTGCATACAACACTCCTTCGCCTACGATCAAGCCTATAAATACCAGAGCATTCGGGTGGAGCTCCTCACCCCTCTCATTCTCACATTTTTCACTCCCTCCATCACTCTCTTGCTCCACCATTCTCCAAGCATTTTTCCACAAAGTTCAAGTGCAAGGAAATCCTGCACAAACTTCTTCCACTCCCATCACAAATTAAGTTCTTGTGCCAACCTCACCATGAGTTGGATTGGAGGTCGGATTTCCGGCATGTTCCGGAAAGGCCGTCGCTCTCGTGGGGAGTCTAGTCAAAGTACTCCCACACGTGAGGAGAGCCCGCTGCATGAAGAAGAGGAGGCACCAAGAGGCCACGCCATCGACGAGGCCGACGCTCCCTTCATCGACATGGAGAGCGAACGGGAAATGCAAGCATACAACCTCATCAAGGGACGTGAATTCCTGCATACACCGGCCTTCGACCCACACTTTCTCCAGCAGACAGGTATGAACGCCGAATTTAATACCATTTTCGAAAATGTTGGTTTGGAGCCAAGTTGCCCCCGTGCACGAACTTGGATCTCGTCTTTTGACCATCCAAATCTTGGGCACTCTACAAGTTGTCGACTAGGGTATTACCTTTCACTGCTTTGGGAAAGAACATGCCTTTGCTGGAAAGACTTTGCTACACACTTGGGTTTTCATGAGCGATGCTCTGTTGATTTGGGTTCTACTCTTTCGGGTTATCAGCGTCATGCTTTTTGGCACTTGATAACCGGACAGAATGTGACTGGAAAATTCCAACCCAACATCAACACCATTCACCATTCTTCTCTAAGGCTTATGTATAAATGGATTGCTAATTCTTTCTTTCCTAGAGAGGACACTCACCATGCTTATGATATTGAGTTGAAGTTGCTTTATGTCGTGCTTAAAAAGATTAAAGTCACTCCTGTCTATGACATTCTTAAGCACTTGTTAAACTCTTTTAAAACTTCCACACCAATTATGTGCACTTCACTCATCACACGTCTTGCTGCTAGTGTTGATCCTCATGGTGCTAACACTATTGTTTATCTCTCCATTCCGCGCATTATGATCAATGAGTATTATTTTACTCAAGCTCATACCATAAAACGTGATGACTCGGGAACAAACCTGGTATTTTATTATCCGGGATATATAAACGAGATTCCGTTACCTAACCTGGATCTCGCTTTATATAAATCCCCATCTCTCACCTTCGACCTTGTTGAAAAGGAAGAAGCACGCAGGAGTTCTGTTTCTCGCAGGAGATCACGGAGGAGAGAAGTACAGGAGGAAGAGCCTGCGTAGCCTGTGCAGCCTACACCACACCCGGCCATGCCTACCACGATACCAAGGATGGAATGGTCCCCGGTCATATCTACACCTGGGTTCACCCCCGGGTATGGATATGGTATGAGACATGTTCCTCATCTTTATGCGGCTGGAGGGTCAGGATGGCAACACTCGCAGGAGGCAGGCGGATCAAGGCAGTCCGAGCAGGAGCATTCTCCAGATTCTGAAGGCATGCCACCTCCGATATGCCCACAGTCGGTCACACTAGAAGTCCTCAACACACGCATGGGAGGACTAGAACTGCAAAACAGACAAATCCATGGTACGCTTAATGCTCACATCCAGACTTCTACCCAATGGCATGAGCAGTACCAGCAGCAGTTCATGAACCTCGAAAATGCGAACCGGCGGCGGCACGAGGCACAGATGGCCTACCTTCGGTCCATGGGACAATTCCCGGGATCAAGGCCTTGAACTAGCTTGTGGGAGGAGACCCCACAAGAGGTAACATTTATCTTTCAATTTCTTGCACTTTATTTCTTACACTTTATTTCTCGCACTTTTAAATTCTGTAATTTTATTTCCTTATTAAAGAAAAAAAATAAAAATAAATAAAAATAATAATAAATAAAATATTCCACTCCCATATGTGCTAACAGATGTTAGTTTCTCTTCTGTTGAAATGATTAATAGTTGCTCTGTCTATAATTCGTTTGTGCCTAAGTTATAACTTAGTATTCCTCAAGATTTAAGTTTGTTGGTTAAAAATATCTCATTCTGATAACTTGAAATCTTGTGGGTTGCAATTGCATGATCCTTTTCTAAGTTGTTGCGAGATTTGAGATGATACGAATAGACTTTGCTATGACTTTGTTCTAAGAGAAACTTGACATCCGAAAATTTCTTTTCTAAAATTCAAAAATCAAAAGTTTCCCAATGATTATAAAATACCTACCAAGACCATATGACATGCTCTACTTTTACAAAAACTTAGTCATATGCTACTTACGGAACTTTGAGTTGAGTCAAAATGCTGAGACCTAATAAGATTATGGTCATACACCCATGATTGAGATTCACGTATACCCACCAAATAAAGCTGACTCTCATCCTGAGAGTTGCACACAACATGCACCTTTCATCCACCAAATAAAAATGCCGACCCTTACTTTGAGAGCCGTGCATACAAAAAAAATTTCACTCCTTATTCGCCATCATGACGTCTCTCCATCCAAAAGTTTTCATATGTCAAATCAAAATATGAGCTATGCTAAAAAAGGTCAAAGGGCATGAGAAAACAAACGGGAAAGAAAATCCAAATACCCGTTAAAAAAAAAGAGATAAAAAGAGGATGATATTTCTATAGCCCATATTCCTCCAAAAGAGTTTTATTCCATCCAATAAAAAGAGAGTCATGATGCATGGAGTGCCAAAAAGATTAGAGATAGGTTTTCACAATCCCACACACTTGCACATCTTAACCAAGGTATATGACTTGTATCTCCTTATGGTCCGGTCTTTGACTTAGCAATATAAGTAATGTAAGTACGCCCACCTTCATACCTACCCAAAACTCCACTCTCAGCCTTAGTAGTAGGATGAAAAGGTAACACGACAATGCCTTTGGTGAGGTAAATCATACACATTGAGTGATTAAGAGAATCATTTGAGAAACTTGTTTTATTTTGCAAAAATTCATAAAACCTCTGGATGAAAGGTCTATTAAAGAATGAATTATTGGTAAGTCTATTATAACCATTCTATCTTGCAACCGTCCAAGAAATTGGAGAAACTACAAGCCCCATAAGAAATCAAGGTAAAGAGTGGATAGAATGCCAACTTATTTAAATTGCGAATGAATGCTATGTTATAGGTATAACACTTATGAATTATATTGGCATTGTAGCAACTCCTGATCAACAACCATGCTTGGCTATTTGCTCGGGACGAGCAAAGGTTAAGCTTGGGGGTCTTGTTGGTGGTCCTTATGGATAAATTTTATACCACCAACTTAGACTAAAAAGAGGATTAACAATCATATTCTAGCACATATGCCTTTACTACTAACAAATTCCACTTGTGCCCCTAACATTCATGTTTTACAGGTTTTATGGCATAACAAGTGGAAATACACATCAACATGGAGAAAACGCAAAGTCAAATGATGAATCCGATAAATGCACAAACAAAGAATACTAAAGAAGCCCACCTTCAAGGCATAATTGGATCCATCCGTAACCACGGGGGAGGCCTAGGCCTAGAGAGTAACCGACCACCTGAAGACGGTGGGGCCTCCCGGGCCCATCTTCGGAGGCGGTGCTGATGGCAGTTTGCTGATGGTGGTTTCACCTACTTCCATGTTTAGAACGCCCAAACCGTCATAGTCTCAATATAAATAGAGCGTGCTCCATCCCTTTCAAGACACACATCATTGGAGTCATCTACCTCACACCTCTCACTTGTATTTTTAGAGTAGTATTAGTAGTTTGTGAGCAAGGCAAGAGCTATCAAGGAGAGCTTGTCAACTTGGAAGAAAAGGATCATCTTGGTATGAATACAATTCGGTCTTCTTCCATGAGTAAATTCTTATCTTATTTATATGATCATGCATATGAACTAGAGCGAAGTTATGATCTTGTTATGAGCATAATATATAGACTAGAATATAGTTTATGTATCATGTTTTTGACTTGTTCATCATCGTTCTTCATTGATCATCGAATTAGTAGGAATAGAGGAAGAACTAGGAATGAGGTGATGGTTCGTCGTGCTGTCATGGTTGTTCTTAACCTAGCCTGTCAATCCGAAGGGTTGGGGTCCGCGGGGGTTGGGAGTTGTTTCCAAGAATGCAAGCATGGAGCTTGGGTATGCGGAGATCGGCGAATATGTCGGTATCCCACGGGCAGAGGAGTAGGTGGACAGGTGGTGACAGCCCTGTCCATCCCTAACATTCTCCCACGTTCGGATATTGAGTAGGAGTTCGTAAAGAGTCTATCGGCTGGCAGACCAGCTGCGGGAATCTCCCTATCACCCCAGACTTAGTCTTAATACTAGAACTACTAATTAGATAATTTGCTAACAGTTCTTTGCATAATTATATATGACCAATGCCTGCTCAGTTAGATATATTCTTTTATTCTTTATTTTCCTTTTATCCTTGAGTTTGATCCATATGTGTGTCCACTATCTTAAAATCATGTTTTATTCATGTTTACTCTATGCCTATCATTGCACTCAATAAGTGATCATGTTTACACCACGCTTGATGCATATTGCCCTCCTACGGGAAATTATAAATACGACACCCTTGAATACTCACGGGTTGAAATGCTACAATGATAGTTCTATGCGCTTGCAAAGTAATCTTATTCCTTACTAAGCTATCAAATGGCGTACCCAAGTACCGTTACTTAAGGATTGTAATTCTTATTGCACCCCACGGCGCTGTGCCACAGTTTTGCATATCGTAAGTAATGACGGTTAGAAAGGCCAATCCGGCACTTCTAACTGCTATTACCAGACTGCATTACCTAGGCCGGCGCCACTAAGGGCCAAGGATTACCTTTCTGAAGTAATGGTGGTTGGGAATGTCAACTTATGTTTCTAAGTATTATTATTAAGGACGGACTTTTAGTCTATCTTTAGTAGTAATGCTAAAAAACACCAACAAACATTTCTAGCGCCGTTGCCGGGATGGACTTTTAGTCTATCTTTTGTAACGACGTTAAGAAATGCCAACAAACATTTCTGCCACCGTTGCCGGGGATAGACTTTTAGTCTATCTTTTGTAACGACGTTAAGAAATGCCAACAAGCATTTCTGGTGCCGTTGTCGGGGATGGACTTTTAGTCTATCTTTTGTAACAACGTTAAGAAATGCCAACAGCCTACAGAGCCGTAGATGACCCTATTGATCTTAAAAAGGACATGGTCTTCTAATCTGCGTGTAGTTGTAGATCTAATTGTGCACGTGTGGTGTGTGTAAGGTGTACGTGTGTAGTGTGGACATGTGTTCGTGCATAAACAGCTGCTGCAGTTGTACCCAGATGAGAGGCTTTCCATAAAAAACAATGTTTGAAATTAATAAAGGGATCCAAACTAGGAGGATGGTTGGTCTTGCAATTGGAACATCTATGTTCACGACAAGAAATTTGACCTTCTATGACGATTTTTAGGATTATGACAGAGCTTCTATGACGATAGAATATTATCGCAGAAGGAGTACAGTGACAGGAGAAAGCTTGTAATTGTCATAACCAGTTTGTCATAGAACTATCAGCCTTCTATGACAAACTGATTGTGACAATTACAAGTTTTTTCCTGTCACTGTACTCCTTCAGTGACAATATTCTATCGTCACAGAAGCTTCGTCATAATCCTGAAAATCGTCGTAGAAGGTCAAATCTCTTGTAGTGGTTTGTTCAAGCTCTATCGGCTCTATTCTGATTTGAGGCCGATACGTAACCGCACTTTGGCTTAATTTGCACAGGTATGTCCAACTACAAATAACTGAACCAAACTAGTTCCTTAACTGGGTGGGAGCGAGCTGGTGACAGCCTGACAGGTGGGGTAGCGAAAGAAGATGCCACAGTGAGCATTGCATATCTATATACTAGCACGGTAGGCGTACTACCGCCGCACCGGTGCTGAACGGCGGACCCAGTGGAAAAGTCTAGACGGGAAAAAAATGCGCGCTGCCGACGTATTGGTGCTGAACAACGCACCTGGTGAAAAATCTGGACGACAAACGGAAAACCCAAAAAAAACACCATACGGTAGGCGCCTACCACCGCGCTGGTGCTAAACGGCGGAGCCGGTGAAAAATCTAGATGGGAAAAAAATATGCGCGCTACCGACATGTTGGTGTTGAACGGCACACCCGGTGGAAAAAATCTAGGTGCCGGTGCTAAACGGCGGACCCGGTGAAAAAATCTGGATAAAAAAATAAATATGCGCGCTATCCACGCGTTGGTGTTGAACGACACACCCGGTGAAAGAAATCTAGACGGCAAAAGGAAAAAAAAAATGCCAGGTGAGAAAATTTGGACTGCAAAAGAAAGGAAAATCGGTGAAAAATTCTGGGCAGCAAAAAAATTTTGCTAATATCATGCTGATGTCAACGCAACAGTCACAGAGGCCCTCTGTGACCTCCATTTTATTGACGTGTAAAGATATCTATTATTATATTATATCTATATAGTAGGTCAAAAGACCCGTGGTCTGGGGCACGGCACCATAGGTCCATAGCTGTCGTTCCCATGCTGGCCTGACCTGACTATGGGGTCGTGCCTATGCTGCTTCCTTGCCACAGCGTATCAACCCGGCCTCGCCCAATTAGCGGAGGTCCACTAAAACCTACCTCAGTCACCTTCATTTCTCATATCCAAAGCCTAGCTCCAGTCACTGACTCCAGTCCTTCCGCATCAAACCACACGCTGCAACCACACCCACACCACGCTCCCACGCGGCCCCTTGCCCTCCGCTCCTCTCTCATTCCTTCTCTTCCACATCGCCTTCGTCAGCATCTCCCGTTCCCGAACTACTCCATCGTCGGCTCCCCCCTCCCCTCCCTTTTCATCTTCTTCACCAGCATAGGCGGCGGCGGCCATCTCAGGTGGGGGCGATCTAGTGGCAGGGGAGCACGACCCCGACTATCTCAGGGCAACGATGGCAACCTGATAGTGCAGGGGCACGGCCTCGAGAAGCAGCAGCAATGGGTGTGTGGCTGGCCGGTTCACAGTTACGCCGCAGCTACGGCCTCAGCCGGCTTATGTAAATCAGTGAGGACAATCCCTACCAAGACACAGTGGGAATGTGCAGCTGACGCGTAGGTGATGGAGAGCATCCAATTTACCATGTTGACGTTTAAAATGATACTATGGCCCACATGTCAACTAAACAGTCCCCATCATGTCTGGTGAGGATGGTCCTCACCGAATTTTTTTCCCCCTAAACGGGTCATTTGGCCAGTCCGACATGATTAAGCCATCGAAAGACCGTGTCTGACCGAAGACACGGTCCATGGGCATGCATGACATGCCACGAAAAGGTCGTTAGGCCGTGCCGGGCCAGGCGGCCGTTCGGTCATCTATTTGACAACAAGTGACAGCTTCTTAGAGAATGATCGGTCAGTATACACGTGGCTATGACATTAACAGATTTTTTTACATGGTGGACTAAGGCCCTGTTTGGTTCTCCGTAGATAGTAATAATTATCTCTTTTGGATCCAAACAGGTATAGATATTGTTAGCTGGACCTCTAGCTAACAACTACCTCATTAATTGGACCAAATTAGATAATATCAGCTAATAGGTGGACCTACAACCCAATCTTATTAATTAGTTGTGTATCCAAGCGTCTTCTTAGATAATAGGTAGCTAGCCAATAGTTAGCTAGCTAATATTGGCTACTCCCTCCGGAAAAAAATAGAGGACATTTTGGGTTTGGACACGGGAATCAAAGAAAAGTGAAAAGATGTTGTGCACAGAAAACAAGGAGAGAGATAGGGAGATGTAGAGGTAGAGGTGTATTGGGAAAAGAAAATAAATGTGCATTTTAAGAAGAGAAAGAAGCATTGAGAAGTACGAGCATAAAGTTTAAATCCTATAACATCAAGTATTTACGGATGGAGGGAGTATGTGCTTTTAGCTAGCTAACTTCTATCAGCTAATGGATCCAGACAAGGCCTAAAGCGTGACACTGGTATGAAACTTGTCTTAAAAAAGGTTTAATATCCAGATAAAACTCTGCCACCAGCATCATGGAAAACATGACAGGACCCAAACACAATAATGCTGATGGAGTGATGGGTGTCCTATGAACCGTAGTAGCAAGCTAGCCGAGCAGGCGATCTCCATCGACACGGCTTCCTTTAAAGACATGGACCGGCATATGCATGACTTCCACTCCAGGCCGATGTTGAGGTGCATGCCTACGCAGCGGCTATCCTAGCAGAAGGCGAGAGGCGGTGCAAAAGAAAACAGAAAAGCTAAACGTTGCCCGCGCAATTCATCTATCCTCGTCACACGAATTTGTTGGGCGTCGGATTTGGTCCTTGTTGGATCTGCGACCTCCGTTTCCTCCGCCATCCTTGCACCCGGTGCGGGCCCCACAGCGGGCGCTAACCTGGCGGGCCCCACTAGCGAACGGACGAGCGGCGCACCTAGCTCATTCACGAGCGCACAGAGCAGACGGGCCAGGGCAGGTTTTTCCTCTTCTCACAGATTTTGTTATTGGATCTATTCCTGTGTTTTTTTTTTTTTTGGTCTCAAATTACTTGAGTGATCAAACGAGACAGATCACCCTAGTTACAAGTAGAAATAGGCAGACTCGAAAGAAGAAAAAGGAGAAGGACAGCAGCAGGCAAAGTAGTCACCTACCTGTAGGGTTCGTAGCTGCCGCCGTTGTCCCACGCGGACGTCATTGCGCTGAGCATAATCGAGAAGGCCACCAGGCTGAGCACCGCCGTGATAGATCGAAGCCACAGCGACAGCGTCCTCCCCTCCCAGGCCTTGGGCTTGGGCGCAGCTGGCACGTCTTGTGGTACCGGCTCCGGCCTCGCTACCACCTCCGGCTCCGGCTCCGGCTCTTCCTTGATGTCGTCGTCGGCAGTCGGGATTGGCTTATCGTCGTCCTGCCTGGCCTGCTCGAGGTAGGTATCCATGCGTTGCGTGGCGAAGATGCGAATGTCCTCGGCGTCGCCCCTGGCCGTGAACCGCTGTCGGTCGTGGGAGGAGAGCGAGGAGATGGCGGCGGGGCGGCCCTGCCTCCGGTAGATCTCCTTGCTCTTGAAGAGCTCCATCAGCTTCTCCAGCTCCTTCCGGAGCATGTCCACCACGGGGTCGACCAAGCGCTCCAGCGCTTTCAGCGCCTCCACCAGTATGTTGCGTGCGTCCTCCAGCTCGTCTCCTTCGGCCTTGTCCATCGCCGCCTTGATGGAGTCCGCGTGCTTCAGCCGGGCCACCTCTGCCTGCACCTGCGGCGGCGGCGCGCAGGCCGGCGCTCTTCTGCTGCGGTGTATGGTGATCAGCTCGGTGTTGGAGGTGAACTGCTGGCCCTCGAAGCTGAATCCGTACTGGACCTTGGCGACGTCGGCGTTGTACGCGCGAAAGGAGGAGTGGTCTCTGAGCACGAGCTCGACGACCACCTTGCGCTCCTCCGTGCTGTAGAGGGTGCCGAACTGGATGGTGACCGAGGAGGAGCCGTCGGTGGCGGCTTTTCGTGGGTAGGTCCCAGCTTCCACCGCCGTGATGGTGGCCTCGTCCAGGAATGGCGTGACGGTGAGCTCGAGCTCCTGCGCGACGATTGTGACGAGGCCGGCCAGGATCTGGGAGAACGTCTCCGACAGGAGGGTGGGCTTGTTGCTGTCGTCCACGAAGTTGTACACCCCGCCGAGGCTCCTCTTTGAGATGGCGCCCATCAATTTGGAGTCGTGGTCTGAGCCGAAGCCGAAGGTGTGGACGGGCACGTCGCCGGGGTCCACCTTCATGGCGTCGCCCCTGTTCTGCTCGCCGTCGGACATTAGCATGATGTTGGCGGCGCGGCCGGCGGTGAACCTGCGTTGGCTGAGGACGCTGAGGCCGGTCTCGAGGCCGGCCTGGATGTTGGTGGCCCCAATGGTGTCGAGCCAGTCGACGAGGGCCTCCAGGTCAACCTTGGCGGCCTCAGTCGCGCAGCGCAGCCGACAGATGCGGGTGCCTACGTAGCTGAATTGGACGATGCTGAGGCGGTCGTCGTCTGTAAGCTTACGGATGACGAAGCGGAGGGCTTTCTTCGCGCTGTCGAGCCTACCTTCGTAGTCCATGCTGCCGCTGACATCGATGACCGTGACGAGGTCCAGCGGTGCTCTGGAGGCCGCGGAGGAGGCGCCCTTGAGATCCAGCACCACCGTCTGGTCGTTAGGGGCCAGAGGCGCGTGGGAGCTGTGGTACTTGATCAGCTGCACTCGCTGCGCCAGCCTCACCGGCGGCCCAGGCTTCCGAAGAGGCTCTTCATCATCGTTGAACAACGGCATTTTTGTTGTTAAGCAGGAACACACAGGCTATCTGCCTCGACGAACACGGTAGAATGGCAATCCCACGCACAGGCTATAAGCGCGGCACAGCTTTGGGCGTTTCTTTCTTCTCACACATTATATTCTCATGGAACCTTGTTGCTTTAACGGCGGAGACAACACTTCCGTACGCCGACTCAAGGGACACACACCCATCCCTCGTACGTGCATCTAACTTTCCTTGCTACCCAAGAGAACTGTCTCACATGCCTGGCCAGTTATGCCCAGCTGTAGTTCCCTCGCACATTCTTCCCAGACATCTATAGAATCTTCTTCTACACATAATGTTTAGCACACTAATAACCACTACTGTCTAGGTCTTGCTTTACACAAAGCACCTGTTAGGGAGATTTTTTATTTTTAATCCTTTTTTATTTAACATTTTAATAATAACCATGTCTAAAAAAGTTTTGCAGATCTAACCCTTTTGATCACATCAGTCCAGCTGGCGTGACCAAATAACGCTGTCGTGCCACATGCATTAGCGCGGCAAGATCAGCTACGTTGGACGGCGTTTTCGACGTGGAAAACCTTTTCACACCAGTCCCATTGGCATGATAGTATTGTTTTGTCGCGCCACCGAAAGTGGCGTTACGAAACTTAACCTTTGAAAAATCATAACTCTTCCATACGACATTGGATGAAGACATTTTTTATAGGAAAATTATTGATCTTGACGAGATTTACATCTTTCTAATTTTAGTTTTTTCATTTGAGGATATTAAGGTGTTCAAAGAAATAATATAAAATTCAACACCATAATAACCACGTACTAGCGCTTGCCGCATTAGAAAAATAATACTTTTTTTTGTTTCGGGTCAAACAAAGATTATTTTTATACCAAAGTTGTAACACTTAATAAGATATACAACTTTGTAGTTTTGACTTTTTACATTTGATATCGTTAAGATGGTAGAGAAAATAATAGAAAGTTTCAACGGCATATTAATCGCATACCCGGGTCGCAACAAGAAAATTATATTTTTCTGGTATGTTGTCGAATATAATACCTTTTATCAAAGTTATAGTTATTAATGAGATTAATAACTTTTTAGTGTTGAGAGCTCTCATTTGATATGGATAAGATGCTCAAAAAAAAATACAAAATTTAAGGTGCATTAAAAGAAGAGAATATTAGTGTAATATTGATGCACTCGATCAGTGTTTGAATAATTGAGGCAGGGAGCATAAGCATGCAGTGTTTGGCGGGAAACGGTGGCGTCTGAATCGGCTGAAGATGGAGTGGTGGTGACCGTGTCGAGTTCCTCGGCGGTGCCAGACCCACCGGAAGGTTTAACAACGACTACAACGTCGCCGACTTGGTTGGTACGTGTGCTCGCTCGATCGATGGATGGCTCGAGTTGTTTATTTCTGACCGTGTGTGTGCTTCATGGTATGCGCAACTAACTAGCATGGAGGTGATTGAGCTGACCGCTGAATGGTGCAGCGAAGGCTCACTAGTGCAGAGCAGGGCTTTAGTCTCGGTTAGGAAACCCCTTTGCTCTCGGTTTTTCAACCGAGACTAAGCAGGTCTACCCTTTAGTCCCGGTTTAAGAATCAGGACTAAAGGGGGACCTTAAGTCCCGAGCCGTAACACGAACAGGGACTAAAGGGGTGCCCACCCGAGCCACGGGGCAGACATCTTTAGTCCCAGTTCGTGTTAAGGACTGGCACTAAAGGTCTTGACCTTTTATGTTCTAATTTTAGTTTATTAATTCATATTTCATATATACACATATTTGTTTCGCGCGTACCTAAATAAGACAAGCATAGTGTGAATATATATATATATATATTAATTACATGCATGTACACGTAAACATATTCGCCCCATGTTCTTAATTAGGATTACATTTGACAATATTGTGAATCCTAGCAGGCCGGAAAACTTGTATGCCGTCATAGTTGTGGCTCCACTGCGATTTAGGACTTAGTCATTAATAAATCCTGCAATTGTCTGTTGGACGGCTTTGATCTGGTCTGGTAATAGAATCCTTTGCCTCCTCCCTTCAGTCTTCAATTTGAATTGAATTAAGAGAAAAATGTATTAATATACATATGATTAATCATATATATCAGCAACTGATTCAAACAAATTGTGAAACTTACTTTGAGCATCTCGTCAGGAGTTCTTTTTAAGTACGTGTTGAGGAACTTGCAAATATAGTATCCACATAGATTGGTCTCTGGCTCCTGCAACAAACACCACTTTACGAGAAAAGAATCCTCTCGTTATCCAGTGATTTGAACTTGGTAAATAAAGATATTAGAAACTACATATAGCAAGCTGCTACTTACTTAGAGTTGGACTACTTGTAATGGCGCTTTACAATTAGGACGGTGGTTTTGAGCGAATCATTCCCAAGCACTACCTATTAAACAAAACAATCATCATTCCAGAGTTATCTCTCTCTCTCTATATATATATGCAGAGAGAGAGAGTTGTGGAAGACCAAAATTAGATTATCACTGGATAATGTCTATCATTGTCTGGTACTGTCCGAGGTCTTTTCTCATAGAGTCCCAGATATTTAAGTGACTTTGGGACATTTTGATGGCCATCAAAATCTAGTGATTACTGCATGCTTATACGCATACGAATGCATAACTCATTAACGATAAGGGTGGAGTAAGAAAAACAAGATATGAACACAGTTGATATGACGATTGACAATATAATTAATAACACTCACTCGCTGCCGTACGGGTAGAGTATCGTTTTCTTGTTCCTCTGTTTAGCTAAGAACATCAGGATATTCTCTTCCGCCATAGTTTCCCAACCACGAGTAACTGGGTATTTGAGTACGATATATGGATCAATGAAACCAATGATAGTGTCCCTTCTAATTCTCAGGTCCCTCATCACATATCTGCATATACATTGAAGAACCATATAAACATACTTACTGTAAAGATATTTATATAGAAAATAATAGAAAGAATATAATCACTTACGGGCAATAGCAGCTGAGGAGAGATTTGTCGAGCGAGTCCCAGTGGCATAGTTGGTGTAATTCACTGAAGTCAATATATATCACGTCATTGCCATGGAAGTAATGCTCGTTTCTAACTCTGACATATGTGTACTGCTCTTTCTTGGCACACGCCTCTAATTACCACTTGTTTAATAAGTATATTTGTGTGTCTAGTTATCGATATGCCTCAGGGTTCCAAAGGCGCTTGCCATATTAATATTTCTTCCAAGTATCAACCTCGGGCGCAGTTTCGATGTGTCCACCATATTAGAGTTGATTAATGTCAAGACCAGTTTCGTCAAAAAATGTATTAAGTTACTCCAAATTGACATCTTGCTGTATGTCGGCCATGTTGATGTCCAGGTTTGAACCGTATTGATCTTTAATAATTAGGGGGACGACTTCTTGTTGCGATTGTTGTCCGAGTTATGGAACACCTCTCCCTGCACTCTTCTTCTTCTTCTCCGCCGTCTCATAGGACTTCTTGAGTGATTGGTCATAGTCCGATGGTGGCGATGCCTTGCGAGCATCATGCAACATTTTCTGATGAATCTCCAACTTTTCCCTCAGTTTATCTGGAGGTAAGAACAAGTACGGCTGTGGCGGGTTCTTTTTTTTTTGCTTCTTGTTTCTCTTTGAAAACTGTAAAGAAACCAGCCACAACTTGTTTTGCCGAAGCAGTTAATTCCTCTTCAGTCTTCTCATAAGACAGTTTCTTGGGAATAGGGTTGCTGGAGGCTTTAGTCTTCTTCTTTGGCGGGGACGACGACTTCGTGTGCATTCTCTTCGTTGCCAGCTTTTTGGACAATGGAGGTGGTGGCGATGGAGGAGGGGGCATAGGAGACTTCCTTGGAGGTGGTGGCGGTGGAGGAGGGGGCGTAGAAGACCTCCTTGAAGACGGTCGTGCCGACGTTGGAGTCCGCCTTGGAGATGGTTGTGCCGGCGTTGGAGACCGCCTTGGATACGGTCGTGCCGGCATTGGAGACTGCCTTGGAAACGGTCGTGCTGGCGTTGGAGACCTCCTTGGAGCACCTTGGTGGTATGGGGAACGAATAATTGGACTTAGCTCCCCCTCCAACCTGTGTGATCAGTATAGTACATAAACGAATGTGAGAGTATGACTAAATAGTTACTTAAGTCAATAGAAAGTTAGTGTATGATTGTTTCTCATCCATACGTACCTTCGGTGATGGAGCGGAGGAGGCGATGCTCCAGGAATGATGATGTAGCGCTTGCGCCAAAGAATGAATGCATGCTTTGCCTCTCCTAGAGTCTTCTCCCTATCACCTCCGGAAATGTCAAGAGGCAGATCACTAAATCCTCTGCATACCCTATCCACCAACACCTTAGCATATCCAAGTGGTATTGGTTGCCCATGTATTTTTGGTGTGCTGATAGCGTTGACGAGGGAAACAACAACTGTAGCCACCATGACTGTGGCATTATCCTTTGGAATGTGCAGCTCACATGCTGTCATAGGTTGAGTGACGTCATCCATGGGGAAGCGAAGCCTTGCATCTCCTTGAATTACCATGTTCATGGATGCACAACAGCTTTTCATCTGATCAGGGGGGCTAATGTTGACACCCGGGCCCACCCCTGATGTAGACTGCCTTTGGGTACTCAATGCTATTTGCACTTGCCATCTGATTTCCTCTCGCATTGTTTCTTGAATTTTCTTTTCTTGTTCTCATGACTCCATAACATACTCCTCCATCCTGCGGAGTCTCTCGTTCTACTCATCCTTCTTTATTTGGCGGCTTCTGTAGGTTCCTTTGTCCTGAAGAAAGCCATACTTCCACCCACCTTTGCCTTGTGTTTGCCCACTATGCTCAGCATTTTTGAGGCATACGTCAATTCATCCTTATCTCTGTTGGACTTGAACGCACCGTTAGCGGAAGCGTCTACAGCAAAAAGCATTATTTCTGCTGCCCTTTGGAGTCTGTCGCCATACACTACGCCCCTGTCTCTAGGTCCAATCTCCCACCATGCGCGAAAAACCAATTCTTGGCGCGTTTAGGCCAATTGAGAGAAGCTGGCATGAACTCCTTGGCAATTACATCTAATTTCATCTTCTCCCACTTGGGAATGGCACTCTTGTAGCCACCCGATCCCATGCGATGCTGGTATTCCTTTTGCCAGGCATTTAGCTGGTTCCAGCGCACCCGTTGTTCACCCTTTTCTGAAGTCTTGTATTGCACAAATTCAGCCCAATATTCCCTCAGATCTTCTAGTTCACCAGGTTGGCTCTTGTCTGCCCATGGATTCAGCAGCTCCTTGAATCACCTATTTGGATCTCTGCTTGCTTTCAACTCACGCACGAGTTACGACCGACCATAGAAATTAAGGAAAGGAAGGACAGCTGCGGATACGATTAAGTACTATGTAGTAGAAGGAACTCATTACAATAGAGTACCGACGGATTGAATTTGGTAGGATGATTCTCTTGCAACTTTGACTACTAGCTACGAAGGAAGGCAACTACACTATCTCCTGGATCAATTCATGGAACTACTCAAAACTAAGGTAAGGCTGGCCCCATACTCTCAAATGCATTCCCGCTCAGCCGATTCTACACTAGAAGGACTTTCTCCTGTCTCCATTCTCTTAATACATCGTGAACACGACCCTGGCTCCATAAGCCATTCACCTAGTAAGCATGCACGCACTAGTTCAAAAGCATTGAATTGAAAGATGGATGAGTCAAACAATGAAATCAAGTCCTGGGTGGTACGTAGGGGATAATAGAGCTTAGGAGTTCGTGATATACCTTTTAGGAATTGCACACTATACCAATAGGAGTGGAACGGTTGGTTCTCTTGACTACTTTCTTTAATTTATACATAAACTACAAACTATGATATCGTATGGGTGATATCGGGTTGCTTGAGGTTCTTAAATTCCTCAGCTGTGCCTATCACTCACTCTCTTGTTCTCAAACCTTTCTATGACTTCTTTCACTTCACCAATTCTGCCCACTGTAGTAGCCCCCTAGTCCCACTTATCCCTTCATACTAGCCCTCCGCTCGGCCTTTTAAATGCATTGCTGCCAGCTCCATCTTATGCCATTCAGGAATTTGGTAAAAACTACCGTAGTGTTCACATTTTCGAACCTGGATTCTCTCCAGAGCGGAAAATCTACTCTATGTATGATAGGTAATGTTTTATATTACTGGTATTGTGGTATAGCTGGGTGCAAAGGTTGGTTAGGATTTGGATAGGTAGGATTTGACTTCAGACGACAATAGTGTTCTTTACTATTCCAGTGCTTATGAGAAAGGAGAAGACCTTATGAACGTATGCTTGATGCTAAGTAAATCTTCCCACAAGGCGGCTAGTCACTCAATAAGGAATAGGATACAGAGCGGAATCCCTACTCCTCAGATTGGCTATCAATGAGATCTGTTTGATAGGTCGATACAGTCAGTCTTGGCTGTCCGAGATTCAACACCAGGCTGGTCGGGATTACCCTTACTAAATACCTACGAGATTGGGTAAGTAGACGACAGGAGGAAGCCCCATATATCCCTTCCTGGGCCACTACTTTAGATTGTTGTAACGTATGCATGCAGAAGAGAGATTCTAGGCCGAGAAAAGCCATAGTAATTCAATGTGACCAGCCAGCACCTATTGGTTGGGATTACTCAAGGTATACCAAAAAGGTTGAGTGTCTCCTCGCCATTCATTTTGGAATGCCATCTAGGCGAGCAATAGTTCTCCGTTTCCTTCGTAATATTTGGCCGAACCCTGAAAGAAATATATAGGGCCCAAAATCTTAAGATTCTCTGGAATCTCCACTGTTGCCTGACCCGAGCAAGTAGTAAGCAACTGTAGCGAGCACTGACTAGTTTCAGAGAGTCTCTGCTTTTCTTCCTTGGAATAAGCGTTCCAACTTACTGAGCTACTGGACAAAGAGGAGTATATACCCGGTCCAGGAAAGCTAGGGATAGTTGTTGATGCAAGGGAAAAACAAAATAGCACATCTGTTTGCTTGGCTGTCCCAACTAATTACCTGCTCTTGACTGAGCTGACTGCTCGTTTCACTAGTCCTGTAGCAACTGAGCCACCAGCCCATTTCGCTCCAACTTTCCTTGGTGCATATCAAGCTGTCCCTAGGCATTCCACTGTCTCGCCTGCCTTGGAACCTGCTTAACTAACTACTGCTGAGCCAACTAGTGCCTTCCTTATCACCAGAAAAAAGCTACTTGTTATAGTCGTTCATGTAGCACTGTGCTACCATTCCTTTCTACCCAACTAAACTAGTCATTTACTCAACACACCGGTTCGATATATATGCGAGAGTAAATATAGAAACTCTTGGCTTGTCTTATATTATATTGAAACACCCTAGTATAAATGAATCATAAAAAGAGATGGGTCCGTCCTTCCAGGTCTCTTAAGGAAGAGCCGGGGCCATGCGAAGTCAAGCTCATCTTTGTACTTATCGTGACTTCTCTCTTTTCTGTAAGCTCCGATTTACATGAGTAAAAGGGCAAGTTTGAGTTGATTGATTGTCAAGATCTTCAAAACGAAATTAAGCCTTCATTCTACCCACTAACATGATATCTTCTCTTATTTCAGTCGAAATCTGGAGCAATTCTATTCTCTTTTTCAGTAGCATCAACTGTCGAGTCGAAATTAATTAGGTTCAACTCCTTTTTCTTAGAGCTAGATGTGATAAGGAGAGAAGCACTTCAACTTCACTAGCTGCAAGAGCGAGGGCCAGTGGGGAGAGACTAGATATTTAGTACTCCTCTAGAGGTCTTGGGTGATTCGCTCGTAAGCCCAACTCTTTCTCATTCAGAAAGTATAGCTCGAATGTAACGGAGAATGTCCTCCTTTATACCCGGATCCGGTCATAAGGTGCTAGGCTCATTGTTGGGGAGCAAGCCATATGATGCTGTAGCTTTAGCAGCAGCCGTAGCATTGTATCTCTGTCTAATAGCTTTCATTCGAGTATTTCTTCTTTGAACGTGTGAATAGCTAAACTCATGCTAATTTAGGGGCGGGGGGAAATACTTTCATTCAATCTCTGCTTTCGGAACTCCCGAACTAGATGCCGGTGACCACCACCTTGTCAACAGAGAGAAAAAGAAGAACAATGGATTTTTCTCTTGGTAAAAGTTGACTTACTTCCTTCACGGGGTGAAAGAAACTTGCCTGCTTTTCATTTTTCCTGGTAGGCCCACCCTTACTTTATACTCTTCCAGACAGACAATCCTGGAATACCCGGGAAAGAGTAAAGCGGGTTGAAAAGAACTCGCTTAGCAGCCTGGTAGAAAGTCTCAACTAGCTTCTTACCTATCCCTCTATATCTTTGAACTCCCTAAATGAAATACTAGAAAAAGATCAGTCATACAAGGGAGTAAACGGACCCGAACTCCTTGTAAAGCAGGTAAACAAGGGTTTTTAGAAGAAAGTTTACTATAAGCGACGAGGCTTCTTAAAGAGCTGAGTAGGTAGAAATGTCCGGATAGCATACGCACTGTCCTAGCCTAAAAAGGCAGAGTAGAAAGGAGGGTAGAAAGCCCGAAGTAGTTGAAATAGCAGCAGGCGGCAAGAGAGTCTTCCTCTACAGGAAACCAGTGCTTTTCTTTCCCTAAGAGTAAGCGGACATATCTGAACCCAGACTAGGTATATGGATCTCTTATACTCTCTCGCTAGCTTATCTACTAAGACTTACACTCTCGAGCTAGCTTATCTACTAAGATAAGAAAGACCTACTGAATGATAAGAAAGACCTACTCTACTGAATATTGCTTGTCCGAAGACTGGTCTCCAATCCACTGACTCGCGGGAGAGTTTGGAGGAAAGAATCGCTATGAATTAGAAGACAGTAGCACCCGGAACTCAAGTAGGAGATAAATATAGCGTTGACTCAAACCGGTCTGAAGAGGAAGATATCCCCCGTGCCTCTTCCTAAGGAACTTCTCCAACACTGAAGCAGTGAGGAAGCGGAGCTTTTGAAAAAAGTACTCGGACTTCTCTCCTCAGTCTTTACTCTATGATTCTTTTTTTTCATTCTTGTAAGGCTTATTCTTCTTAAGAAGCAAGGGATTGACTAAAAAGTACGACGACACATTCTACTTTTCTAGCTGGCACTTATTGTTATTACTTTAGATTGGGTAGACCTTCGGGCTTTTCTTTCAATTTCAATTAACTACAAAGCTTTTCCTTCTTTTAACTCATATTCGGTTATAAGAAGCTTGGCATTGGCAAAAAGCACTTCTACTTTCAAACTCCTATATATAGTGGTTAATGCCTTGCTGGCGCTTTCCTTTGCTTTCATTCTATCTTTTCCCACTCGTTCCAACTCTGGGTGAGCTTAGCGCGACTGACCATAAAGAATTCACTTATCTAGGTTCTCACTGCTGGAGAAATACCGCTGAAATAATTGGTTGAAGTTTGAGTTAGGGCCTTAAATACAGCCGGCAATTAAGCAATATGCGTCAAGCTAGTAGTTACTAAAGTAGTAGATCGAACTGCTGAATAATATGGGATTCCTCGCTTCAACGTTTCAGTTTTCGAACTCAAGTATTCATTTAATTATCTTTGTTTTCTGATACATCGCATTGCAATAAAAAGAGGCGATATATATATAAGATTTCCATTTCTGTAACTATGATCAACGCACGCGCCTAACCATGGTTGAGAACAAGTGGGGGAGAGCAATTGGATAGAGCGCTGCTGGCATGACTCAGTAGACAAATAGAATCTTCCTTCTGTTGAGGTTTTTTATTCTCAGGACTGGACCATTCCAGCGAGTGTTTGTGGAGTGCAGAACTTGATACGTCCAGTGAAGGTCTAACAGCCCCATTAAACTTGCTAAGGGCATAGCGGGATTGAAAACTTTGATCGATAGGTGGGTTCATCCTACATTTTATAGATTCGCAACTTAAAATGGCGAGTATTACTTTTTACTATAGGGAAGCATAATTTAGTAGTTGGTAGCGGAGCAGACCAGAACGGAATCTGGGAGGATTGCTGGCTTTGGAGTAAGAGAATTATTAACCAGAGCGGCAGGTGAAGAAGGGGGGCTTCCATTAGCAAGAACAAAAGAAAGTCATGGTTATCCCTATATTTTATTGTCTTTACAGGGTTCCAATAAGTAGTAGTAGCGGGCTTTTCCTTCTTTGTAATCTGTTTTCGCAGTGAAAGCACTTACTAGGGGTAAAGTTATTGTCTTCCTTTTTCCTTTCTGCGGGCTTGGACCATGTCTCGCATGATAGGAGGATCTCGACCAGCCCCACACCAGCCCTCCTGAACAACCAGTCACGGCGGAATCAAACATGCACCTGCATAATGAATGAAGCAACTAGAAAAAAGGATATCAAATCAAACGTAAGGCAATAGAACGTTATGTAAGTTTCAAACTAGGTTCAACAAAAGACGGGAGGGATACGACCAACATATTCGATCACAAAATATATATATATAGTCAAAGAGATAAGACTACACGCATATATACATCAATATCATATTGCACTCGATTATATAAAGGTGCGAGATCATTGTCATCGAACAAAACAAAGGAAAATGTCATTTTATTTTTGGCTCTCTCTCGACCAGAGAGTAATTATGATATTGGCGTGTGGGTTCTACCAACAATTCCCCCGAAATGCCCAACCCAAGGTATAGACAGGCGCGGGCGAGCGAGCTCTTTTATATATAAGTGGTGGATTTCTCCTAAAACCATAAACTAGAAG
The DNA here is from genome assembly GCA_038502445.1 of Eremochloa ophiuroides. Taxonomy (NCBI): domain Eukaryota; kingdom Viridiplantae; phylum Streptophyta; class Magnoliopsida; order Poales; family Poaceae; genus Eremochloa; species Eremochloa ophiuroides. The sequence goes on from JAHLJS010000007.1 coordinate 45,654,744, forward strand.
TTAAGCCAGATGCTTCTTGTGATTCACTCACCTCCGGTTTGGTTTCACTAATGAGCCTAGGGGCTATATACTATGTGATAGGCGGGGGGAGTCATGAATGAGAAAGCACAGGCAAACCAAGGCAAGGGGCAAAGAATCTAGCTTGAGAAAAAAAGAATAGAAAAGGAACAGGGAAGTAAAAACTTGACCACACTATAGCCAAAAGCACGTGCAATCAAAAGATGTAAGAAAGATAAATCACGGAATTATTAGCCTCTGATGAGTTTCAAGATGGACCTTTAAAGTTCTATACTATAGCTAAAATTATGGATAAGAGGATACTGAGAGCTCGCTATGAGAAGTTTGTATTGGATCTGGCAAAAGCATATAGTGGATTTAGGTTGTATTTCCCATCTTTCGTGCATGAATGGTAGGAGATATTAAGTTTTCGTGTACTGTATAGACTGGGATGTCCTTATTAATACACCTATGAATGACATAACAAGCTAATGCAGCATCTTTCTTATGAATGAAGGCTCTCCAGGTTTTACCTTTTAAGACGTTCGCGATACACCTCCTTCCGCGCCCGCATAAGACCAATAATAGTACAAAGCTCATCAATGAACTTCCTATCTTTCATATCTGCCCTGAACCAAACTTATCCCTAAAAAGAACATGAGAATTCTTATTTTACATTGAACTCACGCTTCGAAAGATTATAAAATTCCTATTGATTGAACCCTACATTGAAAAATTCCCGAGTACGGAACTTACAACGTGAGACATGCATGTGTTTTAGTTTACCGGTCTAATGCGGATAGTCCTATCAGGTCAATGGAGTGAGGAGAAAGGGTTGAGCTAGAAAGGCGGGAAACTATTTATAAATATAATAAGCATCTTCCCAAGTAGCATCTTCTTCAGATAGATGAGACCAATGAATGAGTAATGACACTTCTTAGCGCAACCACCAGAGACAGGGTGTTAGGCTATCTCTGATAATGGCGCCAGAAGTGCCTGGGGGTATTTCTTATGTCTATTGGATAATTCCGCAAGCGCACAGAATATACCGCTGTAGCACTTCACCCGGCAGTATTCCAAGGTATCGTTATTTATTTTATCCCATGGAAAAGTGATTGCTAGAAATGTTAATAGAAGGAGATCCTTAAATCTATCTCAAATTAGCACAACTAGTGCAGAGGGAGTAATCGAAGTATGATAGGAATGTGATGATTCAAAGATAACAAATGAATTACTAAAAAATAACTAGTGTAGTGTAGCTAGGTGGGAGGACAACGAGTGAGAAAAGGTTCCTGTGATTCAAACTTTACTCCTGTGATCTATCCTATCAAATGGACGAAGTACACTAAGACTGCTACCTTACTTCCGGTGTGTAGGGGATAGGCGAGACAGTAGGGGATATAACCTCCATGCGAAGCGGCTATTCTCTTATGGGAGCCTACCTTTTAAGAACTTGCCTAAAACACGTGGAGGGATACTAAGACTAGACAGGGCTGTCACCACCTGCTAGCACCCACAAACAATCCGTGCGACAAGCGGCATTCAAAGGCAAGATCTAGTCTAAGCACCATGCTTACACTGAGCCTTACTACTCTAGCAGTGATCAAGGCAACTAGAGCACCCTATAACAGGTGATGAACTACACACGTGAGCTAGTTACAGGATCACAATCTAATGCAAACTGACCAAGTAATATGATAACTCACAACAATACTATTAAAGTAATGCACTAAGTAAAGACTCAGTAAAGTAAAGCAAGGATATAATATATTAAAGTAGATAAGTCTTACAGAAAGAGAAAGATACAAGAGCTATACCAGACTCTCCAGCAGACAACTCCGGAGACCCCGAGCGCAGCTCGACTCAACTCTAACTCCCACACTAGACTACAACTACTACTAAGGTGGAACTACACTACATCTTCACTTGTATCTTGAATGAATAATATATTGAGAGGGTGGATGCAGCCTCTATTTATAGGGGGAGGTGGAGGGGTGCCACGTCAGCGATCCGTGTGCCTTTCCATCTTGGCCCTTGGATGAACCGACCTTGTAACCGACTTGGATGGACGGCAGTGGCAATTTCCTCATGTGGACAACATGCAGGAAGTCGGTGGAGGCCAACCGACCTGGCTGGGCACCAGGGCTGGTTCGGTCGACCACCCTATGGCAGGTGGGCCCATCTAGGGACTTCTAGAAGATGTCCCCACAGATCATGGAATGTGGTGGTGGCCTGACCCCACCATGGGTGGTTCGGCCAAACCACCTATGGCAAGGTGGGCCCACCAATGTTGTACCCATTTGTCATAGAATGTCCCTTAGTGTTGGTTCCCCCTTGGTTGCATGTTTATCACGTTGAATCCTTGTGCTTTGCTTCTCTGCCGTTGAATAGAAACATAACTTGATCTGATGGTTGAAGTGAGCTGGGTGGAGTGTCACGAGGATTGAACCATGTCACCAGAGCCAGTTGGGCTCCTTACATGGTTCGGCCGAACCATGCATGGGCTTGGCTCATGCTCTTTTATCTTCCATGTGGTCCCTTGTGTCATGTGTTGGAGTGTGGTGACTTGGTTCCCAAAATTATGGTTTGGCCGAACCATGATACTGGGCTCCAAGTGTTTATTTCTGCTCTGTTCCATCTTCCCTGCAGTCACAAGCTTAAGAGTATAAGTGGAACTAGTTATTAATAGAAATATGTTCATGTTATGTTGATCTTCCTTGAATCCGAGGCCTGTTGACGGTGTTTTGAATGTGGATTTTTATGATACATCCACCGTCAACAAGATCCCCCAAGCTTAACCGTAGCTCGTCCCGAGCGAATAATTAAATTTAGCCTCGGTGGATCAGGAGTTGCTACAATGTTCATATTTCATTAATACCATGTGCACAACAAAATACTTCTCTTTTGAATGGAAAAATTGGCTATAAAAACTCACCCATTTCACCTTAGTCCTTTATGGGGCTAATGACTTTTCCTTTGCCTTAGGTGGTTGAGAAACAGAACAGTTTAACTTGAGCACTACTTTTCTCATTCTTTGCAAGTTTCATACTGGAGGTTTTAGCAATGTTTTGCAAAAAACAACTTAATGTTCCTCATATGGTTCTCTCATGTTGCTCAAATGGTGTATGATTCCTTACCAAGGCATAAAGTAAATTTTGCCTTCTCTTTATCATCCTACTTCTAAAAATGGCTTATGTGGAGCTTAAGGTAGGAATGAAAGAATATAGCATACTTACTTTGCATATGTTGTAGAGTCAAAGCTTGGATCCAAAGAGAGAAGTGTCATGCCCTTAGATCAAGATGTGCAAGTGTGTGGAAAATATGAACTATAATGCTCCTCTATTTAAAATTATATCTCTCTCTAAATTTTAGAGACATGGCTATCATTTTTCCTTTCTTTTATGAGCCTAAACTTGCTCATTTCTTTTTTTCTTTTCTTTTCTATGGACTCTCTTGTGTCCATCTCTTCTTTTTATTTTGCATAGCCTTTTGTCTCTACTACCATAATGACTAAGAGAGATTTTCTATGACTTTAACTTATAGAGCACTTATTTAGTGAAAATGAAAGGCATATGGTTGCGTACTTCCAGTGTAGAAGCAGCATATGTATGTATGTGGTGTGTACGTGATCTTGATCTTGGGAGCATGATAAGACTCTTAATAAGGGTCAACAAGACTTGACAACACTCAATACAAAGCAAATAGCTTAAGTGGAAGGTTTTAGACATGTGTAACATATATGGCTGTGGTAGGAATTTATCACCTTTGAGGAGCAATAAGGTTTTTGTTTGTTTAAGAAATAAATCCCCAGTAATCATCCATGCTTAGAACAATATTATCGCAGCTCTGGTTTCACCATATCATATCTCACAACAACTTAGACTTAGTTCTAGCACTTAGCATCCATAAAGATTTCAGGTTTATGATGATTTTAAATAGGCCAAGTAATCCATACGCAAAGAAATACTGAGTTGTAAACTAGGCATTAAATAAATATTAACAGAGCAACTATTCATCATTTCTATGAGGAAAATAAGTATTCATGAGACATATGGAATCAAGGGAAATATTTTTGGTATTTTTATCTTATGCAATTTTTTTTCTTTTTAAGAAATAAATTAAAATAATGTAAATAGCTAGGATAAAATACTTACCTTGGTGGGGGAGAGGATCTCCCCCAATCTTGCACTTTTGCAGTTGTCTCACTGAGATGGACGTGGCAGATATGGTGGTGGATAGTGAGGAGGATATTGTGGTGGATATGGTCGCGGGAACTGCTGTGGGTGCTCTGGGATATATGGAGGTGGAGGTATGTTGTGATGTGCATAGAGGGCAGCCCACTGTCTGTCAGTCTGCTCCTAAAAATTTTGGAGCTGCTGCTGAGTTTGTGCAGTGATGTTGTGAATGGCTTCATGGCCAGCCCGCAGCACACCAAACTGATGTGTTAGCAACTCCATGTCATGTCGATGGCTTCGCGTCCCTGCATCCTACATAGATGAGTAAGAAAATCTAGCACTTTGTGCCCCTGACCGGCGCCCTCTTCCAGAGCTGGAGGCTTGCATGGCATTTGAGCTACCTGCATAGGTGCTGTCGTCTTCTTCGGATGATTCATTACGCTGTGCAGCACACGTTCTTGCATGGGTAGCAGGACCTGAAAAACTCCATCGACCGCCTACTCCTGCAATGTTAGGCACTAAAGGGTGGCCCCCATATAGTTTTAATTCTGGGCATGGTAAAGTGAGTCTTGCATCGTTATTATGGAATTTAAATTCTATTGTTCCTTGGGGACCACCGGCAATAATATGAGCTTTTATGAAATATTTCTTACCCAGAATGGTTCTATGGGTAGGTATGTAATCATTAAATCCATTTAGCAGTTCAAGGTAGCTACACATTTTTGTGATGATGGATGTGAAATCGAATGATCCACATCTTGATGGTGCAGATATCCAATGCTCTATCATGGCTTTTACATGTGATACTCGGATTTTATATACCATGGCATACATTATTCTTAAATCAATCTCTCTAATAGGTCTCACATCATCTTAGGAAAACAAAGTGATTCCTAGCCATCTATGCACAAAGCACAATGTGGGGTTGCAAATGTGACAAGTACGCGGTTGCCCCATTCTATTTTCCCCAGTTATGTCATGCCAAAATTCAAGTTTATTGAACCTTTGTTGACACTTCTTAACGCAACCACCAGAGATAGGGTGTTAGGCTATCTCTGATAATGGCGCCAGAAGTGCCTGAGGGGTATCTCTTATGTCTATTGGATAATTCCGCAAGCGCACAGAATATACCGCTGTAGCACTTCACCCGGGAGTATTCCAAGGTATCATTATTTATTTTATCCCAAGGGAAAGCAGTTGCTAGGAATAATTAATAAAAAGAGAGAGAGATCCTTAAGTCTATACCAACTTAGTACCAGCTAGTGGTAGGAGGGTATATCGATAGGTAGAGGAAAAGGTAATGACACCAACACACAACAAGTATTAAGATAACTAAAAGATAACTAGTAGAGTATAGCTAGGTGGGAGGACAACGAGTGAGTATAAGACTCTTATGACACTTACTTTACTCTTGTGACTTACCCTATCAAATAGATGACTTATACTGAGATAGTTACCTTACTACCGGTGTGCAGGGGGTAGTGCGAAACAATACAGGACAAAACCTCTACCCGAAGCGTCTACACTCTTATGGGAGCCTACCTTTTAAGAACTTTCCTAAAACACGTGGAGGGATACTAAGACTAGACAGGGCTATCACCACCTGCTAGCACCCACAAACAATCCGTGCGACAAGCGGTAATCAAAGGCAAGATGTAGTCTAAGCACTACGCTTACACTAAGTCTCACTATTCTAGCTGTGTACAAACAACTAGAACACCCTATGACAGGCGATGAACTAACACACATTGAGTTGGGACAAGATCACTATCAAGTATAAGACAACTATAGAAGAAGACAAGACACAACAATACTATTAAGAAGAGTAAAGACTAAGTAAGAACTTAGTGAAGTAAAGTAAAGATAATATATTGAATAAGATAAAGTCTTACAGAAGGAAAGGTACAAGAGCTATACCATACTTTCCATCAGACGACTCCAGAGACTCCAAGTGTAGCTTGACTCAACTCTAACTCCCACACTAGACTAATACTACTACCAAAGAGTAGAACTTCACTCTAGCTTGCTTCTTGTGTTGTATGGTGTGTCTTGAAGAGGAGTGGGCAGCCTCTATTTATAGGGGAGAGCAAGGGGGCACCATGTCAGCGATCCACGTGCTCCTTGTCTCTCCACCCTTGGACGAACCAACCTCATTACCGCCATAAGATGGACGGTTCTGGGCAATTCATCACGTGGACAGCATGCAGGAAGGCGGTGGAGGCCAACCGTCCTGGCTGGGCACCAGCGGGGTTCGGCCGACCCACCTATGACTGGTGGGCCCAGCCAGGAGCTTCTAGAAGGAGTCCCCACCTGTCAGTGATGGTGTAGGTGGCCTGGGCCCAAAACCGTGGTCCCCACCTGTCATAGAGACTCCCCTGGTCTTTGTTATGTCTCGTTTGCTTTGTTTCACGCCTCAATCCGTGTGCCTTTGATCTCCACCGTTGAATGAAAGCACAAGTTGATCCGATTGATGAAATTACTTGGTTGGAGTGTCACACGGATCCTGCCAAGTCACCAGAGCCAGGTAGGCCCCATGGGTAGTTCAGCCGACCCATGGGTGGGCCCACCCTTGTCTCTGATCTCTTCCATTTGATGTTGTAAGCACCATGTTGAAAGTTGGTGGCCCGGGGCGACATGACATGGTTCGGCCGAACCATGTAGTTAGCCCCTAGTTGCTCACTTTTGCACTGATTTGGTGTTCCCTGCAATCACAAGCTAAGAGTACAAGTGGAACTCGTTATTGATAAAATATGCTCGTTGTGTTTATCTTCCCTTGAATCCGAGGCTTGTTGACGGTGTTTGAATGTGGAATTTTTTGGTATATCCACCGTCAACAAGATCCCTCAAGCTTAACCTTTGCTCGTCCCGAGCAAACGATCAAACTTAGCCTCGGTGGATCAGGAGTTGCTCCAATGTTATATTTCATTAATACCATGTGTACAACTAAATACTTCTCTTTTGAATGGAAAAATTGGCTATAGAAATTCACCCATTTTACCTTAGTCCTTTATGGGGCTAATGACTTTCCCTTTGCCTTAGATGGTTTGGAGACAGAACAGTTTAACTTGAGCACTACTTTTCTGATTCTTTGCAAGTTTCATACTGGAGGTTTTAGCAATGTTTTGCAAAAGAGAACTTAATGTTCCTCATATGGTTCTCTCATGTCGCTCGAATAGTGTATGATTCCTTACCAAGGCATAAAGTAAATGTTGCCTTCTCTTTATCATCCTACTTCTAAAAATGGCTTATGTGGAGCTTAAGGTAGGAATGAAAGAATATAGCATACTTACTTTGCATATATTGTAGAGTCAAAGCTTGGATCCAAAGAGAGAAGTGTCATGCCCTTAGATCAAGATGTGCAAGTGTGTGGATGATGATGGAATATAATGCTCCTCTATTTGAATTGTATCTCTCTCTAACAAATTTTAGAGACATGGCTATCATTTTTTCTTTCTTTTATTTATGAGCCTAGACTTGCTCAAATATTTTTCTTTTCTTTTCTATGGACTTTTTTATGTCCATCTTTCTTTCTTTTTATTTTCGTCATTTTGCATAGCCTTTTGTCTCCTCTAGCATAACAACTAAGATAGATTTTTAATGACTTTAACACATGGAGCATTTATTTGGTGGAAATGAAAGGCATGTGGTTGCGTACTTCTAGTGTAGAAGCAGCATGTATATATGGTGTGTACGTGATCTTGATCTTGGGAGCATGATAAGACTCTCAATAAGGGTCACAAAGACTTTGCAACACTCAACACAAAGCAAATAGCTTAAGTGGAAGGTTTTAGACATGTGTAACATATATGGCTGTGGTAGGAATTTATCACCATTGAGGAACAATAAGGTTTTGTTTGTTTAAGAAATAAATCTCCAGTAATCATGCATGCTTAGAACAATATTATAGTAGCTCTTGTTTCACTATATTATATCTCACAACAACTTAGACTTAGTTCTAGCACTTAGCATCCATAAAGTTTTCAGGTTCATGATGATTTAAATGAGCCAAGTGATCCATACTCAATGAAATACTAAGTTGTAAACTAGGCTTTAAAGAAACATTAACAGAGCAACTATTCATCATTTCCATGAGGAAGATAAATATTCATGAGACATATGGAAATAAAGAAAATATTTTTGGTATTTTTATCTTATGCATTTTTTATATAAAATAAATTAAAATAATGTAAATAGTTAGGATAGAATACTTACCTTGATGGGGGAGAGTATCTCCCCCAAGCTTGTCCTTTTGCTCATTGTGGTGGCGGGTAGTATTGGAATCATCCCGCCCAACGTTGTGCTTCTTCGCCTTGGATAGCTTGCAATAGTTGAGCATTTTATTGTGCCATATTCAAAGTTGCATCTTCCTCGAATTGCATTCCGCCCATGTCATTGATAAGTTGGCCCATTTCTGATCCTTGGCTTCGACGGCCCCTCGCCCGTGCGGACGGACGGGGAGTGCGCACTCTTGGTGTGTGCTGTTGAGGCCGTTCCGTAGACCTTGAAATGTCCATGGAAGTTGCCTCATCGCCTTCTTCTTCATATCTCCCTGCAGCTCGTGATGTGCCACCTTGCTCAAATTGAGCGGCTTGTGACATGCTCCTTGTCACCCTTCTTGGTCCTGCAACATTTTGGCTTTTTGCTTCTCGGTCCCAATTTATGGTTAGCGTGCGCAGCGCATACAACCGACGCCTCTCACAAGGGAGAGAGATTTCGGCTGTATGGCCGGGATAAATCATTTTTATATCACCATTTTCATCTCTTTTTAGGACTTGAGTGCTTATGAAGAAATCTTCGGTTACAATATCTCTAGGAGAGGCAATGTATTCAATGTAATGTTTTCCATCTAGCAAGTCCATTGTTTCAGCAATGCGCGTGATAAAAGAAGTGAAAAATATGGGCTCGCTTCTATGGAAAATGCCAAGCCAAAAGTGGACCAACACCTTAGCAGGTGAAACTTTTATTTTCTTTGTCATGGCATAGAGCAGTCTTAATTCATCATTGTAAAGAACTTGCACATTAGAGCCAGGAAGAAAAGTTATAGCCATCCAATATCGGATCAAGCGCAAAGTAGGATTATGAATTTCATCGGTTATATGGTCAGAGCAATCATTAGATCCTATTATAGCTTTCCAAAATTCAGCTTTATCAAATCTTCTTGTTGCATTAACAAGATCTAGATGACAGTCTTTATCAAAACCAAGTGCCATGCTAAAAACTCCCCATGTTATATTATAGTCTTGGTTAAACATGCGGAAGTAGATATTATTTTCAGTGGCTTGTAAAGAGCATAGAAATTCAATGGTGAGCTTTTCTATTCCAAGTTCCTGTACTTCCCAAAAACTTCCCCAACCGATTGTATTAAAAATAGTATTGAATTCCATGGTCATACCTGTGCTGTCCAAAAGGACAGGGTCGATGATGCCGGTATGTTCATACTCTCGGTGTCGGATAGAGGTGTACCTTTGGTACTCTTCTTGATTTAGCATGAGGCCGCTCTCGGGGTCGAACGTCCTCTCGGAAGGCACTTCGAAGCTTTTTCTTCGTGGAGCTTCTCTTCTTTCATCTTCATCATGGCGGGGTCATCAGGAGGAACTCCCTACGACGCTCTTGGCCTTCTTGACTGTGGAGGAGAACTTCTTCATCTTGCAACAATGAGCTAACACAAGAACACACTACAACAACAGGGATTAGCGTTAGCGTTAGGGTTAGCTATCCCACTGTTAGTAGTCCTTGCGGGGTATGGCTACCTCCACAACAAGATTTTGAGAGCAAAGATGAGAGTGAGACAAGCTTCTACTACTACAATATTTTTTTGGGTTTTTGGTTTGAGTGGCTAAACTTAAATTAAACTTGAGAAAGCTCTTGCTCAAATGAAGAAAAGAAGAGAGATTGTGTGCTCGGTGGGAATCAGCAGGTTTGGGTGTGGATTTGAGCACACATTGGAAGGGTATTTATAGGGGGAGAAGGGCTGGTGGCCAGGCCACTAGGCCCAGTTCGGCCGACCCCCCCATGGCCAAATCTTTGTTGTTTTCCCTTTTGGACATGGAACCTAGGTGATCTCAAATTCAAATTTTCCGACAGGGCTTTATTGATGGGTCGGCCGAACCCATTATGACATGATCAGAGTTGTCTTTGCCTTTAGACAGAGAATCTATTTGAATTCAAACTCCACTTTCTTGAAAGGAGCGAAAACAAGGTTCGGCCGAACCAGGCTTTGTCCCCTTTTAGCTTTAAACAGCGTGTCCAGGAAAGTAGAGACTAGTGGTGGACCAAAAGTTTTGAAATTTTCAGAGATTCCCTTGTCTAGTGTTTTGTGAAGGTAAAAGGTGTATGACAAAAGTGGGGACATGTTTAAAGTGATTCCCATGGACCATGGGAGCACTCATGCATGCCAAAGTGTCCAGTTTTCAAAATTTGGATGGATGTGGGTGTTGGATTCTCCTTGAAGCATATGAGAGTGGTCATGACAAAAGAATGGTCGACCAAAATTCAAAAGGAGCTAGTGTTCAAATTTTGGGAGCATGATCAGGACACCAGGCCAACACCACCAGAGGTGGGTGGGCCCACCACCTCAGGTGTGAACAGAAATGATCTTTTTCAAGTTTTATTCATCTACTTATTTTATTTTGTCGAAATAAAATATTGCCAAAATTAAACATGAAATGCAATAAATAAAATGAAAAAATTGAAATGCAGGAATTAAATATGAGATAAGTAATGATTTACCTTACTAGTAAGGGCTCCATGTTTTAGGTCCGTAGAACAGGACCTCTCCAGTTCGGGTTCATTCTTCGGGTGCTTCGATCAGTCCCGGAGATGGACACCGTGATGATCGCACCTCTTTCTTCCGCCATTCCTTCTTGGTTGATGCTTGTGATTCAGCGGAGTTAGCCTTGTTTACCACCTCAGCCTTACTTACTAGTTCGGCCTTTTTGGACCTTGGCAGTTGATTCTTTCGGCGTGGTGCATATTGTGGCTTGTTTCTCCACAGATTCTTCCTTGCCTGTTGCATTGATTTATATCTATTGAAAGGACATTTAATTCTCTTACCTGGGAGTTGGAAGTGGACTTGGCCAGATCCCACGTAGATGATGGCATTCATGGTGTTGAGGAACAGCCTTCTCAGGATGACGGGGACTTCGTCATCGGCCCCCATGTCAAGAATGATGAAGTCGGCGGGGATGTACTCATCTTGAACTTTGACAAGGATGTCCCTTGCCAATCCCTCGAGGAACCGGATAGATTGATCGGCCATCTGCAATTTGACAAAAGTGGGGTACAAAGGTCCCCCTAGCAAGTTCTCGTACATTACCTTGGACATGATGTTCACTCCAGATCCAAGGTCGCAGAAGGCGTTGTTGAAGATGTGTGGCCCGATCTCGCAGGTGATGGTAGGATGGCCGGGGTCACTCTTCTTGGCCATGAATGGCGGATCAAGAAGACAACCCGGGTTTTGCCTAACCGGAGGCTTACCAAACCTCGTGGAAATTAATTTAACACCCTCAATTGGTTCCTCAGGTTTCCCTGGGATCTTACCTTGTTCGAATGATGGGACAGCTGCTGCTATTTGAGCTAATTGGGTTTCCAACATTTTATTAAAGCTCAATTGGTTTTTCATAGCAGTGTTAAAGCTATCCATTTTCTCACTAATATTTTTAAGAATCTTATCATTAGCCATTATTTTCTTGTTTATGCTATCATTAATTTTAGATTGGCTTAAGACAAGATCTTTAAGAGAAGGTTGGTTAGCATAAGAATTATTAAAATTATTGCTGTAACTATTACCTTGGTTTCCTTGGTAGAAGGGGCGCGAGTTCTATCCTCCTTGTTGCTGGGGTCGATACCCATTGTTGTTGCTGTTGTTGATGAAGCTCACTTTCTCCTTCGTCTTGGGGCAGTTGTTGCCCGAATGATCTTCTCCACCACATACCTCGCACCATGGATCAGCTTCAATTGCTCGTGCAGTGGCAGTGGGTCTAATGGCCTCTTGTTCCTTCTTGGAACCTTCTTCAATCTTTTTCATCAAGAGGTCCATTTTTGCTGAGAGCATGTCCACCTCATGAACGGTGTGCATACACTTTTTCTTGGGCTAGAGGTATTCCTCATTCCATCCTTGGTTGATAACCATTTTCTCAATGAGGTCCTTAGCATCCTTGACATTGTGTTGCAGGAATGCTCCTCCGGCTGCAGCATCAAGGTGACTACGGGCTAATCCAGTCAGCCCATGGTAGAAACCTTGTATTAGTAGCCATTCTTCAATTCCATGATGAGGACAGGCACGAATGTACTCCTGGAGACGTTCCCACGCTTCGGAAATCGTCTCGTCTGCTTGTTGTTGGAAGCTTGAAATTTTGCCATGGAGAGTGCTTGTTTTTCCCATTGGGAAGAACTTCTTGAGAAAAGCGTTGGCACATTTCTCCCAGGTGGTGACTTCACTCTTGTTGGCATAGAACCATTGCTTCGCCTTCCCAAGCAATGAGAATGGGAACAGGCGAAGACGGATGGCGTCAGCCGAGACATTCTTGATGGTGAAAGTCCCACACACCTCCAAAAAGTGCTACAGGTGGGCATTGGCGTCTTCGTGTGGCTTTCCACAGAATGGATTACCTTGCACCATGTTGATGAGTGCAGGCTTGAGCTCAAAGGTAGCATCTCCAAAGTTGAGCTGTGGTGCGGTGGCAATGTTGTCAGCAGACAGCGCAGAGAACTCAGAGATGGCCTTTTGGGCCATAGCTTCCTTGATTGATAATGCGGAGCCTTTTCCCGCGAACGGATTCAGGTTTGAGATGAACCTTTGAGGTGGAACTTGACGACATCTAGTTCCCCTCAATAATTGCTCAGGATCTTCAATGAAATTTGACGGTAATTGGAAACCGTTCATGCACTGTCTAGCTTCACGATAACGAGAAACACAGACAGGGGTAAGCCCCTAACACTAATCGATAACTAAATTGATAATAGACTCCGGATTCAATTTTTTTATTAATATTCCTAGACTGATGCTTTCCCTGGCAACGGCGTCAGAAATGCTTGTTGACACTTCTTAGCGCAACCTCCAGAGACAGGGTGTTAGGCTATCTCTGATAACGGCGCCAAAAGTGCCTGAGGGGTATTTCTTATGTCTATTGGTTAATTCTGCAAGCGCACAGAATATACCTCTGTAGCACTTCACCCGAGAGTATTCTAAGGTATCGTTATTTATTTTATCCCAAGGGAAAGCGGTTGCTAGGAATAATTAATAAAAAGAGAGAGAGATCCTTAAGTCTATACCAACTTAGTACCAGCTAGTGATAGGGGGGTAAATCGATAGGTAGAGGAAAAGGTAATGACACCAAAACATAACAAGTATTAAAATAACTAAAAGATAACTAGTAGAGTATAGCTAGGTGGGAGGACAACGAGTGATTATAAGACTCCTATGACACTTACTTTACTCTTGTGACTTACCCTATCAAATAGATGACTTATACTAAGATAGTTACCTTACTACCGGTGTGCAGGGGGTAGTGCGAAACAATACAGGACAAAACCTCTACCCGAAGTGCCTACACTCTTATGGGAGCCTACCTTTTAGGAACTTGCCTAAAACACGTGGAGGGATACTAAGACTAGACAGGGCTGTCACCACCTGCTAGCACCAACAAACAATCCGTGCGACAAGCGGTAATCAAAGGCAAGATCTAGTCTAAGCACCACGCTTACACTAAGTCTCACTATTCTAGCTGCGTACCAACAACTAGAACACCCTATGACAGACGATGAACTAATACACGTTGAGTTGGGACAATATCATTTTCAAGTATAAGACAACTATAGAAGAAGACAAGACACAACAATACTATAAAGAATAGTAAAGACTAAATAAGAACTTAGTGAAGTAAAGTAAAGATAATATATTGAATAAGATAAAGTCTTATAGAAGGAAAGTTACAAGAGCTATACCAGACTCTGCAGCAGACGACTCCGGAGACTCCGAGCGTAGCTCGACTCGACTCTAACTCCCACACTAGACTAATACTACTACTAAAGAGTAGAACTTCACTCTAGCTTGCTTCTTGTGTTGTATGGTGTGTCTTGAAGAGGAGTGGGCAGCCTCTATTTATATGGGAGAGCAAGGGGGTGCCACGTCAGCGATCCGCGTGCTCCTTGCCTATCCACCCTTGGATGAACCGACCTCATTACCGCCATAAGATGGACGGTTCTGGGCAATTCATCACGTGGACAGTATGCAGGAAGGCGGTGGAGGCCAACCGTCCTGGCTGGGCACCAGGGGGTTCGACCGACCCACCTATGACTGGTGGGCCTAGCCAGGAGCTTCTAGAAGGAGTCCCCACCAATCAGTGATGTTGTAAGTGGCCTGGGCCCACCAATAGTGGTTCGGCCCACCCACCCCTGGTGGGTTGGGCCTACCACCATGTCGCCACCTATCATAGAGGCTCCCCTGGTCTTTGTTATGTCTTGTTTGCTTTGTTTCACGCCTCAATCCGTGTGCCTTTGATCTCCACCGTTGAATGAAAGCACAAGTTGATCCGATGGATGAAATGACTTGGTTGGAGTGTCACACGGATCCTGCCATGTCACCAGAGCCAGGTGGGCCCCATGGGCAGTTCGGCCGACCCATGGGTGGGCCCACCCTTGGCTCTGATCTCTTCCATTTGATGTTGTATGCACCATGTTGAAAGTTGGTGGCCCGGGGCAACATGACATGGTTCAGCCGAACCATGTAGTTAGCCCCTAGCTGCTCACTTTTGCACTGATTTGGTGTTCCCTGCAATCACAAGCTAAGAGTATAAGTGGAACTCGTTATTGATAAAATATGCGCATGTTGTGTTTATCTTCCCTTAAATCCGAGGCCTGTTGACAATATTTGAATGTGGAATTTTTTGGTATATCCACCGTCAACAACCTTCGAGTAGCAGATTCTAAATTTGAGGTGCAGTTCATGAAGCCTAGGCAAGTACTAAACTGGTCCCAAGTAAGATCATAGGCTTGATTAAACAGGCCTGTGCATTGGAGGAGTCTTAAATCAATTACCTTGGTACCTAGAAAAATCCCAGAATTCACCCCATCCTATTGCACGAAAAACTTCAAAGAACTCCTCATACATACCTGTGCATTGGAGGAGTCCTAAATCAATTACCTTGGTGTGTTCAAAGTTGCAGTTGCGGATGGAGTTGAGGATGAGAAGTTCTTGTGGAGTGACCCAAATGTCTGTTTCTTGGTCTTGTGTTCTAACAGGTTCTTCCTCTTCTTCGGATTCTTCATGATCATGGGGAGGTTGTTCAACATTTTCCGTGTTGTTGCTTGGCTCGGTTGCCTCAGACAAATATTCATCATGTGACCCTGAGAGTTGTATCTCAGTGTCATGGGAGGATGATCATCGTGATGAACTCCCGCTCAATGCTGAGCGCATTTTCTTTGCTGCGGCCTTGAATGGGTTCTTCATATTTGCACAAAACAAAAACACAAACCAAGATTCGGATGATAGGGGTTAGCTTAATTGAACCTTCTTACCGGATAATTACCTTCGTTGACTCCCTCGGGCGATGAATACTTGAAGAACAAAGATGAGAGAAGAATATTTTTGATTTTTCTTTTGGAAGGGAAAAAGCCTTGTTGGGAGTTTAGAGTGTCGGAGTGCTCTGCTGGTGGTTTGGTTTGAAGAATGAGCTCAAGAGCATGGGGATTAAATGGAGAGGAAAGCAGAGGGTGCAGGGGCACTTGGCCTGGTTCGGCCGACCCTTTGCTGCCCCTACTTTGTGGCACTAATTGGTGGAGTATCTGGTGGACTGAATGGAACAAAAGATGGAGTGATTGAGCTCAATGGGTTGGGTCAGCCGAACCCATCCTTCTCTCCACTTGCAACAATAATTATTGGAATCCATCATGTGTAGAAAAGAGAGAAAGATAGAGTGATTTGAGGTCCTTTGATGGGTCAGCCGAACCATGCTCCCCCTCCAATTGCTATGTGCCAAA
The DNA here is from genome assembly GCA_038502445.1 of Eremochloa ophiuroides. NCBI lineage: Eukaryota > Viridiplantae > Streptophyta > Magnoliopsida > Poales > Poaceae > Eremochloa > Eremochloa ophiuroides. Next base: position 45,670,895 of record JAHLJS010000007.1, read on the forward strand.
CAAAGGTGTCTATGCTAGTCATCTCTTGCCTGGTGAAGTGCTGAACTTTCTCTCCTTTGGATGCTTGCTCATGGGATTCTTTCTTGGAATGAGTGGTGAATGAAGCAAAGAACCAAAGGAGGGGACAAGAATTGACCATGGCTTGTGGAAGTTTGCTCATGGGGTGTTTCACGGGAGAATTCTTTAGAGAGGTGATTTGCTTAAGTAAGAATCTTTCCCATGATTAGCAAAAGGTGTTTTGATCGAAGTTTGCATGAGTGGGAATAAGGAAAGAGAGAATGGATTTTGTCATGACAAACTTTTGTTCTCGGCCCACTCAAGGTTGCTATATGCATTGCTCTTGTTAGCATTTCAATAAAGCATGAGATGAGAGAGAGAAGGATCTAATGCCCAGAGTGCGAGTTGACAGATATATGTCTTGCAGCTCTCTATAGGGCAGCTCACATGAGGCTTGAGTAGAGTAAATTAGCACTAAAACATGTGAGAGCACAAATGAGTGTTTGAGGGAAAATCCAAGGTTGCCTTGTTAGCTCATTTAAATGATCAAGATTACATGTAATATTTTAAAGTGTTGTCATGCATGGGACATATCAGAGCATGGCATGGATTGATTTGGACAAAAGATGACAGGTGGGTGGCACCATGATGGGGTTCGGCCGACCCCACCCTGGGCCCCACCTGGTGTCAACTTACTTAGCAGGTCAAATAGTTGATTATTTTAATATTGAGCATAATTATTGATCGAGAGAACAGGGGTTGGATATAAATGCTAAAGTCAATTAAGCAAATAAAGGAAGTAAATTTTAATTAAATGTTAGTGTTCTTACCTTAATGGAAGAGTTGATCCTTCAGGTCCTTGGAGTAAGACCATCTCCTTGGGCTGGTGTAGAAATTTTCTTTGGAGGTGTTGTCGGTTGTACCACCTTTCTCTTCCATATTTGCTTGCTCTTTACTCGCAGTTGTGATTTGGGCTTCTTTAAGTCTTTCACAATAGCAAAGGCATGTATTTCCCGTAGCATGATCAATGAGCATTGCTCAACCTTTGGTCAGAATTTGAATGTCTCCAGGGTCCCATTGATTGTGAATTGAATTTCTCCAGCTCCAACATCAATATGTACATTGGTGGTGCTGAGGAACGGTCTCCCCAAGATGAGTGGAGTCTTCTCATCTACTTCCATGTCCAAGACCACGAAATCTATAGGGACAAAGAATCCGCGTATCTTGACTGGGATGTTTTCCGCTATCCCCGCCGGGTAACGGACTGATTGATCTGCCAGCTGCAAACGTATTGATGTAGGGGACAAGATGGTATGATTGAGTTTGTCGAACACTACCTTTGGCATGACGCTGACGCTTGCTCCCAAGTCGCATAGTGCATGCTCAAAGTATTGTGTCCCAATGGAGCAGTCGATGGTGGGACACCCAGGGTCCTTCTTCTTGGTTGGCAGTTGGTTCAATACGGCAGCGCTGCATTCCTCCGTCAATTCGACAATTTCCGTTGTGGGCAGCGGGCGCTTATTGTTGAAGATGTCTCTTAGGTATTTGGCGTAGGTTGGTACCTGCATTGCGTCAAGTAATGGAATATTCACATAAAGATGACGAATTATCTCGACGAATTTCCCGAATTGTTCGTCGGTAGTTTGCTTCCTTATTCTTGGGAAAGGTAGCAACACATTGGTGTCATAATATTCGTGCGGGGCTGTCTTTCCTTGGAACTTCGTGTTGTCATCAGGTGCTGGCAATTCTTCTTCTTCTTCATCATCTTCCTTGTCTTTTCTTGCAGCCTTCCCTGCCATGTTAGGATTTGGTGGATCGCGAGTGGACTTACCTCCCCTCATGATCACCGCATTGATATTTGAAATATTGCAAGTATTTTTAGGGGATGAAGTAGTAGCAACAAGATGAGCTAATTGAGATTCTAGCATTTTATTAAAACTCATCTGTTCTTTAACAAAAGAAGCGAGAGCATTCATTTTACAATTTAATGTTTCAGGGGTCTTGTCATTTTCTATCAACTTTTTATTCATGCTTTCATTTATTTTAGCTTGATTCATAACAAGATCTTTTAATGATAATTGATTACCAAAATTTATCTTACCTTGAAACTTGGAGTTCGACGCCCATCTTCCTTGTTGAGGATGTTTTGAATTGTTGTTGATGGCGTCTATCTTCTCAGGATTTAATTTGGAATAAGATACACTACATACCTAATCCCATTGATGCTTGGAAGCATAATGTTGAATGGCCTCTTGGTCTTTCTTGAAATTCTCAAGAGGAGATCCATCTTCTCAGATATTGCATCAACTTCATGGATGGTATGTGTGTTCTTCTTCTTGGATTGGAGTCGATCTTCATTCCACCCTTGATTTGTCACCATCTTTTCTATCAGATTCTTGGCTTGTGTGACATTGAGTGAAGTGAATGCTCCTCTAGCAGCGGCATCAAGGTGACTACGAGTTATTGGGGTTAGCCCATGGTAGAAACCTTGAATCAGGAGCCATTCTTGGATTCCATGGTGGGGCATTCCCGAATGTATTCCTGGAGACGTTCCCATGCTTCAGGAATTGTCTCATCCACTTGCTGTGTAAAGCCTGAGATCTTTCCTCGAAGAGCGGTGGTTTTGCCCATCGGGAAGAACTTCTTGAGGAATGCATTGGCACAACTTGTCCAATTGCCAATGTATTCGGAATGAGCATAGAACCATTGTTTTGCCTTTCCGATCAAAGAGAAAGGAAAAAGGCGAAGACAGATGGCATCCATCTTAACTCCTTTTATGGCAATCGTGCCACACAACTCCAGGAAATTCTGGAGATGTGCATTTGCATCCTCATGGGGCTTTCCGCTGAATGGGTTGGCTTGCACCATATTGATAAGGGATGGCTTGAGCTCAAAAGTGGCATCCCCCAAGCTAAGCTGCGGACCGGTGGTGACTTTGTCGGCCGACGGTGCAGAATGCTCAAAGATGGTCTTTTGGGCCATAGCTTCCTTAGGTGATAGTGCTGAGCCTCCTTCCTTGAGTGGTTCCAATACCATGTCGGACCTCCGATCGGAGACTGAACGGTGTCGAGAACTCCTGGTGGATGTCTCTGGATTTTCTATTGCTGTGGCTTGAAACTGAAATCCACTCACGTATGCCTTGCTTCACAATAAAGAGAAGCAGAGGCAAAGGTAAGCCCTACTACTAGTAATTGATACTAATTTGATGATAGGTTCCGGATTCGATCTTATCAAAATTTCTAGGCTTATGCTTTCCCCGGCAACGGCGCCAGAAATGCTTGTTGACACTTCTTAGCGCAACCACCAGAGACAGGGTGTTAGGCTATCTCTGATAACGGCACCAGAAGTGCCTGGGGGTATTTCTTATGTCTATTGGATAATTCCGCAAGCGCACAGAATATACCGCTGTAGCACTTCACCCGGGAGTATTCCAAGGTATCGTTATTTATTTTATCCCAAGGGAAAGCGATTGCTAGAAATGCTAATAGAGGGAGATCCTTAAATCTATCTCAAATTAGCACAACTAGTGCAGAGGGGGTAATCGAAGTATGATAGGAAGGTGATGATTCAAAGATAACAAATGAATTACTAAAAGATAACTAGTGTAGTGTAGCTAGGTGGGAGGACAATGAGTGAGAAAAGGTTCCTGTGATTCAAACTTTACTCCTGTGATCTATCCTATCAAATGAACGAAGTACACTAAGACTGCTACCTTACTTCCGGTGTGTAGGGGATAGGCGAGACAGTAGGGGATATAACCTCTACCCAAAGCGGCTATTCTCTTATGGGAGCCTACCTTTTAAGAATTTGCCTAAAACATATGGAGGGATACTAAGACTAGACAGGGCTGTCACCACCTGCTAGCACCCACAAACAATCCGTGCGACAAGCGGCATTCAAAGGCAAGATCTAGTCTAAGCACCACGCTTACACTAAGCCTTACTACTCTGGCAGTGATCAAGGCAACTAGAGCACCCTATAACAGGCCATGAACTACTCACGTGAGCTGGTTATGGGATCACAATCTAATGCGAACCGACCAAGTAATATGATAACTCACAATAATACTATTAAAGTAATGCACTAAGTAAAGACTCAGTAAAGTAAAGCAAGAATATAATATATAAAGTCGATAAGTCTTACAGAAAGAGAAAGGATACAAAAGCTATACCAGACTCTCCAGCAGACGACTCCGGAGACCCCGAGCGCAGCTCGACTCAACTCTAACTCCACACTAGACTACAACTACTACTAAGGTGGAACTACACTATTTCTTCACTTGTATCTTGAATGAATCATGTATTGAGAGGGTGGATGCAGCCTCTATTTATAGGGAGAGGTGGAGGGGTGCCACGTCAGCGATCCATGTGCCTTTCCATCTTGGCCCTTGGATGACCGACCTTGTAACCGACTTGGATGGACGGCAGTGGCATTTTTCTCACGTGGACAGCATGCAGGAAGTCGGTGGAGGCCAACCGACTTGGCTAGGCACCAGGGCTGGTTCGGCCGACCCCCCTATGGCAGCTGGGCCCATCTAGGGACTTCTAGAAGATGTCCCCATAGATCATGGAATGTCGTGGTGGCCTGAGCCCACCATGGGTGGTTCGGCCGAACCACCTATGGTAAGGTGGGCCCACCAATGTTGTACCCATCTGTCATAGAATGTCCCTTAGTGTTGGTTCCCCCTTGGTTGCATGTTTATCACGTTGAATCCTTGTGCTTTGCTTCTCCGCCGTTGAATAGAAACATAATTTGATCTGATGGTTGAAATGAGCTGGGTGGAGTGTCACGAGGATTGAACCATGTCACCAGAGCCAGTTAGGCTCCATACAGGGTTTGGCCGAACCATGCATGGTCTTGGCTCATGCTCTTTTATCTTCCATGTGGTCCCTTGTGTCATGTGTTGGAGTGTGGTGACTTGGTTTCCAAAATTATGGTTCGGCCGAGCCATGATATTGGGCTCCAAGTGTTTATTTCTGCTCTGTTCCATCTTCCCTGCAGCCACAAGCTTAAGAGTACAAGTGGAACTAGTTATTGATAGAAATATGATCATGTTATGTTGATCTTCCTTAAATCCGAGGCCTGTGGACAGTGTTTTGAATGTGGATTTTTATGATACAGCCACCGTCAACAATGAGCCACTGGAGAACAGAAGTATTGTGCCTTTGAATAGTTCTAGGGTCCAACCAAGGGCTGCGCAGCACAAACACCATCCTGACCTGGCTTAGGCAGATACGCTTCTGGGGCAATCTGAGGTCCCCAACGATGCTTCAGTTGAGAAACACAAAATACTGGATATACCAATGACCCAGCTAGTAAATTTAGCCGGTACGCAGCACTTTTCCAAACCTTCTCTTTGAATATAGAGAATACAGTTCGGGTATACACATTCCGTGCTTCTGACTCAATTGGATCACATGACGATGATCAATTTATTATCAAGGTGGAGAAATGGGAACATATAGATATTGACAGATATTCCTCGGTGTTTGTCCTTCCCGATATATAAATCCAGGAAATAATCTTGGAGACCGAGAAACGCAGTCATCTGTCTTCGCTGATATTTTTCCCATATTAGATCAATAATTTCTGGTGAAAGTATGGAAAGGGTTTGCTCGATTTTAAAGCTGAGCTTGGGAATGAGTTGCTCATAGGGAGTGCTTGTAGGCATTGAGTATGGCTTGTTTCTTTTGGGCAAGGCGAGGCTGGCTTCAGGAATATAATTTATTGGATCATGGGTGGTATAATTTTGATCATGATCAAATGCATCAGGAATTTGGTGTGGCTGGATTTGAGTGGATACATTTTTTTGGATGCATGGTCTCATCATGAGACATCTCATTCTTTGGCCTTTCCTTTTGAAGAAAAGAATCTGTTTGAAATATGGATGCCTCGTGATCCAATAATTTTCTTTTCTCTAAATCACATAATTTGTGAACCAATAATTTTGCATCATGATCATCATGATCATATATCTCTGGAGATTTCTCTCCTGACATAAGAATATCTTTGAAATCTGATAGTTTTGAGGACTCCTTTTTAGGATAGTCATTTGTTTTATCTGGATCTTTTTCTTCCATCGAGAGAAGAACATCTGATAATCGCAAAAATCTTTCCTGCGTAACAGGAAGATCATCTTGTATGCAAGGATAATTTCTTTTGCTCATACTTTGGAAATAATATGCAAGCCCGTTTAGAGCATGAGCTTTATCTTTTCTGGTTTTAACTTGCCAGAGCAAGTTCAGCAATCCTTGCTGTAATTCATCTGCTTCAAAATTATGATTGAAGCGATCTCGATCTCCTTTGGGAAGTACCAGCAACCTCCAAGTACTCATCTTTATGAGATGCTTGTACTTCAGAAGAGGAGCCATCTCTAGATATTGCTGCATTGTGAGAATCCTTTTTGTTAGTATTAAAAACTTTCTATGCATTCTTTTGTCCTTTCTCACATAGGAATTTATAACCTTCTTATGAGAATAATTTTTCTTTTGAAGAGAGATCATATTTTGATAAGGTGTAACAGGTATCAAGGCATTATTAGAGGATACCATGTTAACAGATTTTGAATGAATACATTTTGAAATTTGATTGATTCCTGTTTTTTCTAATTTCGAAAAAAGGAAAATTTTACTTCTTTTCCATCTATGTGGAACTGAATACCTTCTTCAGTAACCATAAAGGGATGAATTAAAGAAAGAAAAGGTGTCCCAAGAATAACATCTTGTTTCAAATTTTCAACCAACCAAAATGATGCTTTAATACGAATATTTTCAATGCATATGCTTACTTCATGGACTTTGTAATTTACCTTCAGCAAGTGACCTTCGGCAGAGTGAATCTTATGACTAGATTTTTCATAATCCCTGAAGGGAATAATGTCTTGTCGAATGCAATTCACATCGGCTCCAGAATCTAGTATGGTGTTATAAGTGGATGTGAACCCATCATGGAATTCATATGATATGTCATCAGTGTACCATTTTTGTTTAAAGTATCTTCTTATAGAGCCAATTAATTCATTATCTTGAGGCTCTTCTTCGATGATTTTATTTTTGTATCCTTCCTCGGCATGAAGCTCCAGAATTTGAATTCTTGTTTTAAGATCTCTTAATTCTTCCTTAATAAAATTATACTCATTTGAGATATCATCAAGGCTTAGTTGTTTATTTTCTTTTTTAATCTTCAACCCTTTTGAAGACCTCATCGGCAGAATAGAATTTCTCTCTGGATCTCAGTGACCAACTTTTGTTTGTTGTTTTTTACCCTTGACAAGAACCTTTCAAGGAGCCCCTCCTTTTCTTTTGGGTTCTGAACAGTGTCAAAGGTATCTAATACAAATTATTCTAGATCAGAGAGAACCAATATATTTTCATCTGATTCTTCTTCAGAGGTTCCTTGTTCATAACATGGGCATTCATTATTTTCACAACAATTTACCTCAATATTATCTCCATTTTCAGAACCAGTATCACTCTGAATATGATTCAGGATTTGGCCCAATCTTTCTTTAATATCTTCAGAATCCGATTCAAGAAAGGCTTGGATTTCTTGTTTTACCTTTGATTTGTAACAATTTGAGGCCCCATGACCCTTTTGGCCGCACTTAAAGCAGACTAGCTCAATTAGCTTAGAATCTCATTTATAATGTTTGAAAGTACTTTCTTTATTATACATCCTTTTATGCCTTCTTTTAATGAGGGGGTGCTTGGCTTTCTTATTATCTTCATAAATTCTTTTATGGTTTTTATCTGAACTTTTCCTTTTAGATTCAAAGGGATCTTGGGAACCAAATTGATAGCAAAAATCTCCTAATTCTCTTTTCCCAATTACCATTGTTTTTTAAGCTGTTGTTTGATTTTCAAATCATTAGATAGCTCTACACCTACCATTTGTATCTTTTGAGTTATTTTTCCAATATCTAGGTTCTGATAATTTATACACCCTTCCCCTTCTTTTCTTAAGGCATTTCTAACCTTTTCAGCAAATAAGGGAGGTAAACCAGATATATATTTTTCTTTCCAAAAATCCTGATTAGGATCTGCGAATGTATATAATTTTGACAGGAACGAATCTTTATACCATTCTAAAGTCTGACATAGTTTTGCATCTCAAGTTAATCAACTGCTCTCTATTCTTTTCATAGATATCTTGATAGTTTCCAGCAAGATGGTAAACTATATTGTAGAGCAAAGTTGATATGTCATCTGAGACTGCTCCTAGAGGTTGTCCTTGGTCATTTGTTAGGACAATTGGCCTACCGTTTTCATCTATTTTAACGGCATCCATTATAGATTTTCTTTGGATTTTGTCTAGATAGTGATCCCACCATCCCCTTAATTGTCTAGAAAATCCTATGACAATCATATGGGCAGCTTCTTTTTCTTTATTTCCATTTGCTATGCATGCATTTGCGTACATAATCATTTGATGGCACATGGTAAATATCTTGTATTCTATAAACCCATCAAGATTTCATTCAACAATTTCTTTACCATTGAAACATGTCATATTGGCTATGTGGGGCAGCTCTTCAAACTGAAGATCTGCATACGTTGGCTTAGGATAATAATTTCTTTTCATAGCCGTTTGGGTGGTAGTTTTGAAAGCTTTAAGTTTATTTATCACATCTCCACTTTCTTTATCAGTGATTTCATTAATATTTTTATTGACCTTCAAATTTCCCAATTTACTTGCTAGCCCATTGATCAGTTCTTCTGAAACAGAGGATCCCAAAGCCTTTTGTTTTCCAAGTTTGATACTGGATGAAAACATTTGTGGGACAAAAGTTGGGGCAACTATTTGAGTATTGAAAATATCAGAATGAGAGCTAGATGGGAGATTTACCTTTACTTCACTTTTGCTGGGCTTTGTTCCATCCATGAGGAAGGCTTCTATGCGATCCGTTTGCTGGCCAAGGGCATGCAAAGATATGTTTGAAAAGTTTTGTTGTTCTACAAGGTAGCCTATGTGCTCTGCTTTTATAGGTTCACCATGAGTAGTTTTGGATAAGTTTTTGAGTGGACAAGATTTGATGCTTTCGCCCTTTGCTTCTAACTGGATGGACTGAAATGGTGGATGCACAGATTCTATCTCCTTTCCACTGGTAGTCTTCCAATCCTTAGAAGTCTTTTTTATTATGGTTATCTTTTCATTGTCAGACTTCTGTTCAATTTTATCTCTTTGCTGAGAACCTGGTTTGAAGAATTCTTCAAAATGTCTGATCTGACTATTTTCATACCAATCAAAGAAGAATAGGTTCTTCTGTTGCTCAATCATTTCTTTGTGCCAAACTTCTCTAATTCTTAGCCTAAAAGGTCGATCCACATTTTTGAAATATCTTTCTTTTTTGGCTTTGTTTTTTGGAAGACCTATTTCTTTTAGAAGAAGCTCTTTATCTATTTGGAACTCCTCTTCTTCTAAAGTTATGAGACAATCTGTTTGGCATTCAGGATCATCTTCCTCAAGGACATTGATGTCAAAATCAGAGATTGAGGGTTCATATGAGCTATCTTCATATGTAGCATAGACAATATTCTGTGCTCTCATCTGAGGTCTATTGTCAACGCTAACGGAGGGTCTGGATTGGACAAATACTTTTCTTTTTGAAGAGAATGTAACCTCAACATCCCCATCAGGAGTCTCGGTGACAGATTGAACTTCAGTTTGCTCGAGATTCTGTGGCTCGACAGCTTGGGTCAAGGTCCACTTCTCGAGAAGTTTTATTTCATCCCATTTCAAGGCTTTCGGAGTAATAACATTGTTTTTAGGATTAGCTTGGAGTAGAGTACTCAAGCCTTTGGGTGTATTTTGCTTTGCATAGGGAGCTAAAGAGGTCATGGCTTTATAGTATATCCTATAGGTTACAAAGATATTTTCGCTTCCTGGTTCAAGATCAAACCCTGATGTTTGTAGATTTAGGTAAGAACTTTGTGGATATTTGGATCTGATAATGATACTGAGAAATCAGGGAAAGTGTTAAAAACACTAGACCATTTCTAAGGCTGGCTTCCACCATCCCAAGCAAAGAAACCTGAAATCTCTTGTTTCTACAATCTCTTAGGCGGGCTGTTGGTGGTCCTTATGGATAAATTTTATACCACCAACTTAGATTAAAAAGAGGATTAACAATCATATTCTAGCACATATGCCTTTACTACTAACAAGTTCCACTTGTACCCCCAGCATTCATGTTTTACACGTTTTATGGCATGACAAGTGGAAATACGCATCAACATGAAGAAAGCGGAAAGTCAAATGACGAAACCAACAAATGAGCAACCAAAGAATACTAAAGGAGCCCACCTTCAAAGCGTAACTGGATCCATCCGCAACCAAGGGAGAGGCCCAGGCCCAGGGAGCAACCGACCACCCGAAGGCGGTGGCCAGTTGCCGCCTCCCAGGGACCGACCGCCCCCGGGGGCGGCCGCCCCCAGATCGCACTTCCCGGGCCCATCTTCAGCCACAGTATTCAAGGCGGTTTGATGATGGTGGTTTCACCTGCTTCCATGTTTAGAACGCCCAAATCGTCATAGTTTCAATATAAATAGAGGGTGCTCCATCCCCTTCAACACACACATTATTTGGAGTCATCTACCTCACACCTCTCACTTGTATCTTTAGAGTAGTATTAGTAGTTTGTGAGCAAGGAAAGAGCTATCAAAGAGAGCTTGTCTCCTTGGAAGAAAAGGATCATCTTGGTATGAATACAATTTGGTCTTCTTCCATGAGCAAGTTCTTATCATACTTATATGATTATGCATATGAACTAGAGTCTAGTTATGATCTTGTTATAAGCATAGTATATGAGCTAGAATATAGTTTATGTATCATGTTCTTGACTTGTTCATCATCGTTCTTCATTGTTCATCGAATTAGTATGAATAGAGGAAGAACTAGGAATGAGGTGATGGTTCGTCGTGCTGTCATGGCTGCTCTTAACCTAGCCTGTCAATTCGAAGGGTTGGGGTCCGCGGGGGTTAGGAGTTGTTTCCAAGTATGCAAGCATGGAGCTTGGGTATGCGGAGATCGGCGAATATGTCGGTATCCCACGGGCAGAGGGGTAGGTGGACAGGTGGTGACAGCCCTGTCCATCCCTAGCATTCCCCCACGTTCGGATATTGAGTAGGAGTTCGTAAAGTCTTTATCGTCTGGCGGACCAGCTGCGGGGATCTCCCTATCACCCCAGACTTAGTCCTGATACTAGAATTACTAATTAGATGATCTACTAACAGTTCTTTGCATAATTATATATGACCAATGCCTGCTCAGTTAGATATATTCTTTTATTCTTTATTTTTCTTTTATCCCTTGAGGTTGATGCATATGTGTGTCCACTATCTTGAAATCATGTTTTATTCCTGTTTACTCTATGCCTACCACTGCACTCAATAAGTGATCATGTTTACACCACGCTTGATGCATATTGCCCTCCTACGGGAAATTATAAATACGATACCCTACTCACGAGTTGAAATGCTACAATGATAGTTCTGTGCGCTTGCAGAGTTATCTTATTTCTTACTGAGCTATCGATTGGCGTACCTAAGTACCATTACTTAAGGATTGTAATTCTTGTGCACCCCACGGCGCCGTGTCACAGTTTTGCATATCGTAAGTAATGACGGTTAAGAAGGCCAATCCGGCACTTTTAACTGCTATTACCAGACTGCACTACCTAGGCCGGCGCCTTTAAGGGCCAAGGGTTACCTTTGTGAATTAATGGTGGTTGGGGATGTCAACTTGCGTTTTTAGTATTATTATTAAGGACGGACTTATAGTCTATCTTTAGTAGTAATACTAAGAGACGCCAACAAGTATTTCTAGCGCCGTTGCCTGAGATGGACTTTTAGTCTATCTTTTGTAACGATGTTAAGAAATGCCAACAAACATTTCTAACGCCGTTGCCGGGGAGGGCAAAAACATCTAAGCTGGCATAAACATTAATCACAAAATAAGCATTGTTAGACGTAGTTTAAACAGGCTAACTTCGCTGTTTTCTTCCTTTTTTTATTGGAATGAAAACAGGATAGTGTATGAGCGGTTTTGCTCTGCCGAACAATTTCATCAGCTACTCCGTCGGTAGACGAATCGTTCGTTCCCGCACCATCCGCTACTACCGTCATGGCCAAGACACTCCGTGACTACTCCATCCCCGCTGTTGCCAACGTGGCCGTTGGGCCCGCTGTCAACATCGGAAATAGAAATTTCGAGATCCGTACAGGCCTTATCTCGATGGTGCAGGCAAGCCAGTTCTGTGGCTTGCCAAGCGAGGATGCAAACGCTCATTTGCAACACTTCCTTGAGCTGTGCGACACCATTGTCATCAAAGACGTCGCACAAGACAGTATCAGGCTCCGCTTGTTTCCTTTCTCCCTCACGGGGAAAGCGAAACAATGGTTCTATCAAAATAAGGAAGCCGTCAACACGTGGGACAAGTGTTCCACAGCATTCCTCGCCATGTTCTTTCCCATGAGCAAGACCAGCGCTCTAAGGGAAAGATCTCAAACTTCCAGCAATCTTCCCTTGAATCTATCCCCAAAGCATGGGAAAGGCTTCAAGAGTACATCCGAGCCTGCCCTCATCATGGAATGAAAGATTGGCTCGTGCTCCAAAACTTTTATGAAGGCCTCATAGCCATATCAAAGGGGCACATAGATGCTGCATCTGGAGGTGCATTCCTCTCCCTCACCATCGCGGATGCAACTGCACTCATTGAGAAGATGGTGGCCAATCAGAGTTGGGGAGAAGGAAGAAAAACACAAAAAGGCACGCATTCCGTGAAGGAGATGGACTTGCTTGCCGCAAAATTAGACTTGCTGATGCAAAAGCTGGACAATCGTGCTACCAACTCTTCCATGAGTACGGTCCAAGCCATGGATTCACACATGACGTGTGAAGTCTGTGGGAACGTTGGCCACTCGGGGAACAACTGCCTCGAAACCCAAGAAGAAGCTTCATATGTCAACAACGGGTTTCGCCAACCACAGTAAGGTAATAACGGGTGGAACAACCAACACCGCCCGCAAGGTAATAATTTCAATTCAAATTTTAATTGAAACCAACCTTCCTTAAAAGATCTCGTTCTAGGACAAGCTAAAATCAATGAAAATTTAACCAAAAAGCTATCCTTCAATGATAAAATGTTTGAAAACATAAATGCCAAGCTTGAAACTTTGTCTTCTTCTATTCAAAATCAAGCAAGTTTTAATAAAATGATAGAAACACAAATGGCACAAATAACTGCTTCTATTCCTGTCAACAATACGGGAAAAATCCATGGGCAATCCGAGACTTCTCCCGAGTTTGTTCATGCAGCTACAGATCAATAAAGGAAGGGAAGTCTGGCCAACAGACTATAAACGTTGAGCCCTTACCGAAAGTCATCGGTAGTTATCAAAATAAAAAATAAATATATATATATCTACATTCATATATATATGCATAATAATTGTCTGAAGGGGCCCACACCATCATTCAACCTTGGGGGAGGTGTCCCCACTCAGTTATTGTATCTTATCCTTTTAAAATATATATATAAATAATAAAATTATTTTCTTGCATCAAAAGAAATTATTCACGCTTCCTAGATTTATAAAAATTTATTTTTAGTTCAAAATAAATTCTTCTCCAAAAAATTCTATAAAAATAATTTTTAGAAAGAATAAATTTTGTCGAGTCTAAATATTATTTTTAAATAATTTTTAAAAATCAAAAAGTTTCAAATAAAACTTGTGGAAAATCAAAAACTGGAGCAAAATTTCAAATGGGAGTCATTCGTAACCGGCTACACATTAGAAATAGCCATTAGAGGGAATTGAAAAAAGACTGGGCAGAACCGACGCCAGCAGGGGACCGGCCGGTCCCAGGGGCGACCGCCCCCTGGCCAACGGCTCCAAGGCGTGTCCTTTTTCCAACGGCTACTAGCCGTTGCAAGGAGCACTCCCCCGCCTGCGATCAGCTCTATAAATAGCAGAGCATTCGGGTGGAGCTCCTCACCCCTCTCATTCTCACATTTTTCACTCCCTGCATCACTCTCTTGTTCCACCATTCTCCATGGATTTTTCCACAAAGTTCAAGTGCAAGGAAATCCTGCAGAAACCTCTTTCACTCCCATCACAAGTCATGTTCTTGTGCCAAGCTCACCATGAGTGGGATCGGAGGTCGGATTTCCGGCATGTTCCGGAAAGGCCGTCGCTCTCGTGGGGAGTCTAGTCAAAGTACCCCCACACATGAGGAGAGCCCGCTGCATGAAGAAGAGGAGGCGCCAAGAGGCCACGCCATTGACGAGGCCGACGCTTCCTTCATCGACTTGGAAAGCGAGCGGGAAATGCAAGCATACAACCTCCTCAAGGGACGCAAATTCCTGCATACCCCGGCCTTCGACCCACACCTTCTCCAGCAGACAGGTATGAACGTCGAATTTAATACCATTTTCAAAAATGTTGCTTGGAGCCAAGTTGCCCCCGTGCACGAACTTGGATCTCGTCTTTTGACCATCCAAATTTTGGGCACTTTACAAATTGTCGATTATGGTATTACTTTTCGCTGCTTTGGGAAAGAACATAGCCTTTACTAGAAAGATTTTGCTACACACTTAGGTTTTCATGAGCGATGCTCTGTTGATTTGGGTTTCACTCTTTCGAGTTATCAGCGTCATGCTTTTTGGCACTTGATAACCGGACAAAATGTGACTGGAAAATTCCAACCCAATATCAACACCATCCATCATCCTTCTCTAAGGCTTATGTATAAATGGATTGCTAATTCTTTCTTTCCTAGAGAGGACACTCACCATGCTTATGATATTGAGTTGAAGTTGCTTTATGCCGTGCTTAAAAAGATTAAAGTTTCTCCTGTCTATGACATTGTTAAGCACTGGTTAAACTCTTTTAAAACTTCCACACCAATTATGTGCACTTTACTCATCACACGTCTTGCTGCTAGTGTTGATCCTCAGGGTGCTAACACTATTGTTTATCTCTCCATTTCGTGCATTATGATCAATGAGTATTATTTTACTCAAGCTCATACTATAAAACGTAATGACTCGGGAACAAACCTGGTGTTTTATTATCTGGGATATATAAATGAGATTCCGTTAGCTAACCCGGATCTCGCTTTATATAAATCCCCATCTCTCACCTTCGACCTTGTCGAAAAGGAAGAAGCACGTAGGAGTTCTGTTTCTCGCAGGAGATCACGGAGGAGAGAAGTACAGGAGGAAGAGCCTGCGCAGCCTACACCACACCCGGCCATGCCTACCGCGATACCAAGGATGGAATGGTCCCCGGTCATATCTACACCTGGGTTCACCCCTGGGTATGGATATGGTATGGGACATGTTCCTCATCCTTATGCGGCTGGAGGGTCAGGGTGGCAACACTCGCAGGAGGCAGGGGGATCAAGGCAGCCCGAGCACGACCATTCTCCATATTCTGAAGGCATGCCACCTCCGATACACCCACAGCCAGTCACACTAGAGATGCTCAACACACGCATGGGAGGACTAGAATTGCAAAATAGACAAATCCAAGGTACGCTCAATGCTCACATCCAGACTTCTACCCAATGGCATGAGCAGTACCAGCAGCAGTTCATGAACCTCGAAGATGCGAACCGGCGGCGGCACGAGGCACAGATGGCCTACCTTCGGTCTATGGGACAATTCCCGGGACCTAGGCCTCGAACTAGCTTGGGGGAGGAGACCCCACAAGAGGTAACAAGTATCTTTCAATTTTTTGCACTTTATTTCTCGCACTTTTAAATTCTGTAATTTTATTTCCTTATTAAAAATAATAATAAATAAAATATTCCACTCCCATATGTGCTAACATATGTTAGTTTCTCTTCCGTTGAAATAATGAATAGTTGCTCTGTCTATAATTCGTCTGTGTGTAAGTTATAACTTAGTATTCCTCAAGATTTAAGTTTGTTGGCTAAAAATATCACATTCTGAGAACTTGAAATCCTATGGGTTGCAATTGCATGATCCTTTTCTAAGTTGTTGCGAGATTTGAGATGGTACAAATAGACTTTGCTATGACTTTGTTCTAAGAGAAACTTGACATCCGGAGATTTCTTTTCAAAAATTCAAAAATCAAAAGTTCCCCAATGATTACGAAATACCTACCAAGGCCATATGACATGCTCTACTTTTACAAACACTTAGCCATATGCTACTTACTGAACTTTGAGTTGAGTTAAAATGCTGAGACCTAGTGAGATTATGGCTATACACCCATGATTGAGATTCACATACACCCACTAAATAAAGCCGACTCTCATCCTGAGAGTTGCGCACAACATGCACCTTTCATACACCAAATAAAAAATGCCGACCCTCACTTTGAGAACCGTGCATAAAAAAGTTTTCACTCCTTGTTTGCCATTATGATGTCCCTCCATCCAAAAGTTTTCATATATCAAATCAAAATATGGGCTATGCTAAAAAAAAGAGGAGCCAAAGAGCATGAGAAAACAAACGGGAAGGAAAATACAAATACCCGTTCAAAAAAAAAGAGAGAAAAAGAGGATGATATTTTTATAGCCCATATTTCTCCCAAGAGTTTTGTTTCATCCAATAAAAAGAGAGTCATGATGCATGGAGTGCCAAAAAGATTAGAGATAGGTTTTCACCATTCTACACACTTGCACATCTCAATCAAGATATATGACTTGTATCTCCTTATGGTCCGGTCTTTGACTCAGCAATATAAGTAATGTAAGTATGCCCACCTTCATACCTACCCAAAACTCCACTCTCAGCCTTAGTAGTAGGATGAAAAGGCAACACTACAATGCCTTTGGTAAGGTAAACCATACACATTGAGCGATTGAGAGAATCATTTGAGGAACTTGGTTTATTTTGCAAAAATTCATAAAACATCCGGATAAAAAGTCTATCAAAGAATGAATGATTGGTGAGTCTATTATAACCATTCTATCTTGCAACTGCACAAGAAATTGGAGAAACTATAAGCCCCATAAGAAATCAAGGTAAAGAGTGGATACAATGCCAACTTATTTAAATTACGAATGAATGCTATGTTATAGGTATGACACTTATGAATTATATCGACATTGTAGCAACTCCTGATCAACAACCATACTTACCTATTTGCTCGGGACGAGCAAAGGTTAAGCTTGGGGGTCTTGTTGGTGGTCCTTATGGATAAATTTTATACCAGCAACTTAGACTAAAAAGAGGATTAACAATCATATTCTAGCACATATGCCTTTACTACAAACAAGTTCCACTTGTACCCCCAGTAGTCATGTTTTACAAGTTTTATGGCATAACAAGTGGAAATACGCATCAACATGAAGAAAGCGCAAAGTCAAATGATGAATCCAACAAATGCGCAACAAAAGAATACTAAAGAAGCCCACCTTCAAAGCGTAACTGGATCCATCCGCAACCAAGGGAGAGGCCCAGGCCCAGGGAGCAACTGACCACCCAAAGGCGGTGGCCAGTTGCCGCCTCCCAGGGACCGATTGCCCCCGGGGGCGGCCGCCCCCAGATCGCACTTCCCGGGCCCATCTTCAGCCACAGTATTCAAGGCGGTTTGATGATGGTGGTTTCACCTGCTTCCATATTTAGAACGCCCAAACCGTCATAGTTTCAATAAAAATAGAGGGTGCTCCATCCCCTTCAACACACACATCATTTGGAGTCATCTACCTCACACCTCTCACTTGTATCTTTAGAGTAGTATTAGTAGTTTATGAGCAAGGAAAGAGATATCAAGGAGAGCTTGTCTCCTTGGAAGAAAAAGATCATCTTGGTATGAATACAATTCGGTCTTCTTCCATGAGCAAATTCTTATCATACTTATATGATTATGCATATGAACTAGAGTCTAGTTATGATCTTGTTATGAGCATAGTATATGAGCTAGAATATAGTTTATGTATCATGTTCTTGACTTGTTCATCATCGTTCTTCATTGTTCATCGAATTAGTATGAATAGAGGAAGAACTAGGAATGAGGTGATGGTTCGTCGTGCTGTCATGGCTGCTCTTAACCTAGCCTGTCAATCCGAAGGGTTGGGGTCCGCGGGGGTTAGGAGTTGTTTTCAAGTATACAAGCATGGAGCTTGGGTATGCGGAGATCGGCGAATATGTCGGTATCCCATGGGCAGAGGGGTAGGTGGACAGGTGGTGACAGCCCTGTCCATCCCTAGCATTACCCCACGTTCGGATATTGAGTAGGAGTTCGTAAAGTCTCTATCGGCTGGCAGGCCAGCTGCGGGGATCTCCCTATCACCCCAGACTTAGTCCTGATACTAGAATTACTAATTAGATGATCTGCTAACAGTTCTTTGCATAATTATATATGACCAATGCCTGCTCAGTTAGATATATTCTTTTATTCTTTATTTTCCTTTTATCCCTTGAGGTTGATGCATATGTGTGTCCACTATCTTGAAATCATGTTTTATTCCTGTTTACTCTATGCCTACCATTGCACTCAATAAGTGATCATGTTTACACCACTCTTGATGCATATTGCCCTCCTACGGGAAATTATAAATACGATACCCTACTCACGGGTTGAAATGCTACAATGATAGTTCTGTGCGCTTGCAGAGTTATCTTATTTCTTACTGAGCTATCGATTGGCGTACCTAAGTACCATTACTTAAGGATTGTAATTCTTGTGCACCCCACGGCACCGTGTCACAGTTTTGCATATCGTAGGTAATGACGATTAGGAAGGCCAATCCGGCACTTCTAACTGCTATTACCAGACTGCACTACCTAGGCCGGTGCCGTTAAGGGCCAAGGGTTACCTTTCTGAATTAATGGTGGTTGGGGATGTCAACTTGCGTTTTTAGTATTATTATTAAGGACGGACATATAGTCTATCTTTAGTAGTAATACTAAGAGACGCCAACAAGCATTTCTAGCGCCGTTGCCTGGGATGGACTTTAAGTCTATCTTTTGTAACGATGTTAAGAAATGCCAACACGGGCCAAGATAGATACATTTTAACCCTTTCTAGTTAAGGATCTAATGGCTGTTTGGACTAAACCAAAGTGTAGGTAATGATATTGGGATCTGGCTCTAATGTCATTTATTTCTTTTTCAGAAAGAAGATGCAAAGTTTCATGCATAGAACTAACAAGAAATGTTTTCTCAATGGTTTTAATGAAATAGTCAGAATGAAGAGAGAAAGTTCCTACATGATATATTTCTCTAATATTTATTTTGAGAATTTTCCAATTAGCAATATTTTTTCAATATCTTCAAAACAAATAGATGATGCATTTTTCACGGACATAGTCTTAACCAACTTATCACTGCTACACGAGGCTATAGACCCGTCGGAAGCAGTAAGCGTCCTTACTAACCAAGACATCTTATACGAAGAAAAGGAGTTTAGATGGGTAGTTTCCAGTCCAATGGCAGGGTAAAAGAACCTCACAATTAAGATCAACATTTAGGGTAGATGGTTTCCAGTCCAACGGCAGGGTAAAACCTCACAATTAAGACCAACTTGCTTCTTTTGCTCGAGCCTGGCAATCCAACGCTTCCTAATCCAATGCTCAAATGCCTAGTCCAATGCTCCAACACCAACAATGCCTAACTTCGGCTAAAAAGGCTCACGGGTCAAAGCTCACGGGTCCGGGAAAACGGGTCAATCTAAACTTTTGCAAAAGAAACAGGGTCTCCGCGACTACGGCTTACCAACTACACCACGGGATCTCCACGACTACGGCGTACTACCACACCCTCTCCCCCGTTCGGAGAAGATGGCTTGGAGAGCTCGGGCACCCACTGGGAAGTTGGTAGGCCGTAGTCGCGGACACCCTGTTTCTTTTGCAAAAGTTTGGATCGACCCGTTTGCCAGGACCCTTGAGCCTCGACCCATAAGCCTTGTTAGCCGAAGTTAGGCGTTGTTGGCGTTGGAGTGTTGGACTAGGCATTTGAGCATTGGATTAGGAAGCGTTGGACTGCCAGGCTCGAGAAAAAGAAACAAGTTGGTCTTAATTGTGAGGTTCTACCCTGCCATTGGACTGGAAACCATCTACCCTATAGGTTGATCGTAATTGTGAGGTTCTTTTACACTGCCATTGGACTGGAAACTACCCATCTAAACTCCTTTGTCTTCGTATAAGATGTCTTGGTTAGTAAGAACGCTTACTGCTTCTGACCGGTCTATAGCCTCGTGTAGCAGTGATAAGTCGATTAAGACTATGTCCGAAAGAAATACATTATATAATCATAATACATGTAGTGTTAGTTCTATGTATGAATCCCTATTTCTTGAACCTAAAAAAGAAACAAAAACTACAACTAAGAATATTATATATACTATGCGCAACGATGATCCCTATGAAATATCAATCCCTAGTATTATTGAAGTAGATGATCTTGAATGCCAAACAAATTGTGCTATAACTTTAGAAGAAGAAGAGTTCCAAATAGATAAAGAGCTTCTTCTAAGAGAAATAGGTCTTTCAAAGAACAAAGACAAAAAGGAAAGATATTTCAAAAATGTAGATCGACCTTTTAGGCCAAAAATTAGAGAAGTTTGGCACAAAGAAATGCTTGATCAAAAGACGAACATATTCTTCTTTGGCTGGTATGAGAAAAGTCAGATCAGACACTTTGAAGAATTCTTCAAACCAGGTTCTGAACAAAAGGATAAGATTGAACCTGAGCCTGATGATGACAAAATAACTATGCCAAAAAAGGCTTCTAAAGATTGGAGGACTATCAGTGAAAAGTACATAGATGGAATCTGTTCCTCCACCAATTGAGCCCACCCAGCTGGAAGCAAATAACAAGGGAGAAAGAAGTGAAGCTTGTACACTAAAAAAATATCCAAAACGACTTATGGTGAACCTATAAAGGTAGAGCCCATAGGCCACCTTCTGGAACAAGAAAGCCTTCCAAATATATCTTTACATGCCCTTGGCCAGCAAACTGACTGCACAGAAGTCATCCTCATGGACGGTACAAAACTCAACAAAAATAAGGAAAATTTAAACCGGCCATCGAGCTCTCATTCTGAAAGTTCCAATACCCAAATAGTCATCCCAACTTTTGTCCCACAAATGATTTCTTCCAATCTCAAACTTGGAAGACAAAAGGCATTGGGATCCTCTATTTTTTAGGGACTAATCAATGAGTTAGCAAACAAACAAGGAAATTTAAAGGTCAACAAAGATATAAATGAAATTAGAGCTTCCAAAACAACAACCCGAACGGCTGTGACAAAAGATTATTGTCCTAATGCAGATCTTCGGTTTGAAGAACTGCCCTACATAGCCATAATGACATGCTTCAATGATAAAGAAATCGTTGAAAAAAATCTTGATGGATTTGTAGGATACCAAATATTTACCATGTGCCATCAAATGATGATATATGAAAACGCTTGCATAATAAATGAATATAAAGGGAATGAAACCGCCCATATGATTGTCATAGGATCTCCTGGACAAGGGGCTCATGGGATCACTATCTAGATAAAACTCATAGAAAATATATAATTGATGTCGTCAAAATAGACAAAAATAGACGGCCAATTGTCCTGATAAATTTCCAAGGACAACCACTAGGAACAGTCTCAGATGCTATATCAAATAGCAGAGAGCGTTTGAGATACAAAACCATGGCAGATTTCAGACGGTACGAAGATTCGTTCCTATCAAAATTATTTGCACTACCAGATCCTAATCAGGATTTCTTGAAAGAAAAATATTTATCTGCTCTACCTCCCATGTTTTTTGAAAAGATTAGAAATGCCTTAAATAAATTATCAAAATCCAGATAGAGGTAAAATTACCCAAAAGATGCAAATGATAATAACTGAACTATGTAATGGTTTGAAAATTAAGGAAAAGAAATTAGGAAAGTTTTGCTATCATCTTGGATTCCAAGATTCCAGTAAATCCAGGAGAAAAAGTCCAAACCATAAAAGAACTCATGAAAATAACAAGAAAGCAAAACACCTTATCATTAGAAAAAGGCATAAATAAAGCACCTTCAAACATATTAGAAGAAAATCCAAGCCTAATGGCCTAGTTTGCCTTAAGTGCGCTCAAAAGAGTTATAAGGACCTAAATTGCCATGAATCAAAAGAAAAAGCTTTGCTCGTATCAAAATCTAAAGGTACAAAAGAAAGTTTGGATAAAATCTTAAATCAAATTTCGAGTGACATTAACTCTGAAAAAGAAGATAATATTGAGGTAAACTATTCATACCTTGAACAAAGAGTCTCTGAAGAAGAATCAGATGAAAACCTCTTGGTTCTCACTGATTTAGAGCAATTTGTTCTAGAGACCTTTGATACTGTGCAAAACCCAGAAGAAAAGGAGATTATCTTGAAAAGTTTCTATCAAGGGTAAAAAATAACAAAAATAAAATAAGTAACGAAATCCATCAAAAGAAATTTTGTGCTACAGATGAGGGATCTGAATAGAAAAAATAAGCAACTAGATCTCAAAGAACTATTGAAAGAGTATAATCTTATAAAGGAGAGTAAAGAAACCTCAGAGTGAAGGCAAAAATTATTGAACTCCAAGACTCCAAAAATGATAATGAAGCCCAGAAGGGAGAACTAGTTGGTTCCATAGAAAGACATTTTAAGCAAAAATGGTATGCTGAGATTTTATATAAATTCCATGATGGATTCAACTTTGAGTATAAAACTTTAATAGATTCATGTGCAGATGTAAGCTTCATTAGAAAAAGAATTATTCCATTCAGATATTTCGAAAAATCTTCTCATAAGGTCCATGCAGCCAATGGCAATCTACTCTAAGTAAGCCATAAAGTCCCCGAGGTCCATGTATGCATTTCTGGAGTAGGCCTAAAAATATCATTCTTGCTAGACAAAGACCTTAATCAAGGAGTAATCTTAGGAACTCCATTCCTATCATTAATAAAATATTTCCTTGTGACTAAGAAAAATATTCAGTTTATTGAACTGATATTCACTTCTCAGCCTATAGAAACACTGCTAAATCCTTTAAAAGAAGCGATCCATCACAAAGAACAATCCATTAATGAGGTAGCTTTCGAGATCAAGAAGGTGAAAATAGATAAAACACTTGAGGATCAAATTAAAATAAGATTCTTAGAAGAAAAATTTATTACAGAGATATGCTCTGATCTTCCCTCTGCCTTTTGGCAAAGGAAGAAGCATGTTTTTGCTCTCCCATATGTATCCAACTTTAGTAAAGGTAAGATCCCTACTAAGGCAAGATCCATCCAAATGAATAGCAGACTTTTGGAAATTTGCAAATCTGAAATTAAAAAACTCTTAAAGAAAGGCTCCTAGAGCTTTGCAGCTTTTTATGTAGAAAATGCTGTTGAAAAGGCGAGAGGTGTTCCTATAATGGTAATGAAATACAAACCTCTCAACAAAGCCTTGCAAGGGATGAGATATCCAATCCCTCATAAATATGGTTGGATCCAAAGGATCCAAGGATCTCAAATGTATCCTGGATTTGATAAGAAATCCGAATTTTGGCAAATTCAAATAAAGGAAGAAGGTAGATATAAAACTGCTTTTACCACCGCATTCAGTCATTATAAAGGAGATGTGATGCCTGGATTTAGAAATGCTCCATTTGAATTTCAAAAAATTATGAATAAAATCTTCTTGCAACATACTTTATTCACTATAGTTTGTCTTGATTTTCTCAAAAATATTGATCAACGGTGGAAGCATCTAAACATATTCCACAAAATCATTATCCAAAAAGGTCTCATAGTATCTACCAGAAAAAAGAAGCTTTTCCAAACTAACATTCAACTTTTGGGTTATAAAATACAACATGACCAAGATTTTCTTGTTACTCGAGTCATTGAATTTACTGATAAATCTCCTGATGAAATTAAAACAATTGCAAAGATTCCCAAAGGAGATAGAGATCGCTTCAATCATAATTTTGAAGCAGATGAATTACAGCAAGGATTGCTAAACTTGCTCTGGCAAGTTAAAACCAGAGAAGATAAAGCTCATGCTCTAAACGGGCTTGCATATTATTTCCAAGGTATGAGCAAAGGAAATTATCCTTGCATACAAGATGATCTTCATGTTGCGCAGGAAAGATTTTTTGGAATTATCAGATGTTCTTCTCTCGATGGAAGAAAAGATCTAGATAAAACAGATGACTATCCTGAGAAGGAGTCCTCAAAATTATCGGATTGCAAAGATATTCTTATGAGAGATCTCCAAACATATATGATCGAAATGGTCCTGGTACAAAATTATTAGATCACAAAGTATGTGATTCTGAGAAAAAAAATTATCGGATCACAATGCATCCTTATCTCAGATAGATACTTTCCTTCAAGAGGAAAGGCAAAAGGATGGGATGTCTCATGATGACACTATGCATACCAAAGGAGTCTAGTGGTGACACTAATGGAAAAAGGCTTATCCTTATCAAAAGTATAAAGACATATCATGAAGGCCTTTTTGCTAGTCAAAAAGAGCCATCATAATGATTATAGATAGTCAAAAAAGAAATCATGAAGATGCTTCATCATTACTTTGGTGAAGTCAAAAGAATAATTATGAAGATTCACAATAATGGTCAAAAGCATCGTCATGCAAAAATGATTCTTGGGCTGATTATCTTTCAAGAGAAATCTTGGAAAACAACGTTTATGATGCAGTGTAAAATTCTCGAAAGAGAATAAAATTAAGAAAACTTAATTGTTTTCTTGAAACCTATAAAGGCTCTCGGAGCTAAAACCATCGTCTTACAGAGCAGGGTGGAGAAGAAGATCATGACGGGTAAACCGGGGACTTCTAAAATACATGGCTTCACCATGATTAAAGGTAAAGAAATATATATCCTCAAGATAGGAAAAAAAACAACATGCCAGTCTACAAGGATCAAGATCCTCAATTCAAGACCAATCATAACGAGAGGCTTTCTCCGATAGCGAATGGTCTCATAGATCATTTGTTCAAGTTCAATGGCCATAAAGAAAAGGCGAGATGCCTTCATGTCCTATCCCAGTACCTATTCCACCTCGAAACCAACCTTACAAAGGAAAGAGAGAGAGGTAGGGAACTTGCCACTGAAATAGAAAGGCTAAATCTCTTAGTAAGGGAGATTAAGCTAGAGTCTCCACTAAAACTCCTCACTACCAGAGGAAAAGCTAAAATGGAGCAAATTCTTGGCCCAGCCAGGAATTCCCCAGTTCATTTAATCATGAGAAAAGCCTTCGGACTTTATCTTGAACATTTAAACACCTTACATGAGATGGTACATTGCACTACCCATACTTCATCCACACCTACTGGAGCTTACTCCAAGCTCTATCTTCAAGAAGAAGAATACTCAAAATAGTCTTCAGAAGAAATATCAAAATTATGGGCGCATGGATTCATTCACGCCATATTCTTCAAGAACGTTCTTCCCCAGGGAATACCTTATCATATAGCAGAGGCAATTCTCAACTATTATTGTCAAGAAGGAAGCATAATATTCATAAACAGAGAAATCCCAGAATGGGATATCTTCGAAATGAAGAGAAGATTTCGCTCATACGACCCGTATGATGGAAAAATAATGAAGATAAATATATTTGTTGAAGACGGCATAGTCATAGACTATGATCCTCTCAAAAGATATGAGCCAATAATTGTGGATGAATATTTTCTAGAGCAGTGTCACTACATCCCAGCAGGACTGCACACTCTGGAAAATATTTATTCCAATAAATTCACGGATATCTTCTTGGTAATCAGAGAAGATTCTCTTGAAGACGAAGAAGACGAAGTGGCATCTTTCCCAACATCGATAGGTGAAGAGATGGCACACCGAATGAAAAAATAAAGCCAACGTATGGCCCCACTTCACGTGGAGAATCCACTTTCGGCGCACCTACTACTCTAAAAGAGCAGTGAAACGTGATAAAAGTCAAAAGTATCATTATGAAGGACCCAATAATACTTCAATAGAGTCAAAAGTATCATCATGAAGGCTTAATATAACTTCAAGTCAAAACTATCATCATGAAGAATCTCCCTACAGTACCCTTACTACCCCTATATAAGAAGAAGAAGAGACAAGGGAAGGGGCACCTCTCTGCTCACTACCTCTGCTCACTACCTCGAGCTCTACCATCACTGCCATCACTCGCACCATCATCCGCATCACTCCACTCATCCAGCATAGTAGTAGCGAGAGTGTCATGTATCCTAAATAAAAGACTCACATCTGAGTCAATATATGAGAGTCTGTAAGAGTCCAGTGAGTGTCTGTAAATAAATGTTTGTACTACTATGTGTGTATCAAGAGCCTGGTATACTACTCAGGAGGATTCATCTTCTGTCTATCAAGGTACATAATATAATCTAGGACTATGTTTTATTAAGTTTGTTCTTCATTTATCGTATATGTGTTCTTGTTATTTTCTACTGTGTTATGTTCTTCATTTATAATTGAAAATCCAAAAATATTTATACCTATATATTGTTCTTATTGTTCTTTGTTTACTATTGTTTATCCTTATTCATGCTTATCATTAGGTTTATTTGTTTGATGTTATTTATTTACTTCATTTATTTGATATACTATTGCTACCCTGAATTGCATATGTAGCTTCCTTGCATCAGAAAACCAAAAAACTCTACCTATCTCCACCTTCACTCCACCTTACTCGACATACCCTCCTTATCCTACCTAGACCTGACCACCTGGATATGTGTGTGTGAGAACATATATATATATATATATATATATATATATATATATATATATATATATATATATATATATATATATATATATAAACAAATAAAGAAAAGCCCGCTGGCCAAGGGCCGGGCCGGCGGCAGCCCCCCGCCAATTGTGAAGAGAGATCCACCTCTCGGCGTGCGGCTGGCGTGGGGAAGACCGGCGTCGGGGCCGGTGGCGGCGTGGGTGAGGCGGCGGCGGCGGCGAGTTTGCTCGGGAGAGGCACACAAAGTGGCTGGCGGAGGCGCGCGGGGCTGGCAGTGGAGGCGTGTGGCGTCTCTGGCGGCATGGTGTCATCGGCGTGGTGCTCTGGATCAACGGGGCATAGCTCTGCATCGACCGCGGGCGTGAAGAGTGTCGAAACTAACAAGGAAGAAGATGGAAACACTTTAGTCTCGGTTGGTAACACCAACCGGGACTAAAGGTTGTTTTTTGGGCGGGCGGCAAACAGTCTAGGGACCTTTAGTCGCGATTGGTGCCAACCGAGACTAAAGGTCCCTGTAATTTGGCTTCCCACCACCTTCCATAACTTTGGTTTTTTCTATTTTGTTTCTTTTTATAAATGTGCATGGACTTTTTAATTGCATAATAAATTAATTACTTGGCATAATTTTTAGGAAAAATAAACTTGATATTTGTTTTGCTTTAATGTACACATGATAAATTTTAAAAGTAAAGATATATTTTTTTTAAATGCCCATTGTAAATATAAAAAAGCACTATTTCCTTAATGGAAAAATGTATTATTCATTTAAAATTATTTAAACTACTAGTGTTCTATAGTAAATTTGTTTTCGTATCATTTCAACGTTGTTAATTTGGTTATTCATCGCTTATTGTCCAAATCTGCCACAGGAAATCCACGCACCAAACATAAATTAAATTTGTACATATAAAAAATATGAAAACACGACAGAAATTCTTGAAGTTATAATAATTACATAATATCTCCAATACACATTATTAAGCATCACAACATTAAGCCGCAACAACAGTGGAGACCTTCTTCAGCTATGTCCCTTGATTATGATTACACCTTAACCATGGATTGTCTTCATTATTTAGTGCGATGCTTGGATCCTTATTTACTGTGAACGGTGGAATTCGATCATCCTTTTTACAATCCTCTAATATGTCTGACCTATCCTCGATTCCCACGATGTTTCTTTTTCTTGAAAGAACAATGTGGTACTTTGGCTCATTGATTGAGTTGTCGTTTCTCTCTCTTTGGTTTCGTAGACATACCCTTCATATAGAACACCTGATTAACATCTTTGGCAAGGACAAATGGTTCATATTTGTACTTTGTTACCCTGCCTCTGGTCTCTTTCACCCATTGACAACGAAACAAAGAGACCTTAAAATCAGGTCCATAGTTCAGTTCCCATATGTCCTCTATGTGGTCATAATATGTTTGCTTATTCCCATTCGGGTCTGTGGCATATATGCGGACACTACTATTTTGATTGGTGCTCCTTTTATCTTGGGCCCTGTGTAAAATGTATTCCCATTTATCTCGTACCCTTTGTATGTGAGAATATACCACGATGGTTTTCTAGCCAACAAATACAATTGCTCATCAAGACTCTCATCACCTTGACATTTTTTCGCAACTAACCGCCGAAAGTTTCCATATGGTGACGTGTAATCTAAGCTTCAGTTTCCCCGCAAACTGGTATCTTAGGATTTTCTTGTGTGCCTCAATATATGGAGCCACCTAGGAAGAGTTTTACAGAACTGTGTAGTGTGCTTTATTAAAATAATCGTCCTCCATACCGATATATGTTTTCTTCCCTAGTGTTGCCTTCCCACTTAATCTCCCCTCGTATTGCAATTCAGGAACACCAATCGGGTCAAGTTCGGGAATGAAGTCAACACAGAACTCAATGATCTCCTTTGTTTCGTAGCCCTTTGCTATGCTTCCTTCTGGTCGAGCATGATTGCATAGTATTTTTTTAAGACTCCCATGAACCTTTCAAAGGAGAACATGTTGTGTAGGAACATAGGACCGAGAATACTAATCTCTTTGACCAGGTAAACTAGGAGGTGAGTCAAAGTATTAAAGAAGGATAGGGGAAATACCAACTCAAATCTGACAAGACACTGAACCACATTATTCTGTAGCTTTGTTAGATCCATTGGATTGCTTGCCTTCTGAGAAATTACATTGAGGAATGCACATAGCTTCACGGTAGCTTAACGTACATTTGGAGGTAGAATTCCTCTCAAAGTAACTGGAAGCAATTGTGTCTTAAGCACGTGGCAGTCATGAGACTATAAGTTTAAAAATTTCTTCTCTGCCACGTTGATTATACCCTTTATATTCGGGGAGAATCCAGATGGGACCTTGATGCTATCTAGACATTCGATCATGCTTTCCTTCTCTTCTTTGCTAAGAGTGTAGCTAGCGAGTCTTAAGTAACGGCATCCGTCATCTATCTTCTCTGGATGCAGGTTGTCTCATTCTTTCAAACACTACAGGTCTTGTCGTGCTTTAATTGTGTCCTTGGACTTTCCATACACACCCATGAAGAAAAGTAGATTTACAGAAAGATTCTTCCTGAGGTGCATGACGTCAATCGAACTGCAGACCTAAAGGAGTTGCCAATAAGGTAGCTCCCAAAATATGGACCTCTTCTTCCACATGGTGCGCGACCAACAACATCGTTTGGAACAAGTTCACTGTCAGGTCCCTTTCCAAAGACTACTTTCACATCCTTGACCATATTGAGGCTTGGTCCGGTAGTCTGCCTTAACTTTAAAATACTTGCCTTTCTTTTTTAGTGGGTATGTCGCAGGAAGAAATAAAATGCTTGCCTTTCTTTCTTAGTGGGTGTGTCATAGGAAGAAATCGATGATGGTTAAGGTACACGATCTTTTGATATTTTTTCAAATATATGCTGCCAGTGTCATCAAAACAGTTGTGCAAGCATTATATCCCTTGTTTGTCTGTCCTGAAAGATTACTTAGAGCAGGCCAATCATTAATTATTATGAACAACAATGCTCGCAGGCTTGTGCTCATCCCACACATGTACACCAGGTTTATTTCACAAAATTAAAAGTTTTTCAACTAAGGGCCTTAGATAGACATCGATGTCGTTGCCAGGTTTGCATCGGACCTTGGATGAGCACTAGCATCATCATGAATTTTTGCTTCATGCATAATCATGGAGGAAGATTGTAGATACATAGGGTAACAGGCCAACTGCTATAACTGCTGTTTTGCTTCCTGAAAGGGTTCATATCATCTGTACTTAAAGCAAACTTTAAGTTTCTTGCGTCATCTGCGAACTCGGAAATTCTCTGTCAATTGCTCTCCACTGATTCGACATTAAAAGTATATTGATTCTTTCCCAATAAACGAAGACTCTTTTCTGTAAATACTGCGTATTTGATTCCATTATTGTATGATAATACTATATTTTGATTTATATTTGTTTATTGTATTATACCTTTCTATATTCTAGATATATAGAATAGAAGAATCTCGATTTGTCAAGTCTCATGATCGTATCAAGATCTATTTAAATTCGGCTCAGTCTTTTTTTTAGAAAAGATTGAGCCGAATTTAATTGCAATCAATTAAAAGAATAAAGAAGAATTACTGCATTTCTTAACTTATTTTTTCTCTTTCTATTTTTCTTCTTTTTCATTTTATTTTCTTTAGACCTTCTTTATATCTAGTTTTATCTACTTATATCTATATGGTATCCATCGCTTTGAAACCATCAAATTTGATCTCCTTCCATATTTCACAAGCTGCGGCTAGTTCAGCACTCCATTTGCAAGCTGCTTTGATAATTTCATTACCTTCACGAGCAAGATCGCGCCCTTCGTTACGAGCTTGTACACAGGCTTCTAAAGCCACACGATTAGCTGCTGCACCAGGTGCATTTCCCCAAGGATGTCCTAAAGTTCCTCCACCAAACTGTAATACGGAATCATCTCCAAAGATTTCGGTCAGAGCTGGCATGCCAAACATGAATACCCCCTGAAGCCACCACTATAACACCTGGCATGGATACCCAATCATGAGTGAAAAAGATACCGCGAGAATGATCTTTTTTAATAAAATCATCGCGTAATAAATCAACAAAACCTAAAGTTATTTCGCGTTCCCCTTCTAACTTACCTACTACTGTACCGGAGTGGATATGATCTCCCCTCGACATACGCAATGCTTTAGCTAATACACGGAAATGCATACCATGATTTTTCTGTTTATCAATAACTGCATGCATTGCTCGGTGAATGTGAAGAGACCCATCCACAGGGTGTCTTAACATATTGTCTACCTTACGGTCTTTTTTTTGCCGTCGCAACAACTTTGCATGGTCTTTGTTTCTAAACAAACGTTTCAACCATGGTATTTTCGGATCATACCACATAACCTTGGTAGAGATTTTCTTCCTAGGACGTTCCCTGTCAGCCTCGGCATCGCCAGGATCATCTCGCCTTATCTTATAGCATGATGCATGACATATCAGGCATGCTTCTAAAATCTCATAGTCCTCGCCACGGTAGAGGATGCAGTCATTAGGACATATATGTATCTTCTGGATTTCTAACCCCAAAGTGCATACAGCCTGTTTTGCTTCATTTGTAGTGACGGGCAATTCGTTACCCTTCGGAAGCATCTTCTTTTGAATCTGCAATAACTGCCCAAATTCCTTATCGGATAAACCATTATTTGCCTTCCATTCCAACAACTCTAGTATGGTACCCAACTTTTTCTGGCCCATATCGCAAGTTGGGTAAAGCAATTTCTTGTGATACTCTAGCATGCGATTGAACTTGATCTTTTCTTTTTCACTGTCGCATTCTCTCTGTGCATCACAGATGGCCTGACCAAGATCATCAGGGGGTCATCTTCTCCAGCTACCTCTTCTTCAGCTTTCCCCATTTCAATATCATGTAAGGCACCGTATTCAGCAACAATATCATCATCCCCTTCTTGTTCATCTTCGTATTCTTCCATTACAACCCCGCTTTCTCTATGTTTGGTCCAACTTATATAGTTTGGCATGAAACCTGACTTAAACAAGTGTGAATAGAGACTCCTTGAGCAAGCATACTCCTTTAAATTCTTACATACAGCACATGAACAACACATGAAACCATCGCGCTTGTTTGCCTTAGCCACACTTAAGAAATAATGCATGTCTGAAATGAATTCTTGAGAGCGGCAATCAGCGTTGTACATCCAATGTTAGCTCATCTACATTGTATGACATACCATATCAAAACCTTCAACATTATTACTTAACTACACAACATCAGTCATCATTATCAATTTAAAATTTCAGCACACAAACATAACTGATTAATTTATGTTAGCCTCGCTACAATGTATACAATCTCAACTAACATTAAACAAAGTATGACTAAAATGCACTTTAGCAGCATAATGATTTAACGACCAATCCCAACTGGGATAGATGGATCATTCGTTTCCTCAACATCCGTGGGCTACTTGTGGTGGCTCACTGCTTCAACGACCGCCTCAGCAGTCTCCGCACCCGCCTATGTAAGAATGTTTTGCATGTATTCAACATAATCGTCCTCCCAATACCAGCCTTTACATCCGGTGCCATCCCACTGAAATTAGAACAATAAATTAAGAATTTTAATCAAAACCATCAAGAAAATGGAAAAAATTAACCACTGTCATCAAATGGGATACAATAACTCACATTGCGATCCAGACACTTGTAGAAAATACGACCTTGATGGGACACTCCTTCCTCACTCGGTACTCCATGACAATCTTCTGCATACACTTGTCGCACGCAATGAGAGGGAAGTGCGGCCTATGTCGCTGTTGACATCTACTAACGTCGCCAAATATAACTATATAACTTTTAATGTGAGAGACGAGATTAGAAGATGAACGGTAATTAATTAATTTGTCATTAGCAACTAGCCACTTTTCTATTACCAACATTCTTATGCAAGAACTAGGTTGTCATCCCTAATTAATAATGCTAAGAATAAATAACGGTTTTATATATTAATCTATGTGACTAGGCAGAAATAAATATAAATAATATAAACTAAGATCAGTTCTGCAAGCGGACAGATAATTATACCATTGTAGCATTTTACCTAGGGAGTTCTACCAGGTTGTTGATTTATCTTTATACCACTGGGAAGGACTAAGAATAAACTACAATCTATTATATTGATAGTGATGATATACAATGGATAAGTGACATTGCCGATGTCATTTACTCTACTCATAACAGGCAGAGGTCACAAGATAAATAAAGATAAAGATGATAAGTATGATCAAGCATCATAAATAAAAGATAATCATCAGAGCACTTATCTAGTTATAGTAATAGCTAGCCAATGGATAAACTAAGGAATTAATATCAAAGGTAATTCTATAACTACATCAATGAATAACTATAATTAGTGCAATTACATCTAACAATCATTGTTAGACTAATCCTATATCATGATCACATGCAAAGGGCATCATCTAGGAAAGGTGTGAAACAGAGTCATCACCCAACTTCGCGACCGTGTCTGCTGGCCTACATACGGGGGGTGGACTACAGAGGACTCAACGCATCTGTCACCTACGTGATCTACCGCACGACCCGGCACATCAGGGTGCACTCGCAGATAAACAGAATACCTAGACACCATGTCTAAATATCGTTCATCATCTATCCATCGTACGCATTAATAAACGCTATACGAGCAATTATATGAATTCAATAAGATCAAACCAACTATACTAAACATATAATCAAAGTAGACAAACACTATTGTAATCAAGAACGTATAAACTATTAAGAATAATGTTTCCCTAATCATAATGAAGAATACAATAATAGAGAAAGAGCTAGAATTATACCGAACTTCGTGCTCCAGACAGACGCCGGGGCTCCAGATCCGCCGAAGAACTAGAACTCCTCTACTCTCTAATCTAATTAGGCTAGAACTATGAACTAGGAGGCTCTTGATGAACTAGGAGGCTCTTGATGGCTTGAGGACTTGATGCCTTTAATGAATGATAGGTTGATGCCTACAGGGGGTCTGGCCCTTTATTTATAGTCCGGTGGGATGCACGTGCGCCGTAGGATCAAACCGACTTGAAACAAGGGCTGAGATGACTCCACAAAGGCGGCGGAAAAAGACTTCAGAAGCTGGGTCGAAACCCTAGCAGGGGGCGCCGGCCGGCCCCACCCTGTGGGGTCTCGGGTCCTGGTGCCTCGGGTGTGTTCCAGATGCTTCTAGTGTTCTCGTGATGATTGTTTCCTTAGCGGTTAAGTTACGTGGTAATCATGCTCTTTAACTCTTCTTTTATGCTTTTCTGGAATAGCCCCTAGAAAATACAGAACATGCAAAACTCGTGGAAACTGTTAGTTAAAACCCTAGATTAGTGTGTATTCATGTATCCTTTGGTGTCTAAAGTTCTAATAAAAGTTGACGTTATCCACCGTCAACAACACCCCCAAGCTTACCTGTTTGTCAGTCCCTTGGCAAACAAACTAAACTTAATTACTAATGTAATTGGATCAGGAGTTGCTACAATGTTTTCATACTTCCCAAGTACACATGCTGTAAACTTAGATTCTCCTCCGGATTAGACAAAACTGCTCCAACTTTTAAACTTACTCATTTTACATTTAACTATGTGACTTTACAGCTCTTGCCTTAGTCTTGAGTAATTTGAAAGAAAGAACAATCAAGTCTTGCACTATGTAACAAATTCTGCACAGTACCAATATTCCGGAGTTTTGTAAGTTTTCAAAATAAAACTCAGAGCTTTAATTGTATGATACCCTCAAGTCTCTTAATGTATATGGTATTTGTGGATCTCACTTAAGGCATTAATGTTATGCCTTCCTATAACTAAGGACTTATAGTGGAGCTCATAGGAGTGTCAATAACAAGGTTTAAGCATACTTGCAATTCATTTGTTGTAAAGTCAAACAATGGTTCCACAGAGAATCGAGGCATACAATCAAACTAAGATGTGCATGTGCGTGAAATATGGTGAATAGGTGTATATGTGGAATTTAGTGGCTATTCCTAATTCTACTTTTGCTCTTTAAAAATGATTCACTCTCCTTTGTAACTTGGAGGAACACATGGGCTATCTTTATTCTTTCTTTCTCTCTTTTTTTTCATTCGGGAGGTGGGCATCTAGTACCCATTGTTTTAATGCTGGAACACTTGTCCATCTTTTACTCCCTTTTTATATTTTTGCATAGCCACATGTATCCTTTAAATATGAATAACTGGAGAGATAGTAATAATAAGAATTTAGAGCAATTA
This sequence comes from Eremochloa ophiuroides, assembly GCA_038502445.1. NCBI lineage: Eukaryota > Viridiplantae > Streptophyta > Magnoliopsida > Poales > Poaceae > Eremochloa > Eremochloa ophiuroides. The sequence goes on from JAHLJS010000007.1 coordinate 45,705,901, forward strand.
TAATAAGGCTGTCCTACGGGGTTTATATATTTTTGGGTGTGTACTCCTAGTGTAGGAGAAAACATTTTTATGATGAACATTGATGAAAGTGAAAATAGTTTGCGATTACTCCCAGGGTAGGAATAATGCATATGTGCTGAAGTGTGTACGTGATCTTAGTTTTAAAAGCATGACAAGACTCTCATATGGTATACAACAAAGGTTGACTAAACTCAATGTAAAGCAAGCAGCATGAATGTGCAAAAGTTTTCCTATCTAAATGTATAATATATGGCTTTGGTAGGAATTCATACTTTGTCATACAAGAGCTCATCATGTATATTTTAAGTTTTCAAAATAAATCTCCAGAATTTAGTAATGCTAGGAATAAGATAAATAGCAGCTCAACTTTCATGAATCATATCAATCAATTACCTAGACTTAGCTCAAACATATGCCTCCACAAGTTTCAGGTTCAGAGTAAATTCTTAAGTTAAAATAGTAATATCTAAAACTCAGGAGAATTTAAGTTTGACAACTAGGCATTTGAAAAGTATTGTGACAGAGCAACTATTCATCATTTTTAAGATAAAATTTTAATGTTTATTAATTTTAATTTAGTTCTAGCCTAGACTGACTCCAAATAAACTCTAATATATAGATAGATATTTATTTGGTTTTCAGATTTTATTTTACTAGCTAACTCACGTGAAAAAGCGATATAGTAATAATGATAAATAGAATAGGAAACTTATACTTAATTGGATTTTAATTGGAGGGTGTCCTCCCCAAGCTTGACTTTTGACAGGGTCTTTGATGTTGCAAATTGAGTGATCCTTCTGAGCAGTGTATCGGTAGTTTAAGGACGTCGGGTTGACTAGCTCCTTGATCTTGTGTTGTCTGTGAAACTCAATTGCCAATAAAAATACCGAATCTTATGGAGAGGGGTTAGGTTTAATACCACTCCATGGTAAGTGATTGATTTTATATTTCTAGCAAAAATTTAAGCTTCTTTATCCAATTAGGAAATTTCTTTAAGAGTGTGGACCTTCATGTGCCCACATATTTTTGATATTTTTCTGAAAGGTGTGGACCTTCATGTGCCCACATATTTTTTGTATTTTTTAGATTTTTCTATGACACTATGGTGAACCTTCATGTGTTCACATATTTTTGGTATTTTGTGCTTGTATAAAGTAGACTTAATAAGCGCATAGATAAAGTTACCAGGTAACTAGGGGATGCTCCTCCCCAAGCTTGATGTTTGCAATATTTGGTGCTTGAATGATCTTCAGAGCGAGTTGATTAGCAGCATTCCTAATGGGTGCCACTAATAGACTCTCTTCTTAGTAATAATATTATTCCTGCATAGTTATACTTCAATAGGAAAATCAAAACTCGAGGCTCGAATTATCAAGGGGTTAGCGGTCAGCCAATGAGCACTTTGATTATTCTTTGAGTTGATTTTGAATTAATAGATTTTAGTAGGATTCTAACAGGATTCTCTTTTTAGGATTTTCTAATTTTCTTATGCAGAAATCAAATATGTATGCATGCTACTAATAATTTTTATGCCACCATAGGGAATATTCATTCTCATGGGGCCTAAGATTTTCATAATGCAACAAAGTAATTATAAATATTACTACCATCTATAAATCATTTTTATTTTTATGCCACCATAGTAAATATGCCTTCAGGGTTTACCGTAGGTTCATTCACATGGGGCTTTAATATTTATGACGCAGTAAATAAAGCAATAAATATTTTTGTTGGCTTTATATTTCTTAATATGCAAAAATTATTGTGCTAATAAATATGCTAAGCAAAATTACTAATGAATGCTAAATTAATTAGATAACTACCATTCTAACCTTATGGCTAGGGTACGGAATTTAGAGTCTACCGACAGGACTGCGATGGATGAGAGTACTTACTCAGTAGGTTCATTGTCCGCGGTTACCTCAATCAATTCCCCATTTTGCGGTGGTGTAGCAGGTGCTTCTTCCTTCTCCTTCCATCTCTTTTCTGTCTCTTCTGCTTCTCTCTTTTCTAGCTCCAGCTCTTCCTTGTATGCTTCTCTTGATTCTTCATCTCTACTCATCCATTCTTCTACTTGTGCTTGGATCTCTTCTTTCTCTGCCTTAGCAATCTGGTCCATCCTCTCAGCTTCCGCTTCCCACTCACTCCAGCGTGGTGCTTGTACGGCTTCTTCTTGCTCCTTGTAGCAGTCTTCATACTTCACAATCCTTCTAGGGAACTCCTCCCATCCACAGTGAGGCTGGGCAGCCTGACGACAAGCTTGGTGTTTCCTTCTGTTGCGTTGCTTCCTGATCTGCTCATGGTTAAGATGTGTTTTAAATTGACAGCGTACTTCCAATGGGTAGGTTGAAAGTGGATCTGTCCAGACCCGATGTAGATGATAGCATTGGCGGTGTAGAGGAACGGTCTTCAAAATAATAGGCGATTCGTCGTCTCCCTGCTTGTCAAGAACTAGAAAATCTGCGGGTATATATTTATTTTGAATTCTTACCATGACATCCTTGACTACACCTTCAGGGAATCTTAATGATTGGTCCGCCATCTGCAACTGAATATATGTTGGGTATAATGGTAAATCATCAAATAATTTATCATATACCTTTTTAAACATTACGTTGACGCCTGATCCAGTGATGGTGTCGGGAAAAGTGATGTCTCTGATTGTGCATTCGATAATTGGTACTCCTGGGTCACCTTTCTTTGTTGGAAATGGTTTCGGGAGCATATGATCATTTTTTGTGTTTATAGCATTGATTAGCTGAGCGGTTCCTTTATGTGCATGCTGGGGCTTGTTCTTCCTCCATCTTCTATTGTTCTTCTTCTTGGGTGCTGGTTGCTGTTGTTGCTCTTCTTGTTGGTGGAATTGCTTCGGGACTGTTGGATTCTTGAGGATGCGGTTCTTGAATGAAAATCTCTCCTTATCTTTAATGGAGAGGAAAATCTTGGCGTGTTCCGCATAGATGATGGTTTTAGTTGTGCACAAGAATGGTCGTCCCAAGATAATGGGTGCCTTCTCATCTCCACTAGTATCCATGATCACAAAGTCAATTGGGACATATGATTGCTCCACTCTGATAACAGCTTCTTCTAGTAATCCCTCGGGGTAGCAAATGGATTGATCTGCAAGCTACAAACGCATATCTGTGTACAACAAACAATCACCTAAAATTTTCTCATAGATTACCTTAGACATTATGTTGACACTTGCGCCGAAATCGCAGATAGCCTCTGAAAAGTTGTGACATCCTATAGAGATAGGAATCACAGGTCTTCCAGGTTCTCCCATCTTTTCAGGTAGTGAGTGATCTATCCACTGTATATCTGCAAGCTCAATTTGGTATTGTATTGCATTGTGAATATCAACAAGGTTAGCAGTTTCTAAATCCTCCGGCTGGCCCAAAATCTTTCCTTTCTCAAATGGAGGGACAGCAACAGCAAGCTGAGCTAATTGTGATTTTAACATTTTATTAAAGCTGTGCTGATTCTTTATAGCAGAAGCAAAGGTATCCATTCTAGTATTTATATTTTCTAAAGCTTTATCATTTGAGGCTATCTTTCAAGACATTTGATCTAATACTTTAGATTGACTAGCAACTAAATCTCTTAAAGGCGGAAGATTATAATTATTGTAATTATTACCTTGGCTGTTACCTTGGTAATTACCTTGTCGAGGTTGCTGATTCCATCCTTGGTTTGGCTGGTTCCATCCTTGATTTTGTTGAGGACGATAATAGGTATTGTTGTTGATGAAGTTCACATTCTCTTGCAACGTAGGGCAGTTGACAGCTGAATGCCCGTAATCTCCACATTCTTCACAGGTCATGCGAGAATCATTGATATGCATGACTTCCTTCTTCTCTATGTCGAGCTTTTTCATGATGAGGTCTAACTTGGCAGTGACCATGTCAGTCTCCTTCAGATGATGAATGCCTCCTCCTCTCTTGCGAGGGTGAGTACGTTCTTCATTACAGCTTGAATTTGAGGCCATCTTCTCAACGAGTGCTTGAGCTTTTGGAAGCTTAAGTGACAGAAAAGCTCCTCCAGCCACAGCATCTATGGACTCACGGGTGCTTGAGATAAGCCCATGGTAGAAGGTCTGCAATAGTAGCCAATCCTCTATCCAATGATGAGGACAGTCTTCGATGTAATCTTGGAATCTCTCCCATGCTTCAGTGAATGATTCGTCATGTTGCTGTTGAAAACTTGAGATTTCCCACGCAGAGCATTTGTCTTGCCTGTAGGAAAGAACTTTGCCAGGAAAGCAGTTGAGCATCGGTCCCATGTAGTGTTCTTGTCTTTGTTGGCGTAGAACCACTGCTTGGCTTTCCCCAAAAGTGAAAATGGGAAAAGACGGAGTAAAATAGCATCTCTTGGTACTCTTCTAATCGTGAAGGTGCTGCAAATCTCTAGAAAGTGTTGTAAGTGTGCACTTGAATCTTCATGAGCTTTTCCACAAAACTGGCTGGCTTGAACCATGGTGATAAGAGCAGGCTTGAGCTCGAATCCATTCTCGCCAGTGTTGACTGCTGGTCTAGTCTGGATGTTTTCTGTTGTTGGTGCAGAGAACTCGCGTATCGTCTTCTCATCCATGTCTTCAAACACAGGAGATAAATCTTCTCCTAAGTGTTCTTCTTTCAATGTTGGAGCTGGCTCCTTTGATAAACTAGCTTGAGAAACGATGGGTGTTTTTGATAGTGATTCGGAATCTTCCCTCGTCTCTACAAACTTCTTTCTTCTCAGGAGTTTTTCTGGATCGTCAATATAATTATTTAGAAGAGAAAAACCATTCATTCATCATTCTGCATAAGATAAGCAAATGATAAAAAAAACAAGGGTGTACCTGTTTGAGTTAGAGATCAATCAGTAATACAATCTTATCCATTATGTATATATATGCTATCAATATTTCCTAAGTTTATGTGCCTTCCCCGGCAACGGTGCCAAAAATGCTTGTTGACATCTAACGTCGCGAAATATAACTATATAACTTTTAATGCGGGAGGCGAGATTAGAAGATGAATGGTGATTAATTAACTTGTCATTAGCAACTAGCCACTTTTCTATTACCAACATTCTTATGCAAGAACTAGGTTGTCATCCCTAATTAATAATGCTAAGAATAAATAATGGTTTTATATATTAATCTATGTGACTAGGCAGAAATAAATATAAACAATATAAACTAAGATCAGTTCTGCAAGCGGACAGATAATTATACTATTGTAGCATTTTACCTAGAGAGTTCTACCAGATTGTCGATTTATATTTATACAATTGGGAAGGACTAAGAATAAACTACAGCTATTATATTGATAGTGATGATATACAATGGATAAGTGACATTACCGATGTCATTTACTCTACTCATAACAGGCAGAGGTCACAAGATAAATAAAGATAAAGGTGATAAGTATGATCAAGCATCATAAAAAAAAGATAATCATCAGAGCACTTCTCTAGTCAGAGTAATAGCTAGCCAATGGATAAACTAAGGAATTAATATCAAAGGCAATCCTATAACTACATCAATAAATAACTCTAATTAGTGCAATTACATCTAGCAATCATTGTTAGACTAGTCATATATCATGATCACATGCAAAGGGCATCATCTAGGAAAGGTGTGAAACAGAGTCATCACCCAACTTCGCGACCGTGCCTGCTGACCTACATACGGGGGGTGGACTACAGAGGACTCAACGCAGCTATCACCTACGCGATCTACCACACGACCCGGCACATCAGGGTGCACTCGCAGATAAACAGAATACCTAGACACCATGTCTACATATCGTTCATCATCTGTCCATCGTACACATGAATAAACGCTATACGAGCAATTATATGAATTCAATAAGATCAAACCAACTATACTAGACATATAATCAAAGTAGACAAACACTATTGTAATCAAGAACGTATAAACTATTAAGAATAATGTTTCCCTAATCATAATGAAGAATACAATAATAGAGAAAGAGCTAGAATTATACCGAACTCCGTGCTCCAGACAGACGTCGGGGCTCCAGATCCGCCGAAGAACTAGAACTCCTCTACTCTATAATCTAATTAGGCTAGAACTATGAACTAGGAGGCTCTTGATGAACTAGGAGGCTCTTGATGGCTTGAGGACTTGATGCCTTGAATGAATGATGGGTTGATGCCTGCAGGGGGGGTCTGCCCCTTTATTTATAGTCCGGTGGGATGCACGTGCGCCGTAGGATCAAACCGACTTGAAACAAGGGTTGAGATGACTCCACAAAGGCGGCAGAAGAAGACTCCAGAAGCTGGGCCAAAACCCTAGCAGGGGGCGCCGGCCGGCCCCACCCTGGCGCCGGCCAGCCTCACCCCGGGGGTCTCGGGTCCCGGTGCCTCGGGTGTGTTCCAGATGCTTCTAGTGTTCTCGTCATGATTGTTTCCTTGGCGGTTAAGTTACATGTAATCATGCCCTTTAACCCTTCTTTTATACTTTTCTGAAATAGCCCCTAGAAAATACAGAACATGCAAAACTCGTGGAAACTGTCAGTTAAAACCGTAGACTAGTGGGTATTCATGTATCCTTTAGTATCTAAAGTTCTAATAAAAGTTGACGTTATCCACCATCAACAGTCGCTTAGAAACCCGATGGGAGGTCGAGGACCCAGAAGAAGTCACCATCTACTCTCTATATTTATTTTTTAAAATTACTATAAATTTAAGCTTAAATGCCCACAAATCAAAAAAGTACACTATATAAATTGCTATGAACTCCTCATTTTGTAAAATGATATATTCAAAAAACCACTAAAATTCTCAATTTCTCTGAACCATGAAGCATGCTATGCAAACTATAAATTGATATATATATATATATATATATATATATATATATTCATTTTTTGTAAATTGCTATAAATTGCTCATTTTCTAAACTAAGATATTCAAAAAACCACTAAAATTCTCTATTTTTCAAAACCATGAAATAAGCTATATATGCAAACTAATAAAAGGTGCATACTAGTTAAAATAAATAACTATAAGCTTCCTCTATCCAAAAATATAAACTATCAAGTGAATATAACCATAAATGGCCACAAGTCAAGAAATGCATTATAAAGGACAATATATTATATATCCGTATCCCTGATCATTTCTAGACCATGAAATGAGATGTAGTAGTGATGAATGTGTGAGAATGAAGTTAGTAACCTGTAAAACCAAAGAATCGATATAAAAGTGCAAGAAATCGTGTGATGGCCGAAGAGCAGAGCAAGAACACATAAGGAAGAGGAAGAACAGAGCTTGCTCGAGCTGGAGGAGGAAGAAGGGAGCTTGGAGCTTATACACAAGGGGACTTTTAGTCCCGGTTGGGATTACCAACTGAAACTAAACGTCTGTTTTTAGTCCCGGTTGGTGCCCCCAACCAGGATTAGACTTTTAGTCCCGGTTAGGGGCACAAACCTGGACTAAAGACTGACCTTTAGTCCCAGTTGGTTGCCTCAACCGGGACTAAAAGTCCCCTGCTGCACCGGCGCGTGTCAGAAGCCGTTGAGCAGGCAGCTTGTAACACCCAAAAAAATTGCATTATTTTAAATAGTGGGAATTTATTTAATTATGCAATTAGTTGATCATTCCAATATAGGGAAATAATAATTTTTCTCAAATATAAAATCAAACCTAGGTCATACACATGTATGATGCATTCATGCTGGAGCATTTCTTCTTTGTACTGTTGTAGCTTATTTGAATTTTTCAAATATTTCAAAACCCAATTTGAAAATTCTTTTGGAAAATGAAATTAGAAAATAGAAAAGGGAAATAGGAAAACCTTCCCTCTCTGAATTTGGCCCGAGGGCCCAGTGCTCCTCTTCCTTTCGGCCTGCTCCCTCCCTCCTCTTTCTGTTGGGGCGAAGCCAGCGCGCCGGCCCAACTAGCAAGCCAGCTAAGCCGCAGCAGCGCAGTGCCTCTCTTCCCTCTCTGCGGCTGACAACCAGGACCCACACGTCAGCCCTTTTTCCCTTCCCTCTCCTTCACCCGAAATGCTCACAGCAGAGCACGGCCGCGAGACAGGCCACCGTGCAGCCGCCCTTCTCCGCCCTGCGAGACTGACAGCCGAGACCCAGTGCCTTGACTCGCTGCCGCATGGACCCCACGCGTCAGCGCCTTACCTCCGTCCCCTCTGCTGCTCGCTGAGAGTCCGACGCGAGAACGAACAGAGCGAGTTCGTCGCCGCGCCGAGAAGTCCGAAGCAGAGAAGAAACGGCCGAAGCCGATTTCTCCGCTCGCCGAGTTTGTTTCCAATCTCCGAGATTGTCGTCACACCTCGGGAGTACTTAAGCAGCGCCACACCCCCTCGTAGCCGTCACCTAACCCTAGCCGCCTCTTCTTGCCGCCACTGCCGAGCTCCCGCGAGAACCGAGCAGCAGCCGCCACGAGCAATTAGCTCGATTCGCCACCAATTTCCTCTCGGTAAGCCTTTGAGGAGCTTCGCGGTGATCTTGTGAAGTTCCCGAGCACTTTCCCCCTTCGATTTGTGCACTGACACGCCTCCACCGCCGTTGCAGAGAGCCACCGTCCGCCGGGTCACGCCGCGAGCTATCTCCGAGTCGATTTCCGACCTTCCCATCACCCTAGGTGAGCATGCGATGCTCTTCCCGATCTATGGGTACCCTTCCCGACCTATTTCATGCACCGAAGGCCGAGTTCACCTTCTCCAGCGGCCCTCCGGCCATGGCGCCGCCGTCGGCCTCTGTTTTCCGGCCGGGAGCACCACCACCCCTCCCCTCTTTTAATCTGATCCGCCGATTTTGAATCGGACGGCCGAGAGCAGCCCATACCGATTCGGCCGGCGTTTTTGCGAATAACCCCCTGCAGTTTTTAATGCTTAACCCGCAGCCCTTAGCGTATTCAGTAGATTACGTTTTCTGTATTTGAAGGCGTATTTATTTTCGGTATATATGAAAATGGGTTTTCAGATTTGAAATCAAAACTATTTTGTTCGTAGTTTCTCCATTTTAATTCCGATTTGAACGATTCAAATTGCGTTAGATTCGTAATTTGATGATCTACCAGTTAGTACCACTATTTCATATGTTATTAACTTTTAAAATTCGAGATTATATTTAATCTATTATTATTCTATTATAAATCTTGTAAAATTCATATCTTCCTCGTTTTAAATCCGATTTGCGCAAACTTTATATCGATGTGATCGTAGCAACGCGTAGATTTGTTTTATAACCTTTTTAATTTATTTTCTCTCTGTTGGTGTACTGTTCTAATGAAAACTCTTGTTTGTATGCATGATTGCCCCTGTATGCGTGTGTGTTGTTATGATGGATCGAGTATAGACGGTGAGCCTTACGTGGGTGATCAAGATCAGTACTGTGACAACCCGGATCACCAGAAGTTTGCTGATCAAGGCAAGTATTAGCATGGATCATCCTTGTTGCCCTATTCACCAAATAAATAATTGCATTTGCATGTGTCTTCCTTATTAACCATAGTTACTTCCTAGTTTTGTTATCCTGTTCCTTGCAACCTATGGGATTATGCATGTGGTAATTGATGCTAGTGCGTTATTGATATCATGATCATGTAAACTGATTAATTGAATATGCAATAAGGAATTAAAAGATGCCTTTTTAGCAACATGGAACTAGGGGATTGGAGCATAGTTTTGTGATGCACCATATCCTTCCCCCTTGGTAATGATCTGTCAGGAAAAGCTGGGACTTACAGTGCAACTATGAGGGCTACATGGCTCTGGTTTTAGTCAAGTATAGGTCCTTTTTCTAGCTTGTTAGAGGTTACCGAAAGGCGTGATGGGGCCTGACGACTTGGGTATAGTGCGGCTCCTGTCCGAGTGTGTATAACCTGCGTGACCTTGTGCCATGAAGGAGGGCTCTACATCTACTTGCCGGGTCCCTAGCGGCCCTAACTTGTTAGACGAACTATTTTGAAAGACTTCATAGTGAAACCCTGCTCTCTCACCTTGGTAGTGTTATGGGAGTAATTAACCCGAGCAAATGGGAATCACGGCTCATAGTGAAAGTGTACAACCTCTGCAGAGTGTAAAACTGGTATACTAGCCGCGCTCACGGTCACGAGTGGCCCGGAAAACTCACGGAGTAGTTATCTTTCAGGGTAATGTTTACTTGTTGCTAATCTATTTATTGCTACTCATTAATTGTGTTTACTATGATCATGAGAATGGGCTTATTAACTTGTTGCTATCCAACTGCATAAAAGATGATTAATTAAAAGCAACCTGCTGTTAAACCGTGTCAACCCTTTTGAGCCTCATGAACCCAAGGTAGTCTTGTTGAGTACGACATGTACTTACGCTTGTTTATTTTTCATTACTTGGTTAAAAATCCCGGATGGGTAACAGATGGTGAAAGTGATGAGGACTACCCAGAGGACTACTAGACTTGTGCTTCACCAGTCGGCGTCCCTGTGCTATGGAGCTACCGCGAGAGTTATCTTTATTTTTCCGCTATGTAATGACTTTGATATTATTCGCTATGTATTAAACATTGGTTATGATACAATTTATGCAATTTGTTGGCTTATGTGTGTGACTGATCTCTGTGCACACATAAGATTATGCATCCTATTTTATCCTTAAAATTGGGTGTGACAGAGCTTTAGTCCCGGTTGGTGTCTAGAACCGGGACTAAAGCTACCTTTACTCCCGAACACAAAAAAAATACCGGGACTAAAACCCAATCCCGGTGTCGTATATCTAAAGTTCGTTCTCTGCTAGTGTCTATGGGGTTATCGTTTAAAAAAATCATATCTTTCCATATAATATTGAATAATTATACTTTATATAAAAGGTATACATCTCCGTAAGATCTACATCTTTTATTTAAGCAGTATTTTCATGCAACATAAATATATTATATTTTTTAAAAAGACAAGCTCTAGTATGCGATTAATATACCCCTTAATTTTGTATTGTTTTTTTAGCATCTTAATGATCTTAACTGAAAGGCCTCAAAACTAAAAAGTTGTTGATCTCATCGATAGCTATAACTTTGATATAAAAAGTATCTTTATTTGACACTATATAAGAAAAATATAATTTTCGTGTTTTGACAAGCCCTGAAATACGACTAATATATATGCTGCTGAACTTTATATTATTTTCTCTAGCATTGTAATGACCTTGTCTTCATCCGATGTCGTATTGAAGAGGTATGATTTTTCCAAAATATCGAGCCTTATCACGACACTCGCCATGGCTCAATAAAAAAGGTTTCCACGTCAGAAACGCTGTCCAACGTGGCAGATCTTGCTGCGTTAATGCATGTGGCGCGTCAGCGTTATTTGATCACGCCAGCAGGATTGGCGCGACTAAAGGGGTTAGATTAGTAAATTTTTTGTAGACATGATTATTATTAAATATTGAATATAGGATTAAAAATAAAAAATACAATCCCAACCCATAAACCACTACTAGATTGTTTCTATAGACGCCACGTCAGCAAGGCATACACTACCCTTCCACTAGAAACTGCAACACAAACACTCAATGCAGTGTTTCTTTGCATTGTGTGTGCCCCTAATAAAGTTTTGCCAATCATTCACTTTCCGTCTCCCATGGTCTCACCACATCTTCTCCTATCCTATTCACAACATAGGCACACCGCCATTGGCGTCTAAAGCTCGATGAGCTGGCACAGCACGCGGCAGCGGTGTAGAGGGCGGAGAGAGCATTCGATGAACAGCGCGGAGAGCGATGAGCATGCGGCAACGGCACGAGCAGGTGATCCACGCCGCGCTGCAGGGTTGGCACGTGGTGTGGTGGCTTGCCGGCACGTGTGCGCAACTCGGCTCCAAGGACAGGACCGCCGGGGGGGAGGCTCCTCCGATCATCCCTCCAGGTACTGTTTTTCTTCTTCCTCTCCCTCCCCCTTGCCCCCGCCGCTGCCCACCGCGGCGTGCTAGCTCCGGCGAGCCCTAGCACGCCGCGGCGCCCCCCATCTTCCCCTCCCCGTCCCCAATCCCGTCACCATCGTCGCTGGTCGCCTGAGCTCCGCTCGCCGCCGCCATGGCCGGAGCGCCCCCCGGCCCGACCTTCATGGCCGCCTCCACCGCCGCCAGGGCCCCTAAACTACCCGCCTCCATTCCCACCGCCTGGACGACCTTCCTCCCCGGGTCCCCTTCCTTCTATACCCGCCGGAGAAGTGGCCGGAGAGAGGGGACGAGCTCAGACGCGGCGACAGGCGAGCTCGGGCGCGGCGACGGGGCGGGCGTGGACGCGAGCGCGGCGGGAAAGATGAACAGGGGCGCGCGGAGGAGGGGGTGGTCGGAAGGCGGTTGCTGTCCGACCTGGTCGGACAGTAACATTGCCGGGCGTGGGGCAGCGGCGCGCGGTAGGGGCGAGCTGGCTGCGGGCATAGTGAGGCCGCATTATATTGCAGGGCTGGCGCATGGCACGGCGAGGTGGCCTGCCGACGTGCGGGCATGGCTCGACTGCAATTCCAGGGCCGGTGTGCAGCGACGGTGGCTGGTGCGTGGAGTGTGGGGGCAGCGAGCAGTACGGCTAGCGCAAGGCAATGGTGGCGCGAGCAGCTGGGGGCAGGGCAGCGGCTGGCATGTTGCCGTGTCGCCGCGTTGCGGGCACCGCTGGCACTACGGGCTCCTTTGCATTGGTTACGACTTACGACCCTGGGAAGAATTTGCCTGGGCAGCTAGATACCTGGAGATTGCCTGTGTCACGTTTGGATCAAACCTTGGTGACTTGACTGGCCCAGGCAACTCGATCGCTCCCAGTCGATCAGAATCGTGCGCCTGGCTCAGTTGCCTGGCCTGCACCCTGATTAGCTAAGCAAGAGTCATCTTATCAATAAAAGTATACACACACCATGAAAATAGAACATCACATTAACACTACACGAGCATCGAAAAAAGAATTCTGAAACATCCTATATACACTACGCGAACATCATATATACCATGATAGAAAAATAATAAAAATACTATGAAAAAGATAAAAAACAAAGGAAAAGGAAAAGAAATAGGAACATTATAGATACAGAACATTATGAGCTATAACATAGAACATCACAAGATAAAAAGAAAGGAAAGAAAAAATAAAATAAATAAAATAAAATAAAAATAAAAATAAAAAACATATAATAAAATGAAAATAAGTAAAAAAGAAATAATAAAACATCACAGAGAAAAGAAATAAAAAAGAAAGGAAAAAATAGAAAAATAGAAAAGAAAAAAAAAAGAAAACTACCTAACTCACCTGGAGAGTGGTCGGATGGCCACTCTGTCCAACCTGGTCGGACAGGAAGATTGGCGATGCTCCCACACCCCACCTTCCGTCGATGCACATCGCCCTCCTCCTATAGTCCTACTCCATCTAACTAAGTAACAAATCTCTACAAAAAAAACCTTTAGGAGCATTTGGTTCCTTCGAATTCAAGCATTGTTAATATGAATGCTCTTGTAGTCTTGGGTGATTACATATTTGGTAAATAGCCAGCAATCTAATTTATGGACCTAAGATTGCGTTAATGGTTCAATTACTACAAATAATTCCAAGCACATTTTTTTGATAGAAAATACTGTCCCATTAATTAGATTATTCAGGTGAAGAATTATTTGTCATTGTGACTCTGTTATTTGTTTGAGATGCACATTGTTGAGTGTAAAAATTTCATAACTCAACATTCAAAATAATTTCCTTTTTATCCTTACAAAAAAATAGTGTCTTTTACAGTGGATTTGAAACTACATTTTAAAATAAATATTTTGACTTACAAATCCTATGCCTTCAAATTCCCTTGCTCATATTTTAAATTTTTAAAATGTTATTTTCAAAAGTTTTATTATGTTGTTCACCGAGTATCTAAAAATAAAAAATGTAACTAAACAATTGAGAATAAAATGACATCAGAGTCCATCATTCAAACTAAAATTTAAAATTGAAAATTCCAAATTATGTATCTAAAATAAACAATTTTTCTTTAGAGTTCAAAAAATTGAAACTTCAAGAATTTTTTAATGCCAACATTTGAATTCAAAATTTTGAAAAGTTGATAACTCAGATTCTTGTTTCTTTTTTTTTTTGTTCTCAAAATAACAGTTGGATTGTATATATGACTTTCCTTATGCTAAACTATCTGGAAATAATATTGGAGTTTTTTTCAAAGTTTAAATGCTTTATTCCTTTATGTCAACACCGTGCCGTCCAATATGGAAATAAAGCATTTATCCTTCACTTGTGAAGAGATAAAAGAAAAGGATGTACTATGTTTTCATGGTAGCTAGGACCCATGAAAAGGTTGTAGGAGTACTACGTTTGCTTGACATAGAGGAAGAGGATGAGTTCAAAGCAGATTTCACAAGAAGATTGTCACAAGCCGGCGGGAGAACAATTTTTTTGCTCAGTTGATTTCCCTTAGATTTCACGTATCCTCTTCCACCTTTTTTTTTCCCGTGCATTCGTTTCTTCCAGGGAATTTTCCCTATGCATTCTGCTACTTTAAACGCTCCTTTTTTTCATGGTCTCGTCTGCCATGGCAAATCAGCAACTCTGTCTTCCTCCTAGAGAGACACTGATAGGGACAAACCCGAGGTGAGGTCCTAACTTCATGGTAGCAGGTACGGACACAGTCCCTCAGTTTTAGATCTATGGGATGTTTGGATGCCGGCCACATCTCGCCACGCCTAACATTAGGTTCGCCACGCTCGTTCTGGTAGCTGTCTGGTTGAGCACACAGCTATGGCTCGCCACAGCCCTGAAATCATCTCGCCACAGCTTTCCTCAGCAGAAGTGTGGCGGACGTTTTCGCCGCCGCAACGCTCGCCACGCCACCGCGCCCAGTTTGTTCGCCACGCCACCGCTCGCCACGACGGGTCTGTTGCGGCCACTGCTCGTCCACTGGTCCTCATGGTCGCACTCTTGCAGGCAGTGGCCGAGGACAGGGCTGACGAGCGCGGTTGTCGTCCATGGCCGAGCACTGAGGCTGACGAGCCTGTTGCGAAGGACGGCAGCATGTAGAGGTGAGCTCTAAGAATGGCGGCGCGGCGAGGTCCAAGGGCCTGGAGTGAGAGAGGGCGGCGTGCCTGTACCTGGCCGGGGAAAGCGGGTGGCCAATCCGTCGGAGTTGCCTGGGCAGGCGGGGCGGACACCCCACGCCATTGCTGTGACTGGGAGACCGGGACTTCCCGCATCGTGAGTTCGGGGCGGCGCTCGGAGGAAGCCGGGGCGGCGAGCCGGCCCTGTTGTGCGGAGGAGTCCACGCTGCGTGGAGGAAGCCGGGCGATGAGCCTGCCCTGCTGCGTGGAGGCGGCACAGAGGAAGCCCGGACGGAGCTGGCCCTGCTGCAACGGAAGGGAGGAGATACAGAGAGAAAACTGCCCGCAACGGAAGGGATAAGGAGAAAAACGAAAAAAAATAAAAGAAGGGATAATGACGAAGAAGAAAAAAAGAAAAAATCTAATGAATGGTGGGCCCTACATGTCACTGGGTCGTCCGTGTTTAGTACATGCATGGAGTTTGATTTGTCCGTGTCAAATATTGGTGGCGGTCATCCTAATGAATGGAATGTTGACATGATCAATATGTGGATACCCCCTCAGTCCCAAAATAAGCAATGTTTCGAGTTTTCGGACGGTCTCGATTTGTAAAAATACATGTAACATTTATATCACAAATAAATTTGTTAAAAAAACTAGACTTAAAAATCTTTTCAAGCATAAATATTTATATATTTTAGTATATAATTAATCAAAATTATTTCTCAGAAAGCGAGAACAAACACTTATTAGGACGGAGGGAGTACAATCCAAACAACTACCACAATTTTTTGCCTAACGTTTGTAACATATACCAAACAACAGCCACACTATTTTTGTCACATCTTAGTCATCAACCAAACACTCCAAATTTACCACAGAATATAGCTTGCCATAAGTGTGGCGTGTACCTAACCTTAGGCGTGGTAAAGTGTGGCCGGCAATCAAACATGCCCCTAGCCAAGCTGACATGGAGAGAGGCACAAAAATTTTGAAGGACTTTAACTTGGTCTTCAAGCGACTGCAGAACCATAATCCGTAACTAATTCACACAAAAGGACCAAAATCCTAGAGCATGAATCTAGAGGAACCTTCGCATACCCGCGAATCGTTCTCTCAAATGCCTATGAAGAGCTTGGAAGAAATTTAGGATAAGTCACTCAGCTCTTGGCTGGAACACCATGTGGTAGATTTTCTTCAATCATAACAGTTTGAGTTTGGCTTAGATACAAAAGGTGTTTAGATTAGGAACAACCCTCCTAACTTGGTGTGAATGTCTCCTGAATTTCTTTTATATTAGGAAAATGAAAGGGTGGGAACAGGAGTTCCCCGGAAGCCTCACGTGTCCTTTAACCTCCTTGGCAGTCTTCACTTATTTGATCACTACTCCTTAGTGGAAAGACAAAATGATGAGCCGTTTGTTGGAGGTGAAAGTAGACTTGATTATCTTTCCATCCACATGCATCATGTATGGCGAATCTTCATTGGTTGGTGCGTGTTCCTCTTTAGTCTTCTGTCAGCAGGTAGTGTGTTGCTTCAACTTCCGTGTAAAGCATCTTCTCCTCGGTGTAACTCGTCATCTTTGGTCCAGCAGCAGCCTCTTCTTGTGTAAACCTTAGTAAGACATTTGTAGAACATTTGGATAGTATTAAATTCTTATTTTTAACAAATTCATATTCATTAAGGAGAAAGTTCACCTATTGTTGTAGTTTGTTTGCACGACTTTGTGTAATCGGTCCTTGTATTGGCTTAATCGGTGTTTGGCTTGGTGTAGCTGGTCCATGGCTTGGCCAAATATTTACATAGTCACTTCCATGGTTTATCTCCATTGGTTCTTAGCTAAGCTCATGGTTTATGTATCTTGAGGCATGGTTTACACAAGCTGTTCTTGGCTTAGCTTATGGTTTATATGACTTTGGCTACGTGTACTTGTTTGACCTGTTATCCTCATCGTACTCCCCCTCTTGAAAAGGAGCCATCCTCAACTCTTCGAATCCAAAGAATGGAGAGAGATCAGCCACGTTGAAGGTTGTGCTCACACTATACTTGCTTGGAAGATCAATCTCATATGCATTATAATTAATTTGTTATAGCACTTTGAATGGTCCATCTGCTTATAGTTGCAACGTAGACTTGCGTTGCTCGAGAAAGCGCTCTTTGCACACATGCACCCAAACCAATTGTCTAGAGTCGAATACAATCCTTTTGCTGCCCTTGCTTTCATGCTTCTCGTACCTCTTGGTCATCTTGTCGATGTTAACTCAAGCTTGTTCATGGATCTTCTTGTTTTCTATTTTTCATTGTTAATGTCAAAAATGAAAACAAAATAAAGGCAATATGATGGGCTTTGAACCCATGATTTTTTTTTATTATAAAAAAACTTGATCCACGGTGGCTAAACAGCCATCGGATATTTACCTTAAGAAGATCTTCTCATGCAGATCGAGAAAACCCCTGAACCCCTATCCCACCCATACACAGTGGCACTGTAGCACCCGTGAGACTGGGCTGGCCTTAGACCTGTGCTTTGGCGTGAGACAGATGAGGGATTTTTTTTTACCTCGCACGGGTAAAATCCCCGAAAAACAACTCGCAAGTGCACCACACCTGGGGCTCGATTTTTCGCATTTGCATGATTTTTACCTCGCACGGGTAAAATCCCCATTCGCATGATTTTTCGATTTTCACTACCAAATTGCTGATGCAATTTTCATTAAGAACAAAACTATCTTATTAGGATCTAGTTCAGCCGATAGTTTAACTAATCAAACCATGACCCAAAATCTTGAGCAGTTTGTTGTCCAATCCAGTCTAAATAAATATACCTATAGGCTGTACATATGCACCGGAGCAATCATCGACAAGGGCTGCTACTTGGAAAATAGAGGTCTCCTGTTATAATCATCAACGGATAGATGAATACTTGACTTACTGGAGCTAACTCGTTGTCGAGTTGAATCAGACATAAAAATTATAGAGTTTTATGTGTGCTCAAAAGAAATCATGGAACTAACTCGATATTTAATTATAACCACACATGGATTATATCAAAATTAAATTTACATTATTTTTGTGAGTAAATACTTATGTGTTTTGTATACGAGAAAAAAATATATGAAGATTGTTTATAATTTGATACAGCTTAATATGACATTGTCATATTATTGCTGACATTAGCTTCTATTATAGATGTCATGGTCATTATAAAATAAATTATAGCTTTTAAATTCTACAAAAATGGTAAAACACAAATAAATGCATAGCATTCCTATCTGTGTTTCCCACAGTAGCTTATTTTTCTCGTTGCAACGTACGGCTATATTCCTAATATATATAATAAATTAACCTATCTTTGTAAAACCGTTGATGGTACTGCACCATTGGTATCATTGCTTTGCCATCTGTGCCCGTTCGCATTTAAAAGCATATGCGTGGGTAGGTGTCTCATCTTCTGTTTTCTTAACTCCCAATATGTGTACACAATAACTACCAATTTAGGTTAAGTCAGTCTCATGCCAATGTCTCATAGAGATTAATCCTGGTTAGAAATTTATGTATTCTCATGTTTGATTTAATCCAGAAATACCATAGCAAATTTGTGACGACAAATACGTGTACATTGTTATTTCAATAATTATACAACTTATGAACAGTCAAGAAAGAACAGATCAAAGAGAAGGCGCCGTTCATCCCAACGCCGAAAGACTCAACCTCTTAAGGACGGATGGACGGGCTATGAAGAAGTAGTAAGAAGTGACTCTATTCCCACTAAGGAAGAAAAGAATTACGAAGAAGAAGAAGTTCCCAACATCAACATCAACCTCACCAACCAAACAGGTATGAAAGAAGAAGGAGCACTGTCAGGTTCACCATCTCAAGCGGTGCAACCAAGGTCTCCATTCCGGCCCAGTGATGCACCATGAGAAGATTGAGTAAGACAAGAAGTCCAGTTCGGAGGACTTAAATCGCCGAACCTTCACCAAGAGGTAAACTTGGTAGTTATCCATATTTCCCTTTCTAGAATTACATAATTTTTTCTTTAGCATATTTATCCTTTCATATTAGCATTAGTAATTTCCATTGCATATTTACTTTACTACACCAACATTAGAAAAATAAAACTGCTTACTGCATTGCCTCAATAAATCCTAAGCCCCATGTGAATAGTTTTGTGGCATAAAACCCACAGGAATATTTACCGTGGTGGCCTAAAAAAATAATAAAAATAAATATTTATTCATCTTATTACATTTTATTGCATCATAAAATCCAAAAATATTGAGAGAAAGATCCTGTTGAAATTATGCTTAAAAGAAACATAATCAAATGGAAGAGCTATAGGCAATTGAGGCTTAGATGGTTCACCACTAATGCTTAATTAGTTCCACAAGTTTTGTTGTCTATTTGAGCTCCACAGGATTTTGTTGAAGGATCGAAGAAGAGCTGACAAGCAAGTGGATGTTCTATCCACTGTTGAAGTGCTACATCAACTATCATCAACATCAATCAATGCTCCAATGGAGGGATGACACCTCCGCTGCCAGTTTGCTACACAGCAAGAATGAACGACTACGTCATCATCCAGCTTAGAGGAAAGCATCCTCCATCTATCCAGCTAAGCATTCCCTTTATCTTTGTGCTTTACTACTTTTGAGTGTGTTAGTTATTGAAAATAAAAAGACGCATAACCACAAAACAAAATAAAGATTTCCTTTAAGCTTTATAGTGGATTGGTGTGATCTTTATGTTTGCAATAAAATAAAAAGAGAGTGTGTACAGAAGTCTACTCAAATAAAATAAACTCTAAGAGGTAACCACTTTGCATGGAAATGATAGTGCTCTACCATGGTTCCTTTGAAGTACTTAGTGTTCAACCTAGAATTTTTCTAAGTTTTAGACACAATTGTTTTGACCTAAAAATTTACTCTAAATCTGAAACTTGTGGATAGCAAATGCTTGATTTAAGTCTAGGTAATTGTGGATATGATATGGGAAGGTCTGAGCTACTGTTCATCTCGTTCCTAGCGATACTTGAGTTTTGGAAATTTGTCTTTTGAAAACTCTTAAAAAAATTATTATTACATGATGAGTTCCTGTATGACAAAGCTTGAATTCCTACCACGACATACATAAATACTAGAATAGGAAAATTTCCACATATATATGCTACTTATTTTCCATTAAGTGCCATCAAAGCTTTGTTGATACCTTAGAGACTTGTCATGCTTTTAAAATCAAGATCACGTACACACCACCCACATATGCACTACTCCTATACTATGGGTAGGTGCAAGCACATAGCATTCCATTCAGATCCACCCAAAATTGTTTTACTCCTACATTAGGAGGAAACACCAAAAACATCCATCATATGTTTCCACCAAATAAATTCTCCAAGTTCTTATTACTATCTCTCAAAAGTTTTATTGCAAAAAGACCCATGTGGCTACGCAAAAGTTATTCATAGAAAAAGAGAGAAAAAGAGATTGAAAAATGGACAAGTGTCCGAAGTATCAAAATAATGGGTACTTAGATGCCCGCCTGAAAAAAAAGGAGAAAGAAAAGAGTTGAATAAGATAGCCCATATTTTCTTGCAAGGTTGATTCTAAGTTCCACAAAGAGTGGTATGTTTTCAAGGAGCAAAGTAGAATTAGGTTAGCCACCACATATCCACACACATGCACATCTTAATTTAATTGTATGACTCGTTTCTCTAGATCCATTGCTTGACTTTACAATATATGCTTTGCAATTATGTATGTGCTGTCTCCATACCCATAAGCTCCAGATAAGCCTTAGTTGTAGGGTGAGAGAGAGGGCATAACATTGCTATTGCCTTGGTAAGGATCCACAAATACCACATATTGAGAGACTTGAGAGGGTCATACAAAGGAATCTCTGAGTTTTACTTTGAAAACTTATAAAAACTCCAAAATAATGGTTGAATAAAAGAGCTTGAGACATAGTGTTTGACTTGGCCATTCTATCTTTCAACTCAAGACCCAAGAGAAGGCTACAAGCTCCATAGTTAAAGGTAATAGAGGTAAGTTTGAATGTCATAATAGTTTACTCTAATCCAAAGGAGAATTCTTGTTTGAATACATGTGTGCTTTTGAGGAGTTGCTACAATATTTTTAAAAATCTAAAATTCCAACATCGATTGCTAAGTTTGTCTTTTCTAAGGGACAAGCAAAGGTTAAGCTTAGAGGAACTTGTTGATGGTAGTTATTGTTCATTTTAAATCATCAACTAAACATGAAAAAGGGCATAAATCGATCTCCAACATAGAATAAGGGTTTACACTGACAGAATTTCACAGGTTTTATTGAATCTATGTTTCTGCAGGGGTTATCAAAAAAGAAGAAAAGATATCAAGGACGTCGGGCTAAAAAGCATATTCTATTGTGAAACCAAGTTGAGAAGAATCTAAAGGACATGAGAAGGCAACCCACCAGAGAAGGGCCCACATGGCAGAGAGGGGGGTTGGCTGACCCTGGGCCCCACTTGTCAGCTAGTAGCTTCTACGTCGGTTCCTCCGCCGCCTTAGGGTTTGCATCTTCGCCATTGATCAAGGTCAGTTTGATTCGAGGGCTCTGGTGCATCCTATGGACCTATATAAGCATAGCCCTACCCCAAAATTATCCGTCATATTGAAGTAATTTGATCAAGTCATCAGAGCCAAAAACCCTAGTTTTCATTAGAGCTCCACCATATTTAGAGCGTAGCTACATAGGTTAGAATTAGAGGGAGGTAAGCTTCGCTTGGATTCCGGATCGTGTCGGGAGCATGGCTTGGCAGAGCCTTCTATAACTCTCTTCTATCTTTCTGTATTTACTTTGCTAGTTACAATGGATTTGACATTGCTCTATATACTGTTTATATTCTCCATTATGCAACTCATTATTTACTTTGATTATATATTTAGTATAGTTAAAATGTCTCTATATTCAAACATAAGATCATATAGCACTCAGTCTTTGGTACCATGGGTGAATGGTTGACATTGTGTAGGCGTGGTGCTTATATGTTATTTGCCTGTGGATATACCCTATATTCCGGGTTATGTGGTAGATCGCGGATGTGACACTCCCATTGAATCCTTTGTAGCCTACTCCCCGAATATAGGTCTAGTAGGACCTGTTTGCGAAGGAAGTCTTGCTCTATTCCTGATCTTCCATAGTAACGTCCCTTGTGTTTAGATATAGAGTATTCTTGCCATGATTGCTAGGCGTAGTTGCACAAATCTTAGTATACTCTGACATATGATTTAACTTAGAAATATTTCTCTATTTCTGCCTAGCCCATGCTAATGCATAGATGGGGAGTGCTCTAAGTGAATTACATTATATATGACTTAATATTCATTATTCATTATCATTTATCTCATGACTTGCCCTGGTTATGAGTAAATGGATCATACATGGTTAATTCTCCATTGCATGTGCAAGTGAACCCTCATATTCCTATATAAGCCATCCCTTCCCAGTGGTAAAAATATAAATCGATAACCCTGCAATACTCTTGGGTAAAATGCTACAATGGTATAATTATCTGTGCACTTGCAGATACCTAGTGTTCATATTTATATATTCTCTCTCTAGTCACTTGCATTAGTAATAATTGCTTAGTATTATTTTAGGTACTATGTATCTCTTATATTCATACTAGGGATGACAACCTAGTTATTCTAGGAGATATAGGTTTATTATAGGTGGCTAAGAATTTCAACCAAATGATATGTTAATAAATACCATGAGCATTTTTTATGTCGTTGCTAGGGATAGAAATTATTCTATTCTTGATATGTACCGAGTGTTGGGAGGCTTGAGCAAAGATTTGGAGCCGAAGGACCGAAGCAATGGTGAAGAGCAAGTGAGGTCAAGATCGATGGACCAAAAGCCATATGATGATATGAAGTGGATCATGTCATTCATGATGGTGCCGGTACATATGTTGCATCAGCATTGACGGTAGTGATGGAGATGAAATGGAAATGCGCAAAGCAAATGTATAACGTATAGGGCATTTTATTTCACCGATCTAAGGTTGAGTAGAGAAGAGCTTAACCGGGTTTAGGATAGATGGCCGTACTATTAAGAGGAGCAAACTTGTTTGCATATCGGTCATCTAGTGCCACTCATAGTGATCTAACTTTGCATAAGTGCTAGATCGAGTTGTGCGGTGAAAAGAGAGAAAATCCTTTGAAAAATGATTGTGAAACGCTAATACACTTGCACATGATGGTGTACACTTGGTGGTGTTGGCACAATTGCAAAGGAGAAGAAGTTAGAGAAGTTTTAGAGATTTCTGGAGCTGAAAAAGAGGAGTTATGGTTCTTGGTTTGAAAAACAGCTTTGATCCATTGTGCTTTGGATCATGTATTCATGTGGCTTGTGTTGCCCTCTGAATAAGCTTTCCAAAATATCTAAAATCATCGAAACCGGACTTTGTATGGCAGACAGTCCAGGCACATCGGACGCACCCCAAAGGGAAGCATCGGATACGACACTCGCACTGTTCATGCGTCCGTTGATGAATGGCGGACTATCCGGGCCTATATGGGCGGACTTTTCCGTCAGCTAATTTCTGAGGAATGACCTTTCGAGACAGGTTCTATTTGCATTGCTGAGTTTGAACGGTCGACTGTCCGGGAACAAAGGGCGGACTGTCCGGGGTGACCATTGGAGTTCGAACGGCTAGTTTTCAGTATAAGGGCGGCGGCTTGTCCGGGGTCATAAGGGCGGACTGTCCACTGGTCATTTTTCAGCACGTGTCCTAACGGTTAGTTTGAGACCTCCTTCCTCTATAAATAGAAGGGGTGGCCGGTCATTTGAGGTGTTGGGCACCTTGGGGACTTTGTGTCCTTGTGTGAGAGTGTTTGGGAGCCCTCCAACTCACTTGATATTAGTGCTAATCATATCCGCTAAGTGAGAGCGATTCTAGTGCGGTGCATAAGAGATTGCAAGTGTTGGCACTAGGTGTTCGTGTTGCAAGCCGGCAGTGCTTATTATTCTTGGAGGTTGCCACCTCCAAGATGGCTTGGTGACTTGTGGCTCCATCGAAGCACGCAAAAAGATTGTGCGTGGCTCTGGAGAAGGCATTGTGAGGGGTATTGTGCTTGCTTGCGGGGATCGTGAAGAGCAACTCTAGTTGAGCGTATTGATAACATCTCACTCGGCGGGTAGGTTCTTGTGGTGCCCAACTGTCGGGCTTGGCTAATGGAAAGCCAATTAGCCACTGAAACACGGAGTGTAGGAGGACACAACACAGACTAACATGGTGGCAACCCAGTGTGATATGAACCCGCTAGGGTTTGTGGTCGATCTTTCGATGAGAGGCGTGAGATAACTCGATTGGTGGATAGAGATGACGTTCATGGCCCGACTACAGCCTTTCAAGACCATGCCTTAGCGACTGATACACCACTTCCAAAGGCCGTCACGATCTTGTGGAGCGTGACAACCCAACCCTAGGGCTCCCGTACGTCCTGCAAGCAATCGAAGAACTAGCAAGAACGAGGAAACAAGCACTGAAATTGCAAGATGAAATTGAAGGTTTCACACTGAATCTTATTATGAGTGGGGTTCCGAAGACAAGGAGACGGGCAACTGGATCAGCACGCGCGCCTACAAGCAAGTAGCGATGGCTAAACTTGATCTAAACAAAACCCAAGTGTTCCTGGTGGCGGCTAAGGGGTATATGACATGGCGAGGACGACCACAAGAGAGTTTGGGTCGTGCTCCAACCCTAGGACGCATCCCTATTGGACTCTAAACGATACAAGCCCATTGGGCTAACTTAAGGTGGCGCAGCACCCTGGATAGAAAAATCACTCGGTGGTATTTGGACGATTGCCGACACTTCTTAGATGATATGAGCATGAGACCAGATCCATATAAAAGTAGACTTCACAAGCTTTCCAACAAGTCCTGAATCACCCCAATCCGACTCCGTATGTAACCGTGGCGACCGTCACAAGTTGGAGGTGTGCTGCAGTCCGAATCCAGCCTACGTGAGTCATTTTCCCTTTCGGTCTTCTCCTTGATTCCTAATCAAAACAAGAGTGCACGTGTCTCCAAGATCTAAACAGGACGGACAAGAGCTCAAGAAGGAACTCACTTGATGATTAAGTTTTCGAGCACGAGCATGAGTAATAGGACCAGCAGATGTCGGCGTGGACGGCGTGGATGTATGATTGGTGTTGATGTCCTCATCAAAGTGAACCTCAGGATAAAAATTACCGTGTCAACATTGCCTACTCTTCTCAGTGGTTTGTATCCTTCATACACAAGCTTGTTCATATTGTTCATCTTACGCTTGTGTAGTTATTCTTGTGATTAGTTAGCTTATGTAGCTTGCTAATCACCTTCTAGCTTATGTAGAATAGAAGTAGATCCTTTGCTAGTTCGGTTGTGTAGTTAAGTAGCTTGAGCTCCTTGATTTGGCTTGTGTAGCCTTATCATTGAGCGTTACTAGTAAGGTTGTAGCTTTGCTAGTGTGTAGCCTCGTTTAGCTTGTGTAGCTCAGTAAGTTGAACACAATGATTTGGTTTCTGTAACCTTGTCATTGAGTATATCTAGTGAGCTTAGGTGACGTAGTGCTTTTGCCTCACTAGAGTGTGTAGGAGCTCCCTCTTTGGTTGAAGTACTAGTTACTTAGATTTGTGTGTCCTTACAACTAGAACTGGTTAGGTGAGCTTAAGGTAGTCCAAGCACTTTTACTACTTACCTAGGATCTTTTAAGATGTTTGAAAACCAAATAGAGGGGTGTAGTCTTGGCTAGATCGATAGTCTTAGTTCCGTATTTGTTTTGGTCAGCCAGTGCGATTAGATTTTAGAAAGGACTATTCACCTCCCTTTAATTCGCCATCTCGACTCTACACTACAAACGGCCATAACCCGCAGTGAAGGAGGGTCTAGAACTGACATAGATGAACTTTCCGTAGTAAGAAATATCCAATATTGGTATCCAAATCCATATCTGGCTGGTATGACAGAAAAAAAAAAACCAGATATCAGAATTTTCATATCTGACCCGGACAGACAGATAGTCTAAAAATATCCGTCCTGTTATCACCCCTGCCAATTCTTATACACACCCCTTAAATACAAGTTACTAATTTCGTTGTAACGCGGAAGCAAATTAATTTAAAAAGCACCTAGGGCACGCTGGAGAAAAAACTAACAAAAATTAAAAGAAAAAGGAAGAGAAAAATGCCAAACCTGATAAAAAAAACGAATGCATCAAACATCAATGAAATATAACGTAAATAAACCTGGAAGCTGATCAAAGGGACAAAAATTATACAGTTTTTTAAAATTCGTGAACCGATAACTACTTACCAAATTGCTGTAGTATCATTATTGGCAGTGTTTAGGCTTGTGCACACTCAGCGCATAGGATTTTGTATACGTTTATTTACGACTAATTTACAATATTATACTACTGCAACACTGCTAGACATACGAGCAGCATTAGTTTATCAGATCCTGCTGAATAGAGTAGCCATGGAGATGAGCGCGTTGGCGGACAGCGCAAGGAACCCAAGGAATGAAAACCACACCGCGATGTTGATCTTGCTGTTGAATTGGTCCGTGCCGAACCTCGACACCCACTGATGGTTGCGAGACGCGGCTGCCGACGAGGCCGATACCAGCAGATACGCCAATACCTGCAGCGAAACTAATAATTCGTTCAGCCACGCTATGTATATGTACTACTAGATCGGCACTCACACCAGCTAGTCTCGCTGGAAGCTAGCTAGATTTGCGTTGTGCCTGCCTGGTCGAAGAAGAGGCTGCAGCAACAGCAGTAGGTTGAGGTGCTCCACGAGATAGAACTCGGCCAAACTAGAGGCCGGATTACGACGACAAATGCCTGCACGATCGAGTAGAAGCAGACCACCACATTCACTCCAACGGCGTACCGGCCATAGCACATGCATCATTTCAGGATTTGAGAATGAAGAGAAATTAGTTAGTTTTTAATTACCAACTACTAGAGATATTTGTCGGATATGAGAGACTTTTTTATTGGACAATAATATCGGATATCACCCTTGGAATACAGCTTGAGCATAGTATCCAAGGATAGAAAACCGTGTACAATAGGCTCATTGTCATGGATAGAACATATATCTCTTCTCTACACCTACAAAGACTCTAACGTCATCGTCTACCTGGTGATACAAAATCTCAATCCATGCTTACACATCTGCGTCCAATCATTCACCACTCAGCTCATGCGTCCATGTCCTACTCGGTTCCGATATGAAGACCGGATTCACGTGTCTACGTCCGATACGAAGTACTCAATGTTCACACGTCCCCATTCGATTACTGAGGTTCAGTCTAAGATGATGGCCTCCCCATCCACAGCAGCCTCTCATGTCGAATCCTTTCACAATCAATCTGTTAAGATCTCGTCCTTGTGAAACTACTTTTAGTTATTTTATTATTTTCTGCAAATCTATCGCCATAGGCGTGCATAAAAATTCATAGCCCCGATATAATGCATGGACATATATCTAGTACAATAATTATCTGTTCAGAGGCTTTCATTTTGGCTTCATGGGCCTCCGTCACTTTCTTGTTCCGAACATATAAATCTAATTACCATGTATGTCAAATATATATTTGTTATATGGAAATTTATTAATTAATTCGATGATGAGATGCTCGTCTTTCGGGCTTGTATCTTTCAATCAAATGTATAAAAAATACCTTAATTGATAGGAATTGAGATTTTAGTAAAAAGCCCCTACATATTATTTTTAATTGATAGGAATTGAGATTTTAGTAAAAAATACCTTCCAACAGCTTTTTCTTAATTAGATCTCTTGCCTTATGACAATCGCCGCTGAAAATTGTAGTTTCCATAACAGTTATGTTAAAGCAACCGCATCTGAAAACATGTTTTTAGCGCCGGTTGTCATAGAGCAACTGCCTCTAAAAATATATTTTTAGGGACGGTTGTCCTAAGTCCTAACTTGATCACCCTTGAAAATTTATTTTCAGGGGCGATTTTTCCTAAATCGAAAGTCTAGGATTGGCTAGATGGAAAACTTCTTAATTCTATAATAGTATATGCATCTCAGACCATATATTATGTAAACGAGTCCCCAAAGGAAATAAGGATAGGAAATCTTGAGATTTTTCTTTTAGTTATGGGCATGCGAAGTCCTTCCATTGCAACGAATCCAAAAACTACCTCCTCAATTTAACCTCTCACCAATTTAGGCTGCGTTTAGTAGGGATCCACATTTTCGTAGAAATGTTTCGGATTCATATTCTCTCGAGAAACGTTTCTGGTGATAAATTAGAATATTTTGATCCACAAAAAATGTTTTTTCATAAAAAATCATAAAAATAAAAATATCCTTTAAAAAATTCAGAACTTTTATAGGCGAAGGACAACTTAAATACAACCTATTTTTAACTTATGTTACTTAAGAAGAATTAACTAAAATATTGTGGTTGCTAATACATAAGGGGGAGCTGTTTCTCCTTACTAGCATAAAAAGAGAAATATTCTAATGATTCTTGAGTGAAGCATTTCTCACCTGACCCCTTTGCCAGTGATTATACTGGTTCTCGCAAGAATCAGGACATTTCTGGTTGCAAAATGAGGCCTTAGTTGAGTGCTTACTGCTAAATACCCACTGGTTGTTCCGTCAAAAAAAATGTAAAAAGTAAGAAGTCCTCTTTCCGTCCCAAAAAAGAATGTAATTCTCACTTCTCGAGAAGTGAAGCAATTTAAACTCTGACCATCTCTATATGAAAAAAAATACTACCATTCTTTATATCAAATAAGTATAACTAGATTGATTATAAAATATATTTTTGTAATCTATATATTTCTAGACATAAATATTGATAATTTTTTCCTATAAAATAGATCAGACTTGAGAAAGTTGAACCAGTCTCAAATTTAAATTTTTTTCTTTTTGGACGTCGGAGTAAAAGGTGACAAAACAGAAAAAGAAAAAGAAAATGGCAGCACGCAGGCTAAGTGGTGACTAACCTGTACGGCTCGTAGCGGCCGCCGTTCCACGCGGCCGTCCTTGCGCTGGCCATGATCGACAAGGCCAGCAGGCTGAGCACCACCGTTACCAGTCGCAGCGCCAGCGACAGCGTCCTCTTCCCGGCCATTGGCGCAGCTGGCACGTCCTGCTGCACTTGCGGCACCTCCGGCGGCTCTTCCTGGACA
This sequence comes from Eremochloa ophiuroides, assembly GCA_038502445.1. Lineage (NCBI taxonomy): Eukaryota > Viridiplantae > Streptophyta > Magnoliopsida > Poales > Poaceae > Eremochloa > Eremochloa ophiuroides. The sequence continues at coordinate 45,735,151 of JAHLJS010000007.1, forward strand.
TCATCGTCGGCGGACGGAATCGGTTTATCATCCGGCTGCTTGGCCTGGCCGAGGTAGGTATCCATCCGTCGCGTGGCGAAGATCCGGATGTCCTCGGCGTCGCCCCTGGCCGTGAAGCGCTGGCGGTCGTGGGAGGCGACGGAGGACATGGCAGAGGGGCGGCCCTGCTTCTCGTAGGCATCCGGCGTCTTGAAGAGCTCCAGAAGCTTCAGCATCTCCTTGCGGAGCATGTCCACCATGGGGTCAGCGATGCGCTCCAGCGCTTTCAGCGCCTCTGCCAGTATGCTCCGCGCGTCCTCCAACTTGTCGCCGTCCGCCTTCTCCATGGCCGCCTTGATAGAGTCCGCGTGCTGCCGCCGGGCCACCTCAGCCTGCACCTGCCGCGGCGGCGCGACGGCTGCTCTCCTGCTTCGGCGTATGGTGATCCGATCGGGGGTCGAGGCGACCTGCTGGCCCGCGAAGCTGAACCTGTACTGGACCTCGGCGACGTTCGCGTTGTAGGGGCGGAAGGCGGTGTGGTCCTTGAGCGCGAGCTCGACGATGACCTTGCGCGCCTCCGTGCAGTAGAGGGTGCCAAACCTGACGGTGACGGAGTTGGAGTTGGAGGAGGAGCCGCCGCCTGTGGCGGTGCTCATGTCCACAGGGTAGGAACCGGCGTGCACCTTGTTAATGGTGGCCTCGTCCTGGAACGGCGTGACGGTGAGCTCGAGGTCCTGGGCGATGATGGTGACAAGGCCGGCCAGGACCTGGGAGAAGGTCTCGGAGAGGTTGGTGGGTCTGTCGCTGTCGTCGTCCACGAAGTTGTACACCCCGCCAAGGCTCTTCTTCGCGATCGCGTCCATCAGCGTGGTGTCGTGGCCGGAGCTGAAGCCGAAGGTGTGGACGGGCACGTCGCCGGGATCCACCTTCCTGGCGTCGCCCTCGTTCTGCCCGCCGTCGGACACTGAGGACGTTGAGGCCGGTCTCGAGGCCGGCCTCGATGTTTGTGGCGCCACGGGTCTGGAGACTGGCAACCAGGGCGTCGAGCTCAGCCTGGGCGGCCTCGGTGGCGCAGCGCAGGGGGCAGAGGCGGCTGGCCTCGTGGTCGAATCGGACGATGCTGAGGCGGTCATGGTCGGTGAGCTTGCGGATGATGAAGCGGAGTGCTTTCTTCGCATTCTCGAGCTTGCCTCCACGCTCCATGCTACCACTCACGTCAATGATGGCGACGAGGTCCAGGGGCGCTCTAGAGGCGGCGGAGGAGGCGCCCTTGAGTTCGAGCACCACCGTCTGGTCGTTCGGGGCGAGTGGCGCCTTTGGGTTGTGGTACTTGGTCAGCTGCACCTGCTGCTGCAGCGGCCTCGCGGCCCCAGGCTTCGCCGGAGGAGGCTCCTCGTCATCATTGAACGCCATTTTTGCAGGGTTCTATAACCAGGACCAAACACACGCGATTATTTATATATATGCAGTATGTATCTAGAGATGAACACGGTATATATGTAGTTATGACAATAATCGCACGCGCGGACTGAGCACGGCACACCTTTGGTTTCTTTATTCTCGCTCAATATACCTCTTTTTGTAGGCTGTTTATTTGCATGATGGAACACATGGACATGACCGTCTGCCCCATCTCGGCCTAATGGACTTGGCTGCTTATAGCCTCAATCCAATCCAAATTAGTTCACATCAGCTTTATTTTAAATCAAAATTCTCTAAATCTGATCGAGTTTATAAAAAAAGACTCCAATGTCTACAACTACAACATCAATTTAGTCTTATTAGATTTCTATCACTACTACATAAACAAATTTCGAAGGCACCATGATTTTTCTTCATAAATGTTTATTATTTTTTGTCCGTCGATACAAATAGTTTAGAGGTTCCAAGATCACGAGCTATCTCTAAAATGCATTTTTAGAAATCGCTGATGTTATAGACTGCCTTTATAGAAATGATTTTTGAACATGACTTCCATTTCTACCAGAGACGGACGACATAACAAACTGTTTGTAAGTACGGTGAGGAGTGTAGCTTACAAACCGCCCCCGGTTTTATTAACTAAACCGTCAATGAAATATGCCTATTTTCAGAGACGGTTGGCTTAAAAGAACCTCCGCTGAAAATAAAATTTTTATGGATGCATGATTGCTTATGTTAACTGTCTCTGAAAATGGGTGCTTTATAGGGGCGGTTTTGTTAAGTCCACCGTTCCTAGAATTGGACTTTTAAGGGCGGTTGACTAAGTCAGCCGTCCTTAGAAATAGCTAGGGTACAAAAAAACAAATTCATATATTTTTCAAATAAAGTTGAATGAAGACAAAATTTGTATCAAAATTGTAGAGCTCGACGACATATAAAACTTTGTAGTTGATAAAATTTTTGTTTGAGATCATTTAGGGATCTATATAAAAATTAAGTTCTCATATTTTGAATTTCAAATTTTTGAACACGCTCTATATGAAAGCTATAATTCTCGACAAGGTCTAAAAATTTATAGTTAAAATTTTTCCCGTTTAAGACCATTTACAAGTCAAAAATATTGATTATTAGATTCGTACATATTAGTACGAAAAGACTGCATTATATGTATTATAACAAGTGATACTGTGGTGTGGTGGTAGTAGGTGATATGTGTGAGGCTAGAGGTTGTGAGTTTGATTCCCCGTTGGTACAATTCTGCATGGTTTTAGGGATGCTCCCTGAATGGTTGTTTTTAGGGATTCCAGTCACCCCTTAGAAATCAATTTATAGGTTTGATTTGTTGCCTACCTCAACAAACCATCTATTTTCATATACATGTAATGCATCCACTAGTACACAATTTACAGGTTTGATTTGTTCCCTACCTCAACAAACCATCTTTTTTCATATACATGTAATGCATCCACTAGTACAGAATTAGTTTCCAATAATGGCACATGTTTAATCTTTACATGCGGTTTTGTAACAGCCAGTATGAAAGGCTAGTAGAAACGATGTTGTTCCACTGGTACCAGCTTGAGGAACTGTTTGTGTAAACAGGCTTAAGCCAACCGTCAGTATAAACGTTTTATGCAAGTGGTTCATGTAATACAACCACCTCTATTAGTGAATGTCTAGAGACAGCCAAGTACAATAATTCACATATGAAAATATTTTTAAAAATTCAAAATTTTCCCGCCATATTATTACTAAATCTTATCTTATTCAAATTCAAATAATTATCATATCCAATTATAGTAGCATAACAAATATACACCAACGCAATTATATTTTTATGTATCCACAAGCACCAATACATATTCCATTGTACCATAATTATCGATCAAGTCTATATACATCAAAGCAGGCATATATACAATGAAGATCTCAATTCATATGTTACATCAAGTCTTAAAATTCATTAATAATCATTTTTTCTCAAATCTAGCCTAGCAATATCATGAAGGTCTCTGTATTTTGGTTGTGCTAACTCAGAGGTTTCATCGATCAATATTTCCCTTGTAATAAACAATTCCACTTATGATGAACCACCACATAAGAATGCACATGTATCTAATGTCTCCATCTTTGAGAGACCTATCATTTGGGTACCAACAATAAATCTACAAAAAAAATGTAGTCATCAGATATTTATATGTGATCAATGCATTTGCAACATAAATTTACGCCGGTGATTTTGTTAAGTCCACAACCAGTATGGTGTATCTCCATAGCAGTTCATAGCCATGGGCGCACTTGTCTGTTTCTATCATCGGGCATCAGCAAAATCCATTTCTGTACTAGTGATCCACTCCAAGAGATACTACTTATCTTGCAAATCGTTGCCAACTGATTTGTATTCTTGGTCATTACTTTTTTTTTTTTGCTCAAATTAAAAATTTACAAATAGTTTATAGTTCAAATGATTCAATCTAAAGCTCTAAATTTTATTGTCCTATATGAGTTTAGTTATGTTTAACTATCTGAAAACATTATCGGGAGTTTTATTTTCATGTTTAATTTCTTTATTTCCTATATTTCAACAAAGTGGTCTACGATGGAAATAAAGCATTTATTCTTCCCTTGTGACCAGATATAGAAGAGAAGGTTGTCCTATGTTTGTGCTGCGTAGGGCCCATGAAAAGATTGTACTGCGTTTGTTTCACTTAGAAGAAGAGAATTAATTCATTGTGGATTTCACAGGAAGACTGTCGGGCCTACTGCTAAAACTGGTGACGGGATCAACTGGTGGGCCAATAGAACAATTTTTTTATTTTGTTTTATGGCGTAAGATGGTCAAGATATACATTCAACATATTAAAACGTGGTTTTCAAGTATGTCGAGTCAAATGCTATTAAAAATATGAACAAACTATATTACTGGCAGATGGCCATCTGCAAAAGCAGTCTATCTCGGTATATGTACAGTACCTTGGAATCAACATATCCCTCCGTCCATCAATACTCGATATACTGATAGAGACCAATGTAAAATGTAAAAGACCAAAATATCCTTGAAAATAGAGATAGAGATGTATTGGAAAAAGAAAAAGGTGTATTGAAAACGAGAAATGTGCATTGGAAACTAAGAAAGTGTCAACTATTTTAGGACGGAGAGAGTAGTTAAATATGGGACATTTTTCTTGTGTGGTTTGTGCTAGACGCTTTTCGTTTTCTGTGTTGTCATCCATGAGAAATGGTGGCAGGTGCATAATCACAATGTATTCTTGGACATTCAGAGACTATATACTCTATCCGTCCCATAAAAAGGTATCATTCTCACTTCTCAAAAGTCAAATATTTTTAACTTTGACCAAATATATGTAAGAAAATATTAATATTTATGGTACATAATTGGTATTATAGGATAGATCGTTGAATATATTTTCATAATAAACTTATTTAATTAGAGATACGAATATTGCTAATATTTTATATAAACTTAGTCAAACTTAAGACATCCAATTGTATCATATCCGACATGGTTGACATTATCTATATTTGAATCCGAATCCAATCAGAAATATAAAAACAAATGTGATATCAGTGATATCCGTTCGTATCCGATCCGTTTTCATCCCTAAGCACAAGTCTCCTAGCAACTCTTTTTTACGAGACGGGGCAGTATACGCCTCTACAAAAGCAAGCGTGGGGACGTGTTAAAGACTGACAGTTCTGCAGAAAGCTGGTGCCCAAGAAGTCTCATACAGGTGCAGCACATTTGGGATATTCCATGTCGTGCAAAAAGTACGATAAATACAAGATATAAAAAAGAAGACAATGCTTTCTTTCTTTTCATTTTGATCTGTAAATTGAGTAGTGCTTTGGCATGCAGGCCATTTGCGCTAGATCTGCTTTTTCGTGTTCTCCCTTCCCGAATGTAGGGTGCCGGGCCGTGGCAATGCGGTGCTCTCACCTAAATGGGTAAAGTATCTTAAGCAAGGCACAAAGCTTCTAAGCCTTTTGAAAATGCTTGTCGTGCCCCACTGCCCCTAAGGGTTGCTTCATCTATATATATATATATATATATATATATATATATATATATATATATATATATATATATATATATATATATATAGAGAGAGAGAGAGAGAGAGAGAGAGAGAGAGAGAGAGAGAGAGAGAGAGAGAGAGAGATTGATTCGAGCCTTTCCCACGTACACATGCATGTAACCTGAAAATATAGAGTAGTATGCATTTTACGAAACAGAGATGATGCCAAATTAAACTAGTATGGACGGTAGAATAACAACAAATTGCAAAATTTGATGCTAAGTTGCTTCCTATGTAGAGCTGGACAAAAAGTTTACAGCTCAGGTAGCTTGCTTGACTCAGCTCTTGTTAGTGGTTCGGCTGGACTGGGCTCATTTATATATTTTAATGAGTACAGCTGTAATACCCCTGGTATTACTGTTAATTAAACTGCCATGTCATCATATCATCATGTGCATTTGCTTGCCATTAGGGATAATAGTGTGAGTGGCTGGTTTAACTCTTGTATGTGCTTGAAGGAACCCTAATTGAGTTGTTATTGCATGTTAATTGTAATTTTTCCCTAAACCCTAATTAAAGGCTTCAAAGTGCACTTTCTAAATTTGATCAAATCTGAGGTAGGTCCCTTAATAAAAGTTGTAGAGTTTTTAATGTAGAACAACTTCTATTTTGGGTGATTTTGAAGTTATGTTAAAATTTTTTGAATTAAGCTCAAAACAGTGTTTCAAAATTTGAAATTAAAACTGCTTTTCAAAAACTAATGAGAATTAGATAAAACTTCCTTAATAGAAGTTGTAGATCTCTCTGAGATTCACAACTTATATTTTGGCCAAATTTCAAGTTCTTTAGAAAAATAAAAAGTAATTTCAAATATTCAGTTTGAATTTCAAAACCCTAGTTTACCCCCTTTTGAATATTTTCAAATCTAGGCCGAATTTTGAATTTGTGCAAAAACAAAAGTTGTCCAGCACAAAAATATCTGCAACTTTGCTTTAGGTCGTGGCTTTGGATTTGGTCATCTGCTAGATCAAATTGGGCGAATTGGTGATGAGGAAGTACTGTACGGGGTACTGTTCATCTGCCACCTCTCAGTGTACCCGCGCGGCGCGCACGTCGCCGGCGTGCGCGGCAGCGCAGCACGTCCGCCGGTGCCGGGCCGTTGTCCGTTGCACGCGCAGCAGGGAGCCAGACCCCTACCCGTCCTGCCCGACCGGGTTCCCCGCTATTTAACCCCCCCGAGCACCCTCTCCCAGCTCAGTTCTCTCCGCCGGTCGCCGTCGAGTTCGCCACGGTTCGCGGAGAAATTCGTCGCCCTCCGTTGGCCTCCATCCTCTCCATCTCGCCGGTTAGTAGAGTGGTTCCTTGCGCATCCTTTGGTGCTCTCGGGGCTCTCTCTAATGCTTTGTGTGTTCCAGGGTGGTCGTCGCCGCGCGCGTGCGTTCGCCGGAGCGCCGCCGCAAGGTCGATCGCGTGCCAAGCATCTCGGGTGAGCTTTAGTCCCTAGATCCTCGTGTTCCAGCTTCTTTGTGATGTTCTAGTTCTCATGTGCGCGTCGGTTGGTTTTATGGTGGTCTAGGTTCGTCGGAACGAGCCGTCACCGCCGGAGCCGAGTCACTTCGTCCGCCGCCGCCGTCAACCTCACTTCTCTAGCCCGTTTCAGCCCCAACCGTAGACTTCACTAGCCCCGGGGTGAGCTACCGATCCTCCCCATGCTCTCCTTTCATCTTTTACCGGTCTCGGGCGGCCGGCGCATGCTCGCCGAGCCTTGGCGTCCGCCATGGACGGGATAGATCCCGTCGGAGGCGGCTAGGATCGGGGATAGGTGTACTAGGGTGACCGCTAGGTCGTAGGGTAGCCGTAGGTCGTGTCCGCGTCGCCGTCGGCTCGCCGGCGGCGAGGGTCGTGCCGGCCCGCGTGCGCCTCGCGCGCGGTGCGCTCGGTCGGAGGAGGGAGAAGGACCTGACAGGCCGGCCCCGCCTGTCAGCGTCCGGGGAAGAAGAGAAGAGGAGCCCAGGTGTTGCTGGGCCGGCCTGCTCGGAGTGGGCCGTATCGGGCCGGTTGCGCTTTTGTTATTTCCCGGGGGTTTCAAATGTTTTTTTCCATTTTAATTTGGTTTGAATAGTAATCTGTTTTGTTAATTTCGTATGATTAATTCTGTGCAACCAAAAATCATGAAATAATTTACACATGCTCTCTGTGTGGTGTAGAATTTTATAAAATTATTGCATGGCCTGTTTGGGTACTTTCTGTAATAGATAAAAATCACTAAATTAAAAAGAAAATGGGTCTTTGCACATTTTTAATTAATTCTAGGTAACTCCAAAAATCACCAAAATTTATTTTACTCTGTTTAGCATGAAAAGCTATCTGTTGGTGAAGTTTGGTCTCAATTGGGATTAGTTTGCTCTTGTATTAAATAGATATGGGTTTATTAAATAGTAAAAAGAAGTGTAGGAAATGAATTTAAGGTTTGTGTGACTTTGGAATTGATTGTGGTTCTAGGTCAAACCCATGTAAGACCTAGAACACCCTAGTGATGTCGTTTTATGCTTGTCATAAGTTTAGTTCTTGATTTCTTGCATATGCTCTTTTCTGCATCGCATTCATACATGCATTGTTGCACACGTGTAGTGCCGGTAAACGAGGAAGTCAAAGTCGAGGTGCCTGGAGGAGAAGGTTCCGAGGTGGTTCTTGAACCTGAAAGCTGTGGTGCTCCTGCCCCGACTGTTTTTGCGCTGCAAGGCAAGCCCCGGTGCATTTAACCCTCTATTTATAAATGCTTTTATCACTGGAGTTAATCAACTGCATTAAGTTGTTAGGAGTTGCGTGATAAAACAATTGATGCATTTACCATCCTTGACTACTTGTTACCTAAGGAACCTAATGATTTGAAATGAGTTGAAAAATGCTTAGTCATGCTTAAATATTAGAATTGCAAAAATGCTATTTTAAACTTTATATTTGGAATGAAGAATTATCAAGGGATGGGTATGAGTCCATGTATGATGGCAGGGTCCTTTGGCCGGGACACTGTTATTGTAATGGATGGGTTTCCCGGGTGGTCGGCCATCTGTTTGGGTTAGAGTCCCAACTGATCGTCGTCATCGGGAAGGGGATTTGAAAACCGGGCAGATTCCAGGGTATTTGGGTTAGAGTCCCAATGCAGGGTTTCTGACGGAAAGCAGTAGGGACCGTTCGTTGTAAGGCCTGTTGTGATCATGATGAACAGCCTAGCCACATACCAATTCGGAAAGCCTAGGGTCAGGTCGCTCTATTGCTGGAACCGACAACCGCGCACTGGGAGTGGAGAGATGGCGAGAGTAGCGTGTACCCACGTGGCCGGCGTGCCTGGAGACTAGTGGAGTACTGTGCTCTCGGGTGGCGTAGGACCGGGTCCGGGATAGAAAAGCCGTGACAATGGGTTGGCATATGCAAGCTTAAGTGCTACATATGCAGTGTGGATAGAATCCCCAGCTGGGTATACTTACTTGATTCGAATCGACGTGCTCCTCGGTTATGGAGACTTGATCCTCACGTCTACCTCGAAAAGTGGTTCGAAGAATAGGATGTTTGAGAATAATGAAAAGAATAAAATAGATGGAAGAGATGAATGATGACTTATGATATTAATAAGGTTATTCAATGAGCAAAATACTGAGACAGGATAGTAATGCTTTTCCGCTCAACCCTTACCTCTTGCTAAGCCTTACCCCTAACCTTGCATTCCAAGAGTCAAATATTTTTTCTTAGTCGGGTAAGTCTTGCGGAGTACCCAGTACTCAGGGTTTGTTAACCCCGTTGCAGGAGGGCCACAGCCGGAGATTTGTATTGACCCCTGCTGTGCTACAGTGATCGAAGAGGATAGTGGTGAGGAGTGAAGGACCCGTGGGCTGGGTTCGATTACCTACTATCTATTTATGATGTATCGTTGTTCCAATGCCACTGCTACTGTTTTAACTTGGTTTGTAATGACTACACTTAATTACTATTTGAACTCGGTTTGTAATTTAAGTACCAGTTAATCTTCCGCACTTACTCTGATGTATTTTGATTATGAAATGTTGTAACTCTGTAATGGCTTCGCAATGGAGATCCTGTCGGCATACGGGCACTAATGTAGCCCGGCAGGGCTGCCTCGATCATTTGGGACACGGGTACGACTGTCAGAGGTCATTAGTGACGATGACAGGTGCTTGTGGGCCATGTGATTAAGGCGGTTCTGTTACAAGTGGTATCAGAGCGATCTATTGCTAAATCATTACGGAGTTGTTTTCGAAAACTTCAAAATATTTTGGATCTAAAATTTAAGTTAACTATGTTGAGTCCAAAACTGCTTTTCTTGTCTTACTCTGTACTAGGAGTAGGGTGGCATGTGGAACAATATTATTACTATTATAATTGTTAAGCCCTATGTCTGAAATATGTTATTAATATTTATTTACCTGCATTTGATTTAAAATTTGCGTAAGAACGAATCATGCATCATGTTGATTCACATGTTAATAACTTCCTCCCTAATGTTGGGTTTTGGGATAGGATTTACCAACCTGTTCATGCTAGCCTGTTCTATCTTGTCTTACCCTCACTTTGTCCAGCTGGCTCGCACGAAGCTGACCGCACGCAAGATGGTTGGACCGCGCGGCATTCCTCGCCACCAGCTCGCTCCTAGCCATGAGGAGGGCGAGGGCTCAGGCAGCCGTCGCCGCAGCCGCAGGGAACTCAAAGAGGAGATCAGGGCACTCAAGGCCGAGGCGAGGCTGATGGAGGAGGACTTTGACCGAGCTGTGCGCAACCACTGCAGGGATGTGCGCACCAACCGCGACCTGCACCGAGAGATTCACCAGGTCGAGGCCGAGGTGCAGGCGGCCATGGAGCGGGAGGCGGCAGCGCTGGAGCGTGAGCAGGTGGCAGTCCAGCAGAGAGACGAGGCTTTGGGGCGCGAGCAGGCCGCCCTTGAGCGTGTGGAGTGGGTGGAAGCCCACAATGGCAACATGCAGGCGTACATCGACACCCTGCATGAGGAGGTACACAGGCTTAACGACCTGCTTAACCCTATCTTGGTTCCCCGTGAGGAGGACCCGGAAGGTGGCGTGGTTGTCGGGCCTGATGACGAGGAGAGCGAGTCCGAGGAGTTGGGCTACTTCGAGCCCGTACCACTCGCCGAGGACCCAGCAGAGCCCGAGGACCAGATGGTGGAGGACGACGTCGATGAGGAGATCGTGGTCATCGACGACTAGTTGCCCGTGCTGCAACGTTGGCAGTTGCTTGTATCTCTATGTCGTAGTTTATGAGCCTTAGAACTTTAGTTGTGGTTGGGATCTATGTGCTGTATGTCGCTAAGACTATGTTTCTTGTGTTGTTATAATTTTTTTTAGTTTGTGCTGCTACTCCGTTTCTATTTAAGTAATGTCAAGTCCAAGTTCTGAGTCAAGTGTGCAATTCACAGATGGTTCAGACCCGTGGTCAGTCCAGCAACCAGGGAGAGGACGGTCTTCCTGAGGCACCACCCGTGCCACCAAGCCTCGCTGATGCCATTACTGCACTTGCTAATGCGGCGAATGCTTTCGCTCAGAATCAGGGTCAGCGTGGAGAGCGCCGTGGGCGCAATAATGGGAACCAGGAAACCACCTATGTGGACTTCACCGACACCCGTCCACTGGTGTTCTCCAAGGCGGATGAGCCACTTGAGGCGGATGACTGGCTCCGTACCTTGGAGCAGAAGTTTGGTTTGATCCATTGCACCGAAATCCAGAAGCCACAGTTCGCAGCACAGCAGCTGCGTGGTCCCGCAAGTGCCTGGTATGCTAACCTCCTGGCAGCACAACCCGAAGGACACCAGCTTACCTGGGCAGAGTTTCGCACTGCATTCCGCGCCCACTACATCCCTGAAGGGATAATGAGAATGAAGCTCGACCAGTTTCTGGCATTGCGGCAGGGGGACTCCACTGTGATGGAGTACGTGACCAAGTTCAACCAGTTGTCTCTGTATGCCCCAGAGTACGTGAATACTGATGGTAAGAAGAGGAGCTGCTTTGTCAGAGGCTTGAGCTACAAGATTCAGCGCAGCTTATCCAACAACCGCCACTGCACCTATCATGAAGCTGTTGACAGCGCGCTCGCTTTTGAAGAAAGTGACCGCCAACTTCAAGGAGAGAAGAAGAAGAAGAAGAAAGTTGTTTTCTCTGGCAGCCAAAAGCGCCAGAAAATCATCTACCATCCCACCCACCACAACCGCCCACAGTACCCACAGCAGCAGGTAGTTGTGCGTACCGCCGCTACCTCCCACACCTCAAACCAGCAAAACACCACTCAGCCGAATGCCCCTGGCGTTCGTGTCACCTCGCCACAGTTCGCCTACAATCAACCATGCTACAACTGTGGCCAGATGGGACACTGGTCCCGCAATTGTCCTTTCCCCAAACAGTCCAATCAGAATGCACAGAAGGGTGCTGGTGGACAGCAGCAGCAGCAGCAGGGACAGCACTGTGGACAGCCGCAGCAGGCCCAGAAGGGCAAGGTGGTCAAGAAGGCTGGCCAGGTGTACTACACCCAGATCGCTGATATCCCGGAAGGAGAGCCCGTCATGCTCGGTAGGTTCCCTATCGCTGGTAACCCTGCAATTACACTCTTTGATTCTGGTGCATCACATTCATTCATCAACCGTAATTTTGTCGTCAAGCATGACATTCAAATTGGGGAGGTTAATGAAAATTTTATCATACAATCGCCCGGGGGGCGTATCAGTACTAAGGAAGTGGTATTTCGGGTACCCATAGAATTGGGAGGGCATAAGTTCCCGACCACTATGATAGTGCTAAAGGATCAGGACATAGATGCCATTTTGGGGATGAATTGGATGTATCAGCACAAGGCTGTGATTGATGTGCTGAATAGGACAATCAAAGTTAACATACCTGATAGTCAGTCCAAACTTCTTATCCAACTTCCGTTACCCCTGAGAACCGTGAAGCAAGTCAATGCTACCTCAGTTCGAGAAATCCTGAATATTCCAGTAGTTTGTGAATTCCCGGATGTCTTTCCTGATGACTTACCTGGTTTGCCTCCGGACCGTGATGTGGAGTTTGCCATAGAGCTTAAGCCTGGTACGGCACCTATATCTCGTAGGGCGTACAGGATGCCACCAAAAGAACTGGCAGAGTTGAAAGTTCCGTTGCAAGAATTGTTGGACAAGGGTTTTATCCGGCCCAGTTCGTCACCTTGGGGTTGTCCGGCCATTTTTGTGAAAAAGAAGGATAACTCTCTCAGACTGTGTATTGACTATCGTCCTCTCAACGAGGTCACCATAAAAAATAAATACCCTTTGCCCCGTATCGATCTTCTCTTTGACCAGCTTGCTGGGGCCAAAGTATTCTCTAAGATTGACCTTCGATCGGGGTACCACCAAATAAAAATCCGTCCACAAGATATCCCCAAAACCGCTTTCACCACCAGATATGGCCTATATGAATACCTAGTCATGTCTTTTGGCCTGACCAATGCTCCTGCCTATTTCATGTATCTGATGAACTTCGTGTTCATGCCTGAGCTTGACAAATTCGTAGTCGTTTTTATAGATGACATCCTCGTATACTCCAAAACCCCCGAAGAACATGCTAACCACCTTCGAATTGTCCTAAACCGTTTGAGAGATCACCAACTTTATGCCAAGTTCAGCAAATGTGAGTTTTGGTTGGACAGAGTTCCATTCCTCGGTCATATTCTGTCTGCGGAAGGAGTGTCCGTAGATCCCAGCAAGGTCGAGGAGATTCTGAATTGGAAGCCGCCCACCACAGTACATCAGGTCCGCAGTTTTATGGGTATGGCAGGTTACTATCGTCGTTTTATCCCAGATTTCTCCAGGATATCTAAACCCATCACCAACTTGCTGAAAAATCAAGTGAAGTTTGTTTGGTCATCAGATTGTGAGGAAGCTTTTCAGAAGTTGAAGGAATTGCTAACCACTGCACCAGTGTTGGCTCAGCCGAATATCGAGAAACCATTTGATGTGTACTGTGATGCTTCGGGAACCGGTCTTGGCTGTGTGTTGATGCAAGAGGGTCGTGTCATTGCTTATGCTTCACGGCAACTCAAGCGTCACGAAGAAAACTATCCTACTCATGATCTAGAGTTGGCAGCCGTGGTTCATGCTCTGAAAATATGGCGTCATTATCTGTTGGGAAGTACCTGCAATATTTACACTGATCACAAGAGTCTGAAGTACATTTTTACTCAAGAAGAGTTGAATATAAGGCAGAGAAGATGGCTCGAGTTGATCAAGGACTATGACATCGAAGTACATTACCATCCTGGTAAAGCAAATGTGGTAGCTGATGCATTGAGCCGCAAGGTTCGCTGCAACTGCTTGAATGTGAAGTCATATACTCTGACCTTGTGTTGTGAGCTGGAGAGATTGGATATTGAAATGGTGCCACGGGGCAGCATAGCCAACATTAGAATTGAAACTCCTATTCGAGAACAGATCATTGCCGCTCAAAAGAAAAGCAAAGGGATCAAGCACATCAAAGAAAAGATCCAAGCAGGCAAGGCTGACTGTTTCAGGATTGATGATGATGGTGTGGTCTGGTTCAAGGACAGATTAGTTGTCCCCAAGATTCCTGTGTTACGTCAAGCGATCCTCGATGAAGCGCACTCAACAAAATTCTCTATTCATCCAGGAAGCAATAAGATGTATCAGGACTTGAGGCAGAAATTCTGGTGGACCAAGATGAAGGTTGAAATTGCTCAGTATGTGGCAAGGTGTGACACATGTCAGAAAGTTAAGGCTGTTCACATGAGACCTGGTGGAGAGCTACAACCATTGCCTGTGCCCGCATGGAAGTGGGAAGATATCAGCATGGATTTCATTGTGGGATTGCCCAAGACTACTCGGGGTTTTGATTCCATCTGGGTTGTTGTGGACCGTCTTACGAAACAAGCCCATTTCATGCCAGTCAAGAAGGACTTTAGAGCTCCAAGGTATGCTCAGTTGTATATTGAGAATCTGATGAAACTGCATGGAGTGCCAAAAACCATTGTCTCTGACCGTGGTACCCAGTTTGTCTCCAAGTTTTGGAAGGCATTTCATAAGTCCTTGGGGACAAAGCTTCTGCACAGTACTGCATATCATCCGCAAACCGATGGGCAGACTGAAAGAGTCAATCAAGTATTGGAAGACATGTTGAGAGCTTGCGCGTTGAATTACCCGGACAAGTGGGACGAGTGCTTGGCCTTGGCCGAATTCTCGTATAACAACAGCTATCAGGAAAGCATCCAAATGGCTCCATTCGAGGCCGTGTATGGTAGAAGATGTCGCACACCTTTGAATTGGTCCGAACCAGGAGAAAGATGGTACTATGGGGTAGATCTGGTAAAAGAGGCTGAAGACAAGGTTCGAGTGATACAAGAGAACTTAAAAATAGCCCAGTCTAGGCAGAAAAGTTACGCTGATAAACAACGTCGACCGCTAGAGTTTAAAGTGCGAGATTTTGTTTATCTGAAGGTATCACCAATGAAAGGAGTGAATCGTTTTGGAGTTAAAGGCAAACTAGCCCCGCGTTTCATTGGACCCTTTGAGATCATCGAACATGTGGGAAAAGTGGCTTACAGGTTGCAGTTACCTGAGCACATATCAGAAGTACACAACGTATTCCATGTGTCGCAGCTGAAGCAATGTCTGCGAGTGCCAGATCAAGTAGTCGATGTGGAAGGAGTTCAGTTGGAACCCGACATGACTACCTCCGAATATCCAGTTCGGATTCTGGATATTAAAGATCGTGTTACCCGCAGGACTACAACCAGGTGGTATAAAATACAATGGAGTCAGCAATCTGAGGACGAAGCCACCTGGGAATCTGAAGACTTTTTGGCAGAAAAATTTCCCGAATTCTATGCTGCTATATAGGTTTAACCTCTCCCTGTAATTGATCTTGTCTAGTCCCGTGTTTTGAGTTTTGTTTGGGTAGTTATGTTGGAAAATTTTCTGTTTAAAAACAATGTTATCTACCTAATCTCGGGACGAGATTTCTTTTAGGGGGGAAGGCTGTAATACCCCTGGTATTACTGTTAATTAAACTGCCATGTCATCATATCATCATGTGCATTTGCTTGCCATTAGGGATAATAGTGTGAGTGGCTGGTTTAACTCTTGTATGTGCTTGAAGGAACCCTAATTGAGTTGTTATTGCATGTTAATTGTAATTTTTCCCTAAACCCTAATTAAAGGCTTCATAGTGCACTTTCTAAATTTGATCAAATCTGAGGTAGGTCCCTTAATAAAAGTTGTAGAGTTTTTAATGTAGAACAACTTCTATTTTGGGTGATTTTGAAGTTATGTTAAAATTTTTTGAATTAAGCTCAAAACAGTGTTTCAAAATTTGAAATTAAAACTGCTTTTCAAAAACTAATGAGAATTAGATAAAACTTCCTTAATAGAAGTTGTAGATCTCTCTGAGATGCACAACTTATATTTTGGCCAAATTTCAAGTTCTTTAGAAAAATAAAAAGTAATTTCAAATATTCAGTTTGAATTTCAAAACCCTAGTTTACCCCCTTTTGAATATTTTCAAATCTAGGCCGAATTTTGAATTTGTGCAGAAACAAAAGTTGTCCAGCACAAAAATATCTGCAACTTTGCTTTAGGTCGTGGCTTCGGATTTGGTCATCTGCTAGATCAAATTGGGCGAATTGGTGATGAGGAAGTACTGTACGGGGTACTGTTCATCTGCCACCTCTCAGTGTACCCGCGCGGCGCGCACGTCGCCGGCGTGCGCGGCAGCGCAGCACGTCCGCCGGTGCCGGGCCGTTGTCCGTTGCACGCGCAGCAGGGAGCCAGACCCCTACCCGTCCTGCCCGACCGGGTTCCCCGCTATTTAACCCCCCCGAGCACCCTCTCCCAGCTCAGTTCTCTCCGCCGGTCGCCGTCGAGTTCGCCACGGTTCGCGGAGAAATTCGTCGCCCTCCGTTGGCCTCCATCCTCTCCATCTCGCCGGTTAGTAGAGTGGTTCCTTGCGCATCCTTTGGTGCTCTCGGGGCTCTCTCTAATGCTTTGTGTGTTCCAGGGTGGTCGTCGCCGCGCGCGTGCGTTCGCCGGAGCGCCGCCGCAAGGTCGATCGCGTGCCAAGCATCTCGGGTGAGCTTTAGTCCCTAGATCCTCGTGTTCCAGCTTCTTTGTGATGTTCTAGTTCTCATGTGCGCGTCGGTTGGTTTTATGGTGGTCTAGGTTCGTCGGAACGAGCCGTCACCGCCGGAGCCGAGTCACTTCGTCCGCCGCCGCCGTCAACCTCACTTCTCTAGCCCGTTTCAGCCCCAACCGTAGACTTCACTAGCCCCGGGGTGAGCTACCGATCCTCCCCATGCTCTCCTTTCATCTTTTACCGGTCTCGGGCGGCCGGCGCATGCTCGCCGAGCCTTGGCGTCCGCCATGGACGGGATAGATCCCGTCGGAGGCGGCTAGGATCGGGGATAGGTGTACTAGGGTGACCGCTAGGTCGTAGGGTAGCCGTAGGTCGTGTCCGCGTCGCCGTCGGCTCGCCGGCGGCGAGGGTCGTGCCGGCCCGCGTGCGCCTCGCGCGCGGTGCGCTCGGTCGGAGGAGGGAGAAGGACCTGACAGGCCGGCCCCGCCTGTCAGCGTCCGGGGAAGAAGAGAAGAGGAGCCCAGGTGTTGCTGGGCCGGCCTGCTCGGAGTGGGCCGTATCGGGCCGGTTGCGCTTTTGTTATTTCCCGGGGGTTTCAAATGTTTTTTTCCATTTTAATTTGGTTTGAATAGTAATCTGTTTTGTTAATTTCGTATGATTAATTCTGTGCAACCAAAAATCATGAAATAATTTACACATGCTCTCTGTGTGGTGTAGAATTTTATAAAATTATTGCATGGCCTGTTTGGGTACTTTCTGTAATAGATAAAAATCACTAAATTAAAAAGAAAATGGGTCTTTGCACATTTTTAATTAATTCTAGGTAACTCCAAAAATCACCAAAATTTATTTTACTCTGTTTAGCATGAAAAGCTATCTGTTGGTGAAGTTTGGTCTCAATTGGGATTAGTTTGCTCTTGTATTAAATAGATATGGGTTTATTAAATAGTAAAAAGAAGTGTAGGAAATGAATTTAAGGTTTGTGTGACTTTGGAATTGATTGTGGTTCTAGGTCAAACCCATGTAAGACCTAGAACACCCTAGTGATGTCGTTTTATGCTTGTCATAAGTTTAGTTCTTGATTTCTTGCATATGCTCTTTTCTGCATCGCATTCATACATGCATTGTTGCACACGTGTAGTGCCGGTAAACGAGGAAGTCAAAGTCGAGGTGCCTGGAGGAGAAGGTTCCGAGGTGGTTCTTGAACCTGAAAGCTGTGGTGCTCCTGCCCCGACTGTTTTTGCGCTGCAAGGCAAGCCCCGGTGCATTTAACCCTCTATTTATAAATGCTTTTATCACTGGAGTTAATCAACTGCATTAAGTTGTTAGGAGTTGCGTGATAAAACAATTGATGCATTTACCATCCTTGACTACTTGTTACCTAAGGAACCTAATGATTTGAAATGAGTTGAAAAATGCTTAGTCATGCTTAAATATTAGAATTGCAAAAATGCTATTTTAAACTTTATATTTGGAATGAAGAATTATCAAGGGATGGGTATGAGTCCATGTATGATGGCAGGGTCCTTTGGCCGGGACACTGTTATTGTAATGGATGGGTTTCCCGGGTGGTCGGCCATCTGTTTGGGTTAGAGTCCCAACTGATCGTTGTCATCGGGAAGGGGATTTGAAAACCGGGCAGATTCCAGGGTATTTGGGTTAGAGTCCCAATGCAGGGTTTCTGACGGAAAGCAGTAGGGACCGTTCGTTGTAAGGCCTGTTGTGATCATGATGAACAGCCTAGCCACATACCAATTCGGAAAGCCTAGGGTCAGGTCGCTCTATTGCTGGAACCGACAACCGCGCACTGGGAGTGGAGAGATGGCGAGAGTAGCGTGTACCCACGTGGCCGGCGTGCCTGGAGACTAGTGGAGTACTGTGCTCTCGGGTGGCGTAGGACCGGGTCCGGGATAGAAAAGCCGTGACAATGGGTTGGCATATGCAAGCTTAAGTGCTACATATGCAGTGTGGATAGAATCCCCAGCTGGGTATACTTACTTGATTCGAATCGACGTGCTCCTCGGTTATGGAGACTTGATCCTCACGTCTACCTCGAAAAGTGGTTCGAAGAATAGGATGTTTGAGAATAATGAAAAGAATAAAATAGATGGAAGAGATGAATGATGACTTATGATATTAATAAGGTTATTCAATGAGCAAAATACTGAGACAGGATAGTAATGCTTTTCCGCTCAACCCTTACCTCTTGCTAAGCCTTACCCCTAACCTTGCATTCCAAGAGTCAAATATTTTTTCTTAGTCGGGTAAGTCTTGCGGAGTACCCAGTACTCAGGGTTTGTTAACCCCGTTGCAGGAGGGCCACAGCCGGAGATTTGTATTGACCCCTGCTGTGCTACAGTGATCGAAGAGGATAGTGGTGAGGAGTGAAGGACCCGTGGGCTGGGTTCGATTACCTACTATCTATTTATGATGTATCGTTGTTCCAATGCCACTGCTACTGTTTTAACTTGGTTTGTAATGACTACACTTAATTACTATTTGAACTCGGTTTGTAATTTAAGTACCAGTTAATCTTCCGCACTTACTCTGATGTATTTTGATTATGAAATGTTGTAACTCTGTAATGGCTTCGCAATGGAGATCCTGTCGGCATACGGGCACTAATGTAGCCCGGCAGGGCTGCCTCGATCATTTGGGACACGGGTACGACTGTCAGAGGTCATTAGTGACGATGACAGGTGCTTGTGGGCCATGTGATTAAGGCGGTTCTGTTACAACAGCCAATATTTCAGCTCATGTAGTTAGCGAGCCTGCTCCTGAGTGGGATCTAGCTGCTCGTGAGCCCAATGAGCCAAAGCCGTTGGCCTTGAAACCTATATCAGTTCTGTATTGTTTGATGCTTTAAACTTTGCAATTGGTTGATGACTGGACCTGAACCTTGGAGACTTTGGACATACTATGATGCTATCACTTTGTTTCAAATAGATATATGAAAAATCATCAATGGATACATCATGTATGATATGGTATGATATAGTATGGAGTATGAACCATGGATGCATGTATGGCGTACTACTTTAATATATTGTCGTATTTGTATGTGTCAGTATGTGTTAATTTATTTATTTGTTTGAGGCTTATGGATGGGTTTGCTTTTGCATTATTACATTTCTCATGTTTTGGATAAATGTACTATATTTTGTGTGATTATTGGGTGATATGGATGGTTCCTACAAGATTGTCCTATCAACTTTAAGGGTTATGCTGCAAGATATACATATCTCTCTTTTGTCAATTTTGTGCCTGTGTTTGATCCCAGCTACTAAAAATTAGTACTATGTTTAGATGCTAATTAGAAGGACCAAATGTGAACTAATTTCAAAACTAATTGCATAAACGGTGACTAATTGGCGAGACGAATCTATTAATCCTCATTAGCCCTTGATTAGCCCATGTTTACTATAGCATCATATGACCTAATCATGGACTATAGGATTAATAGATTGTTCTCACCAATTAGTCACCACTTATGGAATTAGTTCACATTTGATCCTTCTTATTATCATCTAAACATAGTATTAATTTTTAGCAGGTCGGATCCAAACAGGCCCTATCCAGTCGATCAACTAGTCTTCAAAATGTACTCCCTCCGTTCGCTTTTAACTGTCATTCTCGCTTTCCAGAAATAACTTTGACTAAATATATATAAAAAATATTTATATTTATGGTACATAATTAATTCATTAGATGCATCGTTGAATCTATTTTTATAATAAATTTATTTAGAGATATAAATTTTACCAATATTTTTTATAAATTTAGTCAAACTACTAGCATGCAAACCAATAAAGATAAATATTTAGAAACAGAGGAGTACGACTTTAGGAAGATCTTCTGACATACGAATGATTATCTATTTCTATCTGCCTGAACTCCTGTGCATTCACCATAGATTTTCGTCCAGCATGTCATGCGGGAACGCATTACCACCGCCCGTCTAAATTAGCTCTGTTATGCCTATTTCCTTTCCAATCGATCGATCATGGCCATCGAAATATGGCTTTACTCTTTTCGATCTGCCTCACTACTACAGAACTGAGAGCAATTCCACCAGATATCATATATTTTATCTCCTATAGTTATTTTAGGAGAGTCTCCTGTACTAGTATAGAAATGATTTCTCTTGGTGCCGGAATTTTTTTATCAGGCGGTTACAGTTGATGGCCGCAAATAGAAATAAATTGGTGGATCCAAATAACGAACCGCTAGTATAAATCGTTTTCTACTAGCGGTTCTCATAAGAAAACTGTCAGTACAAATCAATTTGTACTGGCCTCTTCTCGAATTTAAATATTTTTCTGCTATTTTTCAAATCTAATTTTTGGAAAAACATTAGTATATGCGGTTTTGTTAAGAAAACCATCAGTACAGATCGATTTGTAATGGCGGTTTTCTTAAAAGAACCACCAGTACAAATCGATTTGTACTGGCGGTTCTCAAGCAACCGTCCATGGAAAATATAATTTTTACAAGCCTCTAGCACAGACGGTTCAATATATAGGTGACCTTTACTGCAGCAGATTACTCAACCCATCCCTGACACATAGGGTCCACTTATCACACTAGTAGAGAACAGATTTTGATCCACATCGGTTAGTCTCGGTATTCTTAGTGTCCTAGACAAAAGGAAGAATTAGTCCCAGTTTCAACTTTTATGTGTTATCAGAGGACCTCTAGTCCCGATTAATAACGTCAACTCGGATTAAAGGGTCTACATTAGTTCTGGTTCATATTACCAACTCTGACTAAAGGTTCGGACCCTTTAGTTTCTGTTGATAACACCAACCCAGATTAAAGATGAATCTTTAGTCTCGGTTGGTAACACTAATCCGGACTAAAGGATCATCCACCGGTTAGTTCAAAAGGAATACATCCTATCTTAAGTCACATGTGTTGTATAGGTGAAGTGGTAAGCTACGCGCGAGACCATACATGGGTTTAAATCTCACGGGGCACAGTGGTATGGTACACTATTTTTTTAGTCCCAGTTATTCCAACACGGGACTAAGTCCGGTTTCCTAGTCCCAGTTCGAAAACCAAGAATAAAAGTGGTTGGGAACGAGGACTAAAGTCCATTTCTCTATTAGTGCCAATGTCCTGCCGAAACATACAGGCACAGGCGGTGGGGTGGGGTGGGAAGAGCTCTGTGCGCGGCAGCCGGCCGCGGCGGCAAGGTGGGTCTGGCCGCGCTCACAGGTAGGCAGGAGGACCTCCAGGCGTGGTAGGACAACCGTGGAGACAAGCTGTTGCTAGCCGCTGAGGCGAGGTGGTTGCCAACCATAGAGGCCAGGTGGTTTGCCGACCACAGGGCGAGGTGGTCGGGCACACTCACAGGCTGGCAGGCGAAGCTCCAGGGGATGTGGGAAACAGCGAGCTAGGGCAAAGCTTCAGCGAGCAGCCAGCAGGCTATAGAACCGAGTTGGGGGGTCTATTGGCTAGAATTTGGTCCAAGGTTCTTCTTGCTTTCATGGCCAAAGTATGCAAGAATTATCCTCCTGAATCTACGTTAAGAAACTTTGAGGTTTTCTTTTTAAGACCGATATAGAAATATTGAAGAAGAATGTGGTCTTGCAAGGCTAAATCTGGACCCGAGTCTATAAGAGAGTTGAAATGTTACCAAGAGGTGGCCAGATATTCATTATCTTCTTGTTTGAAAGATAGGACCTTGGCTCTAAGGCGGGCTACTTTAGAGATGGACAAGAATTCCAAGCAAAAGCTTGAACATAAAGTTCCCCAATCTCCTGCTCTTTCCCTACGGTTCGATATACCACTTCTTAGCTCTCCATTTCAAAGAGAATGGAAATAGCTTCCATCTCAAGGTCTCATTGGATATGCCCTCTATACGGAGGCAGTCACAGGTCTGCTCGAACTCTTGTAGGTGAAAGTGAGGATTTTCATCTACCTTTTCTGAAAAGAATTGGTTCTGAACCATTGCAACCAAACACGGGCGTAGTTCATAGGCAGATGTTAGGATAGGTTTGGATGATTCTTTTGGCCTATGGCTGGTTCTCGTGGGTGCAGCATATTGGTATGTGGCATCCATAAGAATGAAAAAGGAAAAATAAGAAGGTAATAAAGATAAAAGTATAATACAAGGTTAAGATAGACTTAAAGCTAATTTAGCAACTGTTTTTCCTGGCAACGGTGTAGGGTCGAAATGGCGGACTAGAGGGGGGGTGAATAGTCATTTTTAACAAATAATCGCAGCGGAATAAAACCTATTCGGTTCTAGCAACAATTCACCCCTCTAACTATAACTCTATGCACCTCATAAAAGATCCTAGCAAAAACAAAGGTGCAAGCCTAGCTTGAGCTTCCCTAAACCGTTCTAGCGCAAGGTCACACAAACCTAAGCACTAGTACTTTAAGTACAGGGGAAACTCCTACCAACTAGTAAGCAAAAGAGCACTAAGCATGTAAGCTCACTACTTGCTCAAAGACAAGGATACACAATCCTAATCAAGGAGCGCAACTTGTTTAGTTACACAAACTAAACAAGAACTACTTCTAAGCTACACAAGCTAAGAAGGTGAGTGGCAAGCAACACAAGCTAACCGGTCTCACAAGAGCAACTACAACTACACAAGTAAAGTAATGCACAAAGTAAAAGGGACTTGTGTAGAAGGGAGCAAACCACCGCGAAGGATGGGAAGATGTTAACGCGGTGATTTATTTCCCGGAGGTTCACTTGTCGCCATAAGCTACGTTCTCCATTGAGACAAGCTCCAAGGTTGCCGCCGATCCTCTAGCTTGAGTGACCCACCACAAGTCACTACCCCCACGTGGGGCGCCCGCAAGCTCAAGCTCTTTGATCCGGCCGGACCACTTGTCGCTCTTCACGTCTCGCTCTACTAGCGATGCTCTTTGCGATCTCCCGCGAGGTGAGCTCCAACCTCTCACAAGCTTGCTCCGGAGCCAAGCACAATCTTCTTGCTTGCTTCCACAGAGCCTCTCACCATCAAGCCGTCTAGGAGGTGGCGACCTCCAACAGTAACAAGCACCACCGGCTTGCAACTCGATCACCTAGTGCCACACGATGCAATCTCTCAATGCAACGCACTATCGATCGATCACTCACTCCTCGAATGTGAATTCTATGAGCACAAGTGAGTTGGAGAGCACTAAGCCATGCACAAACAAGGGAGACACATTCCCAAGGTGCAAGACCCCTCCAACAGCCAACCACAGCCCTCTATTTATAGCTCTCAGCTCAAAAGAGCCGTTGCCAACTGAAAACGGCCGTCGGACCGAACCAGCGCGCCACCGTCGGACCAAAGCCCATGGTCCGACGCTCCCGATGGCCGCCACGTGTCAGCTCGATTCAACCGTAGCCACTGGATCTCAACGGCTATTTCTCGCGCCGTTTTTCCAACCGTCGGACGCTCAAGCCGATGGTCCGACGCGCGCACAGCTCCAGGCGTCGGACCGTCCGACTCTCACAGACGGGCCACAGCTCGGCCACCATCGGACTCTCGCGCGGTTAGCCGTCGGACCAATGATCACCACGGTCCGACACTTCCAGAGAGCTCCCCGAGCGCTCAAAACCGTCGGACTCCAGTCCGATGCTCGCCGTCGGACGAATCTCTAGCGTCCGACGTTTTCCCGAATGCCACGCGTCACGCCGACACTGCTCGCCACCGTCGGACCGAAGCGGGCAATGATCCGACGCTCGTTAACCGAGCGTCCGACGCTCGCTATTGGCCAGAACTAGGGTTAGGCGTCGGACTCTACTCAATGGTCCGACGCTGCCCCTCCACACAGTCCGACGCTCCTTTTACTTTGCCAAAAACCTCTGAATCCTGCCTCGCAAGCTCGGTAGGAGGAAGAGAGATCTAAACCACCTTTCACCTTTGCAAATGTGCTAACACCACAAGTGTTCAACCTTAGGTGCAAGTGTGTTAACTTTTCACAAACATTTTCACAAAGAATTTTCTCTCTTTTCACCGCGCCACTCAATCCTAGCACGTATGCAAAGTTAGATCACTCAAGTGGCACTAGATGACCGATATGCAAACTAGTTTGCCCCTCTTGATAGAACGGCCATCTATCCTAAATCCGGTCAAGCACTTCTCTAACCTTAGACCGGTGAAATGGAAATGCCCTAGGTTATACCTTTGCCTTGCGCTTTCCATTTCGATCACCGTCTCCGACACCATCGATGCCGGTGCAACACATGCACCAACACCTCATGAATGATATGATCCACTTCATATCATCACATGGCTTTTGGTTCATCGATCCTTGACTTGCTTGCTCTTCACCGTTGCGTTGGTCCATCGGCGCCAAGCCATCACCCGACTTGCCCTTCATACTTGCAACCGGTCCGTCGACGCGAAGCCTTGTCTTGATCTTCTCCACCTAGCCATCATAACTCCATGTCATGTCTCATGCGTTTAGCTCCTTTATACCATATGTGTGAGCTAAACATCATCTCCAAGCCATTTTCACCTCCATGGCATAGATGCTCACACACATATACCTGTGGACTAATCACCTGTGTAATCAACACTTAAACACATATTAGTCCACCTAAGTTGTCACTCAATTACCAAAACCAAATAAGGACCTTTCAAACGGCACCAGAAATATTTATTGGTATTTGTTAATGCACACGTAATTAATCACTAGGAAAGATCCGCAAGCACATGATACTGATGTAGCACTTCACCCAGGGAGTATTCCAGAGTATCGTTATTTATATTTTACTATCGGGAAAACGTGTGAGAAAATGGGTCTAAACTTAACCACTGAGCAGCAACAAGGGCAGAGATAATAGGGATACAGAGAAGATCACTAGGGTCTCTAGTTCTAATCTTCGCAAGCTATATTATGATTGTTCCAATTGGGATATCACTTAAGAAAAGACACCAGCTGTAACATCCTAAGGTGTTAAGCACCAAATAAAACCTTGAGCATGTCATCATGTGCATTATCATGTTATTTGTGCATTTTATGTTTAGGATAATGATTGAAGATGCATTGGAAATGTTTAAAAATTTCATGAAGAAATAATTCAAAAATGAGTTATTTAATAATCTTAAATTCCAATTAGAAGGTTTGAAACCTAGTTTCAAAACTAATAGGAATCTTGCAATGAGCCCAAGAACAAAGTTGTAGCTCTTCTAAAATAGAGCAACTTTTATATTGGGTAATTTTTGAGTTATTAAACAAAATTTCAAATAAAACCCTAAATTGGATTGAAAGATTCAAATTCAAAATCTTATATTGAAAACTATTGAGAATTGGAAGAAGGTCCTTAAATGATAGTTGTATATCTCATTTAATAGAGAAACTTTCATTTTTGGAGATTTTAAAGTTTCTATACAAAATTTTGAATTCAAACCTAGATTTGAAATATCCCAATTTGCCCCTTTTTCATAATTCAAAATCTAGATAGAATTTGAAGGTGCTTCAAAAAGCAAAGTTGTTCATTTTGAAATTTTGAACAACTTTTATTACGGGAGTTTTCCAAGTTGTTATAGAATTTTGAAAGTAATTTGTGAAAGAAAGAATAGGGGGAGATGATTGCTACAGTGCTCTGCCCAATTGGAGCTCGGCAGCTCCTCCTTGCCGCTTAACCACCGGCCGCAGCCCTTCCTCACCGTTCAAGCTCGCGAGGGCACATGGCTAGGGACATGGACGAACCCGAGCAAGAGGTGGCACGCTCTAGTGTTGCCTCTATCCTTTAAAAGGGGTGATGCCATCATCTACCTTCTTCTTTCCCTCCCTCTTGCTGTCATCGTTGAGCTTGGTTCTCTAGCAAATTCGCGTCCATCTCTTCACCGCCATCCAATTCAACCCTTCCACTGCTCTGGCGTGTTGATTGAGTCTATTGGAGCCGTATCTCATCGCCGGAAGCCATACAACGCCACCTTCTTCTCTGCATCCGGTCGGAGCACCACCGCAAGGGACTCCACCGTGGTTGGTGTCCTCCGGTGGGTTTCTTCCCGAATACTCATTTGTTCTTGAATCCCTGTACTCCGGTGATGCTTAAGGGTTAGATCGTTTCCTCGTTGGTGTACAGAGATCACCAGAACAGAGCTCTCGCTGTCGGTTCAATCCTCTAGATTCGCCACTAACATTGACGTAGCTTCTCTGAGCCCTTTGCACTTCAACCAGTTAGCTGATAGTGGTTGTGGTGAGCCCCTAGAACCTATAATAACCTTCTTTTGAATGCTACCGGTCTCTTCAGGCCGGAACGTGCCTCGCCACCGCGGGCTGAGCCGCCGCTTCGCCTTGTGCTCGGTCGAGCTTGTTCGGGTGCCCCAACCTCCACTCAAGTACTTGGATCGATGCGTCTCGTAGTACGTATCATGCTGATGCCCTTTTTCATTGTCAATGAGCTTGCCATCGGCGATACCAGTGCCGATAACGACCGTCGATACCCTGGTCAGCATCGTGAAGAAAGACGAGGACCGGTGAAATAAAATTGAAGAAAAGAGAAGGGGCTTGATGCAAACTTCAAGACTCATGTGAATAGTACCATCGGACTACGGGTGGATACTTTAAAACTCCGAGGGTCTTGATGTAAAACAGCCAAGGCACCATTGGGCTGGCTGATTTGGGTCGGCCTGTTCCTGTGCTGGGCCGAGTCGGGTTGAATCGAGCCCAAAAGAGTTTTCTATTTTTCCTGAGTTTTATTCTTTTAACTAAGCTGCATTTGCTAATTTCAAAGAAAAATATTTATAGCTCCAAAAATTATGAAACTTTTTTTGTAGCCTCTTCATGATATCCTTTATCTAGGAAAAAAACTAAACTTTGAATTTGGGTACTTTTTGTGCGTTTTAAAATTATCCATTTTAATTATGAAATGAGTCTTCTATGATTTTTGTAGGCTAAAATATTAATCTAAAAATCATAAAAATTGTTTTTCCACTATTTCATGATAATACCAACCTCCATAAAAACTTTTGAGTAAATATGAAATACTTGAATCAATTTTTATTTTGTGCTTAATTAAATAAAAAAGGGGAGAAACTAGTGTTAACCACCTTAAGTGACTTAACCCTTTTTCAAACCAATGTTAATGCTTATTTGTTAAAGTTATATTTAGTGCATGAATCATCATTCATTCATTGAGCATGCAAACATTATTCCATGTAGAAACCGAGGTTCGGGAGGTTGCTACAGAACCCTATTCTAAGGAGGGGTTTCACTCGGAAATTGGGTCAAGCACTAGTGGTCTTTCTTACTACGTGGAAGACCCTACTCAGATAGGCAAGCCCCAGAGCATTAACATTTTCCTTGAGATTTTATAAATATCACTTTTTTGCTTGAGTATGATATATGCATTAGATTATAATGATGGAATTGATTAACCCGTTTCCTACATTTGCCTGCCTTGAATTTCAATACCTATCCTTGATTACCTGATCAGATAGATGATTAAATGCTTAGCCTTGCTTAATGATAGTTTAAGGAATAAGTTTATCTCTTATATGTTTATATATGGATGGTAATAATATGATTGAACTTGAGACCTGGTGGGACATGGGACATGTCTTTGGTGGAGGCTGACAGGAATGCTTGGTCAATCCTGTCCTGTCTTGGTTGGTTAAGGACAGTACCATGGTAGGCCTGTGTGTAGTCAAGAACTTGTAATTAACTAACTACATACTCTGGTAAGCCTAGCTCTAGAGATTCTGTTACTTGAAATGACAACCGCGCACTAGGAGTGGAGAGATGGCGGAAGTAGCGTGTACCGACGCCCTGCCAAAGGAACAAGATCCATCGTGATCCCTGATGATCCTCTACGGGCGGAGTAGGGCGGTGGAAGTACCGTGCTTCCGGGTGGAGCAAACCGATTCAGGTTTCAGAGGATCCGTGGTAGACGGGTTGATATATGCAAAGTTGGAGCCTACATATATCATGTGGTTGGGAACCCCAAGCTGGGACTTAATCAGTTCGAATCATTGTTGCTCCTCAGTTAAGGAGACTCGACTCTCTGACCTATACCGTAGTAACAACTTTAACCTAAAAATGATGATATTGAAATTTGAGAAGTAGATTTCATCATATGATATTATGATCGATAAGTTGATGCTAAAATTTTGAAGATAAGGATCTAGGAATAGTAAGCTTTTCCGCAAAAAAATGTTTGAGTATTGCTAAAGCCTCACTTGTTCTATTAGCCAGCATATCTGTGAGTCTTTCCTTTTTTGCCAATTAAGTCTTGTTGAGTACCCGTGTACTCAGGATTTTCCTAAACCCCGTTGCAGATGAGTCTCATGAGCAGGTTGGCTTTTGCCCCTGCTAATCGAGTGCACTTGTGTGCGAGCACCAGGAGTGAGAAGGTTGTGTGTCACCCGTGGGCAGGTTGACTTTTATGCAAAGAAATGTAATATGAATATCGTAATGCTACCTAGGGCCTGAGGGCCAAAACTTATGGCCTGAATCAATTGTAGAACTGCGTTGTAAAATTATAGTTGTAACTCTTCACTCGTACTCTGATGTAATATAGTTCGGCTGGCTGGTACGGTACGGCTGGCTGGTTGTTCTGAGAGAAAAACACTGCTGAATGGCTGCCTGGTGCTGGCTGGACCAACCAGCCGAACAGAGCCTTGTATCCACTGCTGTGTGATGTCATCTATGACCAAGATCCCCTTCTAGCGAAAGCATGGAGTTGTTCGGTGTTCTAGTGAACATCCGACATGACTCTTGGATTATCAAAACCGTGCATGGAATTCGAAGACCCACGGGGTGATGAAGAGTGCATGTGGGCCATGATTATTCAGGAGGTTCTGCCACATCTAGTATCAGAGCGATCTTGGTTGCAGGGGTCATCTGTAATAACATTTTATAAAGCTTCAAAATTAAATCAACTATTTTCAAGCCTATTTTTAAAAATTGGCTTCCGACTTACCCCTATGCTTGCTTTAGGATGCCTTCTGGATAACTGGTGTTTGCAACCCGAGCTGAACAGACACGGGGATTTCCAGCACTTCTGTGAGAGATGAAGTGGCGAGACAACTACTCCTATGCACCAGAGTATATCCTCTATGTCAATGATAACTTGTGGAGTGTACTGCTTATGTTCATCTTCATCCCCGACTCATGAAAGGACCCCCTAACCCCTGAGAGAGCCCATACTATTTCTAGATAGGCAGCTCTCTTGAAGCTACAGTTCAAGTCTGCGCCTATAATGCTATGGCTTACTTGAGACGCAGATATTCTAAACTTAACCATTCCTATACCTTCGCCTATTTCCCTTACCGAGAGAGAGAGAAGGTAATACAATTGCCTATCTACCGATTGAACATGATGAATACCTTCAAAGTTGTAGGATGTCCAAGCTTATTCAGGTCTTCGATCAGGCCTATCGCTATATTACCTTCGAGTCGAATGAAGCTCAGAGGCAGATGGCCCTGTGTTAACCTTAGAACGTCAACAGCTGGAGACACGTAATCGTGTTCCTACTTATGCACCTATCGTACCACTCTATCTGCTTGCTCTAGATGTGGTGGGGGAGAATTTTCTGCATTATCCTATTGTCGGGCACATCTTCACTCATAACAGTGCTTGAACTCGTCAAACCCCTCAAGAAATGTTGAGGATAATGATGGGGGAACCGGCAAGTCTGACTCATGCGGGCATGCCTGGAGACAATGGGCACCCTTCCTTTTAAGGCCTTCTAGCCTTAAAAGGAACTTAATCACATAGGTACAAGCCGTAGAGCAATCGCCGACAGGCCGGCAACTCCTCCAAACTCTTCCCCAACACTCTATCTATCTACTTCTAAAGAAGAGCCCTAGTCTTGGATGACTACAATACTAATCTTCTCTTGAATGCTTGGATTAGGATCATATTTAGGGTTTCTGGATACTAGAGAAGGATTAGAGTTTCTACCTAGGATTGATCTCTTCGAATTCTTTGGCCATGGGGCAGGACTCTGCTTATATAGGCCAGAGCGATGCACAGAACGCTCGGATCAAATCGACCTTGATCAACGACGTAGATGCAAACCCTAGGGCAGTTGAGGAACCAACGTAGAAGCCCGCTGACAAGTGGGTCCCACTCGGGTCAGCCGACCCCATCCTAGGTCAGCCGACCTAGGTCTCTTCCAGGTGGGTCCCACCTTCGGGGATCGCCTTTTCGTGTCTTCTAGATTCTTCTCAGATTGGTTTCGTGTGCGTTGAGATTTCTAAGTGTCGCTACCAGAAATAGAGTTGGACTCTATCCTCGGCAATGGCGCCAGAAATCTTGTTGGTAAGTCTTAGCGTAAGCAGAAAAGTCCGCAAGCGCAAGGATGTACCGTTGTAGCTTTCACCTGGAGTATTTCTATGTATCAATTTCCACGGGAAACGCGAAGTAGAAAGGATCAAGGTCGTCGAAGGAAAGAAAGGATAGAATGTTTTTGTAGGTTCAGAGGGGGCTTTTTAAGGTTTTCCTAAAATCACTAGATAACTAAAATTTAGGTTTACTGAACTTCACTCACTTCGGAGCAGCAGTTCCTTTCCGATCCTTGAAAAGACTGGGAAGGGGTGATCGGGAGAAGGCTGCCAAAACCTCTACGAGAACACCAGCCTGTATGTGGTGGAATACAAAGGCCTTATTGGAGTTGTCACCCCCGACGCTACCACAGCTATCCGTCGGTTTGGGCGCAAACTCAGGTAACCTATAGTCTAGACATCACATCCATACTATCGATTACTACTCTAGCTTCACATTAAAACTAGAGCATTCGGTCGAACGGAGATCCCGTAAATGAAGAACAACAAGAACTAAACTTAATTAAATAGAAATCTTAGAAATTCCAAAGGGTAACCTCAACTTTACTCAAAGACGAGTCAGCTTCAAAGAGGTACAAAGTCGAGAAGGACCCGACAGACCCGGCTCCTCCTTAGCACTTTTCCTCTCACTCTCTTCCTCCTTTCTGAATACTACAACTAGGTGGAAACCACCTAGAGGGACACTACCACTAAAAATACGAAGAGAAGCTTAAGTGTAGAGTGTGTCTTGAAGGAGGGTGTGTGCCCCCTTATTTATACAAGTTGAGTATGGCGCTAAAGGTCGAGAGTTGCGCTGCAGCACACAATGAACTGCCTCAGGGAGCCACCATCGAACTGCCAGAGAAAGGCGGTGCAGAACTGGCCCAGCGGGGGTTCGGCCGAACCAGGGTTCGACTGAACGCTGGGCTCCACCGCCTCGCCACCGCCTTTGCGTGTTGGGCTCTAGGTGGGCTAGGAACACTGCTTGGTGATGTTGAGCCCTGTTTGAAGTGATTTTCTTAACGTATCCTTATTTTTTGCGCAAATCAGTGTCGAAAAGCGCCTTTCGGTGATTTTCTTCCATGTATTTCTGCATATGACCTATAAAATAATGTTCTCCAACTACATGTGGAGCTAGGTTAAATAAAGACCTATGTCTATGTTTTGAGTTTCATTTCGCCTCTTTTTAGGCATAAAATGACAGCTAGTTTATGGCAATAAGAGCAGTCAACAAGTTCACCCACACTTGCTCTTTACTCATCCTTGAGTAAAGGATAAAAAGTAAACATAATCATTACATCTTGAGATAAACAACTAGCATAAAAGTTATTTCAAGATAATTCTTATACTAGTGGATATGTGACATTGTCTAACATATATCCTTGAGCAGTTGAAAAGTGAAATAGTTTTTGAAACAAAGTTATCTTCCTGAATTCTCATCTTAGTAACTCAGAGTTTTTAAATTTTCACAAGAAAAAGCATAGTTCGGTTATACTTTTCAAATAGCATTCTCAAATCACCCAATGGTATATGATTCCTTACCAAAACATTGTATGAATTGCTTTCTTATTCTTCCTACTTTTAAGAAGCTTTATATGGAGTTTTGGGTATGGAAAGGATATAGCATACTTATCTTGCATGCGTTGTGAAGTCAAAGCTTGGATCCAAGGAGAGAAGCATCATACTCTTAGAATAAGGCGTGCATGTGTGTGGATATTTAGTGGTCAAATCTAATTCTACTATACTCCTTTTTTTATATGATCTCTCTCGAATTTTATTTCTTTAGAGACATGGCCATCATCATTTTTTTCTCTTTCTTAGTTTTTTCTTTCTTTTTCTTTCTCTTTTTTAGTGAGCTTTTGCTCATCTCTCTTTTTTTTGTGGACATCTTTTTCCCATTTTTGCATAGCCAATGTCTCTTCTACTAAAAACTCATATTTTGAGAGAGTTCACACTTTTAAAACATAGAGTATTTATTTGATGGAATCCTAACAAATATTTTTTTGTCTACTCCCAGTGTAGAAGTAGAGCATTTTTTGGTGGATCTAAATGGAAGGCATATTTTTGTGCCTACTCTAGTGTAGAGTAGTGCTTTTTTTATGGGTGCATATGATCTTGATCTTGAGAGTATGATAAATCTCTTAATAAAGGTTAACAAGACTTGACAGGACTCAACACAAAGCAAGTAGCTTATGTAGAAAGTTTAATCATGAAAAGCATATATGGCTGTGGAAGAAATTTTTCACCATTGAGGAGTATGTGATAATATGGTTTTTAAAATTTTATCAAAAGAAAATTCTCTAAGTACTTAGAATCGAAAAGGTAGGATTTCTAAGCCCGAACTATATCACACTCCACAACAACTTACTCAATATGATTGTCCTATAAATATTTTCCTACAAGCATAAGAATATGTAAATGAAATAATCTTTATGCAAGCTTCTATCTCAACAATTCCATAAACATGTTACTTTTCAAATTTTTAATCAAAGTATGGTACTTGGTTCTTTTTAATTTGCAAGTTTAAATGGGTGTAGAACCAAGAGTGAGCATATGAACATGGAGGAGGAATTAGAGTTGCATGCAAGCGTCAACATCAATTCATCATGTGGTTTGGTGCTTTTATTTCATATTTTAATGGCATTTTCAAACAATCAAACTTTTACGCACTAAGCGTGGGTAAGAAGGAGTGCAAACCAGTATGTCCATGGTAGGGTCGAGCATCTCCTTAGCAAGTTTTGCAGCACCTATGTTCCTAGACATCGTCATCCTTCATTCCTGAGTGTACTTATCGGCAGCACATGTGGATGAATGCATTGAGAGTGCTGCAGCGGTGACTTGAACTTCAACTCAGGTGAGCCACAATGCTAGGCCATGTACACGATTAGTGTCAATGGGCTATGGGCCTTAAGAAGAGGGATCTTTCTTCTTCTTTTGTCCCTTCCTTTTTTCAAAAAGGTGGAGCTGTCAACGCCATCATTTTTTGGATGACCCTCGGTGTGTATGGAACTCAAAATTCTCATCATCCTCCCCCACATTTGAACTTTTGTGTAAAAGTCAAGTGTAAAGTTAGGTTCTTTTTTTGAGTGTGTTCCATCACCGAAGGATCATCAAGGATTATAGTTGATGCAGCTTCCAAGCTCTCGAGCATCGTATGCACCGTTGCTCTTCTTTGCCTCCACTTGAAATGGTTAGCGCCAAGAATACCCGAAGACGCATAGTAACTTGAAAACATGTCCTTGCTTTTTACTGAGAAGAATTATTATTATTAAAAATATATTTCTTTCTCAAAAAAATAATATTAGTATTATTTATTGGATTTTTTTAGAATTTTTTTCGAGAGCAATTTTATTAAAGGAAATTATGAAAGAACGGGTTATCTCCCGGAAGTGCTTGTTTTAGGACAAAAGCTCATCCTTGGGAAACATTTTAAATTAAATCTCGTGTTGGTGAAGTGGCTTTCCCTCCAACACCAAACTTCAAGATGACCTAATTGCAAAACTCAGGCCAAGACACCACCAAATTTGCAAAACTTATGATAAACAAAAGAATCTACAACAACCTTTTCAAAGATTTTATGGACAGGAAACAACAAAGGGTTGTAGCTTTTGTGGGTTTTCGCAGGATTATAGATTGATTTGGGTAATGAGCATGGAGTGGATGGGATTGAAAAGAAATAACTTCCATGCTCATCTATGAAATCTTTTGATTTAGGGCAAGCACTTTCTGTCTCATGATAATTCAAATCTTCCGTGAAATTTGGATAGATCATGGTTATAGCGGAGATTGACATATGCTCTCCACTGTTATCTGGAATGGATTTGGATGAGACATTAAAGGTTGACATAGAGGAGGAGTAGGTAAAAATATCTTCTGAATGAATTGATTCTCCCTCTATGTATTGGGAGTGTTTCTGATGTCTCATATAGGAATTTTGAGGCATATGATGATGTTGAATTCGGAAGCTCTAAGGTGTTCCCAAAACCATCCTCAAGATAAAGGTCAACCTCAAATTCAAAGGGAATTGAAGAAGGGTGGGATTTATCATCCTCTACATTGTGGTATGTTCTCTTATCGGGTGGTTCTATGGCAACCGGATCATGGTAAGATTTTGAAGGAATTCTGGATTTGGTTGTGGGTACCTCCTCTTGTTGGTGGGGCCATGACTCTATTTCTTCTTCAAGAAACTCGTCTAAATACTGGTGTAGGGGGTGTTTTTAAGGATTTTCTCAAGAATGGCCTTCCCCTCACTAATAGTCATGTGTGTGAATGAGCCTCCAGAAGATATGTCAAGGTGGAGAGCGGCTTCTTTGCTAAGACCGTGGTGGAAGTGATTTAGAAGGACTTGGTCAGGCAAAGAGAGGTTTGGGCCGGTGTTTATAAGGCTTGTGAACCTAGCCCAGGCTGCTCCTAGAGTCTCCTTCTCCTTTTGTTGGAATGTAAGAATTTCTATTCGAAGGGCATTAACTCGGGAAAGTGGAAAGAAAGTGAGACAAAATTTGTCCCGAAGTTCATCCCAATTTTCATTTACTTCTTCAACGGTGTGAGCATACCATTGTTTTGCTCTTCCAAAAAGAGAGAACAGAAATAATTTCCATTTAATGGTCTGATGTGTCATGCCAACAATTTGTAGGCAAGAACACAATTGCTCAAATTCCCAAAGGTGGGTATAAGGATTTTCATCTTCCTACCCGGAGAAGGACTGGTCCCGAACCATGGCTATAAGGCCAGGGCGGAGTTCATAGCTAGAAGTTGTGATTGGCTTCGATGATTGTAGTGGCTCTAAGAACTCACCTTTTGGTGCGCAGAATTTATGGATAGGAGTGGAATTTTTTTTTTGGAAAGTGGTGTTTGGTGGTGAATTGGTGGTAAGGTGGATGTGATGGTGGTAAACAGAAGAAAAGGTGGTTGATTTTTTTGTGATGTGGATGTGGTGAATGGAAAAGGGATACACGTACGACTTGGTTAGATTCTAGAACAGCTACCGTTCCACAGCAACGGCGCCAGAAAGCTTGTTGAGATTTCTAAGCATCGCTACCCAAAATAGAGTTAGACTCTATCCTCGGCAACGGAGCCAGAAAGCTTGTTGGTAAGTCTTAGCATAAGCAGAAAAGTCCATAAGCGCACGGAAGGGTATCGATTTCCACGAGGAACGCGAAATGTACTAGAAAGGATCAAGGTCGCCGAAGGATAGAAGTGATAGAATGTTTTTGTAGGTTGAGAGGGGGTTTTCTAAGGTTTTCCTAAAATCACTGGATAACTAAGATTTAGGTTTATTGAACTTCACTTACTTTGGTGCAATAGTTCCTTTCCGATCCTCGAAAAGACTGGGAAGGGATGATCGGGAAAAGGCTGCCAAAAGCTCTACGAGAACACCAACACGTACATTGTAGAATACGAAGGCCTTGTCGGAGCTGTCACCCCCGGGGCTACCACAACTATCCGTAGGTTTGAAAGCAAACTCAGGTAACCTATTGTCTAAACACCACGTCTACACGATCGATTACTATTCTAGCTTCATGTTAAAACTAGAGCATTCGGTCGAATGGAGATCCCGTAAATGAAAAATAATAAGAACTAAACTTAATTAAATAGAAATCTTAGAAATTCCAAAGGGTAACCTCGATCTTACTCAAAGATGAGTCAGCTTTGAAGAGGTACAAAGTCGAGGAGGGCCCGACAGACCTGGCTCCTCCTTAGCTCTTTTCCTCTCACTCTCTTCCTCTTTTCTGAATACTACAACTAGGTGGAAACCACCTAGAGGGACACTACCACTAAAAATATGAAGAGAAGCTCAACTGTAGAGTGTGTCTTGAAGGAGGGGGTGTGCCCCTTATTTATGCTCAAGTGCAGAGTTTGTCTTGAAGGAGGGGTGTGCCCCTTATTTATACAGGTTGAGTAAGGCAGTAAAGGCCGAGAGCTGCGCTGGAGCACACGATGAACCGCCTCAGGGAGCCACCATCGAACCGCCAGAGAAAGGCGGTGCAGAACCGACCTAGCGGGGGTTCGGCCGAACCAGGGTTCGACCGTACCCTGGGTTCCACCGTCTCGCCACCGCCTTTGCGTGTTGAGCCCTAGGTGGGCTAGGAACACTGCTTGATGATGTTGGGCCCTGTTTGAAGTGATTTGCTTGGCATATCCTTATTTGTTTGCGCAAATCAGTGTCGGAAAGCGCCTTTCGGTGATTTTGATCCATGTGTTTGTGTATATGACCTGTAAAACAATGTTCTCCAACTACATGTGGAACTAGGTTAAATAAACACCTATGTCTATATTTTGAGTTCCATTTTGCGTCTTTTTAGGCATAAAATGACAACTAGTTTATTGCAATAAGAGCCGCAACACGGAGGAATATGCTTTTTAACTCGACATGTGAGTCCTCTTTGACTCTTTTTATGTTTAATCCCTGTGAAATTCACCAAAACTCATGGAATTCTGTTAGTTTAAACCCTATTCTACGTTGGTGGTTCCTTTTATACCCTTTTCATTATTAGTTGATGGTTAATTTTGTATGGTAACTCCCATCAACAGAAACTAAAGCAAAAGGTGGACGTTCTCCAGAAAAAGTTGCTTGATTCTCGCAAGTCCCCGCCGTCAACATACTATGACTGCTCTCTCATGAAGTCCTATGAGGCGGTGAAGAAGAAGAAGAAGAAGAAGAGTACATGGAAAGGTGTTACACAACTCGGATAACAATCGCAGTCACTCCCCTGCTATTTATTAGTAATGAATGTGTTCAAATTTAGAATTTATAGATGACATACCTCTAGAAGTCGATTTTGATCAACTTGGTGATTTCTTCAAAGAAAACATTCAGCAAATGCTCTACAGTGAATACATCACAAGTGCGCCAAAAGTTGAAACTTGGGAGATTTTAATATGACAAGATCTTTTACAACCGTGCGACCTATTCAGAACTGGGTACATGGTTGTACCTATTAAGCAAGTGGTACTTAGAGGCGTGTGACAGGAAAGAGTAGTGGCTTCTTGTCAAAGTTAGAAAGCAACATTACTTCCGTGGCGATGATATTATATATGTTGAATTCGAAGAATTACACCAACTATACCACCATGACTCTCTCGACAAATTTCTCCTCAGCTGCTATTGTCTGTAAGTGATTATATTCTTTCTATTATTAAAGTCACTTGCATGTGTTTGTTTGTTATATATATAATTGTTCTCACACTATATATGTAAATATGTTCTTTAATATATACGCAGATATGAGATGATGGTCCTCAGAAACAAAAGGGGCACTACTGTTGGTTTCCTTGATCCATGTATCATATTCGAAGACCCAATTACTCCCTAGTCTAATTAGCAACCTCAAGCGGAGAAGAATTTCATGAGATTCTTAGTTAACCAATGCAACAAGATAACGATACTCTTCCCGTACAACTTCGAGTGAATGTTATATTAATAATCTCGATTATACCATGTGCACAGTTTATTTTCCTTGCACGACCCATATAGTTAATGAGTTACGCCCTCATATGCATGTAAACATGTAAAAATCACTTGATCTTGATGGTCGTCGATCTGGCCCATAGTCGGTTAAAAATTTTATACTCGTTGAGAAAAAACCAAAATGACTACCAAGATGTGACAGATATTATTTAGGGGTAACTTAATTTCGGTCTTGCACAACTCTATATACCTGCTCTCTCTTAAGTCTGGAATGATAACGATCCAAATTTTTTATTTTATTGGGTAGTGTTTGGAAACAATTCATTCAGCAACACCACAGCGATTGTAAAGCGTCACGGTTGAAAGGTCCGAATTGGCTAGAGGGGGTGAATAGCCTAATTTAAAATTCTACAAATCACTAAAGCAAAGAATTAGTAACACAAATGGTGATAAAAGCAGTTGCTCTAGCTCTAATGGTTAGGCAAGACACCTATTAACAATTATAGTATTTTTATGATCTCTATGGCACACAAGAGTTATGTCACTATTCTAACTAGTGAGAGAGCTATTAACAACTAATTAAGTTACTTTACTCTACTAGCTAACTACCACTACCACTACACAAGATAAATGAATAATATAAATACAAAGAGTGATAGGATGATATACCGATGTCGGGCAAGAGATCACAATTAATATCAATATGAACCACTAAGAATACCAAGAGAATCAATGGATAGGAGACAATATTGCACAATGATTTATCTCCGAGGTTCACTTGTTTGCCGGTAAGGTACGTCCTCGTTGTGTCCCTCTACACCAGGTGGTTCGGTGGCTAATCAGTATCACAAACCGAGCCTTTCAAAAGGCGGCACAAGAACCTACCAATGGTGAGAAGTTGAATGACACGAGCATTCCACTAGAGTTGCCTTTGGCGCTCCGCCGGGGAAGGAACAAGAACCCCTCACAAATATAATCCCTGATTGGGGGCGGACACAATCACCAAATCCTCTCACCAATCAATCAATCTCCAACCGTCTAGGTGACAGCAATCACCAAGAGTAATAAGAAATTTTCAATCACATGAATTACCTACTGCCACCAAATATGCAGACTCAAATGCACACACTAGGGTTCCCTCAATCTTCTCTTGAATGAGCACTAAGCTAGGGTTGGAGAGGAGAGGGAGAAGATGCTCTTAATCCCTCAAGAATCAATCACTTGAAATTAATCTCTCACTTAATTGAAACACAAAGCTTAGGGATGAAGAGAGGAGAGGGAAGAGAGCTGTTTCTCTGTTTCTTGAACCTGAGAGAGTGAGTGTTGGAGGGAGAGGCAGAGAAGGGAGAGGAGCTCACTTAATCTTCCCAGCTGGGTCTGCCCACAGCGCCACTCTTCAACGGCTCTCTGCCACTCAACGGTTACTGGGGCAGTAGCGGCGGCGGCCGTTCCTTCTCGCGGATGCGCAAGCGAAGCAGACAGACAGCCGCTCGGTCTCTCTCTATCAGCCGCAAGCAGCAGCGGCGCTCGCACTCTTCTTCTGGAAGACTGGGCAGGCAGCGCTCCAACTCCGTATCGGCAGGCTCTGCAAGCGAATGGGCCAGGCCCAGCACGTGAAGTCGGCAGAGAGGCAAGCATGCCAGCGGCTTCAGCACAGCACCAAGTTCTCCATTTTTATTTTTTTTTACTCCACGACCAAAGCACATGCAGCAAGCAAACAGCGATTCTCAGCCACTAATCAACACATGCAGGTGCTGGCGTATTCTCTTTTTGGCCCATGCGAATTTCTTCCAATTAACTGATCATGGCTGCATGTACACCAGCTATAAATAGCAAATAGAAGTCCGTAGCTCTTTTATTTCCAAGTCAACCCATTTTATTTTGCTAACTTCTTCAAAGAGAGATAAACAAATTAGCACACGAGTTAGCTTTTCACAAATAATTTTCAGGGTTAATCTCACCACGTCACTAAACGCTTATGCATATGCAAATGAGACTCACACTTAGTGGCACTAGATAACCAATATAATTAAAGATTTTCCCTCTTTATAGTACGGTTATCTATTCTAAACACACT
Source organism: Eremochloa ophiuroides (assembly GCA_038502445.1). Taxonomy (NCBI): domain Eukaryota; kingdom Viridiplantae; phylum Streptophyta; class Magnoliopsida; order Poales; family Poaceae; genus Eremochloa; species Eremochloa ophiuroides. Next base: position 45,775,434 of record JAHLJS010000007.1, read on the forward strand.
CACACCCTCTATGGTGTCTTGGGTGCCAAAAATAAAATTGCCCTATAAATTATACCTTTGCCTTGAGCCCATTTTATTTTTCTCATCGTCTTTTCTAAATGTGAAGCTTGAGATCAACACCTGATATGGACTTACACTATCATGGATGCCGTCATACTCCACACCTTCACATGTACTAATCTATCTCATCCACAACACTTGATAGCAAATATTAGTACATAAAGATTTCATCAATTATCCAAAATCAAACTAGAGTTTTCAATCTTCCCCTTTTTGGTAATTGATGGCAACCCTCTACAAAAGAAATATGCATTAAAGATTTTGAACTTATCATGCTTGTCCATAAGTAGATCATGAAAGGATTTGGACAACCATCACAAGTTATATTTTGATAGCATTACCTCCCCCTACATATGTGCATAGAGTTTGGATTGAAAGCTAGCACATATGCATTTTGATGGTGAGTAATTCTACCAAAATGATGATAAGGTGTATAGAATAGACCTTTAAAGCATGATACCATCGGAGTTGCCATGTACACCATCCTTAGCACCTTGAATAACTAAATGAACACAAAAACTAGAGCATACCGTGAGATCACATTATAAAAAAAGGCTCTAGTACCACTTGAAAGAATAAGAACATCTAGTTACAACCTACACATGTTAGTTGTTCAAATCATCATTCATGCCCTACTACTAGCAAAACACCACACAAGCATATATATAAAAGTAAATACATGTGCAATGAACAAGTCATATGAAAATGCACATTCAAATGCAACTTGTATATGAGCTTGCTCCCCCTACTTGTGTGCATCAAAAAATTTTAATTATCCCTTTCCCTTGGCCTATTGCTCTCGCATCATTGGCCTAATGATGGTTCATCGCTTTTCTTTTGTAACTTTCTCTCCCCCTTGTCAATAATTTCACAAAAAGGTCAATTCTAGTGGAGAGAATTAATCAAGTTCATTTGATTTGGAAAGAGAGTTCATTTTTCACTTTGCCTCAATTTAGTGCACTTGTCTAGGATATATAACTAAATTTGATCCAAGGGAAAACTTCTTCACACCATTAGGGTTTATCTTGCCCATGTTAAGTTATACACCTATAGCTCATGAAATAGATTGAACATTAGGGGACCAAGAACATACACATGTCATATGTTACCACTAAATTATACAAGCATAGAGAACAATAATGGCAACATATATACATCAAAATTCATTTGTTTTGCATGAATTATCCTAAGTTGTCATGTGTATGCCTATATGTTCTAAACATGTCCTTAGCAAGCATAAATGCCATGTCAAATAACTTTACCTTTCTTTGTCGAAGGAGAGGCATGTCACATATATGTGGGGTGAGCTCAACTCATATTTGAAAAATCAAGAATACTCAACTCATTCCTTAGCTTGCAAAACCTCTTCTCATCTAGTGGCTTGGTGAGTATGTCGGCCAATTGATCATCGGTTCCAATGCTTTGAATATCAATGTCACCCTTTTGTTGATGATCCCGAATAAAATGGTGTCTCACATCAATATGCTTAGTTCTTAAATGTTGCACAGGATTGTTGGTAAGCTTGACTGCACTTTTATTATCATATAGTAAGGGCACTTTCTTGAAGTTGATTCTATAATCTCTCAAAGTTGCCTTCATCCATAAGATTTGAGCACAACAACTCCCCGCACTAATGTACTCGGCCTCGGCGGTGGAGAGTGCTATGTTATTTTGCTTCTTGTATGACCGTGAGACAAGAGATCTTCCCAAGAGTTGACATGTGTCCGATATACTCTTTCTATTGATCTTGTAACCGGCATAGTCCGCATCGGCGTATCCAATTAATTCAAACTTTGCACCCTTGGGATATCATAATCCAACATTTTGAGTGTGCTTCAAGTATCTCAATATCCTCTTTGCGGCCTTCATGTGACTCTCTCTAGGATATGATTGATATCTAGCTCATATGCACACACTAAACATGACATCCGGTCTTGATGCGGTGACATAAAACAAACTTTCAATTAGAGACCGATATGCCTTTTGATCAACCATATTGCCACTTTTATCCTCATCTAAGCTTCCACTAGCTCCCATGGGCGTGCTAATAGACTTAGTATTTTGCATTCCAAACTTCTTGATCATGTCTCTTGTGTACTTGTCTTGACTTATTAATGTACCATTCTTCATTTACTTGATTTGAAGTCCAAGGAAGTAAGTGAGTTCACCCATCATGGATATTTCAAACTCTCTGGCCATCATTCTTCCAAATTTCTCACACAAAGCTTGACTTGTTGATCAAAAATAATATCATCAACATAAATTTTCATAATTATAAAGTCATCACCAACTTTCTTAGTGAAGAGAGTAGTGCCAACTTTACCCATCTTGAAACCTTTAGGGAGGAGAAAATCTCTCAATCTCTCATACCATGCTCTAGGTGCTTGCTTCAAACCATAGAGTACCTTCTTTAGCTTGTACACATGGTTGGGTTTCTTCTCATCTTCAAAACGGGGTGGTTGTTCAACATACACTAGCTCATTGATGAAGCCATTGAGAAATATACTTTTCACATCCATTTGGTAGAGCTTGATGTTGTGTGCACAAGCATATGTTAGAAGGATCCTTATTGCCTCTAATCTTGCAACCGGAGTATATGTCTCACCAAAGTCCAATCCTTCCACTTGAGTGTACCCTTGTGCCACTAATCTTGCATTGTTCCTTACTACAACACCATCTTGATCTTGCTTGTTTCTAAATATCCATTTGGTTCCAATGACATTGTAGTTCTTTGGTCACTCTACCAATTCCCAAACTTCATTTATTTAAAAGTTGTTGAGCTCTTCATGCATACCATTCACCCAATCACTATCTTCTAATGTCTTCTCAATATTTTCTGGCTCTTCAAATGATACAAATGAGTAGTGAGCACAAAATGATGCCAGTCTTGATCTTGTTTGCATACCCTTTTGAATATCACCAACAATTTGATCTAAAGGATGATCTCTTGCAACATTTGCGGGTTGGAGCACTTGAGGTTGATTTTTTGGGCTTGCTTGAGCATTGGATTGATTCCCTTGAGAAGAACTAGTTTGATCTTGATTTTGCACTTGAGAACCATTAGCTTGATCATTGGATGATGGAAGCACTTGATCTTTGTCATCTTCTAGGTCAACCACTTGATTTGGCCTTATATCACCAATGTCCATCTCTTACATAGCCTTTGCCAATTGAGATCCACTCACATCATCTAGATTCTCATCTTGATCTTGTGACCCATTGGTTTCATCAAATTCAACATCATGGACTTTCTCAAGTTGACCACTTCCCAAATTCCAAACTCCATAAGCATTACTAGTGGTGTCGGGTACCAAAGTTAGGGGTACCCAACTTCGATGCAAAAACGCTCATTCTCAACATGGCCTGGCCCAAGTAAGGCCAGTGGAAGCCCATGAAGGCCGCGTCTACAGAGGCCCACGACATCATTCCACTAATGACAGCCTCCTCGGGAGAGCAGCGTCCTCGGCGCCCAAATCTCCGACTCGCCCGAGTCTCCTCGGGAAGAGCTCGGGAGAGCGGCCCGAGCGCCCGAGCCTCCACGGGAGAGCTCGGGAGAGCGGCGTCCCCGGCGCCCAAACCTCCGATTCGCCCGAGCCTCCTCGGGAGAGCGGCGTCCTCGGCGTCCAAGTCTCCGACTCGCCCGAGTCTCCTCGGGAAGAGCTCGGGAGAGCGGCCCGAGCGCCCGAGCCTCCTCGGGAGAGCTCGGGAGAGCGGCGTCCTCGGCGCCCAAACCTCCGATTCGCCCGAGCCTCCTCGGGAGAGCTCGGGAGAGCGGCGTCCTCGGCGCCCAAGTCTCCGACTCGCCCGAGTCTCTTCGGGAGAGCTCGGGAGAGCCGCGTCCTCGGCGCCCAAGTCTCCGACTCACCCGAGTCTCCTCGGGAAGAGCTCGGGAGAGCGGCCCGAGCGCCCGAGCCTCCTCGGGAGAGCTCGGGAGAGCGGCGTCCTCGGCGCCCAAACCTCCGATTCGCCCGAGCCTCCTCGGGAGAGCACGGGAGAGCGGCGTCCTCGGCGCGGCGTCCTCGGCGCCCAAGTCTCCGATTCGCCCGAGCCTCCTCGGGAGAGCTCGGGAGAGCACGGGAGAGCGGCACCAGCTCGGGAGAGCTCGGGCGAGCGGCACCCACGGCGCCCAAATCTCCGTCTCGCCCGAGTCTCCTCGGGAGATCTCGGGAGAGCGGCCCGAGCGCCCGAGCCTCCTCGGGAGAGCTCGGGAGAGCGGCACCCTCGGCGCCCCAAGTCTCCGATTCGCTCGAGCTTCCCTATCCCCCTCGAGCGCAATCTCGCAAAGGCATCCAAGGCACAGGTGATGTCAGCGGAGCAATCTTGGACCACAAGAGATCTCTCTGCCACTTTACAAGCACTGTCCCGTCAGGCGAGACTCTCGACGCGACTGTGCTTCGCACGCCCCTGACGGCCATACCACCTGTCAGGATTTCCCTGGCAGCGGATTTGATAGGCCCACTACGGCCGACCTCCACGGTATGGTCTACGGTGCGCCGCCCTGTTTTCCGCCGGGATCTATCAACTTGGACTATGACAGTCCAAGCGCATGACGACGGGCTACGCAAGAATGGGAAAGGCGCCTACTGCGCTGTCCACTCGAAAGGGCGAGCACGCCTCCCATCCGGGCTCGCTAAACCCTCGGGAGATGCTGTTGGTAGGTGTGACCCTATGGCACGTCGTAAGCAGACGACTGCTGCCGCCTTGGAACTCACCAAGGTCGTGCGAACCACGACGGCCATATCTTGGAGACCCAGAGAGCTGACGACATGACGTAGCCAGACGACTGTTCCTACCAGAACTCACTAAGATCGTGCGAACTAAGACAGCCATACCCCGGAGACGTGGAGAAAAGGGAGTAGCCAGTTAAAACGGGGAATAGCAACTCCTCACTGTAAAATACGTAGCCGCCCTTGCCTCTCCCTTGCGACTATAAAAGGGAGAGCAGAGGCCAGCTTTAGGAGGACGACGGAGAAGTTCTAAGTTCTCACCCACACAAACGTACCTATAGCAAACGACTTGTAAACACTTAGACACACACAAGAGACCTGGGAGCGCTTCCCTCTCTCGCCTAGCTTGTAACCCCCTACTACAAGCACCCCAGTGCAAGGCAACACGACTCTCCTCTCCACTGGACGTAGGGCTTGTTTGGCCTGAGCCAGTATAATCCCTGTGTTCCCCCTTGCACACCATCCGTAGCCTCAACCGCAAAACATATATTTACTAGCCGGTGTTAGCCCCGCCAAAACTAGCACCGACAAGTGGTGGAATATCCAAGCAAGAATCTCTCATCACATTTCTTCTCAAATTTTCTCAATCTAGCACCCTTCTTCAATATATAGCACTTGCAACCAAAAACCCGAAAGTATGCAATATTTGGCTTTCTTCCATTCAAGATCTCATATGGGGTCATCTCCAACATAGGATGGCAATATAGTCTATTTGAGTAGTAGCATGCCGTGTTGATTGCTTTGGCCCAAAAAGATTGACTCACATCATACTCACTAAACATTGATCTTGCCATGTCAATAAGAATCCTATTCTTCCTTTCAACTAGACCATTGAATTGAGGTATGTACTTGGCCGAGAATTGATGTTTGATTCCATATTCATCACATAGCTCATCAACTCTTATGTTTTTGAACTCACTACCATTGTCACTTCTCACTCTCTTGATGATAGTTTCAAACTCATTGCAACTTCTCTTGACAAATGATTTGAAGATGGCATGCACATCACTCTTGTCAATCATAAAGAATACCCAAGTGTATCTAAAGAAGTCATCCACAATCACCAATCCATATTTGTTGCATCCAATGCTTGTATATGTAGTTGGTTCAAATAAATCCACGTGCAATAACTCAAATAGCTTGCTAGTGCTCATCATGCTTTTCTTTGGAAGAGTATTGCCAACTTGTTTTCCGGCTTGACATGCACTACATAACTTGTCCTTCTCAAATTCAACATATTTAAGGCCTCTAACCAAGTTATGCTTCACAAGTTTCTTCAATTGTTTCATTCCAACATGACCAAGCCTTCTATGCCATAACCAACCCATACTTGATTTAGAGAGTAAGCAAGTTGATAATTGTGACTCTCTAGCACCAAAATCCACTAAGTAGAGGTTCTCATATCTAAATCCTTTGAATATCAAGCTAGAACCATCTACACTTATGATCTCCACATCATCAACACCAAATATTCATTTGAAACCAAGATCACAATGTTGAGCTACCGATAATAGATTGAAGTTCAAGCTCTCTACTAATAGCACATTGAAAATGCTCAAGTCATTGGATATTGCAATCTTACCAAGTCCTTTTATTTTGCCTTTACTATTGTCCCCAAATGTGATACTATCATACTCATTGCCACTAGAATTGATTGAGTTGAACATTCTTACATCACCGGTCATATGTTGAGAACACCCACTATCAAGAGTCCAATGCCTCCCTCTGGCATTGTAATTTACCTACAAAATAAATCAATGCTTTTTAGGTACCCATTCTTGTTTGGATCCTTAAAGGTTAGCAACCAATGCCTTTGGTACCCAAATAGCCTTCAACCTTGGGCTCTCTTTTGGTGTGCCAATGTATTTTGCCTTGATACCTTTCACACCCTTGATAAGCATATAACAAGAATCACATCTAATAGATTTGGCACTTGCAAATTTTACTTACTTGTTCTTCTTGTTGTTAGTGATGCAATTTTGCTCATTATGCCCAACTTGCTTGCATCTATTGCAATACCGGCCATTGCTTCTCACAAAGCTAGCTTTAGGAGTAACAAAGTCGGCCTTACCTTTCTTGGGAGTACAGCCAAGTCCCTCCTTAGAGTGACAATACCTTTACCTACCCAAGCATTGTAGCAAGCGGGCATCCCCGCCATAGGCATTGCCTAGTGCATGGGTTAGCTTGTCCACCTCCTTTTTCAAATTCTCATTTTCAACTTTTAGTGTTGTGTCAACACTACTAGTGAAGGTAGAAGTGGAGGTGGATGATGATGAAAAGCTAGTGTTCTTAGGTGGGTTGATAACAAGTGGTTCAATAGTTGAATCATTAATTACATCACAAGTTACACCCACATCACATATTATAACAACATTCTTTACCTTGCTTAGCTCTAAAATTGAGGAGTGAGCTTCCTCAAGTTTGGTGTGAGCTAATTTGAGATCCTCATGTTCTTCCTTTAAACACTCATGAGAAGCACTTAGCTCATCAAAGGATTGTTCAAGAGTTTTTAATTTCTTGGACAATTCTTTGAACTTCTTAGTTTTAGAGCTAATAAGGTATTAGGCTTACTCTAACATGTCCATGAGTTGTGCTATACTATGTTCTTCATCATCACTATCACTATCATTAGTATTGTCATCATCACTTGAGTCATCATATTTTATTTTAGTGGACTTAACCATGAAGCATGATGATGAATCAAATAAGGATGGCTTGTTGTTGATAGCAATAGAAGCCATGGCCTTCTTCTTGGATGTCTTCCTCTCGTCATCACTAGAATCATCATTGTCGGAGTAAGCATCACTATCCCATGTCACTACATAGGATCCACCCTTCTTCTTGGAGAAGTTGAACTTCTTCTTCTTCTTTTTCTTTTTCACCTTGTCTTTCTTGTCCTTCTTGCTCTTCTTGTGATCATCTTCATCATCACTAGCATAAGGACAATCCGCCACAAGATGATCCGGGCTCTTGCAATTGTAGTATTTTCTCACAACATTCTTGCCCTTGAAGTTATCTCTTCTCTTTCTTGCACCATATCCCTTCTTCTTCATGAATCTTCCAAACTTGCGCACAAAGAGAGCTAGTGCTTCATCATCACTATCAAGGCTTGATGTATCATCATCACTTGATTGCACTTTCTTGCCCTTGCCCTTGGATGAAGAAGTGGTGGATTTGAATGCCACACTTTTCTTGCCTTTGTCATCTTCCTTCTTCACTTCATCATCATCACTCTTCTCATTGTATTGGTCCTCGGTCATCACATCACCAAGAACTTCATTTGGAGTGACATTCTTCAAGCCATCCTGGAAGATAATGGTCCTCAAAGTCTTGAACCTCTTGGGCAAGCACATGAGAAACTTGTGGGAGAAGTCCTCATCACTTGTTTTCTCACCCAAGGCCTTGAGATCATTGATGATCACTTGAAGCATATAGAACATCTCCGGTATGCTCTCTTTATCATCCATCTTGAAGTTTGTGAACTTGTCCTTGAGCATGTATAACTTGGCACTCTTTACCCTTGAAGTGTCTTCATATGTTTGCTCTAATCTTGTCCACACTTCACTTGCTCTCTCAAGATCTTTGATTTGTTCAAACACCTTTGAATCAATCTAAATGTATATGGTGTTGAGAGCCATAGTGTTGCATTGGTTGTTTTCTCGCTCTCTACGTGTAGGACTTGTGGGATCAAGAATAACATAATTATTTGCGGTGACATCCCACACCTTCTCATGAATAGAACCAAGATACATTCTCATCTTTCTCTTCCAATAATCAAATGAGCTTATGCTATCAAAGTGCAATGGTTTTCCCCCCACATGGTTGAATACAATTTGAGCCATATTTTGCACCAAAGGATGTTAAGCCTTGCAATAAATGGTGACCACGGCTCCGATACTACTTGAAAGGTCTGAATTGGTTAGAGGAGGTGAATAGCCTAATTTAAAATTCTACAAATAACTAGAGCAAAGAATTAGTAACACAAATGCCGATAAAAGCAGTTGCTCTAGCTCTAAGAGCATCTCCAAAAGTTCCCTAAATTTTACTCCTAAAAACTACATGTTTTCTAACTCCTAAAAACATATTAGAAGAAAAAACAAAGATCATCTCCAACAGCACCTAAAATTTCACTTCTAAAAAATAAATATTTGGTCCCACTTGGTTTCTTTTTGATCTTTTTTTCGATGTAAAACTCTTCGCCGCCGCCGCCGCCGCCGCCGCTACTCCATGTTGCCCAAGCACCATGCAGTTCCAACCGGCAGAGCAGAAAGCGGTAGCAACAGCAGCCGGCCTAGCAGATCGATGCACTCAAGCAGGTAGCAGATCGATATACAAATGATGACTGAGCAGCAGCCGGCCTAGCAGATCGATGCACGCAAGCAGGTAGCAGATCGATATACAGGCTGTGTTTAGTTGAGAAAAAGTTGAGGAAAAAGTGCACTGTAATACTTTCGTTTGTATTTGATAACTTTTGTCCAATCATGGTCCAAATAGACTCAAAAGATTCATCTCGAGATAAACAGGGAAAAAGTACAAACATGCAACAGGTGCTACTTCATTTAGTGCTCCATACAGACGGAAAGTATAATCGATATGATGGGGAGAGAGAAGAAAAATTTTCAAACTAAACGGAGCCACAAATGATGACTGAAACAACGTAAGCAAACTCTGGCCGGCTGCTCATAAACAATGATAAACAATGATGACTTAAACAGCCTAGGCCGGCAACGGAGAAATTTGGCGTCTGAACTGCGGCTTGGCGATGGCGCGAAGAGAGAAACGGAGAAGCCGCGCCAAAAAGACGGCGCCAAGAAAAAAATCACGCCTGGAACAAGGATACGCGTGAGCCGAGGAGCGCATAACTTTAGACGTAGTGGGGACTTTTTTCCAAAGTCCCTAAATTCTAAATTTTGGAAGCATGTATTAAGAACTGTTGGAGAGATATTTTGGTCTATCTTTCTAAAAACAAGGATTAGGAAGGAAAATAGGAAACTCTTGGAGAGCTATGTCGCTATTCTAACTGTTGCTCTAGCTCAAATGGTTAGACAAGCCACCTATTAATAATTCTAGTATTTTTATAATCTCTATGGCACACAAGAGCTATGTCACTATTCTAACTAGTGAGAGAGATATTTACAACTAATTAAGCTACTTTACTCTACTAACTAACTACCACTACCACTACACAAGATAAATGAATAATATAAATACAAAGAGTGATAGGATGATATACCGATGTCGGGCAAGAGATCACAATTAATATCAATATGAACCACCAAGAATACCAAGAGAATCAGTGGATAGGAGACAATATTGCACAATGATTTATCCCCGAAGTTCACTTGCTTGCCGGTAAGATACGTTCTCGTTGTGTCCCTCTACACCATGTGGTTCGGTGGCTAATCGGTATCACACACCGAGCCTCTCAAAAGACGTCACAAGAACCTACCAATGGTGAGAAGTTGAATGACACGAGCATTACACTAAAGTTGCCTTTGACGCTCTGCCGGAGAAGGCACAAGAACCCCTCACAAATATAATCCTTGATTGGGGGCGGACACAATCACCAAATTCCCTCACAAATCAATCAATCTCCAACCGTCTAGATGACAGCAATCATCAAGAGTAATAAGAAATTTTCAATCACATGAATCACCTAGTGACACCAAATATGCAAACTCAAATGTACACACTAAGATTCTCTTAATCCTCTCTTGAATGAGCACTAAACTAGGGTTGGAGAGGAGAGGGAGGAGATGCTCTTAATCCCTCAAGAATCAATCACTTGAAATCAATCTCTCACTTAATGGAAGTGTAAAGGTTAGGGATGGAGAGAGGAGAGGGAAGAGAACTGTTTCTCTGTTTCTTGAATCTGAGAGAGTGAGTGTTGGAGGGAGAGGCAGAGAAGTGAGAGGAGCTCACTTAATCTTCCTAGCCGGGTCTGCCCACAGCGCCGCTCTTCAACGGCTCTCTGCCACTCAACAGTCACTGGGGCAGTAGCGGCGGCGGGCGTTCCTTCTCGCGGATGCGCAAGCGAAGCAGACAGACAGCCGCTCGGTCTCTCTCTATCAGCCGCAAGCAGCAGCGGCGCTCGCACTCTTCTTCTGGAAGACTAGGCAGGCAGCGGTCCAACTCCGTATCGGCAGGCTCAGCAAGCGAATGGGCCAGGCCCAGCACGTGAAGTCGGCAGAGAGGCAAGCAAGCGAGCGGCTTCAGCACAGCTCCAAGTTTTCCAACCATTTTTTTTTACTCCACGACCAAAGCACAGGCAGCAAGCAAACAGCGATTCTCAGCCACTAAGAGTAAGGCCAATAAGCCTTGGCTATAAGCCAAGCCAATTCATTCATGCGTCAGTTTATAGCCTAACTAATATAATAGTTAGTCTTTACATACAATCTATGACTATTTTTTATTTACTTGTGTAAAGAGAGAGCTCGCTGGAATAGAAGAGAGACAGAGAGAGCTAGACACAATAAAGTGTTGGGTTCTGTGTACAATTCTCGGGCTCCGTGTGCATTCCGGCGACGCTGCCGTCGTCATGCACATGCCCCTCTCTCCTCCACCTAGGACGCACGGCTGACGTAGCAGGCGATTCGCCGGTCATAGTACTTGGCCTAACCTACACATGCATGCTGGTCACGTATTCTCTTTTTGGTCCAAGCGAATTTCTTCCAATTAACTGAGCATGGCTGCATGTACACCAGCTATAAATAGCAAATAGAAGTCCGTAGCTCTTTTATTTCCAAAAGTCAACCCATTTTATTTTGCTAACTTCTTCAAAGAGAGATAAACAAATTAGCACATGAGTTAGCTTTTCACAAATAATTTTCAGGGTTAATCTCACGACGTCACTAAGCGTTTATGCATATGCAAATGAGACTCACACTTAGTGGCACTAGATAACCAATATAATTAAAGATTTCCCCTCTTTATAGTACGGTTATCTATCCTAAACACACTCACACCCTCTATGGTGTCTTGGGTGCCAAAAATAAAATTGCCCTATAAATTATACCTTTGCCTTGAACCCATTTTATTTTTTTCATCATCTTTTCTAAATGTGAAGCTTGTGATCAACACCTGATATGGACTTACACCATCATGGATGCCGTCATACTCCACACCTTGACATGTACTAATCTATCTCATCCACAATACTTGATAGCAAAGATTAGTACATAAAGGTTTCATCAATTATGCAAAACCAAACTGAGTTTTCAACGGGATATAGTCACACACAAAGTACTAGCTAGCTATATATAGTTTGTTGCATCTTTATTTATTTTTTTGGGCAGTGTCTGGTTGACTGCGTTAATTTTGTTAGAGCAGTTGTCAACTGAGTAGAATGGTGAGGTGATATTTTAGAATTAATAAAAAGAAAGAAGGAAATAGTTTCTTATAAATAATGGTCATCAAGGTTAATAGGTGTTCATCACTATGAGACCTTAGTTTTCAACCTGTTAATACTAGTGGAGAGTTTCTGCACAAGACAGAGCGGAGGTGCGCCTCCGTGAGTTGTACACGCTTACTCTGAAATAAGATAGATACTCAAGCGAGGTGTTAATTTGTTGACATAGCACGCCCTAGATTACAATCAACCTAACACACAGCAAGCAACTCAGCAAGCAAGCAATGGTGTTTCACCGACATGGATGCACAGAACCACATGACCGCTATTTCCAACATTATATTAATATTGCACTATTTCAACCATCCATCAGCCAAATTGTAACCTATGGAAAATAACCATTCCGATTGGATTAACAAATAAATAGTATTTCTTCCACCAATTATTTTATTAAATTCTGGCTTGTACAGAAGCCAGGGTCGACAATCACAAAGCAGAAACATAAACATAGGCATGCCCATTGCATGCAGTAATTGATGAAATCCAGCATGTTGAAAGGTTGTCTCGCTCTTGAGGGAACTTCATTTTGACGATGCTTGAAGTACTACTAGCTTGCAGGTGTCTCTCTGGCTTCAGCTAATTTCCCATGGCACGCAACAGCATCGTCTCAACGGTAAGCCCAGGTCCGAACCCCACCATGGCTCCCCACTCGGATTCCTTCTCCACATCACCATTGCTGCTGCGGCGGCGGCGACGGCGGCGCATTTCATCAAGCACGAAGACGATGGTCACGCCACTCATGTTACCATACTCGCTAAGCACCCGGCGGCTTGCTCCGAGCTTGCACTCTTTCAGATCAAGAGCATCCTGGACGCCATCCAAGACGGCGCGGCCGCCGGGGTGCACCACCCAGAAGAGGTCGTTCCAGTCGCATCCCATCGTCAGCCCGAGCGGCTCCCATGCGTCCACAAGGCATCGCTCAACGTTGGCGGCGACCAGCGCCGGCAGCTCGCTGGAGAGGTCGTAGACGAGCCCGCATGCGCCGAGCCTCGTGGAGACGACGTGCTCGGTCCCTGGTATGGCCGACTGAGCCGACGACACCATCTCGAAGAGCGGACATTCACCGCCGGTACCCGTCGTCTCCGGGTCGGAGCCGACGATGACGGCGCCCGCGCCGTCCCCAAACAGAGCCGACACCACCAGTGTGTCGGTGCTGGTCTCGTCGGGCGCGCGGAAGCCGACGAGGGTGGTCTCGGCGCAGGCGACGAGGACGCGCGCCCCGCGGTTGTTCTGGGCGATGTCCTTGGCAAGACGGAGCGCGATGGAGCCGGAGTTGCAGCCGTTGTAGAGCACGGTGCGCTCCACACGGGGGCAGAGGCCCAGCCGCGACGCCAGGCGGAGGTCCGCGCCGGGCATGTGGGTGGCGGAGTAGGTGCAGAAGATGACGTGGGTGATGTCGGACGCTGGCCGGCCCCACTCGGCGATCGCCTTGGCCCCCGCGGCCGCGGCCAGCTCCGGCACGGCCGTGGCTGCGATGGCCTGGCGGGCGTCGAGGGATGGCAGCGCGCCGTCGAGGAACTCCCGGTGGCTGCGGAGAAGCTCTTCGTCGTAGTGGAAATAGCGTTTGTGGATCTCGGTTTTCCTGCCTGCAAGAAACATATTCAAAATGTGTGATGTTGCAACGTAAAGTCGTAAACAAGTCATTTATGCATGCTATTCACCTGATCGATGCAAATGACTACAAATTCAACGGTACACTACTACATACTAGTACTAGTAATAAGTTTTAAACTCCTCTAATATTTGTGCAAATGCACCCTTTGCCACACCATATAGTCGTCGAATAACAAACACATCCGAAAATGTTGTTTGTTATAAAATAATCAAAATCTTATCAACATTGACATAAATTTATTCCTACTGGATCAAATCACGCGCACTAGCTATGCATAATATATTTTTCAATACTGCACGGAAGGAAATCAATTTGTAACTAGAAAAATTAAGAATCTTACAGATCTTCTTCATCTTGGTCTTGAGGTGGGTGAGGTGATCGCTCTTCGTGACGCGGAAGAACCAGTCCGGGAAGTCCTCCTGCAGTACGCAGTTGGCCGGGTTGGCAATCCCGATCGCCAGGACATTCGCCAGTCCCTCAGCTCGCAATGGAAACCCGAGTGATTCTTGTTCGGCACCAGCTCTTCAAACAGTTTCAACAAAATTAAGCACACACGCGTCACATCACATCACATACAGTCCAGCAAGAAGTTATACGTGTTTCGACGAGAAAATTAAAGAAAGAAAAACTTTACCTCGCCGGCATGGAAGCGGCGGAAAGCTTGGTGTTGCGGCCGCTCACCGCCATAACTGAGATGTTATCAGCTCCTGTGGCACCGGCGAACTGTAGACGACGACGATCATTACAGTGGCCCAACAGCCGCGATGGAACTGGGCAGCACAATGCGTTGGCAGCACAAAGGAGAGCCATAGCCGCGATCGATCTGGCCGGTTAGGAACTGAAGGATAATGTGTTGGACTGGATGCCTGGCCGGTGCACCACTTCAGTTCGGATGGCGTACATGTGTTCGGGAGGATGTGCTAGGTACCTAGCATGTCATTAAACTCATTCTGGTTTCCAAGGGGACTTCAGTGGAGTCACGGCTGCCATAGAGTCACGCCATCGGAAATACCTGCATCTGCCGTCGAGGAATAGCTCGATCTGCCGCCAAGGAGTTGCCGCTGACTCGGGGAAGTCGGAGTTGCCGCTCACTCGGGGAAGTCAGGCAAGCAGTCATGAGGACGACTGCAGGCAAACGACCGGAAAGAGTAAAATTCACCCCCAGCCCCTAAATTTGACCCAAGGTATCATCCCGATCCTTCTACTTTTAAAATGTCATTTCTAAATCTCAAAACTTGATAAGTGTTGTCATCAAGGTCTCTAAACTTGGCTAGAGGTATCAACCAGATCCCTCTACTTTCAAAATGCTATTTTTAGATCTCTAAACTTGACAAGGGATATCATCTAAGTCCTTAAACTTGGCTTCGTGTGTCATCTAGGTCCCAACGGGTCAAAACCCGCTCTGTTACCGTAGCACAGAATTAAAAAAAAAATCCAATTTTGAGTGTCTTAACTATCTTAAATTAAAAAAAAACTTAAAACTAGAAAGTTGTAGTTCTCATTGAGCACTACAACTTTCAAATAAAAGGTATCTCTATTTGATAACATATGGGAAAGATATATTTTTTTCAAAACGATAAGCGCTTGTATGTGATTAATATACTGATGAAAATATGCCAGCAGCGTTTAACAACCTAAAATTAAAAAAACTAAAAAGTTGTAAATATCGTCGAGCGCTACAACTTTCAAATAGAAGGTATCTCCATTTGACAATATATAGAAATGATATGATTTTTTTAAGGCGACAAACGCTTGTACGCGATTAATATATTACTGAAAATATATTTAATTTTTTTAGTGTATTAATGACCTCAAATTAAAAAAAATTTGAAACTAAAAGTTTATAGATGTCGTCGAGAGCTACAATTTTTATATAAAAATCATCTTCATCCGACATCGTATGAAAAAAGATACAATCTTTGAGATATTCTAGAGATTGTATATACAATACCTCGAAATTGTATATACAATCTTTGAAATTTTCTTTTTTATATACACCTCCAGCTAAGTTTAGGGGCCGACGGTGAATTTTACTCTGACCGGAAATGAGCAGGAGCCTAAATGGCGGCATGGAGTAGTAAGGCCATCCTTAGTGGGGTTTCATGAAAAGTTTTATGTGCATTAAATGTAATAGAACCGTCTAAATCATATAGCCCATATGCACCTGGTATTGTCGCTAATGACCTCTGACAGCCGGACCCGTATTCCAGATGATCTAGAAGGTCCTGCCGGGCTACACCAGCACCCGGTTCTCCAACAGGATCGCATTGCGAAGCCATTACAGAATTATAACATTTCATAATAAAATACATCAGAGTAAAAGTACAGAAAGGTTGCATAGTATTTAGATTACAAAACAGTTGTTCAAATAAAATTTAAGTGCAGTTATTACAAACCATAATTAAAAGACGATAGCAGTGAAATAACGATATAGCATACTTAGATAAATGATAACAAGAACCCTGTCCACGGGTCTAACTTCACTCTTTCTCACTTCCTTTCTGAACAATGGTCACACCACAGGGAGCCAGACAAACTTGCTACGGTGGTTTTCCTACAACAATTGTTAACAAACCCTGAGTACTAGGGTACTCCGTAAGACTTACCCGACTAAAGAAAAAGATGAGACTCAGAAATACAGGCTGAGGGGAGTCAAGGTAAGACTTTAGTAAGAGTCAAAGCTTTTGCAGAAAAGCAATATTAATCTTTAATTCTACTTTCAATATTTTAACTCAATATTATTTTACTCAATAATCATAGTTCTCAGTTCTTTCAGATATATCCTTCATTTTCAATTTCTTATTTATTCTCAAAAACATTCTAGTTCCGAACCAGTCTTCGCTGAATGGTCGAAGGATCGAGTCTCCTTAACTGAGGAGCAACGATGATTCGAATCGATTAGTACCCAGCTGTAGATCCCTATCCACACTGCATGTGTAGCACCTAACCTTGCATATGCCAACCCCGTCTATCACGGCTTTTCCAAAACCTGAACCGGTCCTGCGCCACCCAAGAGCACAGTACTCCTCTCCTATCCATGCACGCTGGCCACGAGCGTACACGCTACTCTCGCCATCTCTCCACTCCCAGTACGTGGTCGTCGGTTTAAGTAGTAGAGCCACCGGAGACGAAGCTTCCCGGAGTATGTGGCTAGTTGCAAAGTCTCGGTCATAACAGGCCAACAACGAATGGTCCCTACTTACTTTTTCCACTGGCGATAATGCATTAGGACTCCAACCCAAGTACAAATGTCCCATCGGTTTTCAAATCTCTTTTTCCGTCGGTGACAATGTGTTGGGACTCTAACCCAAGCTACGATCACCGAGCAGGAAACCCTTTCCCGTCGGTGACGATGTACTGGCCAAGTGCACAGCCACCGAACGACAACATTACCAATTCCCTTTTTCATGAATGATATATCACAATAGCTCAAAAATAGCATTTTGTGCAAAACTAAATTATTCAAATAGGGCTAACCATTTCTCAAATATTCTATTTTAAAATGGTTTCTCAGGGATAGTATTTCAGTGGTCAAGGTTGGTAATGCATCAATTGGGATATCACTCAACTCCTATAAACGTAATGCAGTACATTAACTCAGGTTATAAATATTTTATAAATCACAAGAAAATGGCTGAACGCACCGGGGCTTGCCTTGGATTGCGTAGAGCGTCGGGCCGGGATCAGTCCCGTAAATATCGAACCCCTGGACAACCTCGGGAATCACCTCCTCAGCAGTAGCCTCAACCTTTACTTCCTCATTCCGGGGCACTACACGTATGCAATGATGCATGTTTAATATGATGCGGATGACAAGAAACACAGAGTACAATAATAATTAATAAAAAATATTGAGTACAACTTTCCTCTACGGTAAAGTTGCAAAACAGTTTTCATAAAGTAAAACGGTGTTTATGCATTTTATTTTTATTGACCATTTTAACAGTCATATAAAACCGCTGCACAGCTTTACTACTACTATCTAGTGACAACCTTTATTTTGCCAAGGATCACCACAGTGAAGTATCCATGGTCCTCAATCAATCCAAAAACCACACCAAATCACAGGTATTAGGATTTTTATTTATTTTATTATTTGATGAATCAAACGGTTATTTACTAAACAATCAAACTACTTCAATTTGAGCCTAAACTTTCCTAACAGATAGTTCTCACCCTAAAACAGTGCCACATTAAATTTTATGATTTTTAGATTAACATAGAATTTATTAAAATTGCTCAAAATTGTATTTATTAATTAATATGCACAATTTTAGTTCCTGCAGAAAATGTCCAAAACATGTATTTGATATTTTTGTAAAATACTACACACCACACAGAGCCTACACAATTATTTTCATACTTTTTGGCGCAATAGAATTATTCACACAAAAATAACAATGTTTAGCACTATTCCTATTAATTGACATTCAGAATATCTACTTTTTTCACTTGAAATGGAAAACCATTTTGGCCCGAGGCGGCCCATGATGGCGGACCGGCCCGGCCTGCACTCGCGCCCTCACTCGGGCGCCTCCCCGAGCCACTGGGGCGGACAAATTGGCCCAGCAAGCCCAGCTCGGCCACCCCCTCTCTTCTACCTTGCGCAGAGGGGAGGGGTGCTCCCGCGCGCGCGCACCCACGCCGGCCGACCGCGGAGCTCGCCGACAGCAACCCGAACGACCCGACAGAGCGCACCACCGCCAACCCCTAGGCCTAACGAACACCCTAGCGCACTAGGCCTTAAAAGCAACACGCCTTCAACGAGCTCGAGCCCGTCCATGGCGGACGCGGCGGCGCGGTTGAGCCGTTCCGACCTCAAACGCACGGTAGGGTTTAGGGAAAAAGCTTGGGGAGGACCAGGAGCTCACCACGGTCCCAGACCAGTAGATGGTTGGAACAGTGGTGGCGCAGAGCGACGAACTTGACGTCGAACAGTCCCACGGCGGCGTTCACCGACGGCACCCTCCCCGTTCCGGCGGACCTAGGGCATCACATGGCAAACCACCGCATGCATGAGCATCACTACAGATCAGGGAGCCAAATACGCTACAACACAAGGGAAGAAGCTCACCAAATTACGCTAGGCGCGTCGAGGTGGTGCGCGGCGGCGCTCCGACCGGACCTGGGGATGACGATGCGCGTTCAGGGACTTTCAGGGCACTAGAGCTTGTACCGGTGGAAGCAATCGATGCGCAAGGAAGTAGAGAGACTAGCAGCGCGACCAGTTTGACGATGGTGGAGTGGAGAGGCCCAATTTTGCAGGGGACCGACGTGAGGCCGACGGCAACTGGGAGGGAGGAAGAGAGACAGGGAGACGGCCGGTGGTTTATATGGCGAGGCTAAGAGGGAGCAGGGGCGGTCCAAGGCGGCGTGGGGTCCCCTACTAGTGTGGCTACGCCGGGGGGCACGCTCCCGGCCGGCACGGCGCAAGGACAGGGGGCGAGTAATGTAGCTTATTTAAACCCTAGGATTCGGTTTTTGACCATTTGCTCAAGATTCTGTGCATCAACACGAAAATCATCCAATACAAAAGTTGTAGTGTTTTTAATTCTAAACAACTTTGGTTTTTGAACCAAATTTAAAATCTGCACAGTTTTGAAATTATTCAAAAAGGGGTAAATTTGGATTTTGAACATAGTTTGCAATTTAGTACAATTCTCTCAATTTTTCATAATAACATGAAAATAATATGAATTAGGGTTTTGGGATCCAATTAGGATTTAAATTTGATTTTCTTTTAATTTCCAAATTGCATATAAATACACAATCAATCAAATGTTTGCATATCAAATCACTCTAATGTCCTATGCACAATCATATGCAGGGAATTAAAATGTAGGATGATGTGCAGTCTAATATGATGACATGGCAGTTTTTAATTAACCGTAATACCAGAGGTATTACATTAAATAGGGTGCCACATCAGCTTTTTGCATGAAACTGGAAGGAGATATAGTGCAAACGTTTCATCCCGATGAAACGAGATGGCGCTGTTTCCAACGAGTTAGAAATCGTGTGAAACGCACGTTGAGAGACTCAGATTCGTTTCATCGTGATTCTTCCTCGTCTAGCACCTACAGCTTGCTGGCACTGCCGTCAGCCGTCGGATGCCAGCACCGCCGCGCGGGCACCTCCAGTCGTGGGTCGTGGACGCGGGCGCGAGCTCGGCCACCGGACGCGGCCACGAGCTCCACCGCATGCGGCCGCCGCCGCGGACACGAGTGCGAGCTCCACTGTAACAGAACCGGCTAAATCACCTGGCCCACCGGCACCTGTCATTGTCACTAACGACTTCTGACAGCCGGGCCCGTGTCCCAAATGATCTAGACAGGTCTGTCGGGCTACATTAGCGCCCTTTTCTCCGACAGGATCACCATTGCAGAATCATCAAAGGATTACAACATTTCATAATAAAATACATCAGAGTAACAGTGCGAAAGATTACATAACATTTATATTACAAACCGATTGTTCAAATAGGATTCAAATATAGTTATTACAGACCAGAGGACATAGCAGTATCAGTGGAATAGTTACACAATACTAGATAAGATAACTTGAACCCTGCCCACGGATTCCACTTCACTCATCATCGCTGCCTTCCTCGACCACAGTCACACAGCAAGGGGCAAGACAGACCTCTGGCGGCGGTCCTCCTGCAACAGGGGTTAACAAACCCTGAGTACTTGGGGTACTCCGCAAGACTTACCCGACTAAAGGTGTAAGATAAGACTTAGGAATGTAAGGCTGTGGGTAAGGCTAGCAGAAGGTAAGGAGTTTGCAGAAAAGCAATCTATCCTGTTCCATATTTTATTTTGTCATTATTATAATCATATTTATAGCTCCAATATTCAGACTCATGTATCATCATTCTTTCAATTACTTTATTCATTCAGAAAACACCTAGTTGAGAACCACTTTTCGGTGTAGAGTGTGAGGATCAAGTCTCCATAACCGAGGAGCACGTCGATTCGAATCCAGAAAGTACCCAGCTGGGGATTCTAACCACACTGCATATGCAGCACGCCGGCATACATATACCAACCCGTCGTCACGGCTTTGCTATCCCGGAACCGGTCCTGCGCCACCCGAGAGCACAGTACTCCACTCTTATCCAGGCACGTCGGCCACGTGGGTACAAGCTACTCTCGCCATCTCCCCACTCCCAGTGCGTGGTTGTCGGTTCCAGCAATAGCGTCACCGAACTCTAGACTTTCCGCATTGGTATGTGGCTAGGCTGTTCATCATGATCACAGCAGACCTACAACGAACGGTCCCTACTTCCTTCCTGCCGTCAATCCTGCATTGGGACTCTAACCCAAGTACAAGACTACCCGACAGTTTTTATTATCGTGCCTGTCGGGTGAGTGAGACATAGGGAACGCCGCCCCATGAGCTGGCCACCCAACGAAACACGTTTCCAAAGACATCGACCAGTTCCAAACTATTCCGAAAGCGACCATGCATTGGGACTCCAACCCAAATACACATCGACCAGCGGATAACCAGTTCTTCACCAATCAAAGTATAAGTATAATCATGGCACAGAAAATAGTTTTTCTTTTATGCAAAGCTAAGTTCATTAAGCATGCCTAAGCATTTCTCAAACCATTTTATTTAAATCAGGTTTCAGGGTATTTATTTGAGACAATGCATCTGGATAGGTGACAATCAACTCCTATCAACCTTATGCAGTAGATTAACTCGAATTATAAATATTTTGTAATAGAGGGGCTGAATGCACCGGGGCTTGCCTTGGATCGTGTACAGCGTCGGGTCGGGATCAGTCCCGCAGATGTCGAATCCTTGGATGACTTCTGGAGTGGCCTCCTCAGTAGTAGTCTCGACCTAGACCCCCTCGGGAACGGGCACTACACGTATGCAATGATGTATGCTTAGCGTGGCATGAGGGCAACAAATGAAATGCTTGAAAGTAAACCATTAATACCTTGAGTACAACTTTCCTTCACGGTAAAGTTGTAAACGATCTACGGAAGGTAAAATTAATGTTTCCTACTTTTGTTTTATTGACCTTTTTAACGGTCACAGAAAGCCGCTACACAGCTTTATGACTACTACCAAGCACTAAGTTCTCAAATTGCCAAGGATCACACAGCGAAAGATCCTTGGTCTTCATTCAACCCAAAAATTCACACAACAAACCTAAATTCATTTTTCTATTTACTTTATTAATCCCTAATTTCACATATATTTATTAATTGACCAAACTAACTTCAATTGCAACCAAACTTTACCAACAGCTAGGTTTTATCACCAAACAGAGCCACAATAAATTTCATGATTTTTGGATTTACAGAGAATTAATTAAAATTACACAAACTTGCATTTATTAATTACTTCACTGATTTATACAGCAGATTAAAGGCACTGGAACACCCTATCTTATATTTTTAACAAATACTACATACTTCAGAGAGCATACACAATTATTCTCACATTTTTCCATTCAACAATTTAATCATATGAAATAAATAAATTTCAGTACTATTCATATGAATATATAAATGAAAAGCATTTTGAAATTTACTGGAAAAAGAAAAGGCCAAACCAGCCCACTACGGCCCATGACCAAAGCGAGCCGGCCCACTCGGCCTGCCCGCACCCGGCGCCGGCAATTTAGCAAAAGAAACCTTGGAGAAATCGGAAATCAACCCGCGGTCCGATCTATACTATTCACATGAGTCACGGGATTTGCACTTAACCCCCTGGAAAGACCTATCTTCTAACCCGAGGCCCCTGGCCTCTCCTCTGTTTTGACAGAGGCGAGAGCGCCGGCGGTCCGCCGCCCCTAGCTCGCCGACGGTGAGCCGAGGGACGAAACCGAGGGCACTGACGGACTCTACACTCCAAGGCGAGTCTACCAAGCTAAGACACGACGAGACTCGAGGCGCACAGCACCTGGAGACACGGACGCGGCGGCTCGGTGGCGGCGGCGAGCACGTCGCCGGCGAGCACAAGCCGGTAAAGAGAGGGGGAAAAGGTGCGCGAGCATCTGGGGCTCACCACGAAGCTGGCTGACGGGTCGGTGGAGACGGAGGTGGTTCGGAGAAGGCGACTTGGCGACGGCGGCGGATCCCGGCGGCTCGGCACAACGGCGAACACGCGTTCCGGCGAACCTAGGGAACCAGAGAGTACACCGACGCAAGCGTAAGGTTCAAGGGGTCACGGAGATCACGGTGCGCAACAACCCGAGGCCCAGAGCTTACCCAAACTAGCTCGAGACGACGGCGGAGCTCGCGGCGGCGCTCTGCCCGCCCGCGAAGAAGACACCGGCGTTCCGGTGGTTACGAAGCTCTACAGCTCCCACCGACGGACGCAGGCAATGCGCAAGGAAGCTAGCTAGCTGGCTGCAAGATGGAGAGGGTGGTGATGGACGGAGCGCGGCGTATTCGGCCGAGAACCGAGAGGGAGAGTGGCGACCGGCGGAAGAAGAAATGGCGTGGAGAGGGGTGTCTTGCCCTTTTGGAGGGGCAACGGGCGGGGGACAGGCGCGGCACGACGCGGCGCACGCGCGCCCGTATCTGCAATGGTCGCGGGGCACGATCCCGGCCGGCACGGCTCGCCGCGCCGCCCGCGCGCGACACGGCGGCTCTGCCGGCTCTGTTCGCGAACAGTAAGAGGGGCGAAACACTGTAGCATAGATCCCTAGGGGGCTGTCGGTTTTTTGACCAAATTCGACTGATTTTGCATACAAACATGAAAAACTGCAAAAACAAAAGTTGTAGGGTTTGAAATTCTGAACAACTTTGCTTTTGGAACTAAATCCAAATTCGAAATATTTTTGAATCTACAGAAAAGGGGTAAACTAGAGTTTTAAATTTCAAACTGTATTTTCAAAATTACTTTTAAATTTTCTCAACAACCTGAAAAATTGCCAAAATAAAAGTTGTTCTACTCAATGAGCTTTACAACTTCTATTTAGGAAGTTTTGCCAGATTCCAAATAATTTTTGAAATGCCAATCCAAAACTAAGTTTTAAATCATTGTTTTGAAATAAATTTGAATTTCCACCACAGAACTTTGAAATCTCCAAAAATAAAAGTTGTTCCATTGTAAAAGATCTAAAACTTTTATTAAGGGACTATCTCAAAATTCCTTTTAGATTTTGAATTAGGTTTTGGTCCTAATAAAAGTAAATTTTTAAACCTTTATTTGGGAATTTAATTTTACAAACAAATACTAATTAAATTCAAATCACTCTAGGGACCTAATCACAATCATATGCAAATGATTAATTTAAATATGATGACATGGCAGATTAATTAAATCCGTAATACCCGGGGTATTACAGCCTTTCCCCCTAAAAGAAATCTCGTCCCGAGATTAGGTACATAACCAAGGCTGAAACAAAGTAATGGAAAAGAATAACAACAACAAGTTCAAGCTTAAACAAGAGACAAGGGGAAAACATACACATTAAAAGACAGGTTTACATTTTACAAGGTAGCAAAGAACTCAGGGAAGTTTTCTGCCAAGAAATCTTCAGATTCCCAGGTAGCTTCATCTTCAGAATGATCACTCCATTGGATCTTGTACCATCTGGTTGTGGTCCTTCGGGTAACACGGTCCTTTATATCCAAAACTCGTACTGGCTGCTCCGAGTATGTCAATTCAGGTTCAAGTGCTACTCCTTCTACATCGATGACTTGTCCAGGTACTCGGAGACACTTCTTCAGCTGAGAAACATGAAACACATTGTGTACTTCCGAGAGATGTTCTCGCAATTCAAGCTTGTAAGCTACCTTTCCCACGCGTCCTATGATTAAGAACGGTCCAATATAACGCGGGGCTAACTTGCCTTTGACTCCAAAACGGTTAACTCCTTTCATAGGCGAAACTTTCAAATATACATAGTCTTCAACCTGAAATGTCAAAGGTCTGCGCCGCTGATCGGCATAACTTTTCTGTCGTGACTGTGCCACTTTCAAATTTTCCTGTATCAGTCGAACCTTCTCTTCGGCTTCATTGACCAAGTCAACTCCATAGAACCATCTTTCTCCAGGCTCGGACCAATTCAATGGAGTACGACACCTGCGGCCATATACTGCCTCAAACGGAGCCATTTTTATACTTTCTTGGTAACTGTTGTTGTACGAGAATTCGGCCAATGCCAAACACTCGTCCCATTTCTCAGGGTAATTGAGTGCACAGGCTCTTAACATGTCTTCTAGTATCCGATTTATCCTCTCTGTCTGTCCGTCAGTCTGAGGATGATAGGCTGTGCTATGCAGGAGTTTTGTACCCAATGATTTATGAAAGGATCTCCAAAATTGGGATATGAACTGAGTGCCTCGGTCAGAGACAATGGTCTTGGGCACTCCATGTAGCTTCATCAGATTTTCTATGTATAGCTTGGCGTAGTGCGGAGCCCTGTACATTTTCTTGACAGGTAAGAAATGAGCTTGTTTAGTGAGGCGGTCCACAACAACCCAGATGGAATTGAAACCCCTAGAGGTTGTTGGGAGACCCATAATGAAATCCATGCTGATGTCTTCCCATTTCCATGCAGGAACAGGTAATGGTTGCAGCTCTCCACCAGGCTTCATGTGTACAGCTTTTACTTTCTGACAAGTGTCGCATTTTGCTACATACTGAGCAATCTCGATCTTCATCTTAGTCCACCAAAACTTCTGTTTCAAATCCTGGTACATTTTGTTGCTTCCCGGATGAATAGAGTATCTTGTCAAATGAGCTTCGTCAAGAATCTTGCCACGTAACTCTGGAATTTTTGGAACTACAAGCCGATTCTTGAACCATACAATCCCTTCATCATCAATTCTGAAACAATCTGCTTTCCCTGCTTGGATTTTCTCTTTGATGTGCCTGATACCTTTACTATTTTTCTGAGCAGCCACGATTTCATCACGGATGGAGGTTTTGATGCTGATATTGTTCCAACTGCCTTGAGGGACTATTTCTATGCCCAATTTTTCTAACCCGTAACACAACGACAGATCATATGGCTTCACAGTCAAGAAATTACAATGAGCCTTCCGACTGAGTGCGTCGGCAACCACATTAGCTTTACCAGGATGGTAGTGCACTTCAATATCATAATCTTTTATCAACTCAAGCCATCTTCGTTGCCTCATATTTAATTCTTCTTGTGTAAAGATGTATTTCAGGCTTTTGTGATCAGTGTAGACATTGCATGTGCTGCCTAACAAGTAGTGACGCCAGATCTTCAATGCATGAACCACAGCTGCCAATTCAAGATCATGAGTGGGATAATTCTCTTCATGAGGCCGGAGTTGTCGTGAAGCATAAGCAATGACTCGGCCCTCTTGCATCAAAACACAACCAAGGCCAGTACCCGACGCATTGCAGTACACATCAAACGGCTTTTCAATATCTGGCTGAGCAAGGACTGGTGCAGTGGTCAAACATCTCTTCAAGGTTTGAAACGCTGTCTCGCATTCTGGCGACCAGACAAACTTGACCTGAGTCTTCAATACGTTGGTTATAGGCTTAGCTATTCTTGAGAAATCCGGAATTAATCGGCGGTAATATCCCGCCATTCCCATGAAACTGCGAACCTGGTGCACAGTGGTTGGTGGTTTCCAGTTCAAGATTTCTTCCACCTTACTTGATCTACGGACACACCTTCCGCTGTCAGGATATGCCCAAGAAATGGAACTCGGTCCAACCAGAACTCACATTTGCTGAATTTGGCATAGAGTTGATGTTCTCTTAAACGGTTCAAGACGATACGGAGGTGGTTGGCATGTTCTTCGGGTGTTTTAGAATAGATCAGGATGTCATCAATGAATACGACAACAAATTTGTCGAGCTCAGGCATGAAGACGGAATTCATGAGGTACATGAAATAGGCGGGTGCATTGGTTAGGCCAAAAGACATGACAAGGTATTCATATAGGCCATATCTAGTGGTGAAAGCTGTTTTTGGGATGTCTTCGGGACGGATCTTTATTTGGTGGTAGCCAGACCTAAGGTCAATCTTGGAAAACACCTTAGCTCCAGCCAGCTGGTCAAAGAGTAGGTCAATACGGGGTAAAGGATATTTGTTTTTGATGGTGACCTCGTTGAGTGGACGGTAATCAATACAGAGTCAGAGGGATTTGTCTCTCTTCTTGACAAAGATGGCAGGACAACCCCAAGGAGATGAGCTGGGTCTGATGAAACCCTTATCTAGCAAATCTTGTAGCTGCACTTTAAGCTCTGCCAATTCCTTGGGAGGCATTCTGTAAGCTCTACGAGATATAGGTGCGGTTCCAGGTTTTAGCTCAATAGCAAATTCCACATCTCGATCAGGTGGCAAACCAGGCAACTCATCAGGGAATACGTCTGGAAATTCGTAGACCACTGGAATCTTCAATACTTCTTCAACTGCGGTGGCACACAACCTTTGCACGGTCTTTTCAATCTTTCTTACGGGCAATGGAAGTTGGATAAGAAGTTGAGTTTGACTATTAGGTATGTTCACTCTTATGGTTCTATTCAACACATCAATCAAGGCCTTGTGCTGATACATCCAATTCATACCTAATATCACATCTATATCCTGATCCTTAAGTACTATCATATCATTGTGGTTGGGAATTTATGCCCTCCCAGCTCTATAGGTACTCCCTGAACTACCTCTTTAGTAGTTATACGCCCCCCGGGCGAATGTATAAGGAAATCTTCCTTTATTTCCCCAATAGACATATCATGCTTAACCACAAATGTACGGTTGATGAACGAATGAGATGCACCAGAATCAAATAGCAGAACGGCCGAATGGCTAGCAACAGGAAACTTACCCATCATGACAGGTTCTTCAGCAGGAATATCCTCAATCTGAGTGTAATAGACCCGACCTGCCTTGTTGACAGTCTTGCCCTTCTGAGCATGCTGCTGGTGACCACGGTGCTGAACTTGCTGTTGCGGAACACCAGGACTTTTCTGCACATTCTGGTTGTACTGCTTCGGAAAAGGGCAATCACGGGCCCAGTGTCCCACCTTTCCACAGTTGTAGCATGGATGATTATAGTTGGTCTGTGGAGTGTTGATACGAACGCCAGGGGCATTCGGCTGAGTGGTGTTTTGCTGATTAGAGGTATGAGAGGTAGCGGCAGTGCGCACAACTACCTGCTGATGGGGATATGACGGACGGTTATGGTGGGTAGGATGATAGATAACTTTCTGGCGTTTCTGACTGCCAGAAGAGCTAGACCTTTTGCTCTTCTTCTTCTCCTCTTGGAGCTGACGGTCGCTTTCCTCAAAAGCTATTGCACTATCCACTGCCTCATGAAAAGTGGACTTGAGGTTGTTAGACAGACTGCGTTGAATCTTGAAATTCAGGCCTCTGACAAAGCAGGCTCTTTTCTTCGCATCCGTGTTGGTGTGCTTAGGTGCATACTGTGCCAAGTGGTTGAACTGCCCAAGATACTGAGCGACAGTGGACTCATTCTGCTTCAGGGCCAGAAACTGATCCAGCTTCAATTTCATCACACCCGCAGGGATGTAATGAGCACGAAAAGCATCACGGAACTCCTGCCAGGTAAGTTGATGTCCAGCATCCTGCGCAGCTAAAAGGTTGGCATACCAAGTAGTTGCTGGGCCACGAATCTGCTGAGCTGCAAACAGAGGTTTCTGGACCTCGGTACAGTGAATCAAGCTAAACTTCTGCTCCATGGTACGGAGCGAATCATCGGCTTCTAAGGGTTCATCAGCCTTAGTGAACACCGGTGGGCGGGTGTCAGTGAAGTCAACATAGGTGGTATCCTCATTATCACGGCGGCCACGACGTCCACCACGGTCTTGCTGATTCTGAGCTAACAGCGCTGCAACATTGGTCAATGCAGCGATGGCCTCTGCCAGAGTGGGTGGAAACTGAGGTGGTTGGGGAACACCAGTTGCATTATCAGAGTTGTCTCCCATCTGTTAATAAGCAAACCCAACTTGAGCCTCACATTAGATAAGCAAACACAGCAGCATCACACACAGAAATATTACATTACAAGGTTTACACAACCTGGCTTGCACCTAGGCAAGACCCACAACCCATAACTAAGGTTTTCTAGGCAAGCACCTATATTACAGGCAAAAGGGAACAACTAGCTGACAACTCTAGGCCACACCGGCCTAGTCCTCATCGATCCCAGACGCGCCAGAAGCGTCACTGTCCTCATCGATCTCCTCGAAGTCCTCCTCGGCATCTGCCCCGACGACCTCGACAGGCTCGACCTCCACGTCAACGTCCTCCACGTCCTCATCCTCCTGACCGAGGACAACCCCCAACTCAGGATCCTCCTCCTGCGGTGCAGGAATAGGGTGGAGCTCACCATAGAGCTCATGCACCTCCTCGTGCAAGACGTTGTTGTAGAGCTCAAGCTGACCAACACGCTGCTCCGCCTCGAGCATCCTGTCCATGATCGTCTCCTCACGATCCCAAGCTTCATCCCTCTGCTTGGTCAGGCGATCGATCTCTCGACGTAGATCTCGATTGGTCCTCACGTCACGGAAGTGGTTGAGACGTGCCACTCTATATTCTTCCTCCCACTGCCTGACTAGCTCCTGCAGCCTTCCAACCTCAGCCTCAAGCTCCTCGCTGCTGCGACGAGGTGGGCGACTCCCAGAAGCTCCGCCCTCGCCAGTGCGTAGCGCCAACTGGTGGCGTGGAACGCCACGTGGTCCGGTCATCTTGCGTGTTGTGAGCTTGCAACGGGCCATCTGGAGAAGGTGAGTGGAATTTTAGGATATATTGGGTTAGCAAGAATAGGTTCGGTAAACTATCCCAAAAAAAAAACCCACTTTAAGGAGGAAGTTAATTAACAGGTGTGATTATCATGATGCATGTACGTACTTACGAATTTAAATCATGCAAGGTACCTACATACATAAATAAACTTTTAACATAGGGCTAATAATAATATTATTCCACCAGCTACCTTAATCCTATAAGGTACAATATAGAACAAGACAAGAACTACTGAACAAGGTAAGGATAGAAGCAATTTGGACCCAAAATAATAGGTTAAACTTTTTATGATCCAAAACATTTTGAAATTTTTGAAAAGTAATCCATAATGATTAGCAATGGAATGCTCTGGTACCAACTGTAACAGAACCGGCTAAATCACCTGGCCCACCGGCACCTGTCATTGTCACTAACGACTTCTGACAGCCGGGCCCGTGTCCCAAATGATCTAGACAGGTCTGTCGGGCTACATTAGCGCCCTTTTCTCCGACAGGATCACCATTGCAGAATCATCACAGGATTACAACATTTCATAATAAAATACATCAGAGTAACAGTGCGGAAGATTACATAACATTTAGATTACAAACCGGTTGTTCAAATAGGATTCAAATATAGTTATTACAGACCAGAGGACATAGCAGTATCAGTGGAATAGTTACACAATACTAGATAAGATAACTTGAACCCTGCCCACGGGTTCCACTTCACTCATCATCGCTGCCTTCCTCGACCACAGTCACACAGCAAGGGGCAAGACAGACCTCCGGCGGCGGTCCTCCTGCAACAGGGGTTAACAAACCCTGAGTACTTGGGGTACTCCGCAAGACTTACCCGACTAAAGGTGTAAGATGAGACTTAGGAATGTAAGGCTGTGGGTAAGGCTAGCAGAAGGTAAGGAGTTTGCAGAAAAGCAATCTATCCTGTTCCATATTTTATTTTGTCATTATTATAATCATATTTATAGCTCCAATATTCAGACTCATGTATCATCATTCTTTCAATTACTTTATTCATTCAGAAAACACCTAGTTGAGAACCACTTTTCGGTGTAGAGTGTGAGGATCAAGTCTCCATAACCGAGGAGCACGTCGATTCGAATCCAGAAAGTACCCAGCTGGGGATTCTAACCACACTGCATATGCAGCACGCCGGCATACATATACCAACCCGTCGTCACGGCTTTGCTATCCCGGAACCGGTCCTGCGCCACCCGAGAGCACAGTACTCCACTCTTATCCAGGCACGCCGGCCACGTGGGTACAAGCTACTCTCGCCATCTCTCCACTCCCAGTGCGTGGTTGTCGGTTCCAGCAATAGCGTCACCGAACTCTAGGCTTTCCGCATTGGTATGTGGCTAGGCTGTTCATCATGATCACAGCAGACCTACAACGAACGGTCCCTACTTCCTTCCTGCCGTCAATCCTGCATTGGGACTCTAACCCAAGTACAAGACTACCCGACAGTTTTTATTATCGTGCCTGTCGGGTGAGTGAGACATAGGGAACGCCGCCCCATGAGCTGGCCACCCAACGAAACACGTTTCCAAAGACATCGACCAGTTCCAAACTATTCCGAAAGCGACCATGCATTGGGATTCCAACCCAAATACACATCGACCAGCGGATAACCAGTTCTTCACCAATCAAAGTATAAGTATAGTCATGGCACAGAAAATAGTTTTTCTTTTATGCAAAGCTAAGTTCATTAAGCATGCCTAAGCATTTCTCAAACCATTTTAGTTTAAATCAGGTTTCAGGGTATTTATTTGAGACAATGCATCTGGATAGGTGACAATCAACTCCTATCAACCTAATGCAGTAGATTAACTCGAATTATAAATATTTTGTAATAGAAGGGCTGAATGCACCGGGGCTTGCCTTGGATCGTGTACAGCGTCGGGTCGGGATCAGTCCCGCAGATGTCGAATCCTTGGATGACTTCTGGAGTGGCCTCCTCAGTAGTAGTCTCGACCTGGACCCCCTCGGGAACGGGCACTACACGTATGCAATGATGTATGCTTAGCGTGGCATGAGGGCAACAAATGAAATGCTTGAAAGTAAACCATTAATACCTTGAGTACAACTTTCCTTCACGGTAAAGTTGTAAACGATCTACGGAAGGTAAAAGTAATGTTTCCTACTTTTGTTTTATTGACCTTTTAACGGTCACAGAAAGCCGCTACACAGCTTTATGACTACTACCAAGCACTAAGTTCTCAAATTGCCAAGGATCACACAGCGAAAGATCCTTGGTCTTCATTCAACCCAAAAATTCACACAACAAACCTAAATTCATTTTTCTATTTACTTTATTAATCCCTAATTTCACATATATTTATTAATTGACCAAACTAACTTCAATTGCAACCAAACTTTACCAACAGCTAGGTTTTATCACCAAACAGAGCCACAATAAATTTCATGATTTTTGGATTTACAGAGAATTAATTAAAATTACACAAACTTGCATTTATTAATTACTTCACTGATTTATACAGCAGATTAAAGGCACTGGAACACCCTATCTTATATTTTTAACAAATACTACATACTTCAGAGAGCATACACAATTATTCTCACATTTTTCCATTCAACAGATTTAATCATATGAAATAAATAAACTTTCAGTACTATTCATATGAATATATAAATGAAAAGCATTTTGAAATTTACTGGAAAAAGAAAAGGCCAAACCAGCCCACTACGGCCCATGACCAAAGCGAGCCGGCCCACTCGGCCTGCCCGCACCCGGCGCCGGCGATTTAGCAAAAGAGACCTTGGGGAAATCGGAAATCAACCCGCGGTCCGATCTATACTATTCACATGAGTCACGGGATTTGCACTTAACCCCCTGGAAAGACCTATCTTCTAACCCGAGGCCCCTGGCCTCTCCTCTGTTTTGACAGAGGCGAGAGCGCCGGCGGTCCGCCGCCCCTAGCTCGCCGACGGTGAGCCGAGGGACGAAACCGAGGGCACTGACGGACTCTACACTCCAAGGCGAGTCTACCAAGCTAAGACACGACGAGACTCGAGGCGCACAGCACCTGGAGACACGGACGCGGCGGCTCGGTGGCGGCGGCGAGCACGTCGCCGGCGAGCACAAGCCGGTAAAGAGAGGGGGAAAAGGTGCGCGAGCATCTGGGGCTCACCACGAAGCTGGCTGACGGGTCGGTGGAGACGGAGGTGGTTCGGAGAAGGCGACTTGGCGACGGCGGCGGATCCCGGCGGCTCGGCACAACGGCGAACACGCGTTCCGGCGAACCTAGGGAACCAGAGAGTACACCGACGCAAGCGTAAGGTTCAAGGGGTCACGGAGATCACGGTGCGCAACAACCCGAGGCCCAGAGCTTACCCAAACTAGCTCGAGACGACGGCGGAGCTCGCGGCGGCGCTCTGCCCGCCCGCGAAGAAGACACCGGCGTTCCGGTGGTTACGAAGCTCTACAGCTCCCACCGACGGACGCAGGCGATGCGCAAGGAAGCTAGCTAGCTGGCTGCAAGATGGAGAGGGTGGTGATGGACGGAGCGCGGCGTATTCGGCCGAGAACCGAGAGGACTGACAATGGAGACCCGGGAGAAGAAATGGCGCGGGGAGGGGAAACCCGTCCACTAAAAGGACCAAGGGAGAGGGGGCAGGTCCGGGACAGCGCGGCGCACGCCGATCCTCCTCCGAACTGGCGCCCGGGGCAGGATCCCGGCCGGCACGGGCCGCGCGGCCGCCCGCCCGGCACGGCGCTCTGCCGGCTCTGTTCGCGAACAGTAAGAGGGGCGAACACTGTAGCATAGATCCCTAGGGGGCTGTCGGTTTTTGACCAAATTCGACTGATTTTGCATACAAACATGAAAAACTGCAAAAACAAAAGTTGTAGGGTTTGAAATTCTGAACAACTTTGCTTTTGGAACTAAATCCAAATTCGAAATATTTTTGAATCTACAGAAAAAGGGGTAAACTAGAGTTTTAAATTTCAAACTGTATTTTCAAAATTACTTTTAAATTTTCTCAACAACCTGAAAAATTGCCAAAATAAAAGTTGTTCTACTCAATGAGCTTTACAACTTCTATTTAGGAAGTTTTGCCAGATTCCAAATAATTTTTGAAATGCCAATCCAAAACTAAGTTTTAAATCATTGTTTTGAAATAAATTTGAATTTCCACCACAGAACTTTGAAATCTCCAAAAATAAAAGTTGTTCCATTTTAAAAGATCTAAAACTTTTATTAAGGGACTATCTCAAAATTCCTTTTAGATTTTGAATTAGGTTTTGGTCCTAATAAAAGTAAATTTTTAAACCTTTATTTGGGAATTTAATTTTACAAACAAATACTAATTAAATTCAAATCACTCTAGGGACCTAATCACAATCATATGCAAATGATTAATTTAAATATGATGACATGGCAGATTAATTAAATCCGTAATACCCGGGGTATTACAGCCTTCCCCCCTAAAAGAAATCTCGTCCCGAGATTAGGTACATAACCAAGGCTGAAACAAAGTAATGGAAAAGAATAACAACAACAAGTTCAAGCTTAAACAAGAGACAAGGGGAAAACATACACATTAAAAGACAGGTTTACATTTTACAAGGTAGCAAAGAACTCAGGGAAGTTTTCTGCCAAGAAATCTTCAGATTCCCAGGTAGCTTCATCTTCAGAATGATCACTCCATTGGATCTTGTACCATCTGGTTGTGGTCCTTCGGGTAACACGGTCCTTTATATCCAAAACTCGTACTGGCTGCTCCGAGTATGTCAATTCAGGTTCAAGTGCTACTCCTTCTACATCGATGACTTGTCCAGGTACTCGGAGACACTTCTTCAGCTGAGAAACATGAAACACATTGTGTACTTCCGAGAGATGTTCTGGCAATTCAAGCTTGTAAGCTACCTTTCCCACGCGTCCTATGATTAAGAACGGTCCAATATAACGCGGGGCTAACTTGCCTTTGACTCCAAAACGGTTAACTCCTTTCATAGGCGAAACTTTCAAATATACATAGTCTCCAACCTGAAATGTCAAAGGTCTGCGCCGCTGATCGGCATAACTTTTCTGTCGTGACTGTGCCACTTTCAAATTTTCCTGTATCAGTCGAACCTTCTCTTCGGCTTCATTGACCAAGTCAACTCCATAGAACCATCTTTCTCCAGGCTCGGACCAATTCAATGGAGTACGACACCTGCGGCCATATACTGCCTCAAACGGAGCCATTTTTATACTTTCTTGGTAACTGTTGTTGTACGAGAATTCGGCCAATGCCAAACACTCGTCCCATTTCTCAGGGTAATTGAGTGCACAGGCTCTTAACATGTCTTCAAGTATCTGATTTATTCCTCTCTGTCTGTCCGTCAGTCTGAGGATGATAGGCTGTGCTATGCAGGAGTTTTGTACCCAATGATTTATGAAAGGATCTCCAAAATTGGGATATGAACTGAGTGCCTCGGTCAGAGACAATGGTCTTGGGCACTCCATGTAGCTTCATCAGATTTTCTATGTATAGCTTGGCGTAGTGCGGAGCCCTGTACATTTTCTTGACAGGTAAGAAATGAGCTTGTTTAGTGAGGCGGTCCACAACAACCCAGATGGAATTGAAACCCCTAGAGGTTGTTGGGAGACCCATAATGAAATCCATGCTGATGTCTTCCCATTTCCATGCAGGAACAGGTAATGGTTGCAGCTCTCCACCAGGCTTCATGTGTACAGCTTTTACTTTCTGACAAGTGTCGCATTTTGCTACATACTGAGCAATCTCGATCTTCATCTTAGTCCACCAAAACTTCTGTTTCAAATCCTGGTACATTTTGTTGCTTCCCGGATGAATAGAGTATCTTGTCAAATGAGCTTCGTCAAGAATCTTGCCACGTAACTCTGGAATTTTTGGAACTACAAGCCGATTCTTGAACCATACAATCCCTTCATCATCAATTCTGAAACAATCTGCTTTCCCTGCTTGGATTTTCTCTTTGATGTGCCTGATACCTTTACTATTTTTCTGAGCAGCCACGATTTCATCACGGATGGAGGTTTTGATGCTGATATTGTTCCAACTGCCTTGAGGGACTATTTCTATGCCCAATTTTTCTAACCCGTAACACAACGACAGATCATATGGCTTCACAGTCAAGCAATTACAATGAGCCTTCCGACTGAGTGCGTCGGCAACCACATTAGCTTTACCAGGATGGTAGTGCACTTCAATATCATAATCTTTTATCAACTCAAGCCATCTTCGTTGCCTCATATTTAATTCTTCTTGTGTAAAGATGTATTTCAGGCTTTTGTGATCAGTGTAGACATTGCATGTGCTGCCTAACAAGTAGTGACGCCAGATCTTCAATGCATGAACCACAGCTGCCAATTCAAGATCATGAGTGGGATAATTCTCTTCATGAGGCCGGAGTTGTCGTGAAGCATAAGCAATGACTCGGCCCTCTTGCATCAAAACACAACCAAGGCCAGTACCCGACGCATCGCAGTACACATCAAATGGCTTTTCAATATCTGGCTGAGCAAGGACTGGTGCAGTGGTCAAACATCTCTTCAAGGTTTGAAACGCTGTCTCGCATTCTGGCGACCAGACAAACTTGACCTGAGTCTTCAATAGGTTGGTTATAGGCTTAGCTATTCTTGAGAAATCCGGAATGAATCGGCGGTAATATCCCGCCATTCCCATGAAACTGCGAACCTGGTGCACAGTGGTTGGTGGTTTCCAGTTCAAGATTTCTTCCACCTTACTTGGATCTACGGACACACCTTCCGCTGTCAGGATATGCCCAAGAAATGGAACTCGGTCCAACCAGAACTCACATTTGCTGAATTTGGCATAGAGTTGATGTTCTCTTAAACGGTTCAAGACGATACGGAGGTGGTTGGCATGTTCTTCGGGTGTTTTAGAATAGATCAGGATGTCATCAATGAATACGACAACAAATTTGTCGAGCTCAGGCATGAAGACGGAATTCATGAGGTACATGAAATAGGCGGGTGCATTGGTTAGGCCAAAAGACATGACAAGGTATTCATATAGGCCATATCTAGTGGTGAAAGCTGTTTTTGGGATGTCTTCGGGACGGATCTTTATTTGGTGGTAGCCAGACCTAAGGTCAATCTTAGGAAAACACCTTAGCTCCAGCCAGCTGGTCAAAGAGTAGGTCAATACGGGGTAAAGGATATTTGTTTTTGATGGTGACCTCGTTGAGTGGACGGTAATCAATACAGAGTCAGAGGGATTTGTCTTTCTTCTTGACAAAGATGGCAGGACAACCCCAAGGAGATGAGCTGGGTCTGATGAAACCCTTATCTAGCAAATCTTGTAGCTGCACTTTAAGCTCTGCCAATTCCTTGGGAGGCATTCTGTAGGCTCTACGAGATATAGGTGCGGTTCCAGGTTTTAGCTCAATAGCAAATTCCACATCTCGATCAGGTGGCAAACCAGGCAACTCATCAGGGAATACGTCTGGAAATTCGTAGACCACTGGAATCTTCAATACTTCTTCAACTGCGGTGGCACACAACCTTTGCACGGTCTTTTCAATCTTTCTTACGGGCAATGGAAGTTGGATAAGAAGTTGAGTTTGACTATTAGGTATGTTCACTCTTATGGTTCTATTCAACACATCAATCAAGGCCTTGTGCTGATACATCCAATTCATACCTAATATCACATCTATATCCTGATCCTTAAGTACTATCATTGTGGTTGGGAATTTATGCCCTCCCAGCTCTATAGGTACTCCCTGAACTACCTCTTTAGTAGTTATACGCCCCCCGGGCGAATGTATAAGGAAATCTTCCTTTATTTCCCCAATAGACATATCATGCTTAACCACAAATGTACGGTTGATGAACGAATGAGATGCACCAGAATCAAATAGCAGGAACGGCCGAATGGCTAGCAACAGGAAACTTACCCATCATGACAGGTTCTCCAGCAGGAATATCCTCAATCTGAGTGTAATAGACCCGACCTGCCTTCTTGACAGTCTTGCCCTTCTGAGCATGCTGCTGGTGACCACGGTGCTGAACTTGCTGTTGCGGAACACCAGGACTTTTCTGCACATTCTGGTTGTACTGCTTCGGAAAAGGGCAATCACGGGCCCAGTGTCCCACCTTTCCACAGTTGTAGCATGGATGATTATAGTTGGTCTGTGGAGTGTTGATACGAACGCCAGGGGCATTCGGCTGAGTGGTGTTTTGCTGATTAGAGGTATGAGAGGTAGCGGCAGTGCGCACAACTACCTGCTGATGGGGATATGACGGACGGTTATGGTGGGTAGGATGATAGATAACTTTCTGGCGTTTCTGACTGCCAGAAGAGCTAGACCTTTTGCTCTTCTTCTTCTCCTCTTGGAGCTGACGGTCGCTTTCCTCAAAAGCTATTGCACTATCCACTGCCTCATGAAAAGTGCACTTGAGGTTGTTAGACAGACTGCGTTGAATCTTGAAATTCAGGCCTCTGACAAAGCAGGCTCTTTTCTTCGCATCCGTGTTGGTGTGCTCAGGTGCATACTGTGCCAAGTGGTTGAACTGCCCAAGATACTGAGCGACAGTGGACTCATTCTGCTTCAGGGCCAGAAACTGATCCAGCTTCAATTTCATCACACCCGCAGGGATGTAATGAGCACGAAAAGCATCACGGAACTCCTGCCAGGTAAGTTGATGTCCAGCATCCTGCGCAGCTAAAAGGTTGGCATACCAAGTAGTCGCTGGGCCACGAAGCTGCTGAGCTGCAAACAGAGGTTTCTGGACCTCGGTACAGTGAATCAAGCTAAACTTCTGCTCCATGGTACGGAGCGAATCATCGGCTTCTAAGGGTTCATCAGCCTTAGTGAACACCGGTGGGCGGGTGTCAGTGAAGTCAACATAGGTGGTATCCTCATTATCACGGCGGCCACGACGTCCACCACGGTCTTGCTGATTCTGAGCTAACAGCGCTGCAACATTGGTCAATGCAGCGATGGCCTCTGCCAGAGTGGGTGGAAACTGAGGTGGTTGGGGAACACCAGTTGCATTATCAGAGTTGTCTCCCATCTGTTAATAAGCAAACCCAACTTGAGCCTCACATTAGATAAGCAAACACAGCAGCATCACACACAGAAATATTACATTATAAGGTTTACACAACCTGGCTTGCACCTAGGCAAGACCCACAACCCATAACTAAGGTTTTCTAGGCAAGCACCTATATTACAGGCAAAAGGGAACAACTAGCTGACAACTCTAGGCCACATCGGCCTAGTCCTCATCGATCCCAGACGCGCCAGAAGCGTCACTGTCCTCATCGATCTCCTCGAAGTCCTCCTCGGCATCTGCCCCGACGACCTCGACAGGCTCGACCTCCACGTCAACGTCCTCCACGTCCTCATCCTCCTGACCGAGGACAACCCCCAACTCAGGATCCTCCTCCTGCGGTGCAGGAATAGGGTGGAGCTCACCATAGAGCTCATGCACCTCCTCGTGCAAGACGTTGTTGTAGAGCTCAAGCTGACCAACACGCTGCTCCGCCTCGAGCATCCTGTCCATGATCGTCTCCTCACGATCCCAAGCTTCATCCCTCTGCTTGGTCAGGCGATCGATCTCTCGACGCAGATCTCGATTGGTCCTCACGTCACGGAAGTGGTTGAGACGTGCCACTCTATATTCTTCCTCCCACTGCCTGACTAGCTCCTGCAGCCTTCCAACCTCAGCCTCAAGCTCCTCGCTGCTGCGACGAGGTGGGCGACTCCCAGAAGCTCCGCCCTCGCCAGTGCGTAGCGCCAACTGGTGGCGTGGAAC
The DNA here is from genome assembly GCA_038502445.1 of Eremochloa ophiuroides. Lineage (NCBI taxonomy): Eukaryota > Viridiplantae > Streptophyta > Magnoliopsida > Poales > Poaceae > Eremochloa > Eremochloa ophiuroides. The sequence goes on from JAHLJS010000007.1 coordinate 45,814,743, forward strand.
GCCACGTGGTCCGGTCATCTTGCGTGTTGTGAGCTTGCAACGGGCCATCTGGAGAAGGTGAGTGGAATTTTAGGATATATTGGGTTAGCAAGAATAGGTTCGGTAAACTATCCCAAAAAAAAAACCCACTTTAAGGAGGAAGTTAATTAACAGGTGTGATTATCATGATGCATGTACGTACTTACGAATTTAAATCATGCAAGGTACCTACATACATAAATAAACTTTTAACATAGGGCTAATAATAATATTATTCCACCAGCTACCTTAATCCTATAAGGTACAATATAGAACAAGACAAGAACTACTGAACAAGGTAAGGATAGAAGCAATTTGGACCCAAAATAATAGGTTAAACTTTTTATGATCCAAAACATTTTGAAATTTTTGAAAAGTAATCCATAATGATTAGCAATGGAATGCTCTGGTACCAACTGTAACAGAACCGGCTAAATCACCTGGCCCACCGGCACCTGTCATTGTCACTAACGACTTCTGACAGCCGGGCCCGTGTCCCAAATGATCTAGACAGGTCTGTCGGGCTACATTAGCGCCCTTTTCTCCGACAGGATCACCATTGCAGAATCATCACAGGATTACAACATTTCATAATAAAATACATCAGAGTAACAGTGCGGAAGATTACATAACATTTAGATTACAAACCGGTTGTTCAAATAGGATTCAAATATAGTTATTACAGACCAGAGGACATAGCAGTATCAGTGGAATAGTTACACAATACTAGATAAGATAACTTGAACCCTGCCCACGGGTTCCACTTCACTCATCATCGCTGCCTTCCTCGACCACAGTCACACAGCAAGGGGCAAGACAGACCTCCGGCGGCGGTCCTCCTGCAACAGGGGTTAACAAACCCTGAGTACTTGGGGTACTCCGCAAGACTTACCCGACTAAAGGTGTAAGATGAGACTTAGGAATGTAAGGTTGTGGGTAAGGCTAGCAGAAGGTAAGGAGTTTGCAGAAAAGCAATCTATCCTGTTCCATATTTTATTTTGTCATTATTATAATCATATTTATAGCTCCAATATTCAGACTCATGTATCATCATTCTTTCAATTACTTTATTCATTCAGAAAACACCTAGTTGAGAACCACTTTTCGGTGTAGAGTGTGAGGATCAAGTCTCCATAACCGAGGAGCACGTCGATTCGAATCCAGAAAGTACCCAGCTGGGGATTCTAACCACACTGCATATGCAGCACGCCGGCATACATATACCAACCCGTCGTCACGGCTTTGCTATCCCGGAACCGGTCCTGCGCCACCCGAGAGCACAGTACTCCACTCTTATCCAGGCACGCCGGCCACGTGGGTACAAGCTACTCTCGCCATCTCCCCACTCCCAGTGCGTGGTTGTCGGTTCCAGCAATAGCGTCACCGAACTCTAGGCTTTCCGCATTGGTACGTGGCTAGGCTGTTCATCATGATCACAGCAGACCTACAACGAACGGTCCCTACTTCCTTCCTGCCGTCAATCCTGCATTGGGACTCTAACCCAAGTACAAGACTACCCGACAGTTTTTATTATCGTGCCTGTCGGGTGAGTGAGACATAGGGAACGCCGCCCCATGAGCTGGCCACCCAACGAAACACGTTTCCAAAGACATCGACCAGTTCCAAACTATTCCGAAAGCGACCATGCATTGGGACTCCAACCCAAATACACATCGACCAGCGGATAACCAGTTCTTCACCAATCAAAGTATAAGTATAATCATGGCACAGAAAATAGTTTTTCTTTTATGCAAAGCTAAGTTCATTAAGCATGCCTAAGCATTTCTCAAACCATTTTATTTAAATCAGGTTTCAGGGTATTTATTTGAGACAATGCATCTGGATAGGTGACAATCAACTCCTATCAACCTTATGCAGTAGATTAACTCGAATTATAAATATTTTGTAATAGAGGGGCTGAATGCACCGGGGCTTGCCTTGGATCGTGTACAGCGTCGGGTCGGGATCAGTCCCGCAGATGTCGAATCCTTGGATGACTTCTGGAGTGGCCTCCTCAGTAGTAGTCTCGACCTGGACCCCCTCGGGAACGGGCACTACACGTATGCAATGATGTATGCTTAGCGTGGCATGAGGGCAACAAATGAAATGCTTGAAAGTAAACCATTAATACCTTGAGTACAACTTTCCTTCACGGTAAAGTTGTAAACGATCTACGGAAGGTAAAAGTAATGTTTCCTACTTTTATTTTATTGACCTTTTTAACGGTCACAGAAAGCCGCTACACAGCTTTATGACTACTACCAAGCACTAAGTTCTCAAATTGCCAAGGATCACACAGCGAAAGATCCTTGGTCTTCATTCAACCCAAAAATTCACACAACAAACCTAAATTCATTTTTCTATTTACTTTATTAATCCCTAATTTCACATATATTTATTAATTGACCAAACTAACTTCAATTGCAACCAAACTTTACCAACAGCTAGGTTTTATCACCAAACAGAGCCACAATAAATTTCATGATTTTTGGATTTACAGAGAATTAATTAAAATTACACAAACTTGCATTTATTAATTACTTCACTGATTTATACAGCAGATTAAAGGCACTGGAACACCCTATCTTATATTTTTAACAAATACTACATACTTCAGAGAGCATACACAATTATTCTCACATTTTTCCATTCAACAGATTTAATCATATGAAATAAATAAACTTCAGTACTATTCATATGAATATATAAATGAAAAGCAATTTGAAATTTACTGGAAAAAGAAAAGGCCAAACCAGCCCACTACGGCCCATGACCAAAGCGAGCCGGCCCACTCGGCCTGCCCGCACCCGGCGCCGGCGATTTAGCAAAAGAGACCTTGGGGAAATCGGAAATCAACCCGCGGTCCGATCTATACTATTCACATGAGTCACGGGATTTGCACTTAACCCCCTGGAAAGACCTATCTTCTAACCCAAGGCCCCTGGCCTCTCCTCTGTTTTGACAGAGGCGAGAGCGCCGGCGGTCCGCCGCCCCTAGCTCGCCGACGGTGAGCCGAGGGACGAAACCGAGGGCACTGACGGACTCTACACTCCAAGGCGAGTCTACCAAGCTAAGACACGACGAGACTCGAGGCGCACAGCACCTGGAGACACGGACGCGGCGGCTCGGTGGCGGCGGCGAGCACGTCGCCGGCGAGCACAAGCCGGTAAAGAGAGGGGGAAAAGGTGCGCGAGCATCTGGGGCTCACCACGAAGCTGCCTGACGGGTCGGTGGAGACGGAGGTGGTTCGGAGAAGGCGACTTGGCGACGGCGGCGGATCCCGGCGGCTCGGCACAACGGCGAACACGCGTTCCGGCGAACCTAGGGAACCAGAGAGTACACCGACGCAAGCGTAAGGTTCAAGGGGTCACGGAGATCACGGTGCGCAACAACCCGAGGCCCAGAGCTTACCCAAACTAGCTCGAGACGACGGCGGAGCTCGCGGCGGCGCTCTGCCCGCCCGCGAAGAAGACACCGGCCTTCCGGTGGTTACGAAGCTCTACAGCTCCCACCGACGGACGCAGGCGATGCGCAAGGAAGCTAGCTAGCTGGCTGTAAGATGGAGAGGGTGGTGATGGACGGAGCGCGGCGTATTCGGCCGAGAACCGAGAGGATGACAATGGAGACCCGGGAGAAGAAATGGCGCGGGGAGGGGAAACCCGTCCACTAAAAGGACCAAGGGAGAGGGGGCAGGTCCGGGACAGCGCGGCGCACGCCGATCCTCCTCCGAACTGGCGCCCGGGGCAGGATCCCGACCGGCACGGGCCGCGCGGCCGCCCGCCCGGCACGGCGCTCTGCCGGCTCTGTTTGCGAACAATAAGAGGGGCGAACACTGTAGCATAGATCCCTAGGGGGCTGTCGGTTTTTGACCAAATTCGACTGATTTTGCATACAAACATGAAAAACTGCAAAAACAAAAGTTGTAGGGTTTGAAATTCTGAACAACTTTGCTTTTGGAACTAAATCCAAATTCGAAATATTTTTGAATCTACAGAAAAAGGGGTAAACTAGAGTTGTAAATTTCAAACTGTATTTTCAAAATTACTTTTAAATTTTCTCAACAACCTGAAAAATTGCCAAAATAAAAGTTGTTCTACTCAATGAGCTTTACAACTTCTATTTAGGAAGTTTTGCCAGATTCCAAATAATTTTTGAAATGCCAATCCAAAACTAAGTTTTAAATCATTGTTTTGAAATAAATTTGAATTTCCACCACAGAACTTTGAAATCTCTAAAAATAAAAGTTGTTCCATTGTAAAAGATCTAAAACTTTTATTAAGGGACTATCTCAAAATTCCTTTTAGATTTTGAATTAGGTTTTGGTCCTAATAAAAGTAAATTTTTAAACCTTTATTTGGGAATTTAATTTTACAAACAAATACTAATTAAATTCAAATCACTCTAGGGACCTAATCACAATCATATGCAAATGATTAATTTAAATATGATGACATGGCAGATTAATTAAATCCGTAATACCCGGGGTATTACATCCACCGCGGGCCGCCGACGTGCCTGCTCCGCCGCCATGGGAGCTCTGCCGTGGGCCTCGCCGTCTGCGAAGAAGAGATGGGATCCGGCCGCGCGAGCTCTGCCTCGTGCGGCCGCCGCCGCGGACGCGAGTGCGAGCTCCGCCGCAGGCCGCCGACGCGTCTGCTCCGCCGCCATGGGAGCTCTGCCATGGGCCTGCTCCGCCGCCGCGGGAGCTCGGCCGCGCGAGCTACGCCATCTGCGACGAAGAGATGGGATCCGGCCGCGTGAGCTCCGCCACGGATTCCTCCTTGCCGCCGTTGCCACCGCAAGCACCAACCGCACGCGTGCCACCGGCCGCGTGAGCCGTCGCGAGCGCGCGAGGACGGGGCGCGGGCGAGTCGGAGGGGAACGGGGCGGGGCGTGCGGAGCTACCCGGGAAGCGACCGAGCGCGTGGGGACGGGTTGCCGCGAGCGTGAGCTCACCTCCGGCGAGCGCGCCTCCACCTGGCGGTAGGGGAGAAAGGGAAGGGAGAGAGCGGTGGGACACACAAGATGCTAAAACTGTTTATGAAATTGTGCAATGAAATTAGTACTGTGGAGAAGATATATTTCATGTTATTTTATGTTTAATTTCATACCTCGGAAACCTTAGGATGAAACCATCCTAAGAGCAAGGCTAATAATACAGTCAACTGCTGGCTGTATAGATCCTTACAGCCCTTCTCTCAGCCCACTAGTATAATAGTTAGCTCTTTGTTATAAATATCTAGCCTACTTGTCAATCTCACGTATTTTCTTGGTTCTTATGCCTAAGCTGGCTATATGGTTATAGCCTACTTTTCTTCTCTATGCTCTTATCTTTTCTTTACCTTAGTATTTAGGCTTCTTACAGGCCATTATTATACTTATAGTTCCAACGCGGTGATCTCTGTCGTTTCAATAGAATTAATTATAGCACCACGTAGGAAAAAAATTGACGTGGCAGAGAGATTAATGATGAAATTCTCATGCAAGAAACCATGTCGGCGCGACTTTCAACCTACAAAGAAGCTGCGGATTCCGCGATGGGAAGAGGACGTTTCTTTCTGCTGGCTTTTCTAAGCCCACAACGAGTATCAGAAAATTAGTAGAGAGTAAAATGATTGGCCATAATTCATTAAGGGCCCACACGCTTGGAAATCATGCGTTGGGTGTGTTGATTTCTATGAGAAGTTTCTTGGTTACGTGGCTAGTATAGAAATTATTTGGTAGTTTCTGGGTTGGGACTGCCCTAATGAATGACCATATATAATTGCATTGCTGATCGTCATCTTTCGCATCCATCACGTGAGCATGTAAGGGCACTCCTCACCCAGACTCTACTCTAGTTTCTATCCCTATTAATTGTCCTGTCACTAGGTATTTTGCTGATTTAGCAAACGATTTAATGAGGAGAGAGATAGAAACCAGGTCTACCCCTATTCTATCCCGCAAAAATAGGTGGCTCTCAGATCTCATACCACGACCCTCATTCCTGTGGGCTCAGTAGGGAGCCCCTACTCTATGGCTTTCGGGCGAAATAGCTCCGTGGCATGTAGAGCTCGGCTGAGTTAATGTAGCAATAGATTTATCCTCTTTTTGTTTTCGTTAAATTACTTTTGATTTTATATAATAAGTTCAAAAATTCCAAAAATAAAAGTTGCCCATTTTTTTCGAAATCTACAACTTTTCTTTTGTAAGGAAATTCAAATTATGCCTAGATTTTGAAATTTAAATTTGGGCAAAGAGGGTTTTAAAAGGGAATTTTGAACAGAAACTCAAAAATCAAAATTTTATATAACAACTTCAAAATCTCCCAAAATAAAAGTTTCTGAAAACGATGAGACCTACAACTTTTATTTTGAGTTTTTCTTCAAATTCTCAATAGTTTAAAAATAGGATTTTGAATTTAAACTTTCAAACATAATTTAGGGTTTTGTTTAATATTCCTTTTAATAACTTCAAAATTACCTAAAATGAAAGTTGCTAAACTAAAAGGGAGTCACAACTTTGTTTTTGGGATCAACCCCAGATTAAAGTAGGTTTTCAATTTTGGAATTTAGAATTTAGGGTTAATAAATAATTAATTTTTTATTATTATTTCATGCAATATTTCAACAATACATATGCAACAATTGATGATCACAAAATCAAAACATAAGACTAATATGACTGACATGTAGGCCATAGAAAAGTAGAGGGCCTAATTTGAGGGTTAAGCTCAAAAAACAAGCAGCATCCCAAAAGTAGGGACAACCCTAAAAAAAGTAGAAACCCTGTTTTGAGGGCTATTGCTGGAGTTACTCTTACCCAGGGAGGCGCAGGATGAGGCCATCGTTCGACAGGGAAGCCGCTAGTGCAGGGAGTGACCTCGCCAGGGAGTGCCAGCGGAGGCGTTGCTCACTATTGGTGCCGCTGGCTGAGGAGCGAACTCAACTGGAGGCACTCGCCGAGGGCGCCCCTCGTCCTAGCCGCGTCACCTGGAGTAGCAGCCAAGGAGTCCAGGGCGGAGCGTCCATGGATCGGTTCCGAACGCCGGCAGCGAGGAAAACTGCCAAAACTGAAGAGTAGGGCCCTCCTCCGGGGTCCCCACGAATGAAGACCGAAGGGATTGATTTGAGGGACATAAAAGTTTGGGGCTTAAGGTAGGGTCCTACTAGACCTGTGTTTGTGTGTAAGCCTTCACATTTTACTCTCGGAGCTCGTTCTAAGCCTTCTGGAGAGTTATGAGTCTTATATATTGGTTCCTGTGCTACCTCTAAGAGCACATACAATAAGCCAACTCAGCTTGGCTTATAGGCAAGACACATCATCACATTCCTATGTGGCGGTGAGAGAAAGAAAGAGAGAGAATGGAATCGGCGCTTGCAGCGTCGCCGAGCGCAACACATCGTCCAAGACGCTATGGGCCCCACACACACTTTCTCTCTCCTTCTCTCCCTCGTGCTGTCATCCCTGTCTTCTTTCTCCGGTGGATCTCAAGCGCAGCAGATGGGCGGTGGAGGCCGCGCTCGCCATCGTGTGGTGCATGACCGAAGGTCATCGAACTCACCGTCGCAGCCGCTGCCATGTATTCGCCACCATGCCGGCGGTCGCGCGCCCTCCAGCTTCGCATAGTGCCCGCGGCCCCGCTCCACCAGTCCATCGCACCGGCAGCCACACGATAGCTCCGCTGCGTGCCTGCTCCTCTTTGTATACAGCAACGATGGAGGTGCGGGCAGAGGGGCGCTGGGCAGCGTGGCTTGGCTGGTGGTCGCACAGGCAACATCAACGGCCATGCGTTGGTACAGTGGTGAGCGGCTGCTTGGGCTTGGGTGAGAAGGATGGCAAGAGCCTAGAGAGGAAGACGCATGGTGAGAGATGGAGGAAAAGATAAAGATGAGGTGAGTCCTACATAAATAAAAAAATATTTTTATAACAGGAGAAGCGACTCCCTAGTTGTATACTTCAGCTATTAGATTTCTTTACTGCTTACATGGCTTGGCTTAAAGCCAAGTTTATTGGGCTTGCTCTAAGTGGAAGAAGAGCATTGGTTTCCATGATAGCTGGGGAATGGTAGAGCTGACAAGCGGCACACACTCTCACTCTCTCTGACATGCATGGTGGTGACGTGGTGGTCGTCGATTCGCTGATTATTGTATGTTTGAATCGGTAGACATATATCACTAGCCAACAATCATATATGTTATTTCTCATTTATGGATCGATCTGCTACCAATAAGGGCATGTTTGGATCCACTCAACTAAACTTTAGCTAGCTATAAAATTTCAGAGTTAAATTTTATCAAGCTAAAACTTCTTCCAGCTAAACTTTGCCTCGTATGTTTGAATCCTCAGCTAATAGACTAAGCTAAACTTTAGCCAGGTTAAATCAGCTAATCTCAACTAAACTTTGCCTGGTCTTTTTAGCTAGGCCGTACCCTAGGATTTGTGAAGAGCATGGTTGTATCCAAGGATTTGTGAAAAGCATGGTTGCATCCCAGGATTTCAAAAATGTTTTGCTATTTTTTAGATATTTTGTTATTTTTCCAACCGCCTATGTTAATTAAAAACATAGTTCTCGAAAAAGTATCTGTGGAGAATGCTTTGTAGTAGTCATAAACCTTCCGCTAAATATATGTTTAAGAATGCACATACACATGCGCGTTAGTATCTAGAAACAAAATATTTAAAAGTAAATCAACAAGTCAAAGTTTTAAGCCTAGATACTAGTTTTGTATGTATATGGTGCATATAACTACGATTTTATTTTTATACGGATCACCTGTTGAATACTAATTTTGTATTTTTATTGTCATGTCTAAACACTATTCAGCTCTAATGGTGTACAACTGTTCTGGAGAATGAGCTACGTACCTATGTACATGTTATTTCCATCATGTTATTAATTAATCTCATTCTGATTCCCAAGCCACTCCATCTTTCGTCGTTTCCTAAGCAGAAGGGCATTAAGAATGAACGGGTGTTAAGTTTCACTCCTCGGCTGATTTTGTCCATCGGTTCTGCCCACACTGCATTAATGCAGCAGCATCCACGGCACTATGGGCACTGCCAAAGACAAACATCCTTTGAATTGACCAGTATATATTCCTCTAAATTTAAATAAAGTCTACTAAAATGCCTTGGTATCATAATACTACTTTTTACCTGGTAATTTTATCCACCCAGGATTATGGCCAGGTACGTGCAACTGACCCTCCATTCCATTCGTTTTGTCGATGCTAAGCACTACACTTCGAAACAGGTATCGAACCATCACTGTGGGACATACACAGAGTCTAACCCATACAATATTAGTTCCTTCGCTAGATACTAATTTCTTATTTATATAGGTGCATCTAAATATTAGTTTATTTTTATATGCGATCACTGTATGATACTAATGTTGTATTTATATGGGTGTGTCTAAATACTATTCAGCTCGGATGGTGTAGATGTGTTCAAGAGAATGGCCTACGTACCTATGTACATGTTGCTGCCCAGTATGTCATTAAACTCCCAAGCCATTCCATCATCGTTTCCTTAGCAAAAGGGCATTAAGAATGGACGGGTGTTAAGTTTCACTCCTCGTTTGACGAGTCCATCGATCCTGTCCACACTGCACTAAGGCCCCGTTTAGTTCACAAATTTTCATTCTCTCTCCCTATCACATCGATTGTACTTTCCGTCTGCATGAAACACCAAATGAAGTAGCAGCTGTCGCATGTTTGTACTTTTTGCCTGATTAGGTCGAGATGAATCTTTTAAGTCTATTTAGACCATGATTGGACAAAAGTTGTCAAATAGAAACGAAAGTGGTACAGTGCACTTTTTCCCAACTTTTTCCCAACTAAACACAGCCTAATGCACCTGAGTCCATGGTATTATGGGCACTGCCGAAGACGAACAATCTTTGAATTGACCAATATATATTCCTTTGAATTTAAATGGTGTCTAGTAAAATGCCTCGGTACCGTAATATTAGTTTTTACGTGCTGTTCGTTTAGCTGGTAACTGTATCCACCCAATTGACCCCTCTGATCCATCCATTTTGGCGATGCTAAGCATTACACTTCAAAACAGATATCGAACCATCACTGTAGGATATACATATATATAGTCTAATTCATACAGTATTAGTTTCTTACTTTAGTCTAGATACTAGTTATATATATTTGTATGGGTGTATATCAGGGGCGGAGCTCTTCTATGGCAAGGTATGGTGCTCACCATACCTTGATTTTCCACAAATTTGTACCTTCAAATACTCTATACTATGCATGGATATACTAATGAAGATGTCTCAGCTGGCAGTCCGAGGAAGAAAAACAGTAGCTACTTGACTATTACAGCGTTCTCTTGTAGTCTTGCTCTATTGCCTATTGTGGCTTTTGGGAGGAAATCACGTACAGGCCACTGATAATGTATTCACGTATATGAGCCTTTTGGTTCCTTGCTTGGCCTGCCGACTGCTGGAGCCTTCAGAGAGTCACCGAGAGTTTCCTTTCTGATGAATCCACGCTCGTTCATAGTCCGCTCGAGTCTCGACGGTTCGTGTCCCTGCAGGCGCCACCCCTCAATCAGATCAGGATCAAGCGATCATCACGAGTGTGACTATGCTGCGCGAGCAACTCCGCTTCCACGAGTTCAGGCATGCCATCATCGACGAGCTACGCTGCTACTGTGTTAGGGCAGGCTCTGAAAGTTAGCATCGGTGAGTTTCAGAGTTTCATATTTGTATAGCTTTTTATTACTGGAACGCTTGATTACTAATTAATTACTAAGTTTGTTTGATTAATCTATCAATCATAGTGACAAAATTATCTAATCTAACGATATATCCAAAAGGAAATAATTTTACTTGTAGTAGATGATGATCATGATATTTTATATGTGTATAAACTAATATGATTTCGCCACACCTTAATTCTTCTCCGTCCTCCACCACTGGTGTATATAAATACTATTTTATTTTGTTTGGGATCACTAGTTGGACATTAATTTTGTATTTATATGGGTTTGTCTAAATACTTTTTAGCTTTGATGGTGTACAAGTGTTCCAGAGGATGAGCTACGTACTAATGTACCTATGTACATGTTGTTGCACAACATGTCATTAAATTCATTCTGGTTCCCAACCCATTCTATCGTTTATGGTTTCCTATGCAAAAGGGCACTAAGAATGAACAGGTGTTAAATTTCAATCCTCGGTTGACTAGTCCATTGGTGCTGCCCGCACTGCATTAATGCACCTGCATCCATGGCACTATGGGCACTGCCGAGGACCAACAACCTTTAAATTTTATATATTCTTTTGAATTCAAATGCTGTCAGTAAACTGCCTTGGTACCATAGACTCTGTTCGTTTGAACTTAAAATCGCTTATTTTTCAGTCCTTCTACAGTATTTTCTTCTCATAAGAAATCAGCATCAGCGTTTATTTTCAGCGGTTTTCAGCTTGAGCGAACAGAGCCGTAATCTTACTTTTTACGTGCTGTTCGTTCAGCTGGTATTGTATCCACCCAACTGACCCCTCCGATGCATTCATTTTGCTGATGCTGAACACTATACTTCAAAATAGGTATCGAACTGTCACCGTCGGATATACATATATAAAGTCTAATTCATATTATATTAGTTTCTTCCTTTAGCCTAGATACTAGTTTTGTATGTATATGGTGCATATAACTACGATTTTATTTTTTATATGGATCACCTGTTGAATACTAATTTTGTATTTTTATTGTCAAGTCTAAATACTATTCAGCTATAATGGTGTTCTGGAGGATGAGCTACGTACCTATGTACGTAGTACATGTTATTTCCATCATGTCATTAAATTCATTCTGATTTCCAAGCCCTTCCATCGTTCGTCATTTCCTAAGCAGAAGGGCATTAAGAATGAACGGGTGTTAAGTTTCACTTCTCGGTTGACTTTGTCCATCGGTTCTGCCCACACTGCATTAATGCAGCAGCATCCATGGCACTATGGGCACTGCCAAAGACAAACATCCTTTGAATTGACCATTATAGGGGTGTTTAGATGTATAAAGTTTTGGGGTTTTGACACTGTAGCAGCGAGGAATCTTTTCCTATAAATGTCCAATCATAGTCCAAATAGACTTAAAAGATTCGTCACGCGATTTACAGGTAAACTATGTAAACATGCAAAAATTTCATCTACATTTAGTACTCCATGCATGTGCCGTAAAATTGATGTGACGGAAGTTTTAGGATTTTGGAGGGGATCTAAACACCCCTATATATTCCTCCGAATTTAAATGATGTCTAGTAAAATGCCTCGGTACCATAATACTACTTTTTACGTGCTGTTTGTTCAGCTGGTAATTGTATCCACCCGGGATTACGGCTAGGCGCAACTGACCCTCCGTTCCATTCATTTTGGCGATGCTAAACACGAAAAAAAGGTATCGAACCATCAGTGTGGGACATATATATAGTCTGACTCATACAATATCAGTTTCTTCTCTAGATACTAATTTCTTATTTATATGGGTGCATCTAAATACTATTTTATTTTTATATAGGCTCACCCGTAGGATACTAGTTTTGTATTTACATGGGTGTGTCTAAATACTATTCAGCTCGGATGGTGTACATGTGTTCAAGAGGATGGCCTATGTACTCCCTCTGTACCGATTTGTTTGTTGTTTGATCTCCGTGCCCTCCTCACATTCACGATTTCCCGAGCGACCAACGTAGTGGAACGGAGGGAGTCCCTATGTATATGTTGCTTTCCAGCATCTCATTAAACTCCCAAGCCATTCCATCGTTCATCGTTTCATGAGCAATAAAAGGGCATTATGAATGGACAAGGGTTAAGTTTCACTCCTTGGTTGACGAGCCCATTGGTCATGTCCACATTGCTTTAATGCACATGAGTCCATGGTACTATGGACATTGCCGAAGACGAACAGTCTTTGAATTGCTCATTATACTCCTATATTCCTTTGGATTTAAATGGTGTTTAGTAAAATGCGTCGTACCATAATGCTACTTTTTACGTGCTATTCGTTCAGCTGGTAATTGTATCCACCCAATTGGCCCCTCCGATCCATCCATTTTGGCGATGGTATACGTTATACTTCAAAAAAAGATATCGAACCATCACTGTAGGATATACATATATAGTCTAATTCATACAATATTAGTTTATTGCTTTTGTCTAGATGCTAGTTATATATTTATATAGGTGTATATAAATAATATTTTATTTTTGTTTGGGATCACTAGTTGGACACGAATTTTGTATTTATATGGGCGTGTCTAAATGCTATATATTCAGCTCTAGTGGTGTACAAGTGTTCAGGAGGATGAGCTACGTACCTATGTACATGTTGTTGCACAGCATGTCATTACATTCACTCTGGTTCCCAAGCCATTCTATCGTTCATGGTTTCCTAAGCAAAAGGGCGGTATTAAGAATGAACCGGTGTTAGTTTCAATCCTCGGTTGAATAGTCCATTGGTCCTGCCCACAATGCATTAATGTACCTGCATCCATGGCACTATGGGCACTATGGGCACCTGCGTCCATTTAATCAAATTTATTTGAAATTTATTGTCGACTTCAATCCAATCAGCACTAACAGATGTATATGAAAGCCCACATCAAAGCCAGACCCTAGAAATAAAAATCTCACATTCATACCTTAAAATCTTATCGAAATTGATTAAAATTTGTTACAAATGATTTAATATAGCATGAAACAACTTCATGCCAACTGAAATTACCAGATGTGTGTGTGAGCCCCACATCAAAGGCGAACTTAAAATTAAAATTTTTCGTTCACACCTTAAAATTTTATTGAAATTGACTAAAATATGTTGCATATAATTTAATATAGCAAGCAACAAATTCATGTCACTCAGATCGAGAAGATGTGTATTAATCTAACATCAACCCATGGTTCAATCCATTCATGCCAAAAAAAAGATAAGCTCATCCCAACTTGTCAACCTATTTTCCTATTAAATCCACTCAACCCAACCTGCTAAGTAGCTTAGCCGATTTCTACCCCAAAAATATACCCACTTAAATACCCAACCTATTAAACTCATTTCAACACAACTCTTTAGGAGGCCTAACTCTCCTTCCTAGTCAATCCACGTATATTTTGCGACCTTTTCCTCCAAATGCCAATGCCTGCGTTTCACATGAACTTTTTGCTTCGGTCATGTGGCATCCTATTGCACTATGAACAGTATTACGATGGATGAATGCTAGAGAAGTGCCTATCAAAGGAAGCTCTGATCATAGCCTAGCTATAGGTTTGCCATGAGATTCCGTTTGCGGAGTCGCTTCTTCGCAATGTACTTCTTCTGTTCAAAAGAACTTATATCGTTTTTAACTTTTAGATATCATGTTTGACGTTTTATTTTATTTAAAAAAATTATGTAAATTATAAAATAAATAAGTTATTATTATAATACTTGTAATGATAAAATAAGTTATAATTTTTTTTAATAAAACAGATGATCAAATAAGATGTCACAAATTCTAAAAGGACACTTTTTTTTTTTTTTTTTTGACAAAGGGGGTACGTGGTGGTATAGCTGGCTGCTGGCGGTGGGGACGCATTCATGCAAAGCATGTAATCAAGTCAATTCCTAGTTTCCTAATTCCAATGCGGCCTAAATTCATGTGCAAAAAGTGCTAAAAACTTCAAAGGCCTTAATTAATTGGTGTGCAGCAGCAAATTCCATAAAGTTGAACTCACTGGCAACTTGAACGTCGAGAGTACTACTATATATAGACCAGAAGTATACATACTATAACTTACACAACCATTTGCAACCTTCACCGCTTGGCAGTTTAGCATATATAGCAAGCAACCATGGATGCAATGAGCTCCGAGGATCTGAGCCACGCTCAGCTGGAGCTCTTCCACCACAGCCTCGGCTTTGTGAAGTCAATGGCGCTCAAGTGTGCGGTAGACCTAGGAATCCCCAACGCCATCCACCTCCATGGTGGCTCTGCAACGCTGTCAGAGATCGTCGCCGGCACCGGGCTCCATGCGTCCACGAAACCCCACATGCACAGGCTCATGAACCTGCTCACCGCCTCCGGTGTCTTCGCTTCGTCGGTGGCCCACCCGCCGCCGGCCAGCTCCGCCTCCAGCAACGGTGGCGAGGCCGTGGTGTATTACCAGCTGACATCGATGTCCCGCCTCCTCGTCGACGGCAACAAGCTTGGAAGCATGGCTCCCCTGATTCATTTCGCAGTAAATCCTCTGACCGTCCCCACCTTCTTCGACATGCACGCATGGTTGAAGGCGCACGACGAGCAGGCGGCTGGCGCCGGCGCCATCCCGACGACTTTGTTCGAGATGGCGCACGGCTGCACCGTGTACGAGATGGCGAGGAAGAACGCGGACCACAATGCGGTGTACAACAGCGCCATGGTCGCGGCCAGCCGGATCACCATGGAGATCATCCTCGGGGAAGAGGCCGTTGCAGGTCGTGACATCTTCGGCGGGCTGGATTCTTTGGTAGACGTCGGCGGCGGGCATGGCGCGGCGTCGGTGGCCATCGCGGCGGCCTTCCCGCACGTCAAATGCAGCGTCCTTGACCTCCCTCACGTGGTCAGCCAGGCGCGTGCTCATGGTCATGGCACGCCGGTGGAGTTCATCGCCGGTGACATGTTCGACTTCATTCCAAAAGCTGATGCCGTCTTACTCAAGGTACAGCACTCGTTATTTATTTCTTGTACAATGAGACTTTGTCAATTAAGATGCTAATTTGCTGATACTTGTTTAGTACTTGTACATATAACATATTTCATAATTTAGTACTACACACAGTATTTGATTCAATAGTGACCAGTGAATAATATAAGAATTTGAGTATGTTGCAGTGGGTTTTACATTGCTGGGGTGACGATAACTGCGTCAAGGTGCTCCGGAAGTGCAAGGAGGCTATCCCCGCAAGAGAGGCTGGAGGGAAGGTGATAATCATTGACGCTGTGATGGGAGCTGGTGCACAGGCATCCAACAAGGAGACGCAGGCCTTGTACGATGTCCACATGATGCACATTGACGGGGTCGAACGAGACGAGCGTGGGTGGGAAAAGATCATCCTGGAAGCTGGATTCAGTTCCTACAAAATTGTTTCTTCGGCAGGAATACACTCGGTTATCGAGGTTTATCCATGAACGACGACACATGATGCATCCATGAGGTGTATATATGGGCGGCCGGCATTGTCATCGCCATTTCCATGTGTTCTCCGAATAAATGTATGAAGGACTCCGGAAGTCTCATTTGGTAGAGCTATGAACCAATGTGCTATGGAAGTCTTATTGGGTACAGCTATGAATGAATCTACTATGATTCGCTTAATGCGTAATATGCGTAACTTTAGTGTTCTATTATTCCCACGATCAATCCTATCCAATATCCTCGACGATGTCATCAACTCTAGAATTGACACCATCAAGCATGCATGGGACAAGTTGGGGAAGACGACTAACCTTAATAAATTGTGTTCTCTCTACTTTACCTATACATCGGATGTCCTCCTTCAATTTACCAAAATGGCTCATTGAAGGGAAGAAAATTGTATGGGCGATGGGCGCAGCGTGCGCTGTGTGCGCTTCCCACCTCTATGGATGCCGCGTACGGCATGCTGGAAATGGCACGGGCGACCGAAGGCAAACAGGCACGGCTCGGCTCCACGACCACAAGTCAACTCGGCTTTTCGGTTCCGGACGGCCGCGGCGAGGATTTGCGGCGGTGGCGGTGGCGGTGGCTGGGGCTCATGGCGGTGGTTGCCGCGGCCGTGGCTGGGACTTTCGGAGGTGGCGGCGGCGGCTGGGGCTCGTGGCAGTAGCGGCAGAGGCGGGGGCGGTGGCGGGGGCTCGCGGCTGCGTCGCACAGCTATATGTGGTCCAAATCTCTGCCGTGCAGATGGAGTCGTCGCTCTGGACCCGAGACATCGAGCACGAGATAGTGCCACTCTGCAGGTGAGCTCTACTCTCAGTCCTTCGCCGCCAAGTTCATTTATAAAGTTCAAGTGTGGTTCTGATTTAACATGATGAATTTCACTGTACTCAATGGACTACATAGAATTGGGGATTGGAATTGTGCCTTATAGTCCAAATCCAATCGGCCGCGGATTTTTTTGTTGAATTGGGGACTGGATTTGCAGAAAGTTTGGAAAAGAACAAGCTGATTTACCTGAAAATAGAAGACCTGGCCAAGAAGTACCTGTGCAGCCCAGCTAGCTCTAGCTTGGGTTCTGCATCAAGGGGATGATGTGGTTGCAGGTTGCAGAGTGCTGGCTGCAAGGAACATTGGAGAACAGGCACCATCTTGCATTGTATCTTGCACTGTGTGAAAATAAAACTGAGATGCTTCAAGCCTTGATGATTCTGGTGGTGAATATACATGTTCAGAACATGTAAATAGGTAGCATGTAACATCAGGGTTTTTTTTACCGACGGAATACCGCGGTAACCGGCCGGTTACCGGTCATACCGGTCCGGACCGGTACCGGTACCGGCCGGTTTGAAAAAACCGAAATTTCAAATTTAAAATCGGAGGAAAAAATGGTAAAAAAATTCCTAAAAATACTTCATGATTTATAGATTCCAATGGTGTCAAAATTTTTCAAATTTGACTACATTTAGAATTTTTTTCGAAGTCCCGAAGTAAAAAAAAAAGGCCCGTTAAGGCCCGTTAGGCCCATTAGGCCCGAACGGGCACAAAACGGCACCCTGGGTCACGGGGGGGGGGGGGGGGGCAGAGCCACCCCCCATTTCCCCCCTCCGCGCCGCAGCAGCCGAAACCGCCGCCTCCCCGCTCGTCCGCTCGCCGCCGCTTTCTTACCGGCCGGTAGGACCGGTATACCGGTCGGTAAGACCGGGATACCGACGCGCGCGCGGATCCGCCGGGTACCGGGCGGTTGCACCGGTTTCTCGGCCGGTTTCAACCGGTAACCGCGCGGTTTCGCCGGTTTCGGCAGGTAAGGTTGTTTTCTTTTTTTTTCTTGAGCATTTTTAGTAGGATTAGCTTTAGGATTTGGAATAGGAAGTAGTTATCTATTGATCTAGGGTGCAGTGGTAATTTGATTTAGGATTTTAGTAGGATTTATGGTGTGTTTAGGTTATTAGTTAGGGTTATGTTTAGGATTTGGTTTAGGATTTTAGGTTTGATGTATATTTTAGGTTGTAGGTGTGCTAATACTGATGTATATTTTAGGTTTATATTGTTTAGGTAAATTTTATTTAGGTGGAAGGTTGTGACTTAGCCACTTATTTACGTAGATTTAATCTATGTGATTGATTAGTTTGTGTTGTCCATTCATGCAGGTGCACAATGTCAAGCAGAGGAAAAGACATTGTATGGGAGCATGGTGAAAACCTTTCTCCTGGGTGGAGGTGCAACTACTGTCATACGATGAAAGGAGGTGGTGGTGCAACAAGATTCAAAGAACATTTAGCCGGTCGCGGGTCGCAGGTGGTGCATTGCAGAAGCGTGCCAGATGATGTGCGTGAGTACTTTCAACGTGGTCTTGATAGAACTAAAAAGGCAACTTCTGACCGGTCTCGACAAAAGTTGGCAAGAGAGAAGGCTGCAGCGGAGGGTAACCATCCACTTGGTGATGATGAATATGAGGAGCAGCTCCAGCAAGCACTTAATCAGTCGAGAGCAGAATATGAGGACGAGCAGGGGGTGCAACAGAGAGGAGGTAATTACGACCGTGGAGGGGGTAGTGGTTCACAGGGTGGGAATCCTTTGCAAAGGATGTTTCGAAGAGCAGGATCACAGAGGGAGACTCCTGTGGTTCTGCAGGACTACAATTTGGCAGCCGGTAGGAGGAGAGGAATGGTCCAACCAAGGATTGATACAGGGTCTTGGACGCAGAAGGGGAAGAATGCAAAGGAAGCTATTGGGAAAGCTTAGGGAAAGTTTTTCCATGTTGCAGGAATCCCAGGACGACAGGCCGACAATCCGTACTTCATAAGTGCGGTGAGAGAGACACAAAAGTGGGGTTAGTACAACTTTCAGAGTCATCTCTCTCAATTTTGACGTTTTTATCTTTATGTATTCTCACGAATGGCTTCTGCTTACAGGTGAAGGCATTGTGTCACCTACTGGAAGGGATATCGATGGCAAGTACCTAGATGAGAACGAGAAAGACTTGAAGGCTAGGTACGCAAAGTTTCAGAAGGAATGGACCAACTTTGGCGTGACGTTGATGTGTGATTTTTGGACTGGCCCCACTAGAATGAGTGTCATCAACTTCCTGATTTATTGCAATGGGGTCACATGGTTTCATAAATCTGTTAATGCAACTGGGCGAAGTCAAGATGCCAATTATTTATACCACGTAGCTTCTGAACATGTTGTTAGGTTCATACTATTTATAATAATGTGATTTACGTCACATTTGTAAAAACTGTTGTGGTTATTTTTCAGGAAATTCGTAAGGTTGTTGAAGAGATTGGCGCCGAGCATGTCGTACATGTGGTGACCGACAATGGCGCCAACTACAAAAAAGCTTGCAAGATACTGGGGAACCATTATGCTCATATTGTTTGGACGCCATGCCTTGCACATACCATCAACTTGATGTTGAAGGATATTGGTGAAAGGCCCGAACATGCAGGTACAATCGCAACATGCAAGCGAATCTCAACCTTTTTGCACAACCATGCTCAGTTGAATGCAATGATGAGGAAGGCAATCGGTGGTGAGTTGGTCAAGTGGAATGTTACTAGATTTGGGACCAACTACATGTTCCTAGAGAGCTTTCACCGGAAACGTGACAAGTTCATGCAGTGGATGTCTTCTCCTGAATTTCTGCAAAGCAAGTGGATAAAATGTGAAGACGGTCGCTTTGCTCATTCAAGGTTATCAAGTATCCAGTGGTGGGAGGGACTGGAATACATCATCAAAACAGTTCAACCAATTTATAAGTTCCTCCGCTTCGCTGATCAAGACAAGCAGCCTAACATGTGTGATGTAGTGTATGCCTACCAGACTTGCAAAATGGAGATGGAGTCTGTCTTTGGAAGAAATAAGCAGACATGGAATGAGTATCGACAGATTATGGACAACAGGATTACTGACGTGTACATTGACACGTATGTGGGTTCAGGTACGATCATGAATTATATTTACTTAGCAAGCTCCATGAAATGAATACTTACCGTTCCCTTGTTTGGCATTTGTCATGTGTTGCAGGTGCTGTCCTAAATCCAAAGTACGCATATAAAATGGATCCAACTCCAACAATGTTTAATAGTCTGAAAGATACATTTTCGCGCATGACGGATTTGCAGAGCGCCATGCAGGCTTTACAAGAAGCAGAGATTTTTCGACAGAAGCTTGGTAAGTTTGGCTCCGAACTCGCTATGAAAATGGCAGCGGATCCAAGGACTAGCCCATGTAAGAGCCTAAGAGCACTTCTCTACCCTTGATGCTTTGCTCTCGTGGAATATATATCTAACATAATGTGTTACACTTGCAGCGGCCTGGTGGATGATATTTGGTAGTCAAACTCCAAATTTGCAGCGTCTTGCTTTGCGGCTTGTTGCACAATGTATCTCCTCCAGTGGATGCGAGCGGAATTGGAGTACTTTTCCCTTGCTTCATACGAAGGTTCGCAATCGGTTGTCCCACAAAAAACTAAACAAGCTTGTGTATGTCAACTACAATCTTCGGCTGCGACTAGCGGATATCTCTGGACCGCCACTGCATGATGACGAAGATTTCATTGACAAGTTCGCCGAAGTCTCATTCTATGACTCGAACAATCCAGTTAGGCAATGGATGGAGTATGGTAGATCAAACCAGGCACCAGTTCTTGATGAGGATGATGACGAAGTAGACGCCCCTATGCCATCACATATTGTCAGGTATAATGTGTGTCTCTGTCTGGCTTTCATATTATGTATGTCCATTTTATTTATGTGATTTATTTGTTTGTGCTCGTAGTGACCACATAGACGCCCAAGATCTACGTCAGGCCACGGGAGATGATTCCATCAGTGATTGGGCCCGTAGACATGTGGGTGATAGTCACCTCGGGAAGAGGAAGATGCAGATGCCGCCTAAGAAGGGTGACCCCAAGCGTCAACGCGGAAAGAAAAAGCAAGTGACCAGTGACACTGAAACTGAGGATGAGGCTCAGCGTAGTCCACCGTATCAGGAGTCTCAGGATAGCAGCTCAACTGATGACGGTTCTGATGACGACAGTGACGGTGGCAGTGATGGTGATGGTGATGGTGATGGTGCTGGTGGTGCTGCTGGTGGTAGTGGTTCTGGTAGTGGTGGTGGTGGCAGTGGGTTTGGTGCTGGTGGTAGTGGTTCTGGTGGAGGTGGTGGTCTTCGTTTCACAGGTATCCATTGCACCTACGTATGCACAATTGTTTCTGTGTATGACTTCTAAACTACTAATAATGGTTTTTTGCAGGCGAGACCCAGTTCACGCATGCTACTCAGGACCGCGACCATGGACAACCGGAGTCGCAGAGGACTGTTTATGCACCTACAGACTACGACACTCCGCAGCATTCTTCTTCCTCGTACAGTGATACCTCTCAGGCAAGCTATAACTATCACATTCCTGACATTACCACGCAACCTGCGACCAGATGGGTGTATGAATGGGAAGACCCCCATTTTTACGCTATGTTAGTTCAAGAATGGGAGACAACAGCGGCATGGACGGGCCAATCTTGGAATGATTTTAAGGCCGAATTGCTTAGACTGCGAGGTATCGCTTTGATGTCCACCGCCGAATATCAGATGTCTTGCAGCATGGGGGCCTTTCCATACTTCATACAACGTTGATTATGCCTATGCCGATGACTATCACATTTGTTCGTGTATAAGACTAAGAATATGCTATTTATATGATACTATGTATTGATGACTTTGATGTGCCTTATGTATTGATACAATACAAGTATGTGTATGCCCTATGTATTGCTATGGTACTATTTATCCCTGAAATGTATGGTGTTTATACTTCATTATGTGCAAAGGCCATTCAAAAAAAATTTATTTTCTGCATTAAAAAAAAAGAAAATCAGCTGGTTTTGACCGGTTACCGTTTATACCGGTCATACCGGCCGGTATACCTGTCTAAAACCGATTGAGCTGTGAGTTTGAATTCGATTTCGAATTCGGCCGGTTTCCGGCAGGTTACCGTTTATACCGGCCGGTATACCGTTACCGCCGGCCGGCGGTAACCGGATTTCGGTCGGTATAAAAAACCCTGGCCGGCCCGTTAAGGCCCATTAAATCATGAAGGTCAAAAAATATACTAAACGCACTCAAATTTGAAAAACTTTGATATCATTGGATTCTATAAATCATGAACTATTTTTAGAATTTTTTTCAGCATTTTTTTTAAAAAAAATAAATCTGAAATTTGAAAATGCGACCGGTTACCACCAAACCCTAAACCCTAAACCCTAAACCACCAAACCGGTCGGTAAACCGCTCAAACCGGCCGGTAACCGGTCAAACCGGCCGGTATACCGGTCCGGAACCGATTGAACTGGGGTTCAAACTCAAAATTTGAATTCGACCGGTTTCTACCGGTAACCGGTCAAACCGGACCGGTATACCGGTACCGCCGGCCGGCAGTTACCGGCTACCGGTCGGTAAAAATAACCCTGTGTAACATAGCTAATAGTTTAGACTGCAATTGCAGTGAACTTGTAAATCTGTTGGCAATGGATTGGATGTCTGAACAATCTCATTGTTTTCCTGAAAGCATTGTTCTGAACAACAAAAGAGCAAAGTCTGAGGCTCCAATTTGGAGCAAAGTCTGTAAGTCTCCTATTCAGAGCAAAAGAGATTTGCTAACAGCAAAAGAGCAAAATTACATAGATCGTTGATTTTGCACTCCATCAAAATGTAACTTCCTAATAGCAGTTTGCACTGTAGCATCTTGATCAACTCCTAGTAACAGGCTTGTGTATCCTCCTGGTATGTTTGGAGCAACCACTGCAGAAGGATTTGCAATTAAATTGAAGTGTGGCATTGTGGAATTAGCATATCCACCTTGCAGGAAAGGAGCATCCATGGCTGAAGATGGCCTAGGATTTAAATCCTGTCATAGCATGAGAAATTAAAGTTTTGAAAAATCATGAATGTGAGGGAAAAATTATGAAAATAGCTAATGTCTTACACTTATTTGGTATGGATCAGCAAGTTCATCTCTTGTTTTTAAATCATTTGTTTCCAGATCTTCACTTGCAATGAAATATATATGATAATTCATGTTTTTTCTACAAAAAATATGGACATAAGCAAAGGTATTGGGCAGGTCAGTACCTTTCTTATGAGCACCCTTTTTCTTCTTCCCTGATGACTTCTTTTCAACAACATTTTTAAAACGTGTATTCTTTGGTCCTTTTATTACTTGGGGAATTCTAAATGACATTACACCATTTAGTGGTTGTTGGACACTTTTGTTTGGAATTGGAGGAACCTCGTTGGATTTTTCATGCATCTCACTCAGATAAGTATCTGCTTCGAGGTTCAAGTTATGTATAGCTTTCTGCAATTTATCAAGATGTTCTTTTGACGGCGAACACTTCAATCCAAGAGATGTGGCATGTCAACACATAAGTGCTGCCTGTGTTTTCAAATCTCCCGTTGCAGTTCCTTGTTTCTCAATATAAAATCCACTTTTCGCATATTTTGTCCATCTAGGCAATATATATAGCGATGGCAAGTTTTATACTCCGTTCATATTGTAGACTCTAAGAGCATGCATGCACAATAAACCTGTAAGATATAGTTGCCAATTTAAACAACCCATATTATAGGTTAACATGCAAAAGTTTCTTAAGAGAAAAACAAGAAATACTAACTTGATCAACTAACCTATGTATTCAAACATCCGACAAGAGCATGCAATGGTGGAAATCATCAGTGTTCAATATTACTGTTGCTACACGATTAGACTGCATATACTAAACAAAGAATGTCTTGTTTGTCCTCGCAGCTTCCAACAATTCACAAGACAATGTAAGCTGTATCTTAAATTCTTCCTCAAATTCTGAATATGTATTCAACATTGGTAGATTTGGATTGTATGGAACCAGGTTCTTTCGACGTGACTGAAAATCAGCGTCCAATTCATTTGCACGAAGACTAACTGCAAACTTCTCACATTCTACAAGGAGTTCCGAATGACCAAGTTTCCTATGAAATCTTTTCTTGAAGACATTATTCATACCTTCACTCCTTTGGGTCGAGTTCATATCTGCTGTAAAAGAGTCACGGTACACGGAAACCACTTTTCCCTCGATGCATATAGGTTTGCCATCCATGAGTTATTCTCAAGGTTGTATTTAGCCAACAATTCATGTCATTTCTCTATGAAGTAAGTCTCTTACATGTCTTCGTACACACAATTTTTGAAATCTGTTAGGAACTTGTGACCTTTCTTATCCTACTCATGAATTACATGACTAAGATGTTTAGCAGCATTCAAGAAAACGTGCCACAAACAAAGATGGTGGCTTGTATTTGGTAATACATAAGCAATTGCTCATGCCATAGTTGCGTCTTGATCTATAAAAATTGTGCTTGGGTGCTTTCCTAACATTGCCAATAGAAAGGTTTCAAAAAGCCAAACAAATGATTCAATGGTTACCCAAAAATTATTGTTTGCTTGTGATGGTTGCAGCCAAGAATCGGAGCAAAAGGCATTTCAAACTTATTAGTTTTAAATGTGGTGTCAAATGACACGACATCACCAAAGTATTTGTAATATATGATAGACTGACCATCTATCCCAAAGAAATTTGCTATATGACCTTCTTCCTTATCTACCTGATATGCATAAAAAATATAGGATCCTGTAACTATTGATATTTATATAGTGTTTATGAATCATTGGCTTCTAAGTACTGTCTACACTTGCGACCAATCTCATTATCACAATCCATCTTAGCAAATGGTATATTCTCTTCCCCTCCATAAAACTGCTTCATGAACTCATAAACTTGGGTTGGCTTCATTTCAGCTTCCCGTATCTGTCCAATTAATTTTCTATATATCTGCCTCCATAACCTGTCTTTGGGACCTCAGCTTATGTGCCTTATTTGAACTAGGAAGATAATGATTGTGTTGTTCTACGACCTGTTGCACCTTCCAAATCCCCACTTCGCTGATACTAAACTGGACACGAGCATCACAACCCGTCCTTGAAGTGTCCTTTTGTGACGAGTCATTTTCTCGATGTCCTATTTCTGACATAGACTACCATCTCGGTGGTGCTTTATATGTATATATTCCTATACATATAAATTTCCAATTGAAAGTGTACTGAAAAATGAAACAAAGCATCATATATTCTGTAAGTTTGTTAAATTATTTTTTGTCTCATCTGGTACTTCATTCTCCACTGATCCAGACGTCCGTGAAATGGTGTTGATGGTCTCTACTCCAATGGTAGCCAGCGTGGTGTTCTGTGAATGTGAAATAAGCACACTATGTCAGAAAGCAAACAACAAAGAAGATAAGGCACAACGATCTACTCACATAACCGACCTGTGTTATATGTTGTTCTTCAAGACCATCAGCAACATCAATTCCTAGTGCACGTGAATCCTCCATGATAGAAGAAGATGGCATCGGGTCATCTGCGGGTTCATCCAAGGAATTGGCGGCGATGGCGGCGTGCAACAGCCGCACGAGTCTAGGGTTGAAGGCACGATCTATCGGGACCTCTTGTATTCCAGCTAAAGCCGATGAGGGTCGTGGAGCCGAGCCGTGCCTGTTTTCCTTCGGTCACTCGCGTCATTTCCAGCTGCCGTATGATGAAAAGCCTGTCCACGCGACATCCGTCGAGGTGGGGGAGCGCATGCAGCGCACGCAGTGCCCATCACCCATACAATTTTCTTCCCATTGAAGAAGTAGACAATAGGCAAAGAGGTTTCTGTTGGAAGCTTTAAAAACACCTCAGGTGCAAACTAAATATTACTTTGGAAGAATGTTTGTACTCCAAAGAAATGAATGAGGCATGTATAAAAAATTTAGAACAACAAAACATTAGATCTATTATAACAATGCACATCATATTCTTGAGTTTTAGCGAAGCTGGTAATGTAATTTTGTTGTTGTCTGTTACCTCTGATTCTCTATATACGGTATACATGACAGGTGCACCACGCCATAATCTAGTTTACATGGAAAGATTTATTGGATTACGCTAGGATTACAATATTTATACATAAATGATACTAGACTCCAACTATTACAATATGTATAACAAGTAATTACATATATAAATTTATACATGATTCCTAGAAGAGGTCGACACCGAGCCAATTGTGTCCACAGCAGAAATTGCTATATTGCTTATGACTATGAACAAAAGCATATTGAAGGCATAAATTACTACAAAGGGATACTGCCGATTGATGCGTCTCTTGAGATGTTGTTTTCGTCTAAACAGAAGCCGCAGAAGCCCTCTAAGTGACCCTGGACTTCCTAGGATTGTGAGCAGCAATATTAAGACATACAACCCAGAGTAGATCAGCCTAAACATTGCAATCAGTGTGGAATTCTTATCGCTCGTCGCAGCTATAGCTGTGAAGAAGCCTAGCATCATGCTGAGAAGTGATAGCCAGAGGAAGTGCATCGAGATGATGAAATCCAACCAGGAGTGATGAGATCCCGAAGCTCTCCCATAAATGAGTAGGATGGTTGCCACCACGGCAGCGGTCACGGCAATAGTATCCAAAACGAGGAAGGCATTATACATGCGGTTCCCATTCAGATTTGCCTTCCCATCGGATCCGTATGAACCAGGCACATTGAATGCTGCAGAGAAGGCAACTGTGGCCACAAGGGTGGAAACGATTGCAAGATTCTTTGATGTTGCCACTCGCCATTTCACCAAGTCCTGACCAGCCCATTTCTTTACATGGTCTTGCCTTTGTGGCCTGAATTGTACTTGGCATTCGTTTAGCATCACCACTAACCTCACCTGCTTGTCACATGCATCATCACAAACTCTCACTAGTACATAATTTATTTTCGCTGATGGTTGCTATTTTTTTTACCGGCGGATAATGTAAAGACATCACTAGAAATAAAATTATGGGTCTAAATCATGAACCTGCAAGTGTAAATTCATTTTTACTGGCTGATTTTTCTTACGGCTATCGCCAGTAAAAATACATCATTTCTAGTGACGGCTGTCTTAAGAAAACATCCAGTAAAAATGCAATTATATAGTGACAGTTTTCTTAAGATAGCGTTACTATAAATAATTTGAAATTAATTTTTTGAATTTTTCAAATTATCTCGGATGGAGAAATGGTTTGAACAATAGTTGTAGGATCAAAAAGAACTACAACTTTGTAGTTGATAACTTTTCATTTAAAATCATTTAGCATCCTGAAATTATGTTCTAGATTAATGATTATACAACCAAAAGCAAAGCTATAGATCTTGACGAGATATGAAACTTTGTAGTTGTTCATTTGAATTCGTTTAGGGCTTCATATATCCATTTCAAAATCTATCGCAGTGAATGCTACAGGAACACTTCTACTATTTAGTCACAAGTGACTTTGTGGTGCACTGGTAGGGGGCATATCGCGCAAGGCTTGTGGTGCCAAGTTCAACAACTAAGAGTTGTATATGCATGGATTAAAACATGCATGATCGTGTGTGGCTGGTGGTTGCTTGGCCTCCTTGGATAATACATATTTTTTTTCCTATTTTTTGAGCCCATTTGCAATATTTTTTATCCTGATTTGTAATTTTCAAAAACCATCTGAACAGCCAGTGTGAATCATTTCTAGTGGCGGTTCTATAGAAGATGCATATAGAGAAATTCGTGATTTCACAGTGATGGTTACGCAAAACACCGGTGAAGATGGTTTTGTAACCCCCTGCGTAGAGGTTATCTGTACTAGTGTCTACTACTTCATTCAACAAAAATGGAATCGTATTGCCTTAAGGGGAAAAATGGGATATATTACTTACCATTGAATAGAAACTAGTTGAGTTTTGAATCAGGTCAGATGAGGTGCAGCCTTCATTGTTCATAATGTGGGCCTGCACTTTTCTACTAGATAACAGCTTGGAGACAACTCTGTATTCCCCTGCCCGCACAGCCAAATGAAGTGCCGTGTTCCCTTCCTTGTCCTGGGCATTCAGAAGATTTTCCAGCATGCTATTCTTTATAACATGGGAAACAACAGAGGAGTGGCCTCGCAATGCAGCTGCATGCAGAAAGCTTCGGCCTTGATTGTCACGGATGTCTGCAGAAGCGGGGCAGATTTGTAGCAACAATTTCACTGCAGGACCATTACCCATCAGCGCTGCAGCATGAAGAGCCGAGAGGCCTTCTCTGTCCTGCAAATATGCTATGCTCGGTGGTGCGTATGTTAAGATCTCTTTGATGATAGCACAGTCACCGTCCGATGAAGCAAAATGTAATGGACTGCTCTTGTAGGTGTCAAGATCAGTTGCAAGTCCTGGCCGCCATCGCAGGAGCAAAGAAACCATTTCTAAAGAAAAAAAAAAGAAACATTTGATTTTTTTTTCAAAAAGATAAAACAAACTGGACATTTCGTAATAGTCTGGGTGGCAAAGAAGAAGAACAAAACCAACTTAAATCAACAGAGTACCCATGTTAGCCCCTGCAAGATGGATTACGAAAAAAAAAATGTTGTCATCATCATCATGGATAATAGCTATTGGATCTTTTCTATTCTAATTTCTAAAACAAATTGAATTGTCTGTGTGGGTCCATTGCTTACATGTTCTACAGTTTGAAATGTGTTGACCGGCCTATGCATGCCCAACACACATTAAAAGGTCTACTTTCATGATAATGATGATTTTTAGATAGAAAACAACCATGATTGTGCTCACAACATGAAAATACCTCTTCACATTGTCAATGAGTCACCCTTTGTTCATGTCATATTTGGCTTTCACATATCCATGATTCACTATTAAAATAATAGAATTCTTCTAGTGTTTTTAAGTAGTAAGTAAACTACCACTACTCATAGTATATAGGATTTCGTACTAGAAGACTTCTGATAGAAAAGTTATACTAACTTTTGAATTCTAAATCATTAGGAATAGCCCATGGAACATTCTGATTGCGATTGTGTTCACAACATGAAAGCACCTCTTCACACTATGAAAGGTGTTAATAAGTTGAATTGTGTGCATGCACGCTTCTATATTTTGAAATATATGTTGACCGGCCTATCCGTGCCTGACACTTATTAAGAGGTCAACTCTGATGATAATGATGATTATTATATATATAGATATATAATATAATAAATTACCTTTCGAGTATTCAACCGTGCATTGGACCATGGGATGGGAGCTGATTGAACGAACCTGAGCTCTGCAGAACCGCCGCGTGCAACGCGTTCTGCGACATGGGACCAGCGGCGGACGCGTCCCCGTACCCAAGTATGGCCTCGACGGCGCGCACCGACGCGCTCACCAACGCCAGGTACAGCGGCGACACGGCGGCGCCGTTGACGCTGGCGGCCAGCTCGGGCGCCAGCTTCATCAGCGCCTCCACCGCCTCGCCGTGGCCGTGCCTCGCCGCGACGTGCAGCGCCGTGTCGCCGCCGCTGTTCCTGCGGCCGAGAAGCTCCTCTCGCAGCCTGCTGTCCTCGTCTAGGTGACGCCTGGCCAGCCGCACGATGGCCTCGATCGCGCCGGCGTGCCCGGACCTCGCCGCGCAGTGGAGCGGCGTGTCCAGCGACGAGTTGGCCGCGAAGAGGAGCGCGCCGCCGTCGCGGAGGCCGAGCTCGGTGACGAGGTCGCGGTGGCCCCGGCCTGCGGCGATGTGCAGCAGCGTGCTGCCGTCCGCGGTCACCTCGCCGGTGGTGCAGCAGGGTCCATGCTCTGAAATAATCTCACATGAAAGCTATGCTCAGATTGCATGCGTGGAAAATACTCCGTTCCCATCAAAACATCTCTCCATCTGGTCTCCGAAACAAACTCATCTCGATCGTACTAGAAGATGAGACAAGGTGTTGATGTACATACCAGTTGGTCCGGCGTTGCCAGGCGACGGCGGACGACGATCGTTTCTAGCTGCGGTGGCCGTGTGGATGCCTCCAGTTTGCAGCCCGATGAGGACATCCTCTGTCCGACCCTCGAACGCAGCAGTATACAGTTCAGAGCACATGAACATGCCATCTGGGAGTTCATTCATCCTTGGAGATATCTTGGCCTTGGACACTCTTTTTGTTTCAATGGCACCATTACTAGTGGTCTAGTGTAGTTGAAACTATATACATATGTAGCGCGCGGTAGGTTGCAGGGGAGGGGACTTCCCATGGATATAGTTTAAGATGTGCTCGTCTTCCGTATTTTTGTCATATATGTATGCGCGAGTATTAGACAGTGCTGAATTGTTAGACAACGTGTACAACTAGTATAACATAGCATATCCTCGATTGAATAGGCTGCACAGGTGGCATAGAATGAATATGAGTCAAACAGAATGCACATGCTCACATCTTGTTCGTACGTGATTGTGAATAGAAAATTGCCGTGTTGAAAGCCCTAATTTGGTTTTGATAATTGATGACACCTTAAGGACTAACCTATTGGCTTGAGTGATGGCTAAGTGTAGGTAGTTCTAACCATGGTGAATGGAGTCAAAAGATGACATTGGTGATGTTCAAGTGGGCTCAACCATGGAGTGATGATGGTGATCAAGAAGTACAAAGAAAAAGGACATAAAGAAGGGAAGCAAGAAGCTAAAGTATAACATATAAGGTTTTCTTTTGGTGCTCAAGACTTCTAGTGGAAGTCATCACATTTAGTTTAAGTAGCCGACTATCAAGAGGAGAGGACTCACTTTTCAAGTGCTTTAGGTTGTGAAAGGATCGAGAATGCCCAAGAGGGGGTGAATTGGGCAACTAATAAATTTTCACAAAACAATTCAACATATCGCCATTTTACCCAATCTCACCCCACAAGTGCTCTAGTGTAATTCTAACCCTAAAACAAGTTGAGCAACCTAGAGCCAAATCCTAAACATGCAATTCTACTTTAGGAATGTAAAGAGCACAAAGTAATTGCGGGAATGTAAATGAGATAGAAAGACAAAGCCAATTTTTCCTGAGGTATCGGAGAGTCGGCACTCCCCACTAGTTCTCGTTGGAGCACCCACGTAAGGGTGTAGCTCCCTCTTGATCTTCGTAAAGACCAAGTGCTCTCTACGGGCTGATCCTTTGCCTCTTCGGCGCGGTGGATCGCCCACAACCGCTCACAAGCTTGGCTTGGGCCACCCACAAGCTCTCCAATCGGTCACCAAGCCTCCGATCGCCACCGAACCATTTAGGTGATGCCGATCACCAAGAGTAACAAGCTTAGACTCTCACTTGACCAAGAACAAGGCCAAAGAGGGTGATGGATGCTTACAAGTCACTCTTGATCACTCTTTAGGGAAGAAGCTTACAAGCAAGTGGGAATCACTCAACCTCCCTAGGGCTCTTGCACTCTCACAAAGTCACAATGGTTGCTTCAGCTGAACAAATGGGCAAGAGAGCTAGAATGAAGCCAATGGTGAAGTATAAATACTCCCCTTCTCCAAAATTAACCGTTTGAACTGTTTTCAGCTTTCTGCGAACCGTCGGATGGTGTGAACAGTGCTACCGTCGGACAAAACTTCATCGTCCGACTCTCACACAAAAACTGCAGGCGTCACTGTGCAGAGGAGCCGTCGGACGCTGGCAACTGTCCGACGCCCACTGTTGGATAGCGTCCGACGCACTCTACGCTCTCTGGACACTCTCTGGAAGTGTCGGACAGAGCAAAACAATAGTCCGATGCCTTCACTATTCAATCAGTCCGACGCTCATTGACTCTCACCTGCCACATGGAGACCGTCGGACAGAGGGCCAATGGTCCGACGACCATTCTAGTCCTTGTCCGACGCTTCCCAGTGGTTGAGAACACGCCAGGGGGCGCCACGTGTCCGTCGGACACTACCTGATAGTCCGACGCCAAGCTGTCTCTAGCGTCCGACGCCCCAAACTTGACTAAAACTTCGCCGACTCGAAAACTTTCCAAAACGAAGTTTGATCCTCTGTCTCTCTCTCAAGAGTCTCCCTAGGCTGTCTAGAGCTATGTTGGGCCAGTGTGCATCACATCTATACTCTCTAACATTGCCCTAAGTCAAGCTACCCATCCAAACCCCTCTTAATAGTACGGTCAAAGGTAAAACAAGACTTAAACTACTTCCAAGTGTCTCCCAACACCAATCGACACTTGGAACTAGCCTATCTTCGTCTTGTCTTCCGTCCTTTGAAAACCGAATCAATTTCCATTGCTAGGGGCTTGAACCTACATGTTATTATGACCTAACCTCTAGCTTATCCTGCAAAACACACGTTAGTCATAATAACTTCTTTGTTGTCATTAATCATGAAACCACTAGGGCCTAGATGCTTCAAGTTGCATTTCATGTGCATTGATTTAACCAACCTAAAGATTGACTTAGAAACCCTTGGAAATTGATTTAAAAAGCTAACACACCGGGCACAGTCGTTAGAATACATTGGTGTTAGCACTTGGGAACAAGGGTTGAAGTGTTGGATTTGAAGTTTGTGAGATTGAGATGGGTTTGGAGTCTCTCTCCCTCCTGCCGATCTTGCGAGGCAGGATTCGGCGATTTCTGGAGTTATTGCAATAGAAAAAATAGCGTCGGAAGCTAGCACTTCACTGAGCATCGGACTATTGGCTACTGTCCAACGGCTAACCTTGTTTCACTGTTCAATGCCTGAAGGGCGTCGGACACCGGTGTTTGGTCTGACGCTGAGCCTCGGACCCCGTCCGACGAAATTTTAATCTCTCTCGAACTCTCTGAAAGTGTCAGACGGCGGGTTTCTTTAGTCCGACGCATTGACCAAGCTGTGCACGTCGCTCTCCATTCCTGTGAGAGTTAGACAGTCCGACGATGGCTGTGAGCTGAGCATTGGAGCATTTCTTCAGAGTACGACGGGTGGTAAGCTAGCGTGGGCAAACTTGTTTGAACGCGTCGGACATTTGGGTTTAGTCCGACGGTAAGCCTCGGACGGTTGTCCGACGTGTTCTGGCGTTTCTGCAGTTCTCTGGAAGTGTTGGACGCATGGAGTAATTGGTCCGACGGCCTGTTCGACGGTGACGTCTGATGGTTTGAAAATCGGCACGAACAGTTAGCCGTTGTGACTCAATGGCTATCTTCAAACCTGAGAGACACGTGGCGAGATCGTGAGCGTCAGATGCAGCGAATTGGTCCGACGGTAGCGTCTGACACTACGAAAAGTGCTCTAACGACTATGTTTGTGGGAGCAACGGTTAGGGGCTGACTTGGGGCTATTTATAGACGTTCACCGGGCACTTGTTACCTCTCTTACATATTTGGATCATTGCCATACACTTTGTGAGCATCCCTAAGCCTCCCACTCACTCACTTGACACTTTCTTATTTATCCATTGAGTTGAGTGATTCTCAAGTGCATCATTGCTAGTGAGATGCATTCTAGAGCACTTGAGAGCAAGCCATTGCTTCGTTCTTATTTTCTTGAGATTTTGTCGAATCCCTAGATGGCTTGGAGGTGTTGTTGGTGTGAGATTGGAAGGAGATTGTCCAAGTCCACATCAAGGTGTTCTTGTAAGGTGTTCTTGTGGTTATTCCTCGGCGGAGTGTCAAAACCAACTCTAGTGGATCGCTCGTGGTGAGAAATCACTTCTCTTGTGTTGGTGAGCGGCTCCCGGTGAGGGATTGACGTGTGATGCTTAGCTCGTAATCCACCAAAGAAGACCGATGCCACAACGAGGAGTAACGTGACGACGATCACGTGAACCTTGGTAAAAATCGGGTGTTCATTCTCTTCTCCACCATCGAGTGGATGATTTGGTTTTCCCATGTTCTCCCTTGATGATTGGCCTTCATCGAGCTCACTGGTTTATCTCTTGGTGATTGACTCTACATGGCATCCAGACATCACTTCATCAACACTGTTGGTATAGCCTTTCTCGTACTCACTCTAGCGTTATTTTCGTGTTTAGGTACTCTCACCTTAGGATCGAGGTGAAAACTCTCTTGCAGTTGAGTGCATATCTTGTGTAGTATATTGTGATAGGTGGCTTGCCTAAAGCTAGCGCTTAGCAAAACCATGTCATTTGCTAACCACATTGTCTAGTGCTTTGTAGAAATTTTTTATAGGCTATTCATCCCCCCTCTAGCCTATCGGGACCTTTTCACGTGTGCAAACCTCATTTTGGTCGAAGGTGTCATTCATGTGCGGACAACATATTAATTCCGTTCGTTTGAGGTAGATTCAGCTTATTTTCAGTCACAAAATAGTATTTTTCTCTTATGACAATTCAATCGTAGAATTCAGCTCAGCTAAATTTTAGCTCATTCAAAAGGAGTGATTGTATTTCATAAGACTGTCTATGCAATGCAAGGCGAGGCGAGCTGCCTGCGAACCCGTTGGCCATTTAGAGCTCGTTTGGCACAGCTCAGCTTCCACTAGTGAAGTGGCTTTTTGGCAAAATAGCTTTGGAAACAGCTTTCTAGGTGAAGCTGAGTTATTTTGAAATAATTGTTTGGCAAAACAGCTCATGATGATAGGTAGAAATAATGAAATGATTATATTACCCTTTCTTTCTCCTTTTCTCCCTTTTCTTCCATTCATTCGTACTCCCGGCGTTCCTTATGTGGGCGTCCGCGCTGCCATCGATGTCGCTGGTGGCCTCGCTCCATGTTGTGGTGCTCTAGTGCGGGGTCTCCGTGAGGCCGCAGCGTTCCCGCTCAAGCCCAGCATGGCGAGATGGCGCTCCTAACCCGGAAAGGCGGCCATGCTAGCAAATGGCTCGGCGGAGGCACCCACACCTACACCCCGGCGAGGCGGCAACCCTTGCGCCTAGCAAGGCTGCCACCCTCGCGTGTCGGAACGGCACCGGTGGCGCCCCGGCTCCTTCGCGCGATGCCTGTTCGGCGAGATATGCCCCTGCCCCCTGCCGGTGCAGCTCGCGTTCCACCTCACCGTCGTGCGCTGCATCTTGCGCAGGGGCAAAAGGTATGTGCCCGCATGCTATCAGATATAGATGGCCATGTAGCCCGAGGCCCGTTGGCCCAGCCCAAGGCCCGGTATTTTGGCCCCGCCCAAGCACGGCCCGGCCCGGTGGCCAACAGGCCCGGACTGGCACGGCCCGAGTCACCAGGCCGTGCCTGGGCCGCACCCCAGGCACAAGGCCCGGCACGGACACGTGAAAGGTCCTAGTATGGCTAGAAGGGTGGTGAATAGCCTAAATAAAAATTCTACAAACCACTAAGCAAGTGATTAGAACCACCAAATGCTATAAATGCAATGCTAAGGCAACCACTAACCTAGGCAAGCCACCTACACAATTCTAGTTAAACCTTAGTTCTAATCCACACAAGTAAGCTAGCAAAAGCTAAACGACTACACAACTACTTAAGAAAAGGGAACAAGCTACTTTGCACACGAATAAGAAAGAGATGATCGTCGGATAAACCTTTGCCTTGTGAAGAAGCCAATCACCGGGACAATCAATAAGTCACTCACTCGAAGGTGAGGAAATCAATAGAGACACCAAGATTTATCCCCGAGGTTCACGTGCTTGCCGGCACGCTACGTCCTCGTTGTGTCGACTTCAACCGGTGATTCGGTGGCTAATCGGTATCACACACCGAGCCTACACTAGGCGCCACAAGAACCTACCACGGAGGAAGTAACTCAAAGACACGAGCAATCCACTAGAGTTACCTTTGAGCACTCCGCTCGGGGAAGGCACAAGAACCCCTCACAATCACCGGGTGTGAGCAAGCACAATCACCAAGCTCCTTCACACCTTCTTCCCCTCCAAGCTATCTAGGGACACGGCAATGTCCCAAGAGAATAAGAACTAATCCAAGGCTTGGTCTCAAGTGCTCGAGAATGCAAAACACAAGCAATGATGCACTTGAGGTTCACTCAATCTCACAAGGATGATCAAGATGATGAACTAGAGAGAGAGTGGGAGGCTAGACTGCAACAAAGTGTATGACGGTGATCCAAGTGTGTTAGCTGGTCACCAAGTGACCAGGGAGGGAGTATAAATACTCCCAAACCAACTTCTAGCCGTTACACTCTCTGAAACAGCCGTTAACTCCGTTTTTATACCGACGGACCGACCGTCAGACCGACTGCGTCGGACCAAACGGCAGCGTCCGACGCTCGAATGATCGCCACGTGTCAACAGGTTTAAACGCCGTTCGTCCGATCTCAACGGTAACTGAATTCGCGCGTTTGAATACCGTCGGACTGAGGGCGTCGGACTAAACCGTAGAGTCCGACGGCCTCTCTCAGCTCACTGCGCGTGTATCGTCGGACGATCGCGCGAGCACCATCGGACTAAAGATTTCACCCGTCCGACGCTTCCAGAGAGGGTTGAAATCGCTAAATCATCATCGGACTTCGTCCGCCGCTTGCCGTCGGACTATTCTTCAAGCGTCCAACGCTCCCCAGCATGCCACGCGTCACTCCTCGCTGCTCGGCACCGTCAGACTGAATATCTCAATGGTCCGACGCTCGATATTTGCCGGAGCTAGGGTTAGGCGTCGGACTCTGGACAATAGTCCGACGCTGCCCCTGCTAACAGTCCGACGCTCATTTCTCAGTGTTTTTCAAGTCTATTTCTCACCCCTTACTTCTATGTGCTAACACTCAAGGTCTTCTACACTTGTGCACAGTGTGTTAGCATTTTGCAAACATTTTTCAAGGGTTTTTAAAGGGATTCTTTAGGTTGGTTAGATCAATGCATATGAGATGCAACCTAGAGCACTTGAAAGTAATCCAATAGCTTAGTTCTCCCCTTGATAGTCGGCTATCTATCCTAAATGTGATCACTCCCACTTGGAGTCTTGATCACTAAAAAAAACCCTATATGAATATACCTTAGCCTCTAGCTTTCCTTCTTTAAGTCCTTTTCTTTCTCCTTGATCATTTCATCTTGATCTTCACTTGAGCTCATGTCATCTTTCTCCATATCACTAATCTACTTTTGGCTACACACACTTAGCACTTAGATTAGTAACTTGGTTTCATCAATTACCAAAACCAAACTAGGATCTTTCAATCTCCCGCTTTTTAGTAATTGATGACAACCCTTTTACAAAAGAAATGTGCATTAAGATTTTGAACTTATCATGCTTGTCCATGAGTCGATCATGAAAGGATTTGGACAACCATCATAAGTTCTATTTTTGGTAGTATTGGATCCCCCTACATATGTGCATCGAGTTTGGATTGAAAGCTAGCACATATGTATTGAATAGAGAGTAATTCTACCAAAATGATGCTAAGGTGTATAGAATGGACCTTTGAAGCGTGATACCATCGGAGTTGCCATGTACACCATCCTTAGCACCTTAGTAACTAGAAGGTCACAAATACTAGAGCATACCATGAGATCACATTATAAGCAAGCTCTAGTTATCATTTGAAGAAATACAACCAACTAGTTACCCTACACATGCTAGTTGTTCAAATCATCATTCAAATCCTACTACTAGCAATACACCACACAAGCATGTATAAGAAAGTAAATACAAATGCAATGAGCAATCATATGATTAGTGCACATCCAAATGCAACAACTTGCATATCTGATTGCTCCCCTACTTGTGTGCTTCAAAATTTTAATTACCCCTTTCCTTTGGCCTATTGCTCTCCCATCATCGGCCTAATGATGGTTCATCGCCCCTTTCCTTTGGCCTATTGCTCTCCCATCATCGGCCTAATGATGGTTCATCGCTCATTCTCTTTCTTTTGTAACTTTCTCTCCCCCTTTGTCAACAATTGCACAAAAAGGTTCATTTTAGAGAAATTAGTTAAGTTCATTTGATTTGGAAAGAGAGTTGATGTTTCACTTTGGCTCAATCTAGTGCATTTGCCTAGGATATATAACTAAGTTTGATGCAAGGATAAGCTTCTTCACGCCATTAGGGGTTATATTGCCCATGTTAAGTTATACACCTTGAGCTAATGAACTAGTTTGAACACTAGGGGACTAAGCACACTTGCATGTCATATGTTACCACTAGATCATACAATCAAACAAGGCAACAGTGGTAGCATATATCCATCAAGAACATTTTAATTTCCATGAATGCTCCTAAGAGGTGAATATGTCTATATGCTCTAAACAAGTCCTAACAAGTATGATGTAATGACAAACAATTTTACCTTGCTTTGTCGAAGTAGAGGCATGTCACATATGTGGGGTGAGCTCAACTCATATTGGAGAAATAAAGAATATTCAATTCATTCCTAAGCTTGCAAAACCTCTTCTCATCTAGTGGCTTGGTGAGTATGTCGGCCAATTGATCATCGGTTCCAATACTTTGAATGTCAATGTCACCTTTTTTTGATGATCCCGGATAAAGTGGTGCCTTACATCAATATGCTTGGTTCTTTGATGTTGAACCAGATTTTGAGTTAACTTGATAGCGCTCTCATTGTCACAAAACAATGGCACTTTCTTGAAGTTGATTCCATAGTCCCTCAAGGTTGCCGTCATCCATAGGACTTGAGCACAACAACTCCCCGCACTAATATATTCGGCTTCGGCGGTGGAGAGTGATATGCTATTTTGCTTCTTTGATGACCATGAAACAAGAGATCTTCTCAAGAGTTGACATGTGCCCGATGTACTCTTTCTATTTATCTTGCAACCGGCATAGTCCGCATCGGCATATCCAATCAACTCAAATTTTGCACCCTTGGGATACCACAATCCAACATCTTGAGTGTGCTTCAAATATCTCAATATCCTCTTTGCGGCCTTCATATGACTCTCTCTAGGAGATGCTTGATATCTAGCACACATGCACACACTAAACATGACATCCGGTCTTGATGCGGTGATATAGAGCAAACTTCCAATTAGAGACCGATATGCCTTTTGATCGACCATATTGCCACTTTTATCTTCATCCAAGCTTCCACTAGTCCCCATGGGAGTGCTAATTGGTTTTGCATCTTGCATTCCAAACTTCTTGATCATGTCTCTTGTGTACTTGCCTTGACTTATGAATGTGCCATTCTTCATTTGTTTAACTTAAAGTCCAAGGAAGTATGTGAGTTCACCCATCATAGACATCTCAAATTCTTTAGCCATCATCTTTTCAAACTCCGCACACAAAGCTTGACTAGTTGATCCAAAGATAATGTCATCAACATAGATTTGCATGATCATCGAGTCACCATCAACTTTCTTGATGAATAGAGTAGTGTCAACTTTCCCCATCTTGAAATCTTTAGAGAGGAGAAAATCCCTTAGCCTCTCATACCATGCCCTTGGTGCTTGTTTCAAACCATAGAGTGCTTTCCTTAACTTGTACACATGATTTGGTTTTTTCTCATCTTCAAAACCGGTTGGTTGTTCAACATATACTAACTCATTGATGAATCCATTGAGAAATGCACTTTTGACATCTATTTGGTAGAGCTTGATGTTGTGAGCACAAGCATATGCTAGAAGAATTCTTATTGCTTCCAATCTAGCAACCGGAGCATAGGTTTCACCAAAATCCAATCCTTCTACTTGAGTGTACCCTTGTGCCACTAATCTTGCCTTGTTCCGTATCACAACACCATCTTGATCTTGCTTGTTTCTAAATACCCATTTGGTACCAATAACATTGTAGTTCTTTGGTCTTTCTACCAATTCCCAAACTTCATTTCTTTCAAAATTGTTGAGCTCTTCATGCATAGCATTTACCCAATCACTATCTTTCAATGCCTTCTCAATATTCTCCGTCTCTTCAAATGACACAAATGAATAGTGAGCACAAAATGATGATAGTCTTGATCTTGTTTGCACACCCTTTTGAATATCACCAACGATTTGGTCCAAAGGATGATCTCTTGCAATGTTTGTGGGTTGAAGCACTTGAGGTTGATTGCTTGAGCTTGATTGTGCATTTGATTGATTTGCTTGAGAGGAACTAGCTTGATCTTGATTTTGCACTTGAGAGTCACTAGCTTGATCAATTAAAGGAACTTGCATTTGATCTTTGTCATCTTCTATATCAACCACTTGAGTCAGCCTTATGTCACCAATGTCCATTTCTTGCATAGCCTTTGCCAATTGAAGTCCACTCGCATCATCTAGATTCTCATTTTGATCTTGAGACCCATTGGTTTCATCAAATTCAACATCATGAACTTTCTCAAGTTGACCACTCCCCAAGTTCCATACTCTATAAGCTTTACTAGTGGTGGAGTAGCCAAGCAAGAATCCTTCATCACATTTCTTTTTAAATTTGCTCAATCTAGCTCCTTTCCTCAATATGTAGCATTTACAACCAAACACCCGAAAGTATGCAATATTTGGTTTTCTTCCATTCAAGATCTCATATGGAGTCTTCTCCAACATAGGATGGCAATAGAGTCTATTAGAGTAGTAGCATGCCGTGTTGATTGCTTCGGCCCAAAAAGATTGACTCACATTATACTCACTAAGCATAGATCTTGCCATATCAATGAGAGTCCTATTCTTTCTTTCAACTAGACCATTTGATTGAGGTGTGTACTTAGCCGAGAATTGATGTTTGATTACTAAGTCATCACAAAACTCATCAACTCTTGTGTTCTTGAACTCACTACCATTATCACTTCTCACCCTCTTGATGGTTGTTTCAAATTCATTGCAACTTCTCTTGCCAAAAGTTTTGAAGATACCATAAACATCACTTTTGTCATTGATAAAGAAATCCCATGTGTATCTTGAGAAATCATCCACTATTACCAAACCATACTTGTTTTCGCCAATGCTTGTATATGTAGTTGGTCCAAACAAGTCCATGTGCAATAACTCAAATGGTTTGCATGTGCTCATCATGCTCTTCTTGGGATGAGTGTTGCCTACTTGCTTTCCGACTTGACATGCACTACGTAACTTGTCCTTCTCAAACTCAACATCTTTAAGACCTCTAACTAAGTCACGCTTCACAAGTTTGTTCAATTGCTTCATTCCAACATGACCAAGCCTTCTATGCCATAACCAACCCATGCTTGACTTGGAGAGTAAGCATGTTGACAATTGTGGTTCTCTAGCACCAAAGTCCACTAGATAGAGATTCCCATATCTAAATCCCTTGAATATCAAGTTTGATCCATCCACACTAATGATTTCCACATCATCAACACCAAAGATGCATTTGAAACCAAAATCACAAAGTTGAGCCACGGACAATAGATTAAAGTTCAAACTCTCAACTAATAGCACATTGGAGATGCTTAGATCATTTGATATTGCAATCTTTCCAAGACCCTTGACCTTGCCTTTGCTATTATCTCCAAATGTGATACTATCATACTCAATGCCACTAGAATTGATTTGTTTGAACATTCTTGAATCACCGGTCATGTGTTGAGAACACCCACTATCAAGAACGCAATGCCTCCCTCCGGCTTTATAATTTACCTACAAAACAAGTTAATGTCTTTTAGGTACCCATACTTGTTTGGGTCCTTGGAAGTTAGCAACCAAAGCTTTTGGTACCCAAATAGCCTTCAACCTTGGGCTCTCTTTAGGTGTATCAATATATTTTACTTTGACACCTTTCTCACCCTTGGTAAGCATGTAACAAGAATCAAGTCTAATAGATTTAGTACTTGCAAATTTTATTTGCTTGTTCTTGTTGTTAGTGACGCAATTTGCCTCAATATGCCCAACTTGCTTGCACTTATAGCAAAATCGACCATTGCTCCTCACAAAGCTAGGCATTAGAGTTACAAAGGCCGCCTTGCCTTTCTTGGGAGTATAGCCAAGTCCCTCCTTAGAGTTACTATATCTTTGGCTACCCAAACATTGTAGCAAGCGGGCATCCCCACCATAGGCATTGCCTAATGCGCGGGTTAGCTTGTCCACTTCCTTCTTCAATTTCTCATTTTCAACTTTTAGTGTTGGATCAACACTATTAGTGAAGGTAGAAGTAGAAGTGGATGATGATGAAAAGCTAGTGCTATTAGGTGTGGTTGCAACAAGTGTTTCATTAATTGATTCATTCATTAGATCACAAGTTACACCCACATCACATGTTGTAGCAACATCCTCTATCTTGCTTAGCTCTAAGAGTGAGGAGTGAGCTTCCTCAAGCTTGGTGTGAGCTAGTTTGAGATTCTCATGGTCTTCCTTTAGACACTAATGAGAAGCATTTAGCTCATTAAAGGATTGTTCAAGAGTTTTTAATTTCTTGGACAATTCTTTGCACTTCTTAGACTTAGAGCTAATAAGATATTCGGCTTCTCTAACATGTCTATGAGTTGTGCTACACTAGGCTCATCATCATCACTAT
Organism: Eremochloa ophiuroides; assembly: GCA_038502445.1. Classification (NCBI taxonomy): domain Eukaryota; kingdom Viridiplantae; phylum Streptophyta; class Magnoliopsida; order Poales; family Poaceae; genus Eremochloa; species Eremochloa ophiuroides. The sequence goes on from JAHLJS010000007.1 coordinate 45,857,087, forward strand.
CACTATCATTATCATCTTTTTTATCATCACTTGAGTCATCGTATTTTACCTTGGTGGACTTAGCCATGAAGCATGATGAATCAAATCATGAAGACTTCTTGTTGATAGCAATAGAAGCCATGGCCTTCTTCTTGGATGTCTTCCTCTCATCATCATCACTAGTGTCATCATCATCGGAAGAAGCATCACTATCCCATGTCACCACATAGGATCCACCTTTCTTTTTGGAGAAGTTGAACTTCTTCTTCTCCTTCTTTTCCACCTTGTCCTTCTTTTCCTTCTTGCCTTTCTTCTTGTAATCATCTTCATCATCACTAGCATTGGGACAATCCGCCACAAGATGGTCCGTGCTCTTGCAATTGTAGCACTTTCTTACTACATTCTTGCCTTTGAAGTTATCTTTTCTCTTTCTAGCACCATAGCCCTTCTTCTTCATGAATCTTCCAAACTTGCGCACAAAGAGAGCTAGTGCCTCATCATCACTAGATTGTACTTTCTTGCCCTTGCCCTTGTTCTTGGATGAAGAGGTAGTGGACTTAAATGCCACGGTCTTCTTGCCCTTGTCATTCTCCTTCTTCACTTCTTCACTATCACTCTTCTCGTTGTATTGATCCTCGGTCATTACATCACCAAGAATCTCATTTGGAGTGACACCCTTCAAGCCACCCTGGAAGATGATAGTCCTCAAGGTCTTGAACCTTTTGGGCAAGCACATGAGAAATTTATGAGAAAAATCCTCATCACTTGTTTTCTCACCCAAGGCCTTCAAATCATTGATGATCACTTGGAGCCTATAAAACATCTCCGGAATGCTCTCTCCATCATCCATCTTGAAGTTTGAGAGCTTGTCCTTGAGCATGTACAACTTGGCACTCTTTACCGTTGAAGTGCCCTCATAGGTTTGCTCTAATCTTGTCCATACTTCACTTGCTCTATCCAAATCCTTGATTTGCTCAAACACCTTTGAGTCAATGCCATTGTAAATGGTATTGAGATCCATTGTGTTACATTGGTTGTTCTCTTGATCTCTAGGTGTGGGGCTTGCGGGATCAAGCACAATGTATTCCTTCTCGGTGACTTCCCACACCTTCTCATGAATTGAGCCAAGATACATCCTCATCTTTCTCTTCCAATAGTCAAATGAGCTTGTGCCATCAAAGTGAGGTGGTTTGCCCCCAACATGATTGAACATGATATGAGCCATTTCAATACACCGAAGGATGTTAAGCCTTGACTAAATGGTGACCACGGCTCCGATACCACTTGAAAGGTCCTAGTATGGCTAGAGGGGGGTGAATAGCCTAAATAAAAATTCTACAAACCACTAAGCAAGTGATTAGAACCACAAAAGGCTATAAATGCAATGCTAAGGCAACCACTAACCTAGGCAAGCCACCTACACAATTCTAGTTAAACCTTAGTTCTAATCCACACAAGTAAGCTAGTAAAAGCTAAACGACTACACAACTACTTAAGAAAAGGGAACAAGCTACTTTGCACACGAATAAGAAAGAGATGATCGTCGGATAAACCTTTGCCTTGTGAAGAAGCCAATCACCGGGACAATCAATAAGTCACTCACTCGAAGGTGAGGAAATCAATAGAGACACCAAGATTTATCCCCAAGGTTCACGTGCTTGCCGGCACGCTACGTCCTCGTTGTGTCGACTTCAACCGGTGATTCGGTGGCTAATCGGTATCATACACCGAGCCTACACTAGGCGCCACAAGAACCTACCACGGAGGAAGTAACTCAAAGACACGAGCAATCCACTAGAGTTACCTTTGAGCACTCCGCTCGGGGAAGGCACAAGAACCCCTCACAATCACCGGGTGTGAGTAAGCACAATCACCAAGCTCCTTCACACCTTTTTCTCCTCCAAGCCGTCTAGGGACACGGCAATGTCTCAAGAGAATAAGAACTAATCCAAGCCTTGGTCTCAAGTGCTCGAGAATGCAAAACACAAGCAATGATGCACTTGAGGTTCACTCAATCTCACAAGGATGATCAAGATGATGAACTAGAGAGAGAGTGGGAGGCTAGACTGCAACAAAGTGTATGACAGTGATCCAAGTGTGTTAGCTGGTCACCAAGTGATCAGGGAGGGAGTATAAATACTCCCAAACCAACTCCTAGCCGTTACACTCTCTGAAACCGCCATTAACTCCGTTTTTATACCGTCGGACCGACTGCGTCGGACCAAACGGCAGCGTCCGACGCTCGGATGATCGCCACGTGTCAACAGGTTTAAACGCCGTTCGTCCGATCTCAACGGTAACTGAATTCGCGCGTTTGAATACCGTCGGACTGAGGGCGTCGGACTAAACCGCAGAGTCCGACGGCCTCTCTCAGCTCACTGCGCGCGTATCGTCGGACGATCGCGCGAGCACCGTCGGACTAAAGATTTCACCCGTCCGACGCTTCCAGAGAGGGTTGAAATCGCTAAATCATCGTCGGACTTCGTCCGACGCTCGCCGTCGGACTATTCTTCAAGCGTCCGACGCTCCCCAGCATGCCACGCGTCACTCCTCGCTGCTCGGCACCGTCGGACTGAACATCTCAATGGTCCGACGCTCGTAAAACGAGCGTCCGATGCTCGATATTTGCCGGAGCTAGGGTTAGGCGTCGGACTCTGGACAATAGTCCGACGCTGCCCCTGCTAACAGTCCGACGCTCATTTTTCAGCGTTTTTCAAGTCTATTTCTCACCCTTTGCTTCTATGTGCTAACACTCAAGGTCTTCTACACTTGTGCACAGTGTGTTAGCATTTTGCAAACATTTTTCAAGGGTTTTCAAAGGGATTCTTTAGGTTGGTTAGATCAATGCATATGAGATGCAACCTAGAGCACTTGAAAGTAATCCAATAGCTTAGTTCTCCCCTTGATAGTCGGCTATCTATCCTAAATGTGATCACTCCCACTTGGAGTCTTGATCACTAAAAAAAAAACCCTATATGAATATAACTTAGCCTCTAGCTTTCCTTCTTTAAGTCCTTTTCTTTCTCCTTGATCATTTCATCTTGATCTTCACTTGAGCTCATGTCATCTTTCTCCATATCACTAATCTACTTTTGGCTACACACACTTAGCACTTAGATTAGTAACTTGGTTTCATCAATTACCAAAACCAAACTAGGGTCTTTCAACACGGCCCAATTAATCGCACGGCCCGGCAATGGCCCGGCCTACCAAGCCTTACCGGCGCAAATCCCCTACCCCCAGCTTTCCACCCGGCCACCCCTAACCCTAACTCCCTCGTTTCCTCCCTCCCATTCCCATCCCTACGCCGCCATCGCTCGTGAGGCCGCGACCCCGCACTCCTCCTCCCCGTCGGCCGCGACCCCGCGCTTCCCACCCCTGTGCCGCCATCGCCCGCGAGGCCTTGACCCCGGGTTCCTCCTCCCGGCCGGCCGCGACCCGGCGTTTCCCACCCCTGCGCCACCATAGCCCGCAAGGCCGTGACCCCGCACTCCTCCTCCCGGCCAACCACGGCCCCGCGCTCCTCCTCCCGGCCGGCCGCGACCCCGCCCTCCTCCTCCCGGCCGGCCGCGACCCCGCCCTCCTCCTCCCGGCCGCGACGGCTTGCGGCGGTGGCCCTCGGCTCCTCGCTGCGACGACGGCGTGGGAGAGGCGGGCCTTGGGCTGGCACGACACGTTTTTTGGGCCATGCCCAACGGGCTGGCACGGCATGAAAATCGGCCTATGGGCCCGTGCCTGGGCCGGAGGCCAGGCACGAAGCACGTGTAGGCACGGCCCGTGAGGCACGGTGGCCCGTAATGGCCCGAACACCGACGGGCCGTGCCAGGCCGGGCCGGCCCGTCGGCCATCTATACTGTCAGACGAAGCGCGAGCAAGCTGCTATTTCCGGCTTCACCAAGTTCCGCCTACTTGTCTCACCGGGTTTTCCGATGCTTCATACGGGAAGCACTTTTCCTTTGATCCATTTGGTGAGAGAGTTGAAACACGACTCATAAAGCTGCTCAATAAGCTGTCCTAAACATCCCCTTAGACTATCTCCAACAATGAAGACCTAAATCGGAGACACATTTCATAGTTTGGGTCATCTACAGTAAAAAGGGTGCGTCCCAAAACCTTCCCTTCTCCAATAGCCCACCCAAAACCACATACTTCCGCACCCACCGTTTCCTCCACCCACCTTCTCTCGCACCCACCATTTCCTCCACCCAATCTTCGCCAGCAAGAGCAGGAGCGGCGGCGGCCCCAGCGACTACCTGGCGCAGGAGGCGGCGGAGGCCCCTCCTCCCGGCACCCGCAGGTCGCGCGCAGCGGGCCAATGCGCGCTGGCCACCCCAGGAAATCTAACTTTTTACCATTATAATGAGTGACTACTCTTCAGATCTCATCCTAACGGCGGCCGATACAAATTTACCATCACTGTTTAGAAAATGATATAGATTTGCCACTTTTCCTGACGTGGCACCAGCGCCGCACGCCACGTCAGATCTGGGTTAGAAGGACGAGGAAAATGACCACGCCTGCCCCTGCCACCGGCCTGCCGTCCGCCCACTACCACGCCGCCATCTGCGGCCGAAGACACGCGCCCGTCTCGGCCCGCCACCACGCCACCGCCTCCCGCCCTCGCCCCTGTCCTCTGCCAAAAATAATGTGTGCGGCGTGGAGAGTCGGAGATGGAAGGCCGTTACCTTGCACGGTCTCCTGGAGCTCTCGGCATCGGTGGCCGCGGACGGGTTGGGGTTCGGGCTCGGGACGACGGCGATGAGCGGCATATCTCTTCGTGCTTGCTACCGGTACAGTACCAGGAGAGCGATCGATGCGGAGGAAACGTGCTGTGCAGATGAAACAAGAGAGTAATAAATGGAACGGTCGTCATCATCGTCGAGTTGAAACATCCACCAATTGGTCTGCCATTGTAACATTAATTTATCGATTACCTATGCATGCTTTGGCGGCGAAGCTGAAGAGGCTGGCGGCCGGCACGGCGGCGCCTGTGGCTGTGGAGCTGATGTGCGCGCTGTGCCCATCGTCGTCGCGCGGGGAGCGGGACTCCTGGTCCATGTCCATGGCCCCTATGGCCTCGTAGCTCTTGCTGAAGAACCTGGTGTCGATGAGCTTGCAGTTGTAGGCAGAGGCGTTGAAGCCGGCGTCGGTCACGCACTCGCCCCGTGTCGTCGTAGCTCTTGCTCGATGTTGGCCGTCGTCCCGGACTGCGGGAGCCGTCCCGTGCTGTACGCGGAGGCCTGCAAGGACGCGGTGGACTTCCTGATCGGCTGCTGCACGTGCCCACGGGCATGGCGGCGCGCGCTGGCCAAGCACGGTGAGCCCGCGCCAGGCTCTGTGGGCTCGCTCTACGCGGGCGGGCTGGTGCTTGACGACGCATTCTTCGCCCCGGGCTCGCCGCCCAACCACGACGCGCTGCTCAGCCCCGCGACGCTACCCCTCGGTCGCGCTCCCGCTGTTGCTCGTCGAGGGCGCGAGCATGGCCCCACCGGCGCCAGCGCCTCCCCCGCCACAGCGGTACTTCCGTTGCAGCGCGTACATGGCTACGTGCCGTGGGAAACCGGCGAACGTGAGTCACGTGACGGACGTGGTGGGTTTGTCGTGCCCGGCGTGCCGGCAGCCGATGACCGTGGAGATGCGGCTGGCGCCCGGGGACACGCACGGCAGGCTGGCACCGTGGCACCAATGTCCACCATCTCCGCCATCATGCTGCTCAAGAAGTTCGAGAGCAGCGCAGAGCAAGGCAGGCAACCGGCCTCCAGCGCCCAACAGTGCTCAGCTCCGGCGAGGTCAGGACGCGCGTCGTCGCGTCGGGGCAGTGTGACGATGTTGAACTCCTACCGTGCGTCCAAGCTCGATGCGTCCTTGATGGTGAAGCTTGACTTGAGTACGGCGGTCTGGTCGTTGCCACAACACTGGGCGTGCTTAGGGAAGAAGGCAGGGGAAAGAAGTAGAAGAAGAGGCTGACAAACATGTCCCACATGTCAATGAGAGGAGAGAGTGGAGGCCAGGGGCAGGCATGGTCATTTTTCCAGCCCTTTTATTCTGAATCCGACGTGGCATGCAGTGTTGGCGTGCCACATCAGACAAAGTGATAAATCTGTATGTTTTTCCAAATAGTGTTGATAAAATTGTATCGGCCATCATTAGAATGACATTTGAGGAGGCGTCAACCGTTATAATGGTAAAAAGTTAAATTTCCCGGCCACCCCACCACGGCGGTGCACCGGCGTGATCGCGGCCCGCCCCATCTTCCCCCAGCATCGGTGGGTCACGCGTCGGCGAGTGGTGGGCCCATGTGGGCCGATGTCGACCCCACCGACTACAAGCGCATCGCCACCAACGCTGTCGGCACGCTAGCGATGGCCGCCCTCCGCCACGGCGGCTCTATGACGCTGGATCCAGCGGCAGCTCCAGCCTTGCTTCGACGGCGGCCCCGATGCGGACGATTGGGTCGAGGAGTGAGAAGACCTATGGAGGACGCATATGTGGGTTCCCTCCCTCCTTCTACCCAAAATAGGTCTTCGTTTACCTATTCTTGCTATTAGAGACTATTTTTTCACCGTGTAGAACCTAAAATGGGTTTGGGTCGCGGTTTAGGTCGCTCATTGGGGACAATCTTAGATAGATTGGGACTAGGCATCCAACCCACGGATACCCAGCGGCAACCCACATCATGGGTATCACAAACACACAGGCGCCAACATGGCTACCGGTGCCGCCTCCACCTCCGTGTTTACTGGCACTTCTGCTGTCGCGGCCCCTGCCTAAAATTAGGACAAAATCCAGCGGCCTCAAATATGCTTTGTCCGTATTTTAACTTTTCTTAAAAGTTAAAACATCTTAATAAATAATTTAACTCTTCAAAAATTTGGAAAGGTTTGTTTTTGGAAAGGAAAAGGTTCACTCTTCCTCTCTCAACTTTTGCGAAAGTCCGCTTTTCCTCCCTAAACCACAAAACCGGGTAAATCACCTCACTCAACTTTTGAACCCGTGCATTTTACCTCCATGGTCCGATTATAAGCGGTTTTGAAGGTGGTTTGATCTTTTTTTATTCATTTTGACTAAATCTTTGAAAAATCATAATAAATCACAAAAAATCATAAAATGGAAAATCAAATTTTGTTGGACTCCGCATTAGTAAATCTACAAGTGAACATAAAATATGGTATACTTTAGTACAATATTTTTATATAGAGTTAGATCTATGGTTTCCTATAATTAACTAGAATAATTTATAATTCTAGCTTTTATAGTTCAATTGTGGTGAAATTTTTATAGTGACCTAATTACTATATGTTTGAACTATAGTAAAAATTCCATGCTCATTGGATCATATATAACTTATTTATAGATTTTTTCAGTGATGATGCTTGTTAAATCTAAATAAATCTATAACTAATTTTAGATTTAGTTATAGATTTATTTAAATTTAAATATAAATAATTTATGTTTAACAAGCATAAATCCTAAAGAAATCTATAACTAAATCTAAAATTAGATATGACTAAATCTAAACAAATCTGTAACTAATTTTATATTTAGTTATAGATTTATTTAGATTTAACAAACATAAAACCAAAAGAAATCTATAAATAAGTTATACATGATCCATTGAGTATGAAATTTAGTTTAAGCATACAATAATTAGGCCACCATAACATTTCACTATAATTTCACCATAAAAGATGCAATTATGAATTATTCTAATTATTTATAGAAAAACATAGATCTAAATCAACAACAAGAAGCTTTGTACTAAAGCATACTGTATTATATGTTCACTTGTAGATTTACTCATGTGAAGTCCCACAAAATTTGATTTTCCATTTTATGATTTCTTTTTTGATTTACTATGATTTCTCAAATATTTAGCTGAAGTAAATAAAAAGAAAAAAGATAAAACCGTCTTAAAAACTGTTTATAGTCAGAACAGGGAGGTAAAATGCATAGTTTCAAAAGTTAAGGGATGTGATTTATCTAATTTTACAGTTTAGGGGGAAAAAAAGCAGACTTTCGTAAGAGCTAAAGGTAGAAAAGGTGGAATTTTTTTCTTTTGGAAAAGAGCGAGTATAGCTTTATTTCAGCCCAATTCTAGATATATACATACAAGCGGCCCCAAATTGAAATTCGTCGGCCTTGAATTTGTACAGCGCCGGCCTGGCCCTTTGCCCTGCGGGCCGCGGACCTGCCTTTTGTTCTACCATTCGGCTCCGGCCGTTGTTCCCCACGCATACCCTCTCTCGTGTCCCGTGCCCCTCTCGACTGCACTCTGGTGGCGACGACGACTGGGGTCGGGGAACCGCCGCCACCGCCGTACGCCAGGTGCCCAGGTCCCCATCTTCGGGCCCTTCGCCAGTTCGCCGGCGACGAGCACTCACCAGGTACCCCCACCCTCCTCTTCCGTTCATGCCGTGCGAAACCGAGCGCCCAAACCCTAACGTATATAAGCTATTTGTATATTCCGATCTGATTTGACCTATTGACAAGTGCAGTATACATGTATTAAGCCTGCAAACTTCGATCCCTCTCTCTCTCTCTCTCTCTCTCTCTCTCTCTCTCTCTCTCTCTCTCTCTCTCTCTCTCTCTCTGCCCTGCCCTGTAGCCATGTTCTCTCTGCATAGCAGTAGAAATTCCTGCATTTTAGAAATCCTGAAGCTTGTCTGGTTGGTCCAGTTTTTCTTCTTTCCTGCCTTTTTGATGGTTCAAGGAGTTGCACCAGCTGTTCTGTTCTACTCATTGCTGTTGTTGGTTCACACCAACCAAACTCATTGCTATTGTTGGTTCACACCAACCAATGTAGCTGCTGCTGTTATCAATTCTTCATTGTTAATTGTAAGGGGGTGCTATGTCATGTATATAGTCCCTTGCATGCTGAGTACATACTAGTAAGTGAATGTTGTGTGCTATATTTTATCTGTTTGATTGTAACCTGGCCTTTTTTTGAAAATCCAACTCCTTTGACAATTTTACAATAAACTAGGAATCATGTACACTGGTTTGAAGTGATTGTATCACACAGTGTTTCCTCTTTTTTTTAAACAGTTTTATATTCTTCCATTTGCTGCAATAGTACAATCAACCAAGATAACGTTTGTTATTTGTAGTTCTGGATCCAGATGTTAGTTGCAGAGGTGCTCAGAGCTGGAGCGTACATCTCTAGGTTTTCTCGACATGCATGCAAAGTATACACTACTAGCGAAATGTATTGCCGTAGCATTTTGCATCTAAATGCTTTTGAGTTCTAACAAAATTCAGCTTTTTCCTCAACAGAGGTTGTGGACTTTACTTTGTTGAACAAGTTGCAATAGGAACTTACTACATGATTGTTCTATAGAAACAGTCAGACTTGTTAGTGTTCTGTGTACCGCTTCTTTTCTAAAGAAAAATGGTTGAGTTTTAGAGAACATAATAATGCATACAGTTTCTTTTGTTGAAACCTTAGAAGTACTTGAACCGTTGTAGTTTAATGTATCTGCATACAGTTGGTTGTATTGAACACTGGGACATCCTGGGGTCTTTGTTGTTCAATTATGATTATATTTCTGTATACTTTATTTTTAATGGTTAATCAAAATGCTGGCTTATATAATGCTCCCTCAAATGCAGGTTACAAGATTTTCCAGCACTGCTTGTTCACCCATTTCTCAATTTAGAAAACCTCAATTTCTGGATCTGAACACCAATTCAAGACCATACCACTTTAGTCAGTCCCGACTGATGGCAATGGCTGCAGCTCTGGCCAATGGTGATTCACAGAGTGGTCCTCAGAGGAACTATCAGGTTGTTGTTGCTGCCACTCCTGATATGGGCATTGGGAAGGATGGGGTCTTGCCATGGAAGCTTCTTGGTGATCTTAAATTCTTCAAAGAACTTACACTAACTACATCTGATCCTGCCAAAAAGAATGCAGTTATAATGGGAAGGAAAACATGGGAGAGCATTCCTGTTAAGTCAAGGCCATTGCCTGGTCGTTTGAATGTCATACTTACTCGATCTGGTAGTTTTGATTTTGCAACAGTAGAGAATGTTGTTATATGTGGAAGTATGAAGTCTGCCTTAGAACTGCTAGCATCAACTCCATACTGCTTATCAATTGAGAAAGTTTTTGTTATAGGAGGTGGGCAGGTACTGAGGTGAGTTATTACCTTTTGGAATAACATATTGTACATGTATTCTGTTGCTGCATGTAACTGTGTTGCAGTGCTATTCACCCTTTTGCAATATTTTTATGTAGAGAATATCTTAATGGACCTGCATGTGAGGCTATCCATCTAACTGACATTCAGTCGAGCATTGAGTGTGATACTTTCATCCCTCCAGTTGACTTCTCAGTGTTCCAGCCATGGTATTCATCTTTTCCAGTGGTAGAGAGCAACATTAGGCATTCTTTTGTGACTTTTGTTCGTGTTAGAAAGTCAGTGGCAGAAACTCATGAGTCAAATGGCAAGGAATCAACTGAGGTTGATACCAAGAATGACAAATTTGAAATAGAGAATTTCTCTTTTCTCCCCAAGATGGTATATGACCGCCATGAGGAGTATCAGTATCTCAATCTTGTTGAAGACATTATAAGGTCTGGTGCCCAGAAAAATGACAGGACAGGAACTGGAACATTGTCAAAATTTGGGTGTCAGGTATTTCTCCTTAACTTTGAATGTTCAATTTGATGAACCAGGAAAAATAATTTTTCATTCATTTTCTTATTAGATGCGGTTCAACTTAAGGAAAAATTTCCCTCTGCTGACCACAAAGGTATGCAAACATATATTGTTGTAGTTTTCAGATTTAACATTGAGTCAAAATTTGCAGTAATAATGTTCTGCAAATTGTTTAGTTTTCTATTATGATATGTAAGAAGAAACAAGGGAAAATCAGTGTTTACTAAGTCGTATGTCTTTAACGCTTTGTGCGCTTGTTAATTTTCAAGTGCATGTTTATTAGGTTTGTACTGTCCATTTATTTCCTTTTTATTACATTATTTGCAATCTTGTTGATGCTGGTTAGTTTCCTTCTTTTATGACCCCCATACTCTCTTTTTTGTGTTCTCAGCTTTTGTTGATCATCTACTATAGTTTAGTTATTATTTATCTGAGATAGCTATATGCTTATTAATATGTTATTAAGTTAGACATATTGAGCGAGACCATGAGCACATTTGATCTTACAGTTCATTGTGTTAATAGAGCTCTTGTGTCTTGTGTGCTACATTTAATTTATCTAGATCATATATGATAATACATGTAGATCCAGTGCAACATTATACGACTATACATACCTGCTTACCTGTAAAACATTTCCCTCAACATGTGAATAGCGAGCCTTATGGCCACCATCTGTTAAACATCAGGAGTTCAAAGTCCAAAAGAAACTTTGAAGAACTATGGTACCTTATATTTAGCTACCACTTCCTGACTAATGCCATACAATAACTTGTACTCTTTAACAGAGGGTATTTTGGCGTGGTGTTGTCGAAGAACTCCTTTGGTTCATCAGTGGCTCGACAAATGCAAAGGTGTGCAGGCTTAAAATGGCTCTAGTGCAGTCTTTGGGCTATGTTTTGATTTAATGTAGGTATTTGCCTTAATCTGTATTCGCAACCCACATGCCATGATGCTTGTGGCACTTTATTTGAGTTTTGTGAAATCTACTAATACCTGCAATTTTTTTAAAAAGCATTGTTTCATTTGTTACTACTTTCTTTCAGTTGCAAACAAAAGTCCTTATAGTTTTTTCAGTTTTGCATGAAATCATTTCTTGGACTGGGTAGTTTCTTCTCTTCTTCCTTTTGCACCCGTGCCTAATTCAATCACTATATGTCCTCTCTCCTTTTTTCATAATATTTTTATGCAACCTAACTCATTAATAGTGTAACGCTTAAGCTGTTTTTTTTCGTGTACTATTTGCCTTATCATATCAGTTAGAGTTATTAGGTAGGACTAGACATAGAAGGGAGCCAAAGAGCAGAGCAGACCCCATTTAGGCCTTGTTTGGCTGCACTCATGTCAACCTCAATCCACGTGTATTCAGGTGGAAAATTAACTAATTTCCACCCCAGCACACATGGATTGAGGTGGATACAAGTGCAGCCGAACATGCCCTTATTGATTATAAACTGTCATTTAAAGAAGATTACAATAGGAAGAAATTTTGCCTCCAAATTATGCGAGGTATATACATGCAATAGAGTTTGAAGGGCTAAAAGGACACATTTGCAAATTGCAATAGGGGAAGAATGTTGCTGCGATAAAAATTGCAATACACCCCACATGTGATGAGTCATAGTAATCCTGACAAGGCAATTTGTCTACAGGACCCTAGCAAAAACAAAGGTCTCTATAGGACACTGCAAAAGCATTTGTCTGTAGGCCACAAGACAATGTCTTACAGACAAATCACGGTAACTTGTTGTGCTCTAGAAAAACTTCCCTTCTAATAAACATACTTCAAGTTGTTTTATAGAATTTATCCACTCAATGTTCTTTCAATTAAAGCAGCTCATAGTGACTGGAGTTGTCTGACCATTGTCAGATTAAAATATAACACAAAATGGTGTGCGCTTACTGGAAATTTCTTAATCTTATCCATTAGATTTGAAACGAATTTCCCTCATTTTCTTTGAAGGGTTTGTTGCAACAATACTTGTACCCAGGTCATGTATCATTTTGGGTTCATATGTCAACCTTTTTAGGGTATTTTGGAGCAGGAAGCCATTACTATTTGCTTAGGTCCTTTTCAAATGTCAGAATTCTTTGCATGAGGTCATGACCGCATGAGCGCTCATGTTACATGCATGCATATGTATGTGCTTTGTTTGGGGACTCTTCTCCCTGTGTACTCTCTTTAATGAATTGATACGGAGCTCTCCTAGTGTTTTGAGAAAAAAGAAATGCCAGAATTCTTCCCCAAATCCTGAGTGGATTAAACTATTTGTTCAAAGGTCCTGTTTTCTAAACATGCCTTTCAATTTGTAGGTTTTGCAAGAGAAGGGTATTCATATCTGGGATGGCAATGCTTCAAGAAAGTATCTTGACCGGTATTTATCTATTGGATATAAGCTGCAAATAAATTGTGTCTCTGTTCTTGATATCTAATCCACCTGGCCATATTTTCTAGTATTGGCTTAGCACACAGGGAGGAAGGTGATCTAGGTCCAGTTTATGGATTTCAATGGCGGCACTTTGGTGCTGAGTAAGCTTACATTCCTCCTCGTGCTGTCTCTTTTCTCGTGTTCATGTTTTCTGATAAAGTTGACATATTTGACAGATACACTGACATGCATGCTGACTACACTGGAAAAGGTTTTGATCAGCTAATGGATGTGATTGACAAGATTAAGAATAATCCTGATGACCGCCGAATAATTTTGTCGGCATGGAATCCTTCAGATATCAAGAAGATGGCTCTTCCTCCTTGTCACATGTTTGCACAAGTCAGTTTAATTTTTCAGCTTCATTTATGTTTAAATTTAACTATTGGTCCGTTTTGACTTTTCCATGATGTGCATCCTTGTACTAATGATTGTACCTTTGTAAGTTGGAAATTAGTTTTTTTTTTTTGGTACTTTTAAATTAAGTAGATTGGTGAGCATAAATTTTGCCTTTGATAATTATGTTTGTAACATTTGATTGCATTTTGTTATTGATAACTTTGTCAACTAACAACATTTGCATTCAACTTATTCACCTTCTAGTTTTATGTGGAGAACGGGGAGCTATCCTGCCAGATGTATCAACGCTCTGCAGACATGGGACTTGGTATTCCATTCAACATCGCATCATATTCTCTTCTGACATACATGATTGCTCAAGTTTGTGGTAAGTTTCTTATATGATTTACTGTAATATTTTCACTGTATATTAGTGTTTTAGTTTAGACTAGTTTCATTTGGAACCATTTATTCTGCACTTTAATTTTCTTTTTATGTGAGCACAAATCTTCCATGCTGTTTTTCATACCATACACAAGTCTTTGGGCTATACTCTAGATATTTTTGTAACAAGTTCTGAATAATTTATTTGCTGCAACGATTTTTTTATGCCATCTTTTTTCTTGTCCCTTTCTTTTGATGTTTCTTGTATCCAACTGATAGAAGCCAATAGTCTTTTTTCAACTCTTACTCCTTTGTGTCTTAATCTTGCAAGATCTTTCTCCTGGAGATTTTGTCCATGTTATAGGGGATGCTCATGTCTATAGAACTCATGTTCGAGCTCTGGAGGAACAAATTCAAAAGATGCCTAAACCATTTCCAGTGAGCCTCTTCGAACAGAACCATTTCATGAAAAATATGAAATCTTCATATATGAACTAGATGCTTTGATGTTTCTTTGTGTTTACTTTCTGTGCCCATGCATTTTCTAAGTTCTATGTGGGCCTTATGTGCAGATTTTGAAGATAAATTCTTCAAAAACGGATATAGACTCTTTCGTGGCATCAGACTTCGAGCTGGTTGGCTATGATCCTCACCAGAAGATAGAGATGAAAATGGCGGTGTAATGGTAATATATTTTCTATAATTTCACCTGGTGGATTGCCATTATCTTTGGTCATTACAAGTTTTGTTTGCTCGCTGGCACAAAACAGAGTTCTAGTGCTGGGTGTTAGTATGAATTTTGCTGGGATTAATCGTACGTGTCAATCACAATGATGCTTCATGTTGTCCTACTGCTCTTTTTGTCCCAATCATAGTCTTGTGCTGGGACCATGCACTGGTCTTTTCATCGATTTGCCACTGCAGAGTGTGGAACGAAATGCATATATGCACTAATTTTCTTTTTTGTTATAGTTGCTTCATGGTTTGCTCTTTTATTTCTTTACAGGTGGCTTAGCTGGAGCTACATAACCCAGCCTTTGAACGTGGCTGAAGTCAGTTGGACTGGTACTACATAAAAATTAACTGGACATCGCACTAGCTTGTTTTTGGTGATGGTGCTGAATGTTCTGTGGGAGACGTTCTCCCCCTTAGTAGCTGCGATTGTGTACTATGGTCGCTTGTGAACTCTACAAAACCGGCTCCCTTTTATCTGGAGCGAGTTGATGACTCGATTGCGAGTGAGAGATGATCTGGGCATACCCTGTTGCAAGGGCCTGCTTGTGTGTGCCCCCTGTGAGGCTGTGACGATTGCGCCACTAACTCATGCGAATCATGTAACCGAAATTGCTGTGTACCTGGTAGAGCTCGGTACTGTTTGGTATCTGGTTGCCTTAATGCGTGCCCTGATTATTACAGTTTCCAGTTTGGACGACACAAGATAACAACTTGATGGTAGGTTTTGAATAATACATTCTGTTGCATTTTTCTTCTGCTCTGCTGGGGGCAGGAAGTCCAGTGCCGTGCTTAACGATAATGGTTAAGGCGCTTGCAAAGAGGTGTACGATTTGAAGCCATGCAGCTCGTCAGCATTGCTATTAGCTAATCCTCCCACTGTGGAGTCATTTGAGCTCGAAGATGCTGAAAGAGTAGTAGGATGATGCGATGCGACCCCAGCAAGTTTGTAGAGCTGCTGATCTCTCTGTTTCACTGGTTTTATTTTTCTCGAGTCAAGTTTGAGTAGGCTTGGAGTACTGGCTCCTCTTAGAGGGAAACATGAGCCTTTCCGCCGTCGCTTGTAGCACTTTGCTTCTTGTGGAGATTCGGAGCTTAGGAGGCGCTTAGTTTCCAAACTTTCTCCAAACTTTTTTAAGATTCTTTGTCACATCAAATCATTAAATGCATGCATAGAACATTAACTATAGGTAAAATAAATAACTAATTGCATAGTTTGTATGTATATATTGAGACGAATCTTTTGAATCTAGTTAGTCTATGATTAGACAAAATTTGTTAAATACAAACGAAAGTGCTACACTACCTAAACCTAAACTTTTTCTCCAAGTAAACACACCCTTATTTTAGGAATGAGTAAAATACACTCTAGGTCCCATCTGGATCCTCAAACTAAAAAAGTGACCGTCTGGGTCCCTAAACTACTATCATCGCAGACCACCAGTCCAAAACTCGCCATGTCAGTGCTAGCATCTGAGGTGGCCATGCCACATAGGCAGTTGGACGCCGGGGCCATGATAACTTCTCAAAAAGACCCTGCTTTGTTTCTCTTTCTCACTGCCAAGTCCATCCTCCACCATCGACACACTCTCTCAGCTTGTCATCGATGTGCGCCTCCTCA
Organism: Eremochloa ophiuroides; assembly: GCA_038502445.1. Taxonomy (NCBI): domain Eukaryota; kingdom Viridiplantae; phylum Streptophyta; class Magnoliopsida; order Poales; family Poaceae; genus Eremochloa; species Eremochloa ophiuroides. The sequence goes on from JAHLJS010000007.1 coordinate 45,873,232, forward strand.
TCGCACCGGTGCTGGTCCTCTCCACCACCAAAGCTATGGATTACAGGATTAGAAGTACATACTAGCCATCTTATGTTAGAATCGGAAAGAAACGGGGACAGCTCGTATCTAAGGCTGCAGCTTCCACCCAGCACCCTGCCGGTACGGTTATGAGGATGCTACGCTAGCCGGAAAACAAAAATTTTAACCTCATAAATCAGGATCAACTGCTAGTTATAGATCACGGGATTACCACTAGACGCGCAGGTGCAGCGGAAGACATCTCGATGTAGACGTATGCGTCGTAGCACTGCCATGCAGTTGCGTGGTCGTCCGTCCGCCCGTCCCTCTCGTGCGGTTCGTCCTTGTGCTCCAGATGCAGCACCTCCGAGGTATCACACGTACAGGGAGGAAGCGTTGCGCCTCCGGACTGCTACGTCCGCGAGGAGCAATAGGCGCGAGCAGGGGGGCGACGGCGGCTACCAAAAGGGTGTGTGATTATCCTGGCCTCGCCCCTACCCCTTGTTTATATAGACGTCCCTAATGTGCTCCCGAGTTAGAGGCCCATTAGAAACCCTAAGTCTAGTCTAAAGCGTGCGACCCTAGGGGTTCATGCACACATAGACATAGCCCGAGTACTCCTACTCGCCCAATAGTTGACAGCGGCCTCTAGCAAGGCGTGACAACTCCTATGCGCATGCAAAAATCATATCAGACGAACCACCACAAACTACATACATGTTATTCCCTTGCCTCACGATATTTGGTCCAACTCATAGGTTAACATTTAACCCAAGCACGGCCATGCATTTCTTGATCTAATCATTAGAGTGATCCAGTGATATCTCCCTCACATAGAGAGGGGCAAATTCCATCTTGATTGTCTATGTCTCATAGCATGTTTCCCGATAAACCCGAAAGTCACCTTTATAACTACCTTGTTACGGGTTTGATAGCCCCTGAGTAGGTCGTTTGACATCTTGAATACATACAACAATCTCAGGTCTAAGGACATAACGTACATGATGTGAATAGAGATAATAACAACATCTCACGTTGGGTCAGTCCAGCCCCATGTCATACATGTGCCCACATTGTTAGTTTAACATCTGGTTGGCAATTCTAATGTCACTACTAAAAACAGAGTTTTATTCCTGATAATGGCGTCAGAAAAGCTTATTGATAATTCCTATGACTATTGCAGAATTCCGCAAGCGCACAGAATCTATCGATGTAGCACTTCACTTGGGAGTAACCAAGTATCGTATTTATTTTCATAGAGAAGCTTTTTATGGCTAGAAATATCCAGTGGTGGACTAAGAACAATGACGATTTATGATAAGAATGAACTAGTATAGTGATAACTAATCCAAATAATCTAGTTTTGAGATAGAGCCAAGCAACGACGTAGACAGTGATGAGCTCAAGAGTGGAATGCAAGGTAACACGGTAGGTTAACTCCAATTAGCACTTCGGGGGAATGCGCGGTCCCAAAAGATTGGGATTACTCACATCCAGAAAAACCCTACGCTGATAAAACCAGACCGAACGTGGTGGAATCTAGACGATCTTAGGGCTGTCACCACCTAAGAGCTACCACAACTATCCGTGGGTCTAACTGCAATCCAAGGTAACTTCTAGTTCAAGTACCACGCTTACACTATAGGCTACTACTCTAACCTCGCGCTAAGATTAGAGCACCGTCTAGCGGCGAAGATCCCGCACTAAGTGAATGAAAAATGATAATTAATCCCCTAGTACTACCGCAACTTGAGCACTCAAAGTAATACTTAAAGTAAATACTTGGAAGTAAATACTAAAAGTAAGTACTGAAAGTAATGCGGGAAATGTAAGTACTAGAAAGGAAATTATATTACCGAATCAAAGAGTACCTTACAAAGGAAGCGTCTGAGAGAGAGACCTTTATAGAGCTCTCCTACTCTTCTGCTTCTCTTCACTCACACTCTCACTACTAGCCTTGCTAGGAGGCTTCTCACTAGATGAGCTAGGATGGACTAAACTCCAAATCTTTCTATTCTTCCTAAGCTGATTACAATTGAAGCATTCGGGGGGTATTTATAGCACTTAGAGACCCCTGGGGTACTTGTAGAGGCGGCCGGAGGTCGGTGGGCTGAAGTTGTAGGGTGGGCGCCCTACTAGGGGGGCGGGCGCCCGGTGGATTCCACCACCTTGCCATCCAACGCTCCAGGATCCTCCCCAATGACGGCTGCAAGGTCGGTTGAGCACGTTTTGGCAGTTGGAGAGGCGGTTTGTGGCCCTTGGGGATGACATGTGGGTCCATGAATCCTTGGCACCACCTTTGATGTCCCTTGGATGAAAACCGACTTCAAATGAACGGCCACAAGTGCTTGGGTGCCTCTCCGCCGGATTGTAGACGTGGCAGGCCATATTGACAAGGCGGGCGCCCTGTCCAACAGGGCTACCGGATCCAAGTGAGTTGATTTTGAGCCATTGATGTTGAATCAACGTGCCAAACTCTGTTTACGAGGTTGGGGCACGGATCCATGTCATGGCGGAGTGCAGATGGCGCCAAGTGGGGGGCAGGCGCCCTGTCCAACAGGGTGGGCACCCTGTGACTTGGCCCCAATGTGGCTCTTGTCACGTGTACTGCTCAAATGTGCCTTAATTTGCTTCATTTTCTCCTGTATTTCACCTGCAACCACAATTCTTCAAGTACAAGTGGAACTCCGTTAGTTTAAACCAAATTCCTATCTTCTATGTGCCAATTCCTTGCTCAATTTTATCAATGTTGATGGTTAAAATGTGCATTTAGTGAGCATCAACACATCTCCATGTTTATGACTTGTGAAACATAGTCATCAACTCATAATGTGCTGATCTAGTATTCATTTGTCTCCTTACACAAACTCCGATCAGGGACAACTTTAGAATAACCATACAAGTAAAAGAGTTTCACAAACAATTCACATAATTGCTAATCGATACAAGTTGTCTTTTAATGGAAATTCAATTGACTTATAATATATCATGGATACAAGGCAATACAATCATCTCTATGATTATCTCAAGGGCATACTCCCAACAATCTCCCACTTGTACTAATCTCGAAGATATCTAATACCCACAGCTCTCAAGTGCGCCTCATGCTTAGGTTGTGGAAGAGCCTTTGTCAAAGGACCTGCTACATTCAAATCCGTGTGTATCTTGCACATCTTAATCTCATCTCGCTTAATGAACTCTTGAATGAGGTGAAATTTTCGCAGTACATGTTTGTTCTTCTGGTGATTCCTTGGCTCTCTAGCCTGCGCAATTGCCCATTGTTGTCACAATGTAGATTCAATGGGCTGGACGCATTCGGAAACACACCAAGTTCAATGAGGAACCTCCTCATCCAAACACCTTCCTTTGCAGCTCTAGAAGCCGCAATGTACTCAACTTCTGCCATAGAATCGGTCATCGTCTCCTGCTTGGAACTTTTCAACTTACTGCACCACCATTTATTGTGAACACAGAATCTGATTGAGATTGTGAATCATCCGGGTCAGTTTGGAAGCTAGCATTGGTGTAACCATTTACAACAAGCTCCTCCTCACCTCCATAGATTAGGAACACATCTTTAGTCCTTCTCAAGTGCTTAAGAATGTTTTTAACAAGTATCTAGTGACTCTCACCTGGATCAGCTTGGTACTTGCTCGTAACACTTAGAGCATATGAGACATCTAGGCGAGTACATATCATGGCATACATGACGGAACCAACTGCCGAGGCGTATGGAACCTTACTCATGCGCTCTCGCTCATCAGCAGTCGAAGGACACTGTTTATTGCTAAAGCGCATACCATGTGATATAGGCAAGAACCCTTTCTTGGACCGTTCCATGTTGAACCGTTTCAGCACCTTGTCAATGTACGTATCTTGGCTTAATCCTATAAGCCTCTTTGATCTATCTCTATAGATTTTGATGCCCAAAATGTATGCTGCTTCTCCTAAATCCTTCATAGAAAAACTATTATTCAGTGAAGTCTTCACAGATTTCAACATTGGAATATCATTCCCAATCAATAATATGTCATCCACATACAAGATTAGAAATACAACAGTGCTCCTACTTTCCTTCTTGTATACACAAGGTTCTTTTTCATTCTGACGGAAGCCAAACCCTTTGACCACTTCATCAAAATGAATGTTCTAACTCCAAGATGCTTGCTTTAGCCCATAAATGGATTTCTGAAGCTTGCATATTTTTCCAGCATTATTAGGATCGACAAAAACTTCGGGCTGTATCATATACACGTCCTCTTCCAAATTTCCATGTAGAAAGGCTGTTTTAACATCCATCTGCCAAATCTCATAATCAAAATAAGCAGCTATTGCTAGAATGATCCGGATAGATTTAAGCATCGCTACAGGGGAGAAAGTCTCATCGTAGTCAATTCCTTGAACTTGTCGAAAACCCTTTGCAACAAGTCGAGCTTTATAGACGTGGACGTTTCTATCCATATCCTTTTTCTTTTTATAGATCCATTTGCACTCTATAGGTCTAATCCCATCAGGAGGGTCAACCAAGTTCCAAACTTGATTGTTCCCCATGGAATCTATCTCGGATCTCACGGCACTTTGCCATTTCTCGGAATCCGGGTCCATCATTGCTTCAGCATAAGTCGCAGGTTCGTCATCGTCCAACAATAACAAATCCCCATGTTTTTCACGAATTCTTGCTGACCTTCGTGGTTGCGGTGGTGTTTCTATTGGCATGGGTATCTCAACTTGTTCTGCTACATTAGCATTACTCATAGAGTCTTTTCCAACTACCTCATCTTGAACTTCTTCAAGATACACCTTCTGTCCACTTTTCTCTCGTTGGAGAAACTCTTTCTCTAAGAAAACACCATTTCGAGTAACAGACACTTTGCCCTCTGATCGGTTGCAGAAGTAATACCCTAAAGTTTCATTTGGGTATCCCACGAAAAAACACTTGTCCGACTTGGGTGTTAATTTATCTGACATAAGTCATTTGACATAAACTTCACAACCCCAAATTTTTAAAAAAGACAAACTGGGACTCTTATCAGTCCACATCTCGTATGGTGTCTTAACTACGGACTTAGATGGTACCCTATTTAATGTGATAGCGGCTGTTTCTAGAGCGTATCCCCAAAACGATAAAGGTAGGTCCGACTGGCTCATCATTGACCGAACCATGTCCAACAAAGTCCGATTACGCCGGTCAGACACGCCGTTTCTCTGAGGCGTTCCAGGAGGCGTAAGCTGTGGAACAATTCTGCAACTCTTTAGATGATTTCTAAACTCGTAGCTTAGATATTCGTCTCCACGATCAGATTGCAAGGCCTTAATTTTCTCGCCACGTCGATTCTCAACTTCATTCTGAAATTTTTTGAACTTTTCATATGTCTCAGATTTATGTTTCATTAAGTAGACATAGCCATATCTACTAAAATCATCAGTGAAAGTTATGAAGTATTGGAATTCGCCTCTAGCTGTCATACTCATTGGTCCACATACATCAGTATGTACAAGTTCCAATAAGTCAGACGCCCTCTCAGGAAAACCTGTGAAAGGTGTCTTGGTCATCTTTCCCAGCAAGCAAGCCTCACATGTCTCGTATGATTCAAAATCAAACGAAGTTAGAAGCCCATCAGTATGGAGCCTCTTCATGTGATTTTCACTTATATGACCTAAACAACAATGCCATATATAAGTAGGACTTAACTCATTAAGCCGAGGCCTTTTAGCACTAATATTACAGATAGGTGCATCATCAAGATTTAAAATAAATAACCCATTCACAATGGATGCAAAAGCCACAAACATGTCATTCTTAGAGATCACACAACCATTATCTTTACTCGCAAATGAATAACCATCCTTCATCAAACATGAAGGTGACACAATGTTTCGACTTAAACTAGGAACAAAATAACAATTATTCAACTCCATGATAAATCCTGACGGGAGGTGGAGTTGCATCGTCCCGACGTTCAATGCAGCAACTCTTGCATTATTGCCCCCGCGGAAATCAACTTCTCCCTTTTCCACGCTTCTACTTCTTATCATTTCCTGCATCATATTGCAAATATGAGCAACCGATTTGGTATCAAATACCCAAGAATTAATATAAGAATCAGTAAGGAAAATATCTATAACATAAACAACAAGTGTACTAGCTGCGGGAGTACCTTTACTGCCGTGATCTTTTATGGATTCCAGGTACAGCTTGTAGTTCCTTTTCCAGTGACCTTTCCCATGACAATGAAAGCACTCAGCTTTAGCAGATGGTCCAGCCTTGGGCGCAGGTGGGTTTAGCTTAGAGATCTCATCTTTAGCCTTACCCTTTTTCTTCTTCCAAGAATTGCCCTTCTTCTTAAACTTAGGCTTGTTTTGGACTGCCATCACATGGCTACTGCCAGCACCTTTCTTGATATCAGCCTCTGCTGTTTTAAGCATGCCACACAACTCATTCAAGCCCTTCTCCGCCCCATGCATATGGTAGTTCACGATGAAATTTCCATAGCTGGGCGAAAGAGACGCGAGAATAAAATCAGTAGCCAATTCAGGGCCAATTGGGAAGCCCAGCTTCTCCAACCTCTGAGTGTAACCAACCATTTTGATCGCCCTCCGCTAACTTGGTTTCAGCAAAAGCCTTTGAGACATTGAACCTTTCCGTCTTGGCTTGAGTCTGGAACATATCATTGAGTGCCACGATCATATCGTACGGTACATGCTTTTTGTCGAACTGCATCTGCAGATCTGGTTCCATACAAGCAAGCATAAGGCAACTCACTTCAAGATCAGCATCGGATGCCTTCTTGTAAGCATTTTTCTCAGCTGCGGGTGCATTATCAGCAGGCTCTTTAGGTAATGGGGTGTCTAGAATATCTTCCTTTTTCTCAGCCCTAAGAACAATTCTCAGGTTGCGAATCCAATCCGCATAGTTTGTTCCATTCAACTTATCTTTCTCAAGAATTGAACGCAAAGTAAATGGTTGATTGCTAGGCACCATTAATCTACAACAAAAGTAGTGCAAAATACTAAGACAATGTATCTAAGACGGAGTAAATAATATTAAACTTTTAATAGAATCTACTCCCACTAAAATCAATATCCCTCTATTGAAACTTAGTGATTCAAGACCCACAACTAACAAGTATACTAGTGAGCTTTAGCATCACCGCTAGAAGACATGGTAGATCGGTAAGCAACTCTTTGCTAATCATATCGCATATGACTCTTGTTGTTGGGTAGCATCTCTAGGCTGTGGTGCCCAACTCCTTATGCTCCAAGGTCCCTAACCGTTAGGATGACCTTGTCCAAGTAACCAACCCTTCTACTATAAGTATCCGATACGAACCTGTCTAGTCAAGGAAAACCAGTGGCACCCTAATTTCATAGACCCACCACCAATTGTACAAGACTCGTGACAGTGCAAGGTTTGGGGGAGCATTTTAACTTAAACATTACCGAGGGATAGTTCTATTTCACTACCACATGTAGACAAAAACATTATCGCAGTGAAAATAGAACATAGTATGAACGGCATTAACACAGATATGACTTGGTATAACCCATTATTTCTTTGGGGATCTCCATCTCCATCGAGTTGTTCATCATGATGATCTCCAACTCCATGATCCATGTATGCCATCCTCCAGGGATGAGTCCACCAAGACTAGCTCTCACTAACGCAAGGCAGTGAAGTAAAATTACATAGTCGCGGATAGTATCATCGCAGTTTGGCACGCAGGCCATTACATCAAATTGACAATATCTATGTGGCTCTAGCCATGTTGTCATACTCACGACATGCAAGCCATGAATTAATTACATACATGCATCACATACACATAAGGGCTATATCAGTCATAAAATCCTGCAAAACAGAGTTAACCGATTCCGACGTGCAAACTTAAAATGCCGAAAACACCTTTTTCCCGGCCGTTTTTCGCAAATCTAAATTCGTCGAACCCTAGCAAAGTGGGGGAGAATCGGATGTAAAAAAAATTTTCTCTACAATTTTTGTTTAAGAATTGTCTCAATCCGAGGTCGTATGCAAAAGTTACGGCCATTTTACCGAATAACACTTTTTTTGCACCCCGGCGCCCCGGCAGTAGATCCAATCTACCACCGCTGCGCATCATATGCGCTTGGCACTTGACCTAGGTTTGATTCGATCAATCTAATTGATCTCCATCTCGCCATGATTGGATTTACATGTATCACTTAACTCGGATGGTGGAATTTCGACCGGTACGAGTAGATCATTACAAGACCAATATAGCAAAATCACGAACCATGATCATCGGAGACTCATCTAAAACTGTGCATATCTCCATATGTACACAACCAAACCTATAACAATGCAGTAACGGCTCTGATACCACTGTAGGGTTATGAGGATACTACGCTAGACGGAAAACAAAAATTTTAACCTAATAAACCAGGATCAACTGCTAGTTATAGATCAAGGGATTACCACTAGACGCGTAGGTGCAGCGGAAGCCATCTCGTTGTAGACGTACGCGTCGTAGCAGTGCCGTGCAGTTGCGTGGTCGTCCGTCCGTCCCTCCCTCTCGTGCGGTTCGTCCTTGTGCTCCAGATGCAGCACCTCCGAGGTATCCACACGTACAGGGAGGAAACGTTGCGCCTCCGGACTGCTACGTCCACGAGGAGCAGTAGGCGCGAGCGTGGGGGAGGGGGTGGGGGGCGACGGCGGCTGCCAAAAGAGCGTGTGATTATCCTGGCCTCGTCCCTACCCCTTGTTTATATAGACGTCCCTAATGTGCTCCCGAGTTGGAGCCCATTAGAAACTCTAAGCCTAGTCTAATTCGGGTCCAATCCGAATTAGGCTTCCAGCCCCTTAAGCGTGCGACCCTATGGGTTCACGCACACATAGACATAGCCCAAGTACTCCTACTCGCCCAATAGTTGACAGCGGCTTCTAGCAAGGCATGACAACTCCTATGCGCACGCAAAGATCATATCAGACGAACCACCACAAACTACATACATGTTATTCCCTTGCCTCACAATATTTGGTCTAACTCATAGGTTAACATTTAACCCAAGCACGGCCATGCATTTTGTGATCTAATCATTAGAGTGGTCCAGTGACATCTCTCTCACATAGAGAGGGGCAAATTCCATCTTGATTGTCTATATCTCATAGCATGTTTCCCGACAAACCCGAAAGCCACCTTTATAACTACCTTGTTACGGAATAGCGTTTGATAGCCCCTGAGTAAGTCGTTTGACATCTTGAATACATACAACAATCTCAGGTCTAAGGACATAACGTACATGATGTGAATAGAGATAATAACGACATCTCACGTTGGGTCAGTCCAGCCCCATGTCATACATGTGCCCACATTGTTAGTTTAACATCTCCATGTTTATGACTTGTGAAACATAGTCATCAACTCATAATGTGCTAATCTAGTATTCATTTGTGTCCTTACACAAACTCCAATCAGGGACAACTTTAGAATAACCATACAAGCAAAAGAGTTTCACAAATAATTCACATAATTGCTAATCGATACAAGTTGTCTTTTAATGGAAATTCAATGAACTTATAATATATCATGGATACAAGGCAATACAATTGTTGACGGTCGTTAAGTACCAATTTTATACCGTCAACTAATGCCAAGGGAAGATCAATAATAGAAGCATAGTGGTTATTACTGACGAATTCCACGAGTTTTGGTGAATTGTGTATTTTCCAGGGATTATTCCAGAAAGGCTTAAAAGAAGGATTAAAGAGCATAATTACCACTAAACTTGATCGCGACGGAAACATACTTCGTCAGCAAGTTAGAAGGATCCAGAACACACCCGAAGCACCGGGGCCCGAGACCCACCAGGGTGGGGCCGGCCGGCGCCCCCTGTTAGGGTTTCGGCCCACCTTCTGGAGTCTTCTTCCACCGCCTCTCTGGAGTCATCTGGGCCCTCTGTTCAAGTCGGTTTGATCCCACGGCGCACGTTCATCCCACCGGGCTATAAATAAAGGGGCAGACCCCCCCTCCCAGAGTACCAATTCATTCCTCCTGCTTCATTCGTCAAGAGTAGACAGAAGTTAGGGTTTCCAAAGATTAGAAATAGGGCTCTAGTTCTTCAAGTTCATAGGTTAGGCGTCTAGCAAGGTTCAAGTAGAGTTGGGCGCTACGCTCGAGATTACAGATCCGTTCGTCTGGAGATCGGTAATATTATCTTATATCTCATTATGACTTTGCTTTATTTTAATATATTGCTACTTATTCAGTTCTTAATTTATTCTAGTTGCATATTTGATGTAGTTGTGATTGGTGATGATTGAAAGGTCCTTGTTTGGTTTTGGTAATTGAGTGACAACTTAGGTGGACTAATATGTGTTTAACTATTGATTACACAGGTGATTAGTCCATAGGTACATGTATGTGAGCATTTATGCCATGGAGGTGGAAATGGCTTGGAGATGATGCTTAGCTCACACATATGGTATGAAGGAGCTAAACGCATGAGACATGACATGGAGTCATGTGGCTAGGTGGAGAAGATCAAGACAAGGCTTCGCGTCGATGGACCGGTTGCAAGTGTGAAGGGCAAGTCGGGTGATGGCTTAGCGCCGATGGACCAACGCAATGGTGAAGAGCAAGCAAGTCAAGGATCGATGAACCAAAAGCCACGTGATGATATGAAGTGGATCATATCATTCATGAGGTGTTGGTGCATATGTTGCATTAGCATCGATGGTGTCGGAGACGGAGATGAAGACGGTGATTGGAATGGAAAGCGCAAGGCAAAGGTATAACCTAGGGCATTTTCATTTCACCGGTCTAAGGTTGAGTAGAGAAGTGCTTGACCGGATTTAGGATAGATGGCCGTACTATTAAGAGCGGCAAACTTGTTTGCATATCGGTCATCTAGTGCCACTTGAGCGATCTAAGTCGCATACGTTGCTAGGATCGAGTGGCGTGGTGAAAAGAGAGAAAAATCCTTTGAAAACTGTTTGTGAAAAGCTAACATACATGCACATGAGGTGTACACTTGGTGGTGTTAGTACATTTGCAAAGGTGGTGTAGTTTGGAGTTGAGAAGAGCTCTCTGCAGAGCATCGGACGCTAAGGAGTGGGAGCGTCGGACCATTGCTCTAGGTCCGACGGCTAACCCTGGTTTTTCAGCGAGCATCGGATGCTAGTCGGCGTTGGTCCGACGGTCTGTGGAGGCCGAGCGTCGGACCGTGAGCTTTAGAGTCCGACGGTGCAGAGCAACGAGGAGGTAACGCGTGGCGAGCTGTGGTGCGTCGAATGTGCTCCGTTGGTCCGACGGCGAGCGTCGGACTAACGTCCGACGGTTTTCAGTGCTCGGGGAGCTTTCTGGAAACGTCGGACCGTGGCTTTGTTTAGTCCGACGCGCAGTGGAAATTCAGTCCGACGGTGGCTAACCGAGAAGCGTCGGACCGTGGGCTTTGGTCCGACGATCGTCCGTCCGACAGCGAGCTGAAGCGCGGGAAGTTAGCCGTTGCGATCCAACGTTCGACTTCAAATGGCTAGTAACACGTGGCGGCCATCAGGAGCGTTGGACCGTGGACATTGGTCCGACGGTGGCGCGGCTGAGCGTCCGACGCTCAGTCCGACGGCTGATTTCGGTTGGCAACGGCTCTTTTGAGCTGAGGGCTATAAGTAGAGAGCTGTGGCTGGCTGTGAGAGGGGTCTTGCACCTGGGGAATGTGTTTCCATTGCTTGTGCATGGCTTAATGCTCTCCAACTCACTTGTACTCATATAATTCGCATTCAAGAAGTGAGTGATCGATCGCTAGTGCATTGCATTGTGAGATTGCTTCGAGTGGCACTAGGTGATCGAGTTGCAAGCCGGTGGTGCTTGTTACTCTTGGAGGTCGCCACCTCCGAGACGGCTTGGTGGTGAGAGTCTCCGTGGAAGCAAGCTAGGAGATTGTGCTTGGCTCCGGAGCAAGATTGTGAGGGGTTGGAGCTCACCCCGTGGGAGATCGCGAAGAGCATCGCTAATAGAGCGAGACGTGAAGAGCGACAAGTGGTCCGGCCGAGTCAAGTGCTAGAGCTTGTGGTAAGCACTCCATGTGGGAGAGTGTGACTTGCGGGTCACCACTAGCAAGAGGACCGGTGGCAACTTTGGAGCTTGTCTCAACGGAGGACGTAGCTTGTGGCGACAAGTGAACCTTCAGGAAATAAATCACCGCGTCTACATCTTTCCAACCTTCGCGGTGGTTTGCTCCCTTCTACACAAGTCATTTATTCTTTGCATTATTTTACTTGTGTAGTTGTAGTTGCTCTTGTGAGATCGGTTAGCTTGTGTAGCTTGCCACTCACGTTCTTAGCTTGTGTAACTTAGAACTAGTGTCTTGCTTAGTTTGCGTAGCTAAGTAAGTTGCGCTCCTTGATTAGGATTGTGTATCCTTGTCATTGAGCACGTAGTGAGTTTAGGTGCTTAGTGCATTTTTGCTTGCTAGTTGGTATGAGCTCCCGCTTAGGTTTGTGTGACCTTACGCTAGAACGGTTTAGGGAAGCTCAACCTAGCCTTGCACCTTTACTTCTTGGTAGGATCTTTTGCAAGGTGCTTAGAGTCTTAGTTAAAGGGGTGAATTGTCACTAGAACCGATTAGGTTTTATTTCCGCCGCGATTTATTTTTGTCGGACTATTCACCCCCGTCTAGTCTGCCATCTCGACCCTTTCAATGATTATTGTCATTTGATCGTAAAGCGCCTAATTCAGTACTCGAATGAGTTAGGTGGTATGCATTATGTAGACGTGGTGTCTAGATATATTGTGTACCTACGGTGGCACCCTGACGTGCCGGGTCGTGTGGTAATCTGCGTAGGTGACAGCTGCGTTGGTTCCTCTATAGTCCACCCCCCGTACGTAGGACTAGCAGAGCGCGGTCGCGAAGGAGGTGACCCTTGTGTCTTAATATCCTCATTAGATGATGCTCCTTATGATGTTTTCTGAGTTGATTATGCATAGACGAATATGTGTAATGTGGCGTAGACTGTAAACTTTGTATTTAGTAATTACATAGGATTCCTTTACTTTAGCCGAATCTCGAGATTGTCTTTTCTACATTAGTGAGTCTCTATATTCTATCTCTGGAATACCATTTACCTCATTTACTCAGTTATCATTTACCATTTATCATTGACTTATTTATCGCTAAAGCACTAGAGTTATGGGTTATCATAAGTCTGCACATTTATCTTTCCAATCATTATAGTAGATTATCCTAATGAGTAGAATGCCATCTTTATCCTTTTGGCATAAAACAAATCAACGATACTCGGAATACTTACCGGGTGAAGTGCTATAATAGGAGAATTATTTGTGCGCTTGCGGATATATTCTATAGTATTATTTTTTAGAGGCAAGTGAAGATTATTTTACCTTTGGTTTTTGGCATCATGTTAGGGATGACAACTTAATGTGAAGTGATGTTAAAAATACCAACAACAATCATCTCTATGATTATCTCTAGAGCATACTCCCAACACTGTCGACACGCATCCCCTGGCCAGCAGCTGCGCAATGGTGTCCTCCAGGCACGGCTTGCAGTCCTCGCCGGAGAGGTCCTTGGTGCACAGTGCCATAGCACGCAGCCTCTGCTGGGCCGCCCTAGCCAGCAGCAACGACGTCCTCCCCTGCTAGCGACCTCTCAGTCGAGCTCTGACGACCTCGCATCCGAAGGCTCGGTGCTCCCGGTCGATGTTGCCGAAGAAGGGGCCTGCGAAGTACCGGAGCATGGAGGCGTCCAGCTAGATGACAGCGTCCGTTTGGGTGGACCTGCCACCGGATGCACCGCGAGTCCCATCGTCGCCGGACATGACGCCGCTGTCCGTGTCGCGATCGTCGCTGCAGCTTCCGCTGCTGGGCCTCAAGGACGGAGGTGGTGGTTGTGGTTTCCGCGCGCGCGTCTTTGTGGAGGTTGTCTCGGCTCTCGATGGACAACCGCGCTGTGGTCGTTGCTAGGGGCAAGATCCGGACCTCGGCCACCGCCGTGTCCATCCGCTGGAAGAGGGGGCGAGCGGCCGAGCGCCGATCCCTCAGCGTGATTGCACGGCTCATGGGCCTAAACACGCTCCCGCATGGGGGGGCAGCATGGTGGCGTCGCGAGCCTGGGCGCGCTCCACCGGTCCGCGTCGAGCACGTGCCTCGGAACCATCGCAGTTGCGCTTCGTCGACCCGTACTTCTTAGGTAGGCCAGAGTCGCCGCTGCCGCCACATTGGCCGCTACCGGCATTGTCGTCGACGACCGAAGAGGCGGCAATGTGGTGGGGCACTGGGTCCATGTCCGGCCATCCCGCGTGCGTTCCAGAGGTGTTGTCGCTTTGACGCGCCTGAGGTGTTCCCGGGCCCAACGAAGCTGTGGAGCATTGCCTTCGCAGGCGCGGCACCGCGCAGCTTGCGAGGGATCTCGAGCGCGGCACTGCAGCTTAAAGGACACCTCCACCACACCGCTCCGCCTCCTAGGTAGGCATGCACCCTTCCGCCACCCATTGACCATCGTCATCATGTGCCCGTCCAATCGCGCACTGGCGCAGATGCTGCCGCTGGCTGATGTCCGCGCGTGGTTTTGCATGGACATCGATCTCGAAGCAAGGACGCCGCCAGTTAAGCCCTACCCGGCGAGCTCGCGGCCATTGCTCTGCTAGTCTGCTTTCCCCCACGTCAAGCACCATTCCCATTCCTCTCTCTGTTATACGAGCCCAGACCTGAAACAACGTCCTCCAAATGCATGAGGGGGTTTTTTAGAAGTTGTCATGGCCCTGGCGTCAAGGTGTCTATGTGGCGTGGCCACATCAGATGCTAGCACTAACGTGGCGAGTTTTGGACTGATGGTGGCCGACGACAGTAGTTTAGAGACCTAAATAGTTATTTTTTTTATTTAAGAATCTAGATGAGAACACCTTAAAAGTTTAAGGACCTGCCATGCATTTTACTCTATAAGAATCATCAACAAATCGAAGTTGGGTTCGTAGTCCGCACATGTGATCAGAGAATATGACTTTTGGCCGCCAAGTCGGTCAAGTTCCACGGATGGCTTTCGGGCGATGGGGATGGAGCACGCACGGCCGTTGGTTGCCAAGTCGGTCACGTTCTGCCGAGCCTTGTTGGAGTTGGACGACACGAGCTTTGTTCGTTGGGCGCCTCCGATGCGCAGCTAGCTGGCCCTTGGACTTAGCTGGCCCTTGGACTTGTCGACCGGCCAAGCCTGGAGGAGCCCAGGAGGGCAGGCAGGATCTGTGTTCTGTGCTGCGCGCCGGCTGGTCCAAGAGCCGTAGTAGCCTAGTAGGACTAGGATTAAATTACACAAGAATATAATAATCATATAAAAAAAAGGTTAGACAGGAGGGGCTGGCTCAGCTGACTGGCTGAGGCCGTCAGGCGTAAGCGTAAAACAATTGCCCCGTGGATTTGTTGTCCCAAAAAAAAAAGCTCCGTGGAGAGCCCGCCTCTACTTTTGGCGTTTTTGAGGGGGCGTTTGGCCGCCTCGATGAGTCCGCCGCACCGCGAGCCCGTGAGGCAGCCAGCAGCGGCTGTGGCGAAAGAACGGAACAGAGTGAGGTGGAGGAAGATTTGCAGCAAGCACCTCCAAGGCCCTTCGAATTTGCTTCTCATTATAATTTTAACCGTGGCTTGTGCGCCTAGGGGTGCCTTTGGTTGTCTGGTTCTTGCCCAGCCAGGCTCACCAGATGCAAGTTTCAGCTGTTTGGTTGCTTGCGTCGAGGTCTCAGCCTAGCTCTCCAGATGCAAAAGACAGCCCAGAGCCTGGCTCTCCAGATACGGATTTCATTTACGTTTCTGGTGAGCCAGGCTCGCACGGTGCAACACAGTCATCGGTAATGATACTATATCATGTGATTAACATGTATTAACCATTATTAGTGTATTTTAAAATAGATTAAGATATTAAAAGTAAAATTAAAACTATCAAAGCACAATTACACAAGTTAAATATTATAAGATCAATTATTTTTTTATTTTTAGTTGATGCGACAAGGCTTCGTGCAGGCAACCAAACACTGTCTTTTCTTAGCCAGGCTTTATATGCGCAGACAACCAAACAATGATAGGTTGTGTCGGGTACCAAAGTATGGGGTACCCAACTTCAACGCAAAAACAAGCAACCTCAGCGCAACCGGGCGCAAATAAGGCCAGCCAAAGCCCATGAAAGCTACGCACGTGAAGGCCCAAAATGGCCTCACGTAAGGCCCGGCGGCACCCTCGGGCGCCAAATCTCCAATTCGCTCGAACCTCCACGAGAGGGCTCGAGACAGCGGCACCCTCGGGCGCCAAATCTCCGATTCGCCCGAACCTCCACAAGAGGGCTCGGGACAGCGGCATCCTCAGGCGCTAAATCTCCGATTCGCCCGAGCCTCCTCATCTCTCTCGAGCGCGATCCCTCTAAGCCATCCAATGCACAATCGACGTCAGCAGGGCAATCTTGGACCGCAAGGGACCCCTCTGACCACTTTACAGGCGTGGCCCCACTGACTGGACGCCGCGAGGCGACGGCACCCTGCTCGTGCACGCCCTCCGTACCAACTGACATAGCTCCTCCGGCGACCGATACGACGGTTCCACCCTTTCCACTCCGTCCCAAGGACAATCAACCGGATGACGCCCCTTACTGATGAAGAGATTCTCCAACTACGACAGCGACAGCTCCTGCCCATAACGCACGAGCCTCGCGGGGACAGGAGTGGTGATGGCTGTCCCCCCAACCTGGAAGTATGGGCAGTGTAGCAACAGGACCGTTCGTCCCTTGGGAAAGTACCGCGCATGAGACGAAAACACGCCCGAGGGAGGACACCCCTAATGACCTGTCCCGTTACGCTCCCGACGGCAAGGAAGGCTCCTGAGCCTCGGGAGTCAATCTTTTAGAGTCAACCAGTCTTCTCGTTGCATTGTGCAGGACCGGATGCGACGCCGTGACGCACCGCCACGCAGCAAGCCACGTCCCATACACTGTGCCACCTTGAAACTCAACGATCGAACAGTGGAAGATCAGTCGAATGACCGAAGCCATATCGCCGAAGCGCTAAGACAATGGCGTGGCTGACGATAGCCACTAATCACCTCTGCTCCCACCATGCCGAGTATCGTCATCATAGGTCACCACATGTAACTCTAGCTTCTCCCTTGTAACTATAAAAGGGAGAGCGGAGGCCCGTCACAGATAGAGATTCACCAAGTTCACGACACCAACATACACACAACACAACTACACGAAAACGAAAGCATCCTCTTCCGCGCACAAGAGACTTGGGATACTCTCCATCTCTCGACTCAACTTGTAACCCCCTACTACAAGCACCTCGGTGCAAGGCAACACGACTCGCCTCTCCACTGGACGTAGGGCCCTATTGGCCTAAACCAGTATAAATCTCCGGTGTTCCTCCTTGCACACCATCCGAAATCTCAACCTCAAAGCACAAGTTACTAGCCGGTGCTAGCGCTCGCCAAAACTAGCACCGATAGGTTGCACCTCCACAGCCTGTCCCGCGAGAGCCTGGATCCCAAATACGAGCCAGGCTCCACCCAACAACGAACCAAACGCCCCCTAGGTGTCTGTAGGCTACTAGTAGCTTGTTTGTTTGTTTGTTTGCAGGTAGGACATTTTTTGTTCACAACAAATGATTGGAATCCTATCAGATTTAATAAAGTCTATATATTTTAAAATATTTGTGACATATTGTAAGATTAAATCCTACCACAATGATTTTGTTAGTTAAAATCATGTAAACTCGAATGAATTTGTTCACACTAGCAAAGATGTACATACATCAGTAATACATATGTTACGGCAAAAGTGAGTATTTCCACTCCACTAATGCATTTAAAAATTCATATATACCAATTTTAGGAAGTTTTCCACTACACGGTTAGGATATATCCTGTTGTTGTTTAAGGCACTCATAACCATAAAACTAAATGGTTTGCGTCTTCATTAATTATGATGCCAACTAAGTAAAAAGATGATGTGACACTAATTAAAAAAGAAAGATGGGCAATAGTTTCTTAGATAAGAAAATCATGTCTACATGAGAACCAATATATGAGAATATGTGATCAATAGAAAATGGAGAGAGAATATATGCAATCATAAAAAAAAATTTATAAAAACCATCCATTAAGACCATAGTTTCGTCTACGTGAACTAATAGATATAGAAAGTACATGTTCTTTTTAGCATTGGGACTGTCCTTATAGGATCAAATGGAACTTTCAAGTAGGATGGCAGGCTCAATAGGATTGTAGCTATAACACTTACGCCCTATCCAATACTCAAAACATTGGTGGCTTAGATTCTACGACTGTCATCGAAATAGTTGAGGTGTGGTGCACTTTGCTATTGTGTTGTGTCAGAATCTATTACCTCACGTATAATGTCATATCACTATAAGTGTTTGTCTTACGGGATCATAGTCAACTGAACTATACGATCTTAGGCACGAAAAGAGATAACCGTTAAATTTGTTACTACAGATATAACATCTCAAAAGAATGCCTTACCTTTTTGCACCCATAGTTGCTAGTGCGTTAGAACCTTGTGTTTAACATGGATGCAAGATATTGGTTGCTAATAACATATGAACAAAAGCGTACCGTTGATTACACCCAAAACCTTGTTCCTTGCGCCCTTTGATTGCCCACATGTTAGCCATATTTTTTTTTCTGCTGCGGATGTTGTAGATGTTTCAATTATTTTATCTACTAACAACCTGCTCATTGCTTAGCGACCTTTAACTATGCACACGCTAACCATATTTTTTTTCTGTTGTGGCAGTGGTAGATGTTTCAATCTTCTATCAACAACCTGCTCATTGCTCGAAGCCCTTTAATTGTGCACATTAACTATATTTATTTTATTTTTGCTGTGGAAATGATAGATTTTTAATTATCCTATCTACTATCAACCTGCTCATTGCTCAACTAACCATATACTCCCTCCGTATAGGATTTAGATATCGTTTAGGACAACGATCTCGAAAGCATAACTTTGACGTCATATTTCTACATGATATATACATATTTTTATAAAAGTATATTCGAAGACAAATTTATTTATATAGTTTTTATATTTTTAAACTCAATAATTTAAAATTTATTTATAATTTATATTTCTAATATTTGATTAAGACCTTTTACAAAAACGACGTCTTTTTCTTATACGGATGGAGTATAAGAAAAAAAAAACCAAACCACATTAGTAAAGAAGAGGACAATTTCTATGATAACTCCAAACCCCAGGGACCCCATCCAAAACCCCAGGCAATATTTCTATCCCCTACATCCCTGTCCATCTTCACCTCTGTTCCCCAATCTCTCTCCTCGTCCACCTCCCATCTCCTTCACCACCTCACCGCCGCCAGCGCCATACCCTACCCACCGATGGCCTCCCCGGCGCCGGCGTCCCCCGCGGCCGCCGCGGTCCACGCTCCTCCACCGCGCATCGGGCTCGCGGGCCTCGCCACCATGGGCCAGAACCTGGCTCTCAACATCGCCGAGAAGGGGTTCCCGATCTCCGTCTACAACCGCACCGCCGCCAAGGTGGACTCCACGCTCTCCCGCGCGCGGGACGAGGGCGCGCTGCCGGTGCTGGGCCACCGCGACCCGCGCGGGTTCGTGCTCTCCCTCGCCCGCCCGCGCACCGTCGTGCTCCTCGTCCAGGCGGGCCCTGCCGTCGACGCCACGATCCAGGCCCTCTCCCCCTACCTCGAGCCCGGCGACGCCATCGTCGACGGCGGCAACGAGTGGTACCAGAACACGGAGCGGCGCATCGAGGAGGCCGCGGCGCGCGGGATCCTGTACCTCGGGATGGGCGTCTCCGGCGGCGAGGAGGGCGCGCGGAACGGGCCCTCGCTCATGCCCGGCGGCCACGTCGATGCCTACAACAACATCAAGGACATCCTCGAGAAGGCCGCGGCGCAGACGGAGGACGGGGCGTGCGTCACCTTCGTTGGGCCCGGCGGTGCTGGCAACTTCGTTAAGATGGTGCACAACGGGATCGAGTATGGCGATATGCAGCTCATCGCTGAGGCATACGATGTGCTCCGCAGAGTTGGGGGCCTGTCGAACTCGGAGATCGCAGATGTCTTTGCGGAATGGAACAAGGGGGAGCTCGAGAGCTTCTTGGTTGAGATCACCGCGGACATATTCACCGTGGCTGACCCATTGGATGGGAGCGGTGGGGCGCTGGTTGACAAGATTCTAGACAAGACTGGGATGAAGGGGACTGGGAAATGGACGGTGCAGCAGGCTGCAGAGCTTGCGGTGGCAGCACCCACAATTGCGGCATCACTGGATGGGAGGTACTTGTCAGGGTTGAAGGACGAACGGGTTGCGGCTGCTGGGGTGCTGGAGGAAGAGGGCATGCCAGCAGGGCTGTTGGAGGCGATTAGTGTTGATAAGAAGGTGCTGGTGGATAGGGTCAGGCAAGCGCTTTACGCCTCGAAGATCTGCAGCTATGCTCAGGGCATGAATCTGCTGCGAGCCAAGAGTGTGGAGAAGGGATGGAACCTTAACCTTGCAGAGCTTGCCAGGATTTGGAAGGGCGGGTGCATTATCCGTGCGAGGTTTCTTGATAGAATCAAGAGGGCGTATGACAGAAATCCTGAGCTTGCCAATTTGATTGTTGACAGAGAGTTTGCAAGGGAGATGGTGCAGCGGCAGAATGCGTGGAGGTGGGTTGTGGCACGGGCAGTGGAGGCTGGCATTAGCACACCAGGAATGACTGCTAGCCTTTCGTACTTTGATACTTACAGATCAAGTCGATTGCCTGCAAATCTGATCCAAGCACAGAGGGATCTGTTTGGTGCACACACATATGAGCGCATTGACCGTCCAGGTTCATTCCACACAGAATGGACCAAGCTGGCGAGGAGGAGCAACGGTGCAGCTATTTGAGGAATTGGTTGGTATTAGCAGCGCTGTTTGCTGCTCTGGGTGATTTCTCTTTGTGGGTTCTCTTTCATTTTACTATTGTTGTCTTTATGCTTCTAGATCCAAGTTGTGTACTTGAAATAATGCTGTACTGTATGGTTGGCAAATGAAGAATGTTGTGTAGCTTCAGTTTTACTGTGATCGGTACACCCAGTTTGATACTCTTATTTTTGGTATGCGATCGCTATGATGCCTCTCAAATCCCAATGTTTTGTCTTTAATGAGTTATCTGAAATGTGTTGAAATTGCTACTAAGAGTAGCGAGTTTTGCACCATTTATCTGACATGTGTTGGAATTGCTACTAAGAGTAGTGAATTTTGCATCATAGCCTCTCAAATCAATGGTGTATTTGAAGAATGGTATGTCATGTGTAGAAATAGCTATGTGAGGTCCTAGTGCTCCAGTATTGAAGCTAACTCATGAGTTGTATATGTTCCTTAAAATAAGAGTCTTATGTTGATAAACATAGATGCTTGGGGATCTCTATCTACCTATAAACAAATGATCCTGGCCTGTTTATTTAAGTGATTTTTAATGAAAAAGTTATAGTTTGATGCTCGTAGTTTACTGTGCCAGCTATGCTAATCAGAAATAACTTTCTGAAATATGCATAATAGTACCTACTCTTTGCCAGAAAAATAAAGATGCTGCCATTTAATATTTTCATACAACTAAGCTGGTACTTGTAGTGGTAGTGTAATTTCTAAGACATCTAATTTGTAAGTTACAAATTATAGAACACTGAGCCTTTATTTTATTCATTTTGGTTGGTTGGTATGGACAATCAAATTAATTTTATTTTGTGTTCTGTACTGTATAATTGGCTAGCATGAATATACATATATTCTTATATGCATGATTATTTACTTTTTATTTTTTGCAGATTTGTGTCAAATACTCAAGTCAAAATACATGAGCTGTTAGTGAGTTTAACATGTATGCTAGGGCAGGTTCAGCGATTACTGATGAGCTATCTAGATCTAGATATTCTCAATTGAGTTCATGTCACATTTGACCCGTGAAGCTATTTGTCACTTGCAGGTTTTTTTTAACCACTCTGTAACAGTGTTTTTCTCTCACAATAAATTAGCTCTACAAATCATCCGTAGCCACAATAAGTGCTGCCGACTCTACTGCAGCTAAATTATCAACTCTAAATGCATTGTAGCAAAATCATATTCATCTTCTTTGCTGTACATTGTAGTTGATTATGATTCTATTTCTATGCTAACAATGATTTGTTGATTTTATCGGGCTATTATACCAATCAAGTTTTAGTAATTGTGAGACGTATATGGTAGAGATGCTGTGCTGTTAATAATATATATATGGAAATGAATTACTAGCTCATTACATTTTTCAAGAGCAAAACACTTACGATATGGGGATGATAGGTGAGGTGCAACCATCTAGTGGTAGAATTTCTGGGACCATATCATTGTCTGGATGAATTGGTACTGACATTTAGACTATTTCTTTACATGTAACTGTGCACCTTTGTCATAACTCATAACGGTTGAGATGCGGACGTTTGTGTTAGCATGTTTTGCTCAATGAAACCTGTGTCAATTACTAGTAATTTTGCCTTGTGTCAAAATTTTAAAATTAACCATCATACTACTGAACCCATCATGTAAAACCTGCTTGAAGCCTTGAACTATTTCTTATGTAGATTAATCTGTCATGGTTTTCTCACTAGGATTCCTCAGAAATCCTGAGGCCCTACCGCCTGTTAATTTCATGGGGCTAACTCATTTGCCATTTAATGGAGCAGAACATTTGACATTTTTCATTTGTCAATAACTTAAAGTGTTTATCTAAATTTTCTTGTGAAGGCTGATCTTGAATGAATAACGTAAAAGCTGGTTATTATGTTTGCTTATATTCAGATGAACTTTCACAGCTCATCAAAATTGTCATTCTGTAGAGTGAGATTACTCTGTTGGGCCAATGGGCCATCATTTCAGACAGGTTCAAGTTGGGCCAATGGGCCTTTAACTCTAAATTTATGAATTATGATTCAAGTTACTTGAGCTGTGGTTCAGTTATATAAGTGTCATTAGATGCTTTATGCAAGGAATGTTGTCAGTTCAATCAGCCATAGAGTTTTAATTCAGATCACAATTGAGAACTTGTTATGATCAGCAAAAACAAATGTTGTGACCAAATTCTTTGTAGTATTTAAATATTTAACCTTCTTGAGTGTTATCTACTGTTTCCTACAACTAATGTAGACCAACCAAATACATTAGCTATAATTTCCATATTTAGCTGGAGTTTCTGATATTGGTTTTAATTCGTGGTGGTCAACTAATGTACACCAACCAAATGATTGTGATTCATTCTTCTTGATACTATCTAGTTTTGTTGTTCATAAGCAACAGTTGACTCTCCCTCTCCCTCTCCCTCTCCCCCTCTCCCTCTACCTCTCCCTCTCCCTCCCTGTGTGTGTGTGTAAACATCCCTATATCTCTGCCTATGGAGTTTGTTGCTCGATAACCGATATAATCTTGATCATATTCTGGAGCTGGATTGATGGTTCCTGTACATCTTCCAGTTGAGCAGTTGAAAAGCTGCCATGCTACGATTATAATTGAATAACTGCATCAGTAGGTCTATGTTTTCATTGGGAATAATGTGCCAAGGTCACATCATTTTGTATCGAATTTCCGCAGGAAGATTAATACCTGGTTATTAGTCACTAGTAGCTTTTTTTCGTGATGTTTATGGGTTCCTTCAGTAGTTCTGCATTCTTTATAGGTATTATCACCTTTCTGCTCTCATCTATACTTATACTGCTACTGAAAAGATCTCCCATGCGAGCAGCAAACTTATACTATGCCTAATCTAATATGATGTTTTTATGAGATTCCATTGAGATATTCATCTGGTCTGACTATTTTAGATCTGATTTTCTTTTTATCGAACATGCAGGAGAGTTGCATATCATTATAGTAAAGAAGGATAAAGAGTAAAGAATCCCGATTATACCAACACCTACATACCCAAAGGATCACAATATTACATACGAGCCTTTTTATTTTAGATCTGATAAAAATGTTAAAGTTGTATATGTGCTGTCTCTTTTTCTAAAATTTGGTTGCATTTCAGGTGATACTTGAATAATTGTTAATTGATACTTTCTAGCAAATTCTGCTCATCTGCTGCCCAAATCACTTATTGCTTCCCTCAGTACAGTAAGTTTAGTGTCTGATATAGTTAATTTATAAATAGTTTGAAATAAAAAATAATGAACATAAATGTTAATATTTTTTTTTTATCTTATGGCCTCCATGATTGGTTCGTGATACACAGAAACCTGATTATATATACCCTGATCTCTATGGGTGGAGCTTCGCCTTGTCATCCACTCTATTTGAACTGAAACACAAAGCACAGATACAGATCTGAGTATAGCCGTGAGAGTTTAATGTAGTTTATTTATAGAAGCACTGCTATAAGAAAACATTTGTTGTCAACTACTGTGATTCAATCTTAGAGGTGTGATAACTTTCATTATTTTGTATGACAGCGAATGTTGGATGAAGTAGAAAGTAAAAAATTGTCATCGCTTGGTTGGCCTAAGATGTGCAAGATAGTGGTGATGGTTATATAAGACATATCAAGTCACTCTAGGTTGCCGGCATGTTAACAGCTAACAGACGATTATTGGTGATTTGCATTTATTATTAACCAAAAATTTATGTTTGCACAATATATTGGTGGGATTCACTTCTGAATCACAGTTAGTGGAGGGGCTAGTTCCCTGCCCACTTCTGGATATTTGCCATGTTGCCATTCCTATGTTGTAGGCTGAGACCTAGGGGCATCTGCTTGTGTCTGTGTGAGTAGTGTTGGTTTAGAGGGCTGGGAAAAGTTATAGACATATGTGCGGTAGTAATAGCAATACATCATATTAGGTTTTCCCCATTTCGGACCACATTTAATGCTCTCTTGATGCATAAGCTTCATTTAAAAGGCTTTTACAATTTTTTTAGGTAACGATTTATCACTATGAATGAATAGTAAATATATGTGGTTCTTACTGGAGCATTTAGTAGTGAAGCTGATGGCTGGCTCCAAGACACCATTTGATGCTGGTTTGGAGCTTTGCTCTTCATTTGCCTCTCAAATTCTGCTTTTGAAACATCCGTGGTATAAGAACTATTTGAAACTCTGCTTTTACAATTTATAAGCACGGTGTTGCTATCCTTCTTTTGCCAAAAGGAGTGCATAAATTCATTTTGTTAGTAATAAAAATTAGAACTAACGCTTACTTAATTTGGAATTATTGTGTTAGAAATATGTGATATTGTTTGTTGATTCGGTGCCTAGAGCTCTGTTGTATCAGGTTGAGATCTGAGATCATCAAACTTTTCAGCACAGTGTGTTCTTTCTCTTTTTTTTTTTTTTTTTTTCTTGCACTTGCTCTCCATTAAGAGTGATGGATTTTTATTGACCCTGCTTTCTCTATTTAATCAATGATGCGCAATTCTCCTGCATGGTAGACAATTTGTTTTTTTCAGTATAGTAATGGCTAGTAAACATTGTTGTTGGTAGCTATGTTACCAAGAACCGATGTAACCATTGTTTCAGGCACATCTTTCCATACGCATTCTAGTCTATTGTGTGCGTCTGCACATCAAAATATTATGGCTTGTTTTAGCTGTGGTAGACATACATCAGGATACAGTTTCATTCACGACCTTCATACATGCTACAGTGAAATAGGATTCACAAACTCTTACGGTACAGAGGTAGGTATGTATGAAAAATTTTGAGAGTACTTACACTTACTCCGTCCGATTACAAATATTTGTCACATTTGACTTTGCATGGTCTTTAAGGTGGGGTTTTGGGAAATCTGTTGGTAGGTTTAAGTCAGTTATTATGAAAAACTCATATTTGCCTGTCATTTCTTTCTGAAACTGGATGGTGTAAGGTTTTTTGTTTTGAGCCAGAACAAACTGTGTATTCTTATTCTATCAAAGACATTTTTGTCCCTTTATTGGGACTAGGAACGGTGAAAGAAGGATTTCCATTGCAAGTAAGACGTACACCCAGCTGGGGAATCTCATTATGGCCGATAAATCACCATTGATTCAGCTGTGGGCGCAACTAGCGGGCGAAGAAAGCTATTGAACCCAATTTACAAACACTCTTAAACATTATTCAATTTGATTTTTTTCCCTTAATACTCAATCCAGCTCTTTTCCAAGTATGTGTTGTCCTTGTTCTTTGCAACAATGCTCAGCAGAACCAAGCCAGTTACAGATGGGCATGGTCTGTGTGTATGTGGCTTACCAAGCAGATGTCTTCTCTGCCATCGCTACAATTTCGTGGACATCGAATATATTGGTTGTGGATCTTGTAGTTGCTATCGCATCACTGTTTCTCAAACCACATAACTTCACATTTATCTTGTCTCTGAGTGGATGAATGAAAGGTCCTAAATTGTTAGAGGGGGGGTGAATAACCTATAAAAATTCTATAGACAACACGTAAGACAAAGAGGTTAGACAATTAAGCGACAAAGCAAATTTTGCACTAACATACTAAAAAGCAAGCCACTTAACCGTTCTACACTATAGTCTTTAAGAACACGCACAAGAAGCTAGGTCCCTACATTATACTACTCCTAGAAGAGCAACTACAACAAGTAAACTACTACAAAGGTAAGTGCTCAAATCTAAAGGAATGGAAGTAGATCTTTATACCGCCGGTGAAGAGTAGATAAACCAACCAATCAATACAAATGAAATCATCGGCAAGATAGTTGACACAATGATTTTTAGCGAGGTTCACTTGCTCGCTGGCAAGTTACATCCTCGTTGTAGCGCTACACTCACTTGGAGGTTCACGTGCTAATTGGCATCACACGCCAAACCCTTCTCAAGGGTGCCGCACAACCAACACAAGATGGGGATCCACAAGCTACAAGCAATCCACTAGAGTAGCCTTTTGCGATCTCCCGCGGGGAAGGCTCAAGAACCCCTCACAACTTCACCGATCGGAGGCGGAGACAATCACCAGCTCCCCTCAACAATCTTCGTAGCTCCAAGCCGTTTAGGAGTCGGCAAACTCCAAGAGTAACATGAGAAACCGCTGCGAAAGACAACTACCAAGTGCCTCTAGATGATCACACTCATGCAATGCACTTGATGCTCTCCAATCTCACCAAATGATGATCACAATCAAGTAGAATGAGTGAGAGTGGAGTAGGAAGGCTCACAAGTAAGTAGGAGTGATTAAAGTGGCCAAGAGGACCTCCCCAAACCGGCTAAAAGACTATATATAAGCCCCTCACAAAAACATAGCCGTTTGAGCCTTTCTGCGTGCCGTCGGACGCTAAGCGTCGGACGCCCGCGCGCACACCGTCGGACCAATACCCTTGGTCCGACGCCCCCGATGAGCGCCACGTGTCAGTAGCCGTTTGAAGACGAATGTTGGATCACAGCGGCTAACTCACGCGCCAAAACAGACCGTCGGACGGAACGCCGTCGGACTAAAGTCCATGGTCCGACGCCCTCAACAGACCACCGTCGGACTCAACTAGATGGAGCCGTCGGACTAAAAGAAACGATCGTCCGACACTTCCAGAGAGCTCCCTGAGGGCTGAAAGCCGTCGGACTAACGTCGGACTAAACTGGAAGAGTCCGACGCACCACAGCTTGCCACGCGTCACTCAGCCCCTGCGCTACACCGTCGGACGGAAGAGGATTAGTCTGACGCTCGCCAAACCAGCGTCCGACGCTCTCAGAATGAGCAGGACAAGTGTTAGCCGTCGGACCGAAGCCAATGGTCCGACGCTCTGTGACAGCACGGTCCGACGTTCAGATTCAGAGGTTTTTCACCTCAACTTCTCACCCTTTGTTCCCAAGAACTAACACCAACTGTTCTTCACCTAGTGCACGTGTGTTAGCCTTTTTAAAACAGTTTTTCAAAGGGTTTGTTAGTGTCACTAGCATCTATATGCAATGCAATGTTCATGAACACCTAGTGGCACTTGATAACCGCTTTTCATCAACGATTTCGCCCCTCTTTATAGTACAGCTATATATTCTAAATGTGATCACTCCCTCTATGGAGTCTTGATCACCAAAAGCAAAGAGCTCCTATTTATTATACCTTTGTCTTGAGCTCCTACGTTTTCACCATCTTCACGCTCATCACTTGATGAAGCTTGTGGACACCTTTGATGATGGACTTATACCATTTGCATGGATGCCGTCATTAGGGCTTTCTCCTTTGTCGATAGGCTTACACCATTTTTATGGACGCCGTCATTGCCCTTCACTTGTGGCCTCCACCGACCCGGTCCTTTGCTCCATCTTGTTTGCTAATTGTTCTCATGAAACACTTAGAGCACACTATTAGCAAACTAGGTTTCATCAATTACCCAAAATCAAACATGGGCTTTCAATGTCCCCCTTTTTGGTAATTGTTGACAATCTTCACAAAGATATGAAATGAAAACTAAGTTTGCACTTTGGTAGTATTAGCTCCCCCTACATATGTGATTACTTGTATTTGGTTCAAATTTTCACATTTGCATGAATTTGGAGGTTTGGGTGAGCTATCACTACCAAATGATGCTAAGGTATATAGAATGGACCTTTGAAGCGTGATACCATCGGAGTTGCAGAAATATACCATCCTTAGCACTATTGTTCACTAGTCATGCATTACAAACTCAAAATACCTCGTGAGATCAACTTTTAAGCAAGAGAGGTACTTTGTAAGAAAAGTAAGTCTTATGCATGCTAGTTTGTCAAATCACCATTCAAATCCTATTTCTAAGCATTTCACCAATCAAGCAAGTATAGGAATTGAAGTTTTGACAATGCAACAATTCATATGTTAATGCACACACAAATGCAACAACTTATTCATGAGCTTGCTCCCCCTACTTGTGTGCTTTCAAAATTTTATTGACCCCTTTCCATTCTTATCTTTATGACTTTCTTCTCCCCCTTTGTCAACAATCACCAAAAATGATGTAAATTATGGGAGTATCAAGTCAATTAATGGGGTTTAAGTACATGTTCACTTTGGTTCAATCTAGATCACTTGCCTAGAATATGTAACTAAGTTTGATCCAAGGACAAGCTTCTTCACACCTGACTAGTAGGGTTATCTTGACCATATTAACTTACACATCATGAGCTCAAGTTCTAGATTCAACATTAGGTTTGCAAGCCTATCAATATGTCATATGCTACCACTTGATCATACAAGCATAAAGAACAAAAGTGGTACCATATATACATTAAAACATTTGATTTTTCATGAATGAGCCTATAACATGCATTTCATGTCTATATGCACTAGACATGTCCTTATCAAAGTATGAATGATATGGCAACCAATTTTATCTTGCTTTAGTTGAAGGAGAGGCATGTCATATAATGTAGGATGCTTTTTACTTCATGTTGGAGTAGTCTAGTATGTTTAGCTCACTTCTCAACTTGCAAAATCTTGACTTATCAAGTCGCTTGGTAAAGATATCCGCTAATTGATCTTCGGTACCAACACTTTTAATTGCAATGTCCCCTTTGATTTGGTGATCTCTAATGAAGTGATGCCTTATATCAATGTGCTTTGTTCTTGAATGTTGCATGGGGTTGTGGGTTAACTTGATAGCACTCTCATTGTCACATAGCAAAGGCATTTTCTTATATTTCAATCTAAAATCACTCAAAGTTGCCTTCATCCAAAGCAATTGTGCACAACAACTTCCGGCACTAATGTACTCCGCTTCGGCCGTTGAGAGAGCACACTATTTTGCTTCTTTGATGACCATGATACAAGTGACCTTCCAAGCAATTGACAAGTTCCACTAGTGCTTTTTCTATCCACCTTACAACCGGCATAGTCGGAGTCCGAATATCCAATAAGCTCAAAGTTGGACCCCTTAGGATACCACAACCTAACATCTTGTGTGCCCTTCAAATACCTCAATATTCTCTTTGCGGCTTTCAAATGACTTTCTCTTGGGGAAGCTTGAAATCTTGCACACATGCACACACTAAACATGACATCCGGTCAAGATGCGGTCACATAAAGAAGACTTCCAATCATTGATCTATATAGCTTTTGATCAACCATTTTGCCACTATCATCCAAGTCCAAATGCCCATTAGTTGCCATAGAAGTATTCATGGCCTTTGCATGTTCCAATCCAAATTTCTTCACTATGTCCCTTATGTACTTGCCTTGACTTACAAATGTACCATTCTTCATTTGCTTGACTTGAAGACCAAGGAAGTAGCTATGCTCACCGATCATGGACATTTCAAACTCACTTGCGATCATATTGCCAAATTCTTCACAAAAATCTTGATTTGTTGATCCAAATATGATATCATCCACATATATTTGCAACACAAATAAATCATTACCAAGCTTCTTAGTGAAAAGAGTTGTATCAACCTTTCCTATTTTGAACCCTTTAGAGAGTAAGAAATCTCTCAATCTCTCATACCATGCTCTAGGTTCTTATTTCAAACCATACAATGCCTTACTTAGCTTGTACACATAGTTGGGCTTTTTCACATCTTTAAATCCGGGAGGTTGTTCCACATATACCAACTCTTTGATGTATCCATTGAGAAATGCACTCTTGACATCCATTTGATATAATTTGATGTTGTGAGCACAAGCATAGGCTAACAAGATTCTAATTGCTTCCAATCTAGCAACCGGTGCAAATCAAGCCCTGCTACTTGAGTGTAACCTTGTGCAACCAATCTAGCCTTGTTCCTTATTACTATGCCATCTTGATCTTGCTTGTTTCTAAAGACCCATTTGGTTCCAATCACATTGTGTTTCTTTGGTCTTTCCACTAGCTCCCAAACTTGATTTCTTGTGAGATTGTTGAGCTCTTCATGCATGGCATTAACCCAATCAACATCTTGCAATGCTTCCTCAATCTTGGTTGGCTCAATAGATGACACAAATGAGAAATGCTCACAAATTTGAGCTAGCCTTGTTCTTGTTTGAACTCCACTTTGAATACCACCAATAATTTGATCCAAAGGACGATCCCTTGCAATAGAGACCGGTTGGAGAATAGAAACTTGATCATTGGATTGAGATGAATTAGCTTGTTGATCTTGCATTTAAGATTGATCTTGTGAGTCACTTGCACTTGTCTCATTATCAACTCGCATACTTGTATGAATAGCACCTTCATCTTCATCATCATTGATTTGCCTCGGTCTAATATCACCAATATCCATATCCTTCATTGCATTTGCCAAGTCATTACCTCTCACATCACTAAGATTTTCAACTTCATCTTGAGAGCCTTGGGTTAAATCAAATTCAACATCATGCACCTCCTCAAGAGTACCACTAGCCAAATTCCAAACTCTATATGCCTTGCTTGTGGTTGAATAGCCAAGTAAGAAACCTTCATCACATTTCTTTTCAAAATTGCTCAATCTTGTGCCTTTCTTGAGAATGTAGCATTTGCAACCGAAAACCCAAAAATATGCAATGTTGGGCTTTCTACCATTCAATAGCTCATATGGAGTCTTTGCAAGCATACCATGGCAATATAACCGGTTGATGTAGTAGCAAGCGGTGTTGATAGCTTCAGCCCAAAAGTAATGACTAACATTGTATTCACTTAGCATTGATCTTGCCATATCAATCAAGTTTCTATTTTTTCTTTCAACAATGCCATTTGATTGTGGTGTATACTTGGGTGAGAATTGATGTCCAATGCCATACTCATCACACAACTCATCAATCTTGGTGTTCTGGAATTCACTATCATTGTCACTTCTGACTTTCTTGATGGTTGTTTCAAACTCATTTTGGCTTCTCTTGATAAAAGACTTGAATAGATCATAAACTCCACTCTTGTCAATTAGAAAGAATACCCATGTATATCTAGTGTAGTCATCCACAATCACAAATCCATACTTGTTCCCACCAATGCTAGTATATGTGGTTGGTCCAAACAAGTCCATATGCAAGAGATCAAAAGCTTTACTAGTACTCATCATGCTCTTCTTAGGATGTGTGTTTCCAACTTGTTTGTCGGCTTGACATGAACTACAAAGCTTATCTTTCTCAAAAGTAACATCTTTCAAGCCTCTAACTAAATCATGCTTGACTAGTTTGTTCAATTGTTTCATTCCAACATGACCAAGCCTTCTATGCCATAACCAACCCAAACTTGACTTAATGATCAAACAAGTTGACAATTGAACTTCACTTGTATTGAAATCCACAAGATATAGGTTGTCATATCTAAAACCTTTGAATATCAAATTTGAGCCATCAACACTAACAATTTCCACATCATCAACCCCAAATATGCACTGAACTCGAGATCACAAAGTTGTGCAACCGAGAGCAAATTGAAGTTCAAGCTTTCAACTAGCAACACATTGTAGATGGACATGTCATTGGATATTGCAATCTTACCAAGTCCTTTCGCTTTCCCTTTCTTGTTATCACCAAATGTAATTGCATCACAGCCACTATTTGCACTTGTGTTGAGAGAGCCAAACATACTAGGATCCCCGGTAATATGTTGTGTGCATCCACTATGAAGCACCCAATGCCTTCCTCCGGCTTTGTAATTGACCTACAAAAGGAGATCAATTCTTTTTAGGTACCCAATGTTGCTTGGGTCCTTGGAGGTTAGTGACTAAGCTTTTTGGTACCCAAATGATCATCTTCTTTGGACCCAACATTGATGTACCAACAAACTTAGACTTCACACCATTTGAGCCCTTAGTAAGAGTGTAGCAAGAATCAAACTTAATTGAGGATACATGAGAGTTGGATTGCTTGCTTTTGCATTCATGTTCTAAGTGACCAACTTGCTTGCATTTTGTGCAATACCGGCCATTTCTCTTCACAAAACAAGTCTTGTGAGGTGCAAAGGCGGTTTTGCCTTTCTTGGAGATATAGCCCAATCCCTCTTTGTGGAGAGATGCACTTTGGCTACCCAAACACATAAGCAAGCGGTCCTCACCTCCATAGGCCTTTGCTAAGGAGTGATTGAGCTTCTTAACCTCCTCTTTTAGGTTCTTGTTCTCAACTACTAGTGAAGGATCACTAGTGGGTGAGGTAGTAGTGGAAGCGCTACAAGAAGGGTTAGTGGTAGCAACAATAATAGGTTCACAACATATATCACAAGTTACACCTATGTTGTAAGTTTTAATTTCCTTCTTTTGTACTTGACTTTGTAGTCCTCATGTTGAGCCACTAGAGAGGAATGAGCTTCATCAAGCTTTGTGCGAGACTTTTGGAGCTTCTTATGGTCTTCCTTTAGACTCTCATAAGATGCCCTAAGCTCCTCAAGTTCTTGCTTAAGGGATTGTTTATCCTTGCGTAAGCCCTTGTATTACTTTCTAAGTGAATCAAAGTGAACACGTGCATCATCAAGCATGTCAATTAATTTTTCTTTTGTTAGGTCATCATCACTATCATCATCATTAGATTAACTATCGGATGATACCTTAGAGCCCTTAGCCATGAAGCATGAAGGAGTGTCAAAGATGGAAGGCTTGTCATGAATAGCGATGCTCGCATGTGCCTTCTTCTTGCTTTTCTTGTTATCATCACTATCTTCATCACTTGAAGATGTATCACTATCCCATGTCACCACATGAGAGTAGTTTTTTTTCTTCTTGTATGATGACTCTTTCTTTTCTTTCTTCTCCTTCTTCTCATGTTTGTTCTTCTTCTTCCCTTTGTGCTCATCATCACTTGAGTGTGGGCAATCGGCCACCAAGTGATCCTTGCTTTCACAATTGAAGCATCTTCTTGGCCCATCAAACTGTTCTTGCATTCTTCTTCCTTCTTGCCCGGTAGCCCTTCTTCTTCATGAACTTTCCATATCTTCTTACTAGAAGGGCCATCTCCTCATCACTCTCACTTGTGCTTGAAGGGTCTTCACTTGATTCAACTTTTGCTTTGCCCTTGCCCTTTGATGATGATGTGGCTTTGAATGCCATGGTCTTTTTCTTCTCATCCTTGTCATCTTCTTCTTTCTTTTTGCTCTTGTTGACCAACTCTTCTTTGTCATCATCATCTCTATAAGCATCATCGATCATCACCTCCGCTAGAACTTGATTTGGTGTCAAGTCACTCAAGGTGGTCTTCACTAGCACGGTGATCAATGTGCAAACTTCTTGGGCAAGCACCTTAGAAACTTCATGGAGAAGTCACTATCCTTCACTTCCTCACCAAGTGCTTTGAACTCATTGACTATTACTTGCATTCTATAAAACATTTCCGGCACACTTTCATCATCTTTCATTTTGAAACTAGCAAACTTCTCTTTGTAGATGTATGCCTTGGCGGTCTTCACGCCCTTAGTGCCCTCATAAGATTCCTCAAGTTTCTTCCAACCTTCATGAGCACTTTCAATGTTCTTGATTTGCTCAAAGACTTTCTCATCTACGGCCTCATGAATAGCACACACCGCAATGTCATTGAGTTGAAGTAGCTTTTCTTCGACGGTTGTGGGATTGGCCGCATTAGCAATCTCAATCTTGGTCTCAACAACCTTTCAAACCTCTCTATTGATTGACTTGATATGTGAGGTCATCTTGCTCTTCCAATATGCATAATTTGTGCCATCAAATTAGGGTGGCTTCTTGGTGTTGTTGATGTGAATGTTGAGTTGAGTCATTTTATCACCGTAGGTTGTTAAGCCTCAAATCAACGGTGCCTCGGCTCCGATACCACTTGAAAGGTCCTAAATGGCTAGATGGGGGTGAATAGCCTATAAAAATTCTATAAACAATACTTAAGACAAAAAGGTTAGACAATTAAGCGGCGAAACGAATTTTGCAGTAGCCTACTAAAAAGCAAGCCACCTAACCGTTCTATACTATAGTCTCTAAGAACACACACAAGAAGCTAGGTCCCTACTTTATACTACTCCTAGGAGAGCAACTACAACAAGTAAACTACTACAAAGGTAAGTGCTCAAATGCAAAGGAGTGGAAGTAGATCTTTATACCGCCGGTGAAGAGTAGATAAACCAACCAATCAATGCAAATGAAATCCTCGGCAAGAGAGTTGACACAATGATTTTTACCGAGGTTCACTTACTTGCCAGCAAGCTACGTCCTCGTTGTAGCGATACACCCACTTGGAGGTTCACGTGCTAATTGGCATCACACGCCAAACCCTTCTCAAGGATGCCGCACAACCAACACAAGATGGGGATCCACAAGCTCCAAGCAATCCACTAGAGTAGCCTTTTGCGATCTCCCGCGGGAAAGGCTCAAGAACCCCTCACAACTTCACCGATCGGAGGTGGAGACAATCACCAACTCCCCTCAACGATCTTCGCAGCTCCAAGCTGTCTAGGAGTCGGCAAACTCCAAGAGTAACAAGAGAAACCACTGCGAAAGACAACTACCAAGTGCCTCTAGATGATCACACTCATGCAATGCACTTGATGCTCTCCAGTCTCACCAAATGAAGATCACAATCAAGTAGGATGAGTGAGAGTGGAGTAGGAAGGCCCACAAGCAAGTAGGAGTGATTAAAGTGGCCAAGAGGACCTCCCCAAACCGGCTAAAAAGACTATATATAAGCCCCTCACAAAAACATAGCCGTTTGAGCCTTTCTGCGTGGCGTCGGACGCCCGCGCGCACACCGTCGGACCAATACCCTTGGTCTGACGCCCCCGATGAGCGCCACGTGTCAGTAGCCGTTTGAAGACGAACATTGGATCACAACGGCTAACTCACGCGCCAAAACAGACCATCAGACGGAACGCCGTCGGACTAAAGTCCACGGTCCGACGCCCTCAACAGACCACCGTCGGACGGAACGCCGTCGGACTAAAGTCCACGGTCCGACGCCCTCAACAGACCACCGTCGGACGGAACGCCGTCGGACTAAAGTCCACGGTCCGACGCCCTCAACAGACCACCGTCGGACTCAACTAGACGAAGCCGTCGGACTAAAAGAAACGATCGTCCGACACTTCCAAAGAGCTCCCTGAGCGCTGAAAACCGTCGGACGTTCAGCGTCGGACTAAACTGAAGTCCGACGCACCACAGCTCGTCACGCGTCACTCAGCCACTGCGCTGTACCGTCGGACGGAAGAGGATTAGTCCGACGCTCGCCAAACCAGCGTCCGACGCTCTCAGAATGAGCAGGACAAGTGTTAGCCGTAGGACCGGAGCCAATGGTTCAACGCTCTGTGACAGCACGGTCCGACGCTCAGATTCATAGGTTTTTCACCTCAACTTCTCACCCTTTATTCTTAAGAACTAACACCAAGTGTTCTTTACCTTGTGCATGCATGTTAGCCTTTTTAAAATAATTTTTCAAAGGGCTTGTTAGTGTCACTAGCATCTATATGCAATGCAATGTTCATGAACACCTAGTGGCACTTGATAACCGCTTTTCATCAACGATTTCGCCCCTCTTTATAGTACGGCTATCTATCCTAAATGTGATCACTCCCTCTATAGAGTCTTGATCACCAAAATTAAAGAGCACCTATTTATTATACCTTTGTCTTGAGCTCCTAGCCTTTCACCATCTTCACTCTCGTCACTTGATGAAACTTGTGGACACCTTTGATGATGGACTTATACCATTTGCATGGATGCCGTCATTTGGGCTTTCTCCTTTGTCGATGGGCTTACACCATTTTCATGGACACCGTCATTGTCCTTCACTTGTGGCCTCCACCGATCCAGTCCTTTGCTCTATCTTGTTTGCTAATTGTTCTCATGAAATACTTAGAGCACACTATTAGTAAACTAGGTTCATCAATTACCCAAAACCAAACATGGGCTTTCAATGAGTCACCACAAAAAGACAGCAGGGCTAACTAGCTCTTTGAGAGGAAAGGGATGTCCATTTACACCTAGCATCTCCTTTTGTCGATGGTCCTGACTATGGTGGAGCTGGTTCTTTCATTTTCAGGTTCACACGTGGGAGTGCAGCGACAGGGGCCCTCACGAGTCATGTATCACGGTGAAGGCTCCTGAGGATTGATCTTTCGGTGTAAATAAAGGTAAATACTGATAGCTGCCCACTTTCAGATTGGTATTCTTGTTTATGCAGTGATTTTTTACTCTCTCTGTCACAAATTATAATTCGTTTGACTTTTTTAAGGTCAAATTTGACCACTCGGCTTATTAAAAAAAAAGCAAATATAGTCAAATTTAAGTTATTCTTAGAGATCTTTCATTAATAGTCATAATAAAAGAAGTGATAGTTTGCACGAAGTTTTGAATAACACGAGTGGTCAGACTTTAGGTAAAAAAAGTCAAACAAATTATAGTTTGGAACGAAGGTAGTAATTATTTGTAGTGCAATTTATTGGCAGATCATAACAACCGGTAGATTGATTTTTTTTTTGGGTATAATTTTGCTTGTTCTTTTACTGGATTCTTCTGTTGTTTATTCTTACAACACAATGTGGTGGTGGAAGAGCAAACCACAGTTGCCGGACCTTTCTATTAGTGGGAGTGAAATCTGATCAGGACCTTTAACATAAAGAGAATCGGAAACCATTAGTTGAGTAGGTGCGTGTGAAACTGTGAATAAAGGGCTAGCACACATTATGAGTCCATGACCCACTTCAAGTCTAAGAACCTTTCTTTTTTATTAGGTCCATGGACCATACTTGTGATTATTTTACATTTGTGCAAAAGAGAAGTAACTTTTCCCCATCAGAGCAGAGTGGAACGACAGAAGAGCCATTGAGTCTTGTACTGATTTGCTGTGTTTTACGATGATTATTGACCAATCTTGCTTTTTACCTTCAAGATGATTCGTCAAGCAAGCGTGTGCATATACTTTTTGATGTTCCCCATTATCTCTAATGATTTCTGGAGCTGCATGAGCAATCACCCTCGAGTCCTCAACTTTACTGTAAGGCAATATGCACCAACAAAAAGAAGTTATAGGGGCACCTATACAGATTCTTTTATATGATCTTCCAAGATTTTTTCTAAAAGGGATTAGTATTTTTCTAAATATCCTTATTTTCATTTTTTTTCTAAATATCCACTTGTTTAGGACCTCTTATTTTTATGTACTAGCTGCAGTTTCTACAGGAAATACTTGCTTTGTAATTGATCTTGATTGTAATAAAATTTTAATCACTAAGTTAGATGATCCATTTGATGATTTATGGCTCTTAGTCTTTATCACCCTTTATTTTCCTGCAAAATGCATAATTGATTGAAGAAAGGTGAAACTTGTAAAATCATTCTTTCCTACTTGAGAACATTATTGTTGAGCTAAAATAGTATATTATTAGTAGTATTTGACAAGATGCTCATGCCTTCCACTATTAGTGTCACACAGGAACTCACAAGTCACATCTGCCTCCAAGAAGTTTCATCAGAATGAAACACAACTAGCCAATGTGTGACCAGATTCTGGTGCTAGATGAAAATGCTTGGCCACAAAACCTTAGGAGATTTGAAATTTTTATATTTTAGGGGAGGTGATTTGCAGAAGTAGAACAAAGAAGCTTGCATCTTGATATTTTTAACATAACTGAACTATCAATCATGTCCATGTTTAACTAGATTTAGCTGTCATCATAGAGATCATACCGTTTCTATGTTGATATCTGTTTAAGCAATGATGCACAATTGATTTTTGTTGAAAGAGAGAAGAAAGAGAAACCAAACTTTATTGCCAGAAAATAATCCATATTGGTGACAAATTACTCACAGATAATGACTGTTTATTTACCATTAAACTAACTTCTTGTAAACGACACCCAGGAAGTCATGATGCAACTCATAATGGACTAATGGTCCTGGCCAAAAACCGCATGGTGCACAATGATGGTTGTAGCAGGTTCGCAACTCAGCTATGTGATTCAGAGTTAATACATTAAGTTTGAATTATTGCACCAAATAACAACCTTAAAAGGCTCAAGCAAAAATTATTGTGCATGGTTGCATAGATCACTAGGTGTTGGCTGAAATCCATCAGACCATTATTGGGATGCCATCATTAAACCACTCAGGATTTCCGCTTCTTCAGAAGATACAGGTTCTGCAATCCATCAATTGATCCTCATAATGTTTAATCAAGACAAATGACAACTGATCTTACATTTTAGATAGTTGCCAACTGTTTCTAGAAATCTAATTCTATCTTTATTGATAGGTCGCATCGTTTAACTATTAGTCAGGTTTCAACTGATGGATAAATGAAGTAGGAAACATTCATGGTCGTCTGTTGTTGACGATCTACTGGTTGAAGCTCTAGATTCTTCAGGAAGGGTTACAATTTTTAGTTTGACCTGTTTTCGAAGGCACTTGAAATATTGAATGTCGCCACAGTAACCATGGTATGCATGAACACCTGAGAGCATCATTCTGCATTTTAATTTGTAGCTGCACGCTGTTTACTGACACTGCTATAAGGTGACTAGTAAGATGACCTGGGAACAGACTCATGTCATTCCTAAAGCTGGAAAATGGGAAACAATAGGAAACAACATCCGGTCACCACATAGCATTTCTCTCAATTTTATATCACTTGTCATGGACGTACTCAACTGCCACCCAAAACAACGGACGGTTGCAGCCTTTGTCCAACTTACCCCTTTATCAATGTCTCCTATAAAGTGAGTACATTGTTATTTCTGTGGCTGGCTGGTAGCACCGTATTTGAAGTTGATCTAGGATATCTTACATCTATTTGTAACAGCGTCTGTGCTAAAAGCAAACATCCAGAAGAGCAGGGCCAATCCAATTCGACATACCGAATGATTTTTTTTTAAAAAACTCTGTGTGTGTGTGTGTGGGGGGGGGGGGGGGGGGGGGGGGGGGGGTGGAGAGGACATCCCATCTGAATAGCATCAATAGCCTCATTTTTAAGGGACAAGGCAAAAACCATGTCGTCCAGCTAATTATGGAAAACCGGACTAAAACCCGAGTGATCTCTCACTGATCCGATCCAGCTGCATATGCCATGTGAAATAAAGACATTTTCCTTCTAAAATTTTCAGCTTGCCACTTCTTATTTAAGAAGTCGACAAATGCATTGGTGAAGCCGATCATGGGTCTTATGTTCGTAGCGGCAGTGCATCCTAATGTCGAGGCATTGTTCTCAGTTGCATTGGTTACCAATCTACATAACGGAAGTATCACTCTTTTTTGTGGCTAATCTTACGCATGATCTGTTCGCCCTGGTTTCGAAGCAATGGGCCTACAAATGTGTAGTCCAGGAGGCCACGGAAGGAGACGGCTGAATTTAGGACAGTCGTGGCTTCAGCACCAGAATACATACACTTCAGACCTATCTGTTAGAATAAACCTCAACGCATAGTGTCCATGGCGTGTGCGTCAGGGTGCCGTAGTGTCGCGTGTGTTGTGTTTGTGTCCGCACCATTGCAGGCGAGCTGCAATGGGAGTCTGTGTCCAGGGCGTGTGGCGTGATGCCGTGGTCGAGCTGGACTCTTGTCTCTGTGCATCCAGGTTGCCAGGACTGGGTGAGTGCATGGCTATTTTAGGAGCGCACATTGGCTACGAGGACTAGTTCAGTGCGTGGCTGTTTTAGGAATTAAGGAGTTTGTGGTGTGCGTGACCCGGTCAGCATGGATGAATCCGCAGTTCAGGATGAGCGAATGGCTCCCCGGTGTCGCTGAGCGGGTCATGCTGTATGCTGATCATGGCGTGAAGACCGGGTGAGTGGCAGTGAGCTCCATGGTGTGTCCCTCTGGTTGTTAAATACGCCATGTACTCCTCACTTCTGAGTTGCCAAGCCCAGTGAATAAGGAGGAGCCAAGATATACGCAAGCTTGTCGCCGCGGCCTTCGCCGCCAAGAAATATAACAGTCCCTTCATTGCCATATAAAATTATACCTTCCCTTCGTTGTCATTTAATTATATTTTTTCTATAATAATAATAATAATAATAATAATAATAATAATAATAATAATAATAATAATAATAATTAATATTATTATTATTATTATTATTCCTGACCATAGAAAAAGTCAGTCTCACATTTCCACCCATACTATTCTCTACCTACGTTATTTTCTCATATCAGCGTGCCGCTAGTGCATATTTTATTTAGT
Organism: Eremochloa ophiuroides; assembly: GCA_038502445.1. Classification (NCBI taxonomy): domain Eukaryota; kingdom Viridiplantae; phylum Streptophyta; class Magnoliopsida; order Poales; family Poaceae; genus Eremochloa; species Eremochloa ophiuroides. The sequence goes on from JAHLJS010000007.1 coordinate 45,914,223, forward strand.
ATTTCAGGTCTTGACATCGAATTTCAATTTGGATTTGTGCTTGTGTGGACAGCAGCTGGACATTACAAAGACTCGCAGCACGACTGGCAGAAAGGGACTTGCAATCTCTCCTGAGAATCTCCACGTTGCAGAGACTGCTATGACCTAAGGTACAGCATCGAAGCAAGGTTTTTCAAGACTTTCTCTAAAGCTGTACTGGTGTTGATGTTGAGGCAGTCACCTGAACGGCTGCTGCTGCTCTCCTTTTTGGTTTCTGTCCTACAATCTATGCGGGAGATTTTGTGAAGGATACGTTGTCAAGATTGTCAAATTTCATTTCGGAAGACGAATCATGCATGTCAAGCTGGCTGCTTGTGCTCCAAGTGGAATCTGGGAAATTCAGAAAAGTAGCCTCCACTATGTCACTTCGAAGACCATAATGCTAAATCCTGATGAAATCAAGGGGCAAATTAGATCCAGAGCCTATTTAAAGTGAAATTAGTCTTCTTATTGTTTTTCATAAAAGTAACAATAGCAGAGATCACATGCTGCTGGTTCCTTTGTGGGCTGTGGCCGTGGCACCATCGATACACATCAAAGCTGTTTGCTTTCACTATTCAGTTTGAGGATTGAGCTGTACCTTGGACAATTAGCCCTGTCCTTTGGAGTGAAGTGGCCAACTAAATAGTTTTTCTGTGGTTAGTCTGTGTGAGTGGGGTGTTAAAGGGGCACTTTCCTGCGTATTCAAGAAAACAGATTGAACTGTACTCTGCTGGTCGAGTTTGTAACAAACCATTTGATGTTGATTGATTTCCAGTAATGGAGCTGGGTACACTGTGCCTCCTGTGTTTTATGCGCCTTAAGAGTGACTGCAATGGCCGACCCGGCAAATCCGAGACCGAGATTAGAGATAATGTGACGGGTAAATTCAAATGATGGATGGCGTCTGCTGTGCAGCCGCCCCTACAAATGCTGTGTCATTTTCAATGCTCAATTCACCTGCAAATGCAACCTTTTAGATCTATCTTTTTGTGTGTTTGCATGCGTGTGGCATGATGATAATTGTACGCATCTATATTTCTGGGGCTGTGCATTGTTGCTGCTGCTCGGACTTGCTTTTCATCAATTGTCTTGTAGATTTCTCATGTTTTAATTAGGTGGATAACAAATGAAAAGCCTGCAGGTGTGGGAAACGAACCATCCAAAACCGATTTCTCAACTGGACATGAACAGGTAATGCTTATGAGGATATCTAGTAAAACAAATGCCTTTTATACCTTTGTAGTATTATCTTTATTTTTGGCTTTTGCTGTTGTTGCATACTGTGTAGTACATTCTCTGAAGAAGTTAACATAGCACAACAGGCTGCCTTTTTTTTTTGGTGGCCAATTCTTGTTACAAAAACTATCGACGGGACTGTTCTTTTCTCCTTAATCAGAGTGAAACTGAAAGCCTTGATTGGTTGGATTTGATCTCACGAGCTGCAAGGATGTATTTTTGTAGTAAAATGGTTTTGAAATTGACCATCATCTCATTCACCTGATGGAGATCCAATGTTTTACTTTTAAGATCCTACAACAGATGCCTCTCCTGTCTGGCTCTGGCTGTCACTATATTCAAAGATACATGCATGATTTTTTTTTAAATAATGGCAAGAGCTCTGCTTTTCAATTAAGACGAATGAAGTTTATGTACGGGTAGCCGGACGTAAAGCCAAATCCCACGAAAGTCAAACCCACCCATGCGAACACGACAGGATACACCATAGAAGACCCACCCTACGAAACCGGACTTGAGAGCAAGAGGCCGGACCAGGTCATCATTGCCGAGCTCAAGCACCGCAAGAGCAGCTCCGACTTTCCGTCTTGACCTTCCACCCCACAAGCGGTGATTGCCAAAACCTCTAAGAAGAAACCCGGTGTCGAAGTTGGGGTTTGGCCCGTGTCATCGTTGCCGAGCTACATTCTGATGCAGCAGCTCCGACTCCAAGAAACAAAACCCGCTGTTGTCGACCGGGGGCCGAGAAGCGAAGAGCAACCACCGAAGTAATCATCCTGGCCCGGACGAAATTCCAAAAACGACGCCTTCAGGAAGGGCACGACGCCGAGAGCGCCGCTATCGTTCGTCCAAAGGATGGACCGGGTTTTCACCCTTAAAGGGTTGCTGGGGGTGCGACGCCCCCAACAGGGAAAGTGGCGCCCTCAAGCGTCACCGCCGCCAAGGCTTTCACCCACAGAACCCCCCACCGCAACGCCAGGCCATGATGCCAGATCCTGAAACATGCCACCGCCGTCGTCCCAGCCGTGTCGTCCCACAGAAGCCCCTCCAGAGGGGCAACAACGCGCCGGCCGCACACCACGGCCGCAAAGCTGCGTTGAATCGCCACCTCCCTGGTCGGACAACATGCAGAAACCGGCCTACCTTGGCACATGCGTCACCATACCGCACGCCGAAGCCGCCGACGCCGGTGCCAGCATTCACTGCCCATGCTGCCGAGCTTTCCTAGCAACCTCGAAGCGGATGCCCCACCACCATGGGCGCCGCCCCTGCCCTCGAGACGCCAGATCCAACTGAAACCTGGCCGTGCTCAACTGGAACCAACCTGTAGTTTTCACTGTGAAATGAGATGCCCTCAGTTTCGTGTTTATAGATCAGGAAACACCCCTGATGTGGCTTGTACAATGCTCCAAGATTACAAGAATATCTTCTACAACAAACTAACAATATGTAACTTTACTTAAAGAAGGATTCATGTCTAACAACCAAGACACATATAGGAGAATATCTGGTGCATGCCAAGCAACCTGCGGCATTTAGGTTTTCCAACATTCACTACCAAAATGAGTTTTTCTAGTGTTCTAAGTAGTAATAAAACATTACCACAAGTCATAGTATATATGAGAATTCTCACTAGGAGGCATTTGATAGGGACAATTCATAACTAATGTTAAATACTAAAACACTAGGAGAATCCCACATCACTAGGAGAAGTTGCAGATATAACATTTGTTTTTAGACTGCGGGCGTATATGTAGCCCGGGAACTCCCTAGACAACATAACGTGTCCAATATGTTTTTGACGGTCCTTAAGTACTAAAAATAACCGTCAACTGTAGCATGATTTGACACAAAATGAATCACAAAGCATAGTTATAGGTTTTGATGCTAACGAGTTCCACGAGTTTTGATGTTCTCACTTGTATTATAGGAATACGCAATTTTCCATCAATAAAGTATCTCAAATAAGCAATTGGACTACACCATTGCAATGGGCTCATCGAGACAATCGAAATGGACCTATCATTTGCTATATTCGGAGTTCAGAATCAAAATCTGCGGTAACATATGCACCATTCGACTGCAGGAGGCCCAAGAAGACAACACGACGAAATTGGGCCCGAGACCTCGACTTTCGGTGCCGGTCGGCGCCAGGGTGGGGCCGGCCAGCCCCTCCATTAGGGTTTTGGCCCTCGGCTTCTGGAATCTTCCTCCCTTTGGCACCCAAGTAAAGCATCCCTATGTCGATCTAAGGTCGGTTTGATCCGACGGTGCACATAACATGAGACGCGGATCGATGACATGGCGGTTCCTTGCTCCCTACTCCACCTCGGCCTATATAAGGACGCCCCAGGCCCCCTCCAGAAGGCATTCTACACCCCGGTGCTTCATATTCTCTACATAAATTAGGGTTAGGGTCCCTCTAGTTGATCTAGTTCTAGTTAATCAAGTTCTAGTTCATCTAGTTGTAGCAGTTAGGAGAGACTAGTTCATCTAGATCTAGTCTTGTTTAGAGATTAGAGAGATAGAGTAGGAGAGTAGAGATTCTAGAGGAGTTCCGGCCTGTCGGTGCTTCTTCGTGGCTGTATTCTTCTGGATTCAGCTTCCTCGCCTGGAGCTGCGTTCTGAGATACTTTTGTATTTAACTTCTAATTCAAGTAAGCATTTGTTCTTATTCGTTCTTAAGTTTGCAACTCATATTGAGTGCTTTGATCTTGGTCATTACTTGATTGAAGTAGTATTTCGTAGTGTAGGCGTGGTGCCTAGGCTAGGTTTACTTGTGAATGTCCCCTGATTGGCCGGATAGTGGTAGATCGCATAGGTGATAGCTGCGTTGAGTCCTCTGTACCACTTCCCGTTGATAGGATCGATAGGTGTATAAATGTCTGGTAGGAGGAAACTCTGATTTCGCCTCTTATTCATGTCACTGCCCAGTTAGAACGATATTATTCAAAGTTTACCAGTAGTTGGAACTTGTCGACGGAATACCAGCGATAGTCTACCGAGGGGTATGCCCAAGGTAGTAGATTGATCGGTGAAGGTGCGCCTGAAACGAGCAAGAGCTACGCTGGAAGCGTGAGACATGAGATTTATACAGGTTCAGGCCGCCGCGAGACGTAATACCCTACGTCCTGTGTGTTGCTGTATTGTATTGCTATGAGATGATCTGAGTTGAGGGGGGTCCCCTACCCGCCTTATATAGTTTTGGGGGCAGGGTTACAAGTTGGTTTTTGCCATACATAATAGATTACAATCCTAACCGGTTAAGGAAACTAATAGGCTAGATATTAGGAAAGCTATTTCCTTGTCCACCAAGTCTTCGGCGGATATGCATGATCTTTAGGAGATCATATAGACAACACGTCCTTGGCAGTCCGGGCCTGATCGGAAGACATGGCCCATGTTGTGTCATGCGGGTATATGGGTCTATACCCCCACAGCTAGTCCCCGAGCACCTTGCATTCGTCGGGAGGTGCAAATCTTCAAAGTTGCTTGACCAGATGGATGTAAGGAGCTCAGAAATTTTTTTGAAAAACCTTCTCTTTGGTGAAGTATATCCACTTTTGGTTCCTTGGAATCAAGACCTTCACCGTTAAGTGAAGTGTATCCACTTAGTCCCCGAGCCAGATAGTAGGTGATGCAGACACGTAGTTTCAGGGTCATAGTCTTCGATTCTTTTGTAATCACGAGGGGTATTGATAAAAATCCCGGAGCACTTCCCGTATATAGAAACGCCTAACGAAGACAATGAAGTCCCCGAGCAGCTTTGGTGCTCGGGATCGCTTGGCGAGGCGACGAAGTCCCCGAGCAGCTTTGGTGCTCGGAAACGCTTGGCGAGACGACGAAGTCCCCGAGCAGCTTTGGTGCTCAGAAACGCTTGACGAGACGACGAAGTCCCCGAGCAGCTTTGGTGCTTGGAAACGCTTGAAGAGACGACGAAGTCCCCAAGCAGCTTTGGTGCTCGGAAACGCTTGACGATGCGATGAAGTCCCCGAGCAGCTTTGGTGCTAGGAAACGCTTGACGATGCGACGAAGTCCCTGAGCAGCTTTAGTGCTCGGAAACACCTGGCGATCCAACGAAGTCTCCAGAAAGACGAGGAAAACATTTGGTGCTCAGGATTGTTTGACAACAGTAACGAAAAAATTCTTGAACAAAACTAAAAAGTACTAACGTGTCGGAGTAGATGTAAAGTACCTTGACCCATTCGTCTTCCTTCTCTAGCTACTATCTCACAAAGTAACTGACCCATTCATTGCAAATGCCTTTACGGGCTGGTTAGTATCTACCCCATTGAATGCCCTGCATTTACTCTGTTGGGAGGTTGGGAGATGGCAGGTGGCTGTTCAGCTTCTCATCTGCTTATAAATAACCACACTGCATATTTTCCTTGCACCTAGCACTGAACACCCTCTCTTCCTGTTCCTTCTCGTTTATGGCTTTGTCAGTGTGTCAGGTTGAGCGTCCTTCAGGCAATTATGCTACACTTCCTTTGTAGTTTGAAGAAATCTTGTGATAGGGACCGGCTGTAGGCTAATCCTATTGTTAGTAGCAGTCTTGCCGCTTGGTGATGCAGTTTGAAGAAATCTTGTGATGCAAAATCACTCTCATAATCCCATATGAGGTCTTCACAGGATTCTTCTTCACTCTGGGTCAACCAGTTCTTCAAGGTTTGGTTTTTAACCAGAACCTTATGTAGACTGATGGCCGATGTTATCCATCCATCACCAGCAACTTCATCGTCTACTGCGAACCCCTTTCTTTCCACTCCTTTACCCCTCCAGGTTATCTCCCATATAGTATACTGTTGCTGTCAAATCATGAATGTATTCGACGCGATGGCGTGAAGATGCTGTGTATATAGTACCCCTTCTTCAGCTCTTGGAAGTCTTTCGTTAAAACTGGAGATGATAATGCAGGCCAGAGTAGAACGATATTAAGAAAATCTAGATTGTACTCTTCTTGTATGATTGTTCTCCATTTATTCTTCAATAAAAGATCTCACCCGATGATGTTGAAAACGAACTGCCGATAGTCACCGGAACACATCTAGTATTAGAAACACTTGGCGAAAACGATGAAATAGCCAAGCTACTTTTATTGTTCGAAGATGTTTCGCGAGATGACAAAATCCCCGAGCAGATCTGCTGCTCGGAAGCGCTTGACGGGACGACAAAATCCCCGAGCAGGCCTGCTGCTCGGAAACACTTGATGAAGCGACGAAGTCCCCGAGCCATTCACTGCTCGGAAGATCTTGACGATGGAAACGACCAACCACCCTATGTGCGGGTATTCGAAACGACACACCGCTCTTTTTGAAGGGTTTTGAACTAAGTGGAAATGGTTTGCCTTCTCCACAAATCCATTCGATACTCATTTGAACAACCAAACGCTTCAGCCTGCCCTAGCCGCCGCCATCTAGGGTTTCGAGATTCCTTGAGCCAAATTCCAATTCCTCGAAGAGTTCTTTGATTCTTCCTTCCGCCACCCCAAATCTCCAAAGATTTCAAAGAAATGGGTCCTAGGAAGTGCACACGCGTGCCTCCAAAGAAAGCAAAGAAGCCACAACCTGGGGAGTTCCGTATGGACAACGAATGGCAACCCTCCACGATGATGGAGAAATCCATTCTGGGGTTGGTGGCGAAAGGACTGCTACCAGATCGTGCCATTGCCGGGTGGAGGCCTTCAGGAGGTGAGCCGTACCCTATGCCCGGTACTGGTGAAATGACTGTATTTGCCGCTTACTCTCTTCGTGGATTTGGTGTGCCTTGCCATCCGTTCCTGTGAAAGCTTCTTGATTACTATGTGATCTCGCTGTGCCACTTGCATCCCAACTCCATCTTCCAAGTTTCTATCTTTATCCGCTTCTGCAAAGCTTTCCTTGGTATTCTCCCCTATTTCAATCTGTTTCGACATATATTCATGCTCGTGAAGTCAACTGGTGTGGGTTCCCGAGTTGCCGGGGGGTGTTGGGTGACCACTATGATTTTATGAGCCTCAAAATAATGGCGGAGTTTGCGTGATGTGACGAGGATAGCATAAATCAGCTTCTGGACCGTCGGGTAGCGAGCTTTGGACTCGTTTAGAACTTCGCTGATGAAATAAACTAGTCGCTGAACCGGATATGCATGACCGTTTTCCTCCCATTCGACGACTACCGCCGTGCTGACAACATTGCTTGTTGCGGCGATGTAGAGGAGCAGATTTTCGTCCTTCTTGGGAGCTGTAAGGAGCGGGGGATGTACCAGGAACTGCTTCAGGTTCTTGAAGGCCTGGTCGGCTTCTTCGGACCAGACAAATTTTTCGCTTGCCTTGAGGAGTTTGAAGAAGGGGAGGCCTTTTTCGCCTAACCTGGAGATGAATCGGCTTAGGGCCGCCATGCATCCGGTGAGCTTCTGAACATCTTTGACGTTAGTCAGGGGCTTCATTCTCGTGACCGCCTCGATCTTTTCTGGGTTGGGGAGGATACCTCGTTTGCTGACGATGTTGCCGAGCAGATTGCCCGATGGTACGCCAAAGATGCACTTAGGGGTTCAGTTTCCATTGGAATTCATCCAACTTCTCGAAGACTGCTTCGTGGTTGGGGAATGAGATCCTTGAGACATGCCTGGATGGCCCGCTGGTATGTCGCGCCAGCGATCTTCAGGCCAAAGGACATGGTTTTGTAGCAGTAGGCTCCGAAGGGCGTAATGAAGGAGGTTTTCTCTGGTCTTCTTCCTTCAAGGCGATCTGATGGTAGGCGGAGTAGCAGTCGAGGAAGCTGAGTAGCTCGCAACCGACTGTGGAGTCGACGACTTCATCGATACGGGGGAGACCGAAGGGGTCTTTAGGGCAGTGTTTGTTGAGATCGGTGTAATCAACGCACATTCTCCATTCATTATTCTTTTTTCTTACAAGGACCGGACTGGCTAACCAATCGGGATGATACACCTCTTTTATAAAGCCGGTAGCTAGGTGCCGAGCTATTTCTACCATAATAGCCTCCTTCTTGTCTGGAGAGAAATGCCGGAGCTTCTGTTTGACGGGCTTGGCGGTCTTCGAGACATTCAAGGAGTGCTCGATCAGCTCCCTCGGTACGCCAGGCATGTCTGCGGGTTTCCACGCGAAGACGCTGACGTGCTCTCTGAGGAAGCTAACGAGCACGTCTTCCTATTTGGGATCGAGATCTGCCCCGATGCGAGTAGTTTTACTCGGGTCACCAGGGACGAGGATGATGTCCTTTGTTTCCTTGCTCTTGGTAGCAGCTCTGGGCGGGGTCTTCTCTGGGATGATCTGTTCTTCGGGCGCAAGCTTCTGTGCGTATACCGTGCACGTATTCATCAGGATGGAGACGTCGGTGGCTTCTGCCACGGCAGTGGCCTCTTTTTCGCAGTCGTATGCGATTTGGAGGTTGGAGCGGACCGTAAGGATGCCGGTCTCCGTTGGCATCTTCATGACGAGGTAAGTATAGTTGGGGATGGCCCCAAACTTAGCCAAAGCTGGACGACCGAGTATGGCGTGGTACGCGGCGTCGAAGTCGGCCACCAGGAAGTCGATGTGCTCGATGCGGTAGCACTGTTTTGTCCCAAACTGGACAGACAGATTGATCTGTCCCAGGGGGTAGGAGGGCTGCCCTGGAACAACTCCCCAAAATGGAGCTGTGATCGGCTCTAGATCTTCTGCTCGGAGTCCGAGCTCTTTGGTGGCTCCAGAGAACAAGATGTTGAGGCCGCTGCCACCGTCGATCAGTACCTTGCGGAAGCGTGTCTTGCGTATCACCGGGTCGAGGATCAGTGGGAAGCACCCTATGTATGGGTTCAACGTCCACTAGTCTTCTCTGCTGAAAGTGATGGCCTTGTGAGACCAAGGAGGGAATCTCGGGTCGGTGATGGGAGCGTCATGGTTGGCAACAGAGTTGACGTGTCTGGCGACGAGCTTCTGCTCTCTCTTTGACTCCATGGCTATGCGGCCACCAATGATCGTGGAGACTGTGCGATGAGCTTCAGTGAAGCCTGGAGGCTGGTCGTTGTTGTCATGACGCTTGTCTCTCTCGGACTCAATGCGAGCCCTCTTCTTGTCTTCTTCTTGGAACGCCCGGGAGAAGACATAGCATTCCCTCATGGTATGCTTATGGAACTTGTGGATCGGCATTGACTATCGAGGAGCTTGTCGTAAGCTTCTTCGTAATTACGCTTCGGAGCTGGTCGGGTGTCGTAGACTTGGTAGTGGCGACGTCTTTCTCCAGCTTTGGAGCCTTCTGGTTCATCGCGGCGACGTCGATCATAGCAATGTTGGTCACGGCGATCGCTCTCGCCATGGTGATGGTCTCGCCGAGCTCCTCGTTCATCATGGCGCCGATCAGATCGATGGTCGGCATCCTCGCGGCGAGGTCGGTCGGGGAAGTGGAGACGACTGTGAATGGAGTGGCTGGCCGCTTCGCTTCCTTCGGCGTACTTGTTGGCGATGCGCAGCATCTCGGCGATGGAATCTGGTCTGCTGCGGTACAACTTCCTCTGGAGCTCCTCATCGGGCCAGAGGCCACGTATGAAAGCGGAGATAGCCTCGGCATCCGTGACACCTGGAATGTTATTTCTGGTTTCTAAGAAGTGCCGAATATAATCCCGCAATGATTCTCGCGACGACTGCTGTATCTTCACCAGATCATATTTTGTGCCAGGCTGCTTGCAAGTGGCGCTGTAGTTGTTGATGAATTGTTCCCGCAGCTGGTCCCAAGTATCGCTGGAGTTCGGCTTTAGGCTCAGCAGCCAATTATTGGCGGATGTGTTGAGCATAACTGGCAAGTAGTTCGCCATCACATCGGAGTTCCCACCAGCGGCTTTGACCGCGATCTCGTAGACGGTAAGCCAATTGGTGGGGTCGGCGGTGCCGTCGTAGGTCTCGCCAATGACCTTGAAGATCGGCGGCCAGCGTACCACCTGGAGTTCTGCTGTGAAGGGGAGTCCGGGAGCGTTCTTGTCGTTGACCGGGGGGCATGCGCCTCATCATATTCCTTGCGGCGCTCTGTCTCTACTGAGTGCCTGGCTTCCCTCTGATTCTCGATACACCCCCGGAGATCTCTGGTCTTCAGCTTTTCCCGAAGGTTGGACTGGTTGACCTCCTGGTCTCCATCTTGGCGACGACGTCTCCGGCCGCCGCGGGAGTGACCACCATCGTCGTGGATGATCTCGGTGGCTGACGCAGTGGAAAGTGATGGAGGTGGGAACTGGCATTCTTCGTTGATCTGGACCTTGGCTGCCTGGAGGTAAGCCGTAAGGCGTTCCACTTCAGGCGTCAAACCCAGTCTTTTGACCTCTTCTATCGCGACGGCGACGTTTACACTTGGAATTTTGTAGACCTAGTGTTTGCCGACCAGATTGAATTCTGGCTCCAAGTTCCGCACGGTGGACTTTCTTGCCTCGGCTTGCAGTTTGCGACGCCGTCTACGGTGGGCGTTCCTCCCCTCGCGGGCCACTCAATCCTCTTCTGTTTCGTTCGGAGGAGGAGCGCTGTCGTTGCTGACGGCGAGGATAGGCCCACCGAAGAACCATCCAGTGCGAGGTGGCAGATCAGTGAGATCGCCGCTATCCACGTCGTCGTGGTCGGAGCAGCCGTTGCCAGCGATGATGAAGCTGGAGCTGGTGGTGACGTGCTCGGAGGAGGCGTGGTCGGAAAAGTGTAGTTGATGCGCAAAACTGGAGGCCGCGTTCCAAAGACGGAACGGCATATAGCCACTCGGAAGGTCGTGGTCGGAGGCCTTCGAAGACGCGACAGCTCGGGGCCGTAGCTCGACGACGCGCCCCCGAGGAGTGACTATGATGGCCAGAGTCATGTCCTGGCCAAGCGGAGAAGATTGTTGTGTCATCGATGGGTGCTGAAAGTGATTTGCAGTCGACTCCAGGATCTGGAGACTCTCGGACAGGCCTTGGGAGATCCGATCTATGGATCTGATCAGGTCGTCGTTGTCGATGGCCTTCCGGGTGTAGCGTGGCAACTTTCTTGCCGAGGCGGAGTTTGCCGGAGGAGTTGGAGTAGATGCGATCTAGGCCGCATCCAGGATCTTTCCTTTGTCGTCGGTACCGATGATCCAGGTGATGGATCCCACCGTAAAGATCTGGCCCGGTGTCGGTAGCTCGATGGAGCTTGAAAAAATCACCTTGTTTGCCATGAATCAGGAAGCACACCCCCTACCTGGCGCGCCAACTGTCGACGGAATACCGGCGATAATCTACCGAGGGGTATGCCCAAGGTAGTAGATTGATCGGTGAAGGTGCACCTGAGACGAGCAAGAGCTACGCTGGAAGCGTGAGACACGAGATTTATACAGGTTCAGGCCGCCGCAGGGTGTAATACCCTACATCCTGTGTGTTGCTGTATTGTATTGCTATGAGATGATCTGAGTTGAGGGGGTCCCCTGCCCTCCTTATATAGTTTGGGGGGCAGGGTTAGAAGTCGGTTTTTGCCATACATAATAGATTACAATCCTAACCGGTTAAGGAAACTAATCGGCTAGATAATACAAAAGCTATTTTCTTGTCCACTAAGTCTTCGGCGGATATGCATGATCTTCAGGAGATCATATAGACGACACGTCCTTGGCAGTCCGGGCCTGATCGGAAGAATTGGCCCAAGTTCTGCCATCCGGGTATATGAGTGTCTGGTATGAGGGAACTCTGATTTCGCCTCCTATTCATGTCACTGCCCAGTTAGAATGATATTATTCAAAGTTTACCGGTAGTTGGAACTAGATAATCATTAGATATTTCCTCTTTCTTGATATTATCTAGCCTAATTGTAGGGTTAAGTTCATCAGCTTGGTCATTATCACCTACTGTTCCTTTTGGATTCGATATTTAAAACCTCCGGGTGAAATGTGACAGCGGTATATTATCTGTGCGCTTGCGGATAATCTGAATACAATCTTATTTAACTAGAGTGCAGTTAATTTATACCAACAAGCATTTATGGCGCCGTTGCCGGGGGACGGTTTGTTGATTTTAACTGAGTTTAGCTTAATCTTGTATTATACTTTTATCTTTTCTATTTTATCCCTACTTTCATCATTTTATGTTCATCCTTATGGATGCTTTAAATTCCACGCCTATCTATCTATTTCGCATGCGCAAAAGCTTCGGGCCACCAAAATCTGTAGTGCCTATCATAACACCTGGCTATGAGCTGCGCCCATGTCTAATTAATATGATTCGGGATAAACCCTTCTCGGGAGAAGGTAATGAAAACACATACTTACACCTACGAGAATTCGAGCAGACCTGTGCATGCTTGCACATTGCTGGCATGTCTGATAAGACTTTAAGGTGGAAGCTTTTTCCCTTCTCTTTGATCGGAAGAGCTAAACGTTGGTATAATCGAGCCATAGGAAGTATGCAAGGGGATTGCGAAACTTTATGCTCTGAATTTTGTTTATATTTCTTTCCCATCCATAGAGTAGTTAACCTTCGAAAAGAGGTTCTAACTTTTAGGCAACTAGGACAAGAATCTCTTAGTACATCATGGGATCGTTTTAATGAACTTGTTACTTCTGGCCCTGACCTTGGTTTTCCGGACCCCGTACTTATTCAACATTTTTATTTGGGTCTTACCAAGAATTCTAGGGAATCCCTTGATTTATCCTCTGGAGGAGCCTTTCCTTATTTGCCTATAAGTAAAGCAAGAGCAATGATTAACAAGATTGCTCTACCTAATTCCGAGCTCCCCAAAGAAGAGAAGGAGTTACACCCGGAATTAGAAGAGGAAGTTTTGGTAGCTAAAACACAACCACTCCAATCCCAAGATTTAGCTATCAATTCTAAACCATCAAAACCCCACTTTGATGATTTAGACTTTCAATTAGCTAAAATGCTCATAAATCAATATAAATCAGATCTTCTTAGAAGAGCATCTTGGAAAAAAATCTCGTCAACCTCCTTTCCCCCCTAAAAGACATTGTGAAGAATGTAAGGATGGCATGTCTAGTGATGCCATTGAAGGAGAGCCAAGCCACATAGGAATCAATTCTATCTTCTCCCCTTGTATGCTCACATTAAATGTCTCATCTGAACCCATCTCTAAACCCATCCTTGGCCCCGATGATCCTTCTTATGCTCTCTCTCCTAAGTCTCATAATGACCCTAGGATCACATTAAGACATCCCAAGAATAGAAGTCATGAAGATTATTGGAATGACCAAGAAGAGTTACAACAATGACAGGAATGCATAGAACATACTAGAAATACATACGCTATTGTCAAAGAATGGATGAAAGAGGACGAAGCCTTAGTACTAGCATCTAAACTTGGTCTAGATTCAAATGGTGAGCTTAAATCAATTTCTGTAGTAAACATAACTCATCCAAGTTTAGAGAAAGCCTTAGACGAGACCAAACTTAGAGACACCAATTCATGGAAAATCCTAGAAAATAAAACATCCAATGAATGTCGTAGACATGAAATAATAGAGACAAACTTATTACCTATAGACATCTATGAAGAAACACCCTTGGAGTTTAAAAAGAGAAATCACATCGATGAGCATGGGAATTACTTCATTAACACCTCATCGAATCCATGCTCATATGAGAAATCGCCTGAATCAATTGGTCTCTCTAACATTATCACACACGAGATCTTCAACCCTCTCATTCTACCTGTTCATAAATTTATTGAAAGGGTGGTTGTAGATGCATATGTTTATCATAAATATTGTAGATCTCGTTGTAATCTTGATATAGGTGCACAAAGACTGGTGTTATAGAGGAAACCACCCCATGAACTTAAGGTACAATAATTAGATGGTTTCCCAAGAATAACTTTGTGTCCTAAAATAACCACTCTTAAAAAAAATTGAGCTTGCGCCTTTAATTTTACTATCATGCCCTTATGAATTGAGCATAGAATTATAATTATGAAAATATTCCCTCGGGTATTTTTGTCACTAACCATTTCAGGTTTGAAGTAGAAGAGTAACAACGTAAGGTATGTCCAACCAATCATCATGAAATATTGAATTATATCCAAGCTTAACTTTGCTTTGCAAAATTGCAGCTTAGGGAAACGGGCTCAACTAGAAAATCTTATGTTGCTAATATTAATTGTCTCTACCTTTCTAATCCATGTTCGATTGTTCGCCTTTTCATCTCTAAATGAATAAATCTCAATAAGTGCTTCATTTCACCTTTGTCTGCCATAGTAAGTTTTGGTTTGGAAGTACTACGTACGACGGTATAGGTATTTTCAAAGGCTTTTAAATTGAGTGTGGTGCTCTGGTTAAATAGCCTTCCTTAACTAAAATTAAACATGGAGTTTGGTTTGGTTATTGAACTAGAAATTACTGTAGTAGACATTGGATATTTTGTTAGACTAACCCCTGCAGGAAACTTTCACAATTAATCTGGGTAAGTCATGAGATAAATTTCAAATCAGAGATGGGACAGGGCGCATGCTGAACTTCAATAACTTTACAGAGGAAGACACAGCTCATTCATCATCGATGGAAAAACTGTGAGTATTAATGATTCATTCACTTTATCTTCCGCTGCAAGTTACTTGAACTAAAGCCATGCCGGTATAGAACATGATCTATGCTAACATAATATCAACCCTATCTTCTTAGTAGCACAGATGGAACATGATTCTGGACAAACAACCTATGTTCCAAAATTGTACATTCCTTCGGGTATGTTGTCGGTTACCAAAGTTAGGGGTACCCAACTTCGATGCAAAAAAGCTCATTCCCAACTTGGCCTGGCCCAAGTAAGGCCAGTGGAAGCCCACGAAGGCCGCGTCTACAGAGGCCCACGACATCATTTCACTAATGACAGCCTCCTCTGGAGAGCTCAGGAGAGCGGCGTCCTCGGCGCCCAAATCTCCGATTCGCCTGAGCCTCCTCGGGAGAGCTCGGGAGGCGGCGTCCTCGGCGCCCAAGTCTCCGATTCGCCCGAGCCTCCTCGGGAGAGCTCGGGAGGCGGCGTCCTGGGCGCCCAAGTCTCCGATTCGCCCGAGCCTCCTCTGGAGAGCTCGGGAGAACGGCGTCCTCGGCGCCCAAACCTCCGATTCGCCCGACCCTCCTCGGGAGAGCTCGGGAGGCGGCGTCCTGGGCGCCCAAGTCTCTGATTCGCCCGAGCCTCCTCGGGAGAGCTCGGGAGAGCGGCGTCCTCGGCGACCCAAATCTCCGATTCGCCCGAGCCTCCTCGGGAGAGCTCGGGAGGCGGCGTCCTGGGCGCCCAAGTCTCCGATTCGCCCGAGCCTCCTCTGGAGAGCTCAGGAGAGCGGCGTCCTCGGCGCCCAAATCTCCGATTCGCCCGACCCTCCTCGGGAGAGCTCGGGAGGCGGCGTCCTGGGCGCCCAAGTCTCCGATTCGCCCGAGCCTCCTCGGGAGAGCTCGGGAGAGCGGCGTCCTCGGCGACCCAAATCTCCGATTCGCCCGAGCCTCCCCGGGAGAGCTCGGGAGGCGGCATCCTGGGCGCCCAAGTCTCCGATTCGCCCGAGCCTCCTCTGGAGAGCTCAGGAGAGCGGCGTCCTCGGCGCCCAAATCTCCGATTCGCCCGAGCCTCCTCGGGAGAGCTCGGGAGGCGGCGTCCTCGGCGCCCAAGTCTCCGATTCGGCCGAGCCTCCTCGGGAGAGCTCGGGAGGCGGCGTCCTGGGCGCCCAAGTCTCCGATTCGCCCGAGCCTTCTCTGGAGAGCTCGGGAGAACGGCGTCCTCGGCGCCCAAACCTCCGATTCACCCGAGCCTCCTCGGGAGAGCTCGGGAGGCGGCGTCCTGGGCGCCCAAGTCTCCGATTCGCCCGAGCCTCCTCTGGAGAGCTCGGGAGAACGGCGTCCTCGGCGCCCAAACCTCCGATTCGCCCGACCCTCCTCGGGAGAGCTCGGGAGGCGGCGTCCTGGGCGCCCAAGTCTCCGATTCGCCCGAGCCTCGCCCGAAGCCTCCTCGGGAGAACTCGGGAGAGCGGCATCCACGGCGCCAAGGTCGGCATCCAAGGCACGGGTGATGTCAGCGGAGCAATCTTGGACCACAAGAAATCTCTCTGACCACTTTACAAGCACTGTCCCGTCAGGCGAGACTCTCGACGCGACTGTGCTTCGCACGCCCCTGATGGCCATACCACCTGTCGGGATTTCCCTGACAGCAGATTTGATGGGCCCACTACGACCGTCCTCCACGGTATGGTCTACGGTGCGCTGCCCCGTTTCGGGAAAGGCGCCCACTGCGCCGTCCACACGAAAGGATGAGCACGCCTTCAGGATCCCGAGCCTCGGGAAACAACGCCCCAAGATTTGATGGGCCCACTACGATCGTCCTCCACGGTGTGGTCCACGGTGCGCCGCCCCGTTTCGGGAAAGACGCCCACTGCGCCGTCCACACGAAAGGACGAGCACGCCTTCAGGATCCCGAGCCTCGGGAAACAGCGCCCCAAGGTGACTCTCCCTCTTGTCACATCGTACGGAAGGATAGCCGGCAGGTGTGAACTCACCAAAGTCGTGCGGACCACGACGGCCATATCCAGAAGACCCAGAGAGCTGACGACAAGACATGGTCAGACGACTGTTTCTACCTTGGAACTCGCGAACCAAGATAGCCATACCCATACCCCGGAGACACGGAGAAAAGGCAGCAGCTAGTCAAACGGGGAATGGCAACTCCTTACTATTTTAATAGGTAGCGTCGTAGCCGCCTTTGCCTCTCCCTTGCGGCTATAAAAGGGAGGGCAGAGACCAGCTTTAGAAGGAGGACAGAAAAAACGGGGAACGGACGGAGAAGTTCCAAGTTCTCACCCACAGCAAACGACTTGTAAACATTTAGACACTCACAAGAGACCTGGGAGCACTTCCCTCTCTCGACTAGCTTGTAACCCCTACTACAAGCACCCCGGTGCAAGGCAACACGACTCTCCTCTCCACTGGACGTAGGGCTTGCTCGGCCTGAACCAGTATAATCCCTGTGTTCCCCTTGCACACCATCCGTAGCCTCAACCGCAAAACACATATTTACTAGCCGGTGTTAGCCTCGCCAAAATTAGCACCGACAGTTGGCGCGCCAGGTAGGGGCCTTTTGCGCGTTGACATAGGTTTCGGATGGCAACCAGCTCCACCACGCTTCCCGCTGGCACGGAACTCCGGTTTGGGACTCTCGAGTTCATGGCCACTGGCCATGGGCTCGAGATGAACCTGCGCCCGACCGGGCCCCGTGTCACGGTCGTCCCGACTCTGGCCCCGCAGACGGCCGGAGAAAGGACCCCCGCCACGCTTCCGCCCGCCTCGGAGGACGAGGGAGACGTTGCACGCCGCCCTCGGCGAATCAGGAGGAGGAGGCGCAGTGGCGCCAACCAGCCTCCCGCCGCGGGAGATGCGACTCACCAGGCAACCCCAACGGGCGTAGCCAATACTGCGCCGACCGCGGTCCCGGAATCTCCGGCACCAGCGGTCACGCATCCGCTTACCGCCCGAGGGACGGGCGAGGGCGGAAACGCGACGCCAGCCGATTTTTCTCTCCGCCCTCACCGGCAGAGGGGAACGGCGCCGTCGTCCTTCTTTGGGCTTCAGACCGCCATGGACGCCCACGTGCGTGCAGTTCATGCATTATTGCACGAACTGTCGGACACTCCGGTCCAGCGCCTCGAGCGCCAAGACAGCCTCGCGGGAGACCACGTGGCATCCTCACCGCCATCCCCTGGGGAAAGTGCCAGGACACACGGCGTTGGGGAAACAGACACCACCGCCAACCTCACCCCTCCACAACGCTCGGAGGGGGGGAATCGTTATGACCGGAACTCGCCTCGTCGCAGCTACAGCGACGATGATGACGAATTCTGGGCAAATGTGGACAACGCCGCCCACACCAACGACTCGGGGGAGAACGCACCGAGCGTCGTCCCCGTCTCACAGAGGACCTACATCGACCCCTCTCGGGAGTGCTACAACTTGATGCACCCTGATGAGGGGCGAGTAGAGGATGTCCACTCGGGGGGTGACGACGACATACCCCCTCCGTCGCATCCCCAGCACGAACAAGTCACGCCCCCTCCAGCGGCCCCGAAGCCCTCGCGGTCAGCCCCGCCGCTGGGTCAGGGGGCAGGAACCTCTCGCTCCGCACCTCAAACCCCGGAGCTAGAGCAGCTCCGGGAGCTTGAGGCACGGATGGACGAGGACCGCTTGCGCCTCACCCAGCTGCGAGCTACGCTGGAGCTTGGCGAGCGGCAAACCGATGGAGGAGCAGCTCGGCATCGAGCCCGAGATGTCCAGGCCCGAATCATCGCTGACGACAGGGCCGAGACACCAGGGGTCGCCCCCCGAGCAAGCCGAAAGCTCGCGGAAGCAGCCATGCTACTCCGAAGCATACCTGAGCCCTCCTCCGAGGAGGCGCGACAGCTCAGGAATCAGCTCAAAGACCTCCTGGAGGATGCCGCCGTCCTCCAGGCGGAAAGTTCAGCGTCGCGACACCATGGCGCCCAAAGTCACCAGCATGGTGGCATAGCACGTCACAAGCGCGAAGCCTCAGTTCGACCCGAGGCTCCAAGGGCTCCGCCAGTCCACCAACGGCTTGGCAAGGACGTCGACGTCCGAGCCATCCTACAAGCCCGCGGTCGGCGAAAGACTGACGGAGCCGCGCGCGGCTACAGCGTCCATCGGGGCGGGCGCTACGACTCGGATGAGGATCGTGAACCCTCACCCGAGCCCTCGGGACCACGCGTCTTCAGCGAGGCCATCCAAAGGGCCAAGTTCCCGTCCCGATTCCGACAACCAACCAACATAGCCAAGTACTCGGGGGAAACTAACCCCGAACTCTGGTTAGCGGACTACCGCCTTGCGTGCCAACTTGGCGGCGCGCAGGATGACCTCATCATCAACCGCAACCTCCCCCTGTTCCTCGCCGATTCCACAAGAGCTTGGCTGGAACACCTTCCCCCACGAAAGATCTTCGACTGGAGCGATCTGGTCAAGATATTCGTAGGAAACTTCCAGGGCACGTACGTACGCCCTGGTAACTCCTGGGACCTCCGCAGCTGCAAGCAGAAACCGGGCGAGTCCCTCCGGGACTACATCTGGTGCTTCTCCAAACAGTACAACGAGCTGCCCCAGGTCGCCGACTCCGATGTCGTCGGAGCGTTTGCCGCAGGAACCTCCTGCAAAGAGCTCGTTCATGAGCTCGGACGCCGGAGACCCACCAGTGTCTCTGAACTCATGAAGATCGCTACCAGCTTCGCCTCAGGGGATGAGGCGGTAGGAGCCCTCTTCTCCGACCCCAAGGGCAAACGGAAGGAGGAGGCCCCCGAGGGCACCTCTTCCCGAGGACCGAACAACAAGAAGAAGAAGGGGAAGGGAAAGGCCCCACTCCGCGATGACTCCCTCGTGGCGGCCACCGAACCCACGACCCCCTCGAGGCCGCTTCGACGACATGCTCAGCAAGCCGTGCCCTTATCACCAGGGTCCAGTACATCACACACTCGCACAGTGTGTGATGCTCAAGAAGCACTACAGCCGGCAGCCGTTCAAGGACGACGCCGGCAAGAAGCCCGCCAGGGATCAGGAGGACGAGGGCGGGAAGGACGATAAGTTCCCGCCCATCGACAAATGCCTCATGATCTTCGGGGGGCCCGGGACCGCCCCTACGCCGCGGCAGCGAAAGCGCGAGCGCAGGGAGGTCTACTCCGCCGGACCAGCGACACCATGCTTCCTTGACTGGTCCCACGACGCTATCACCTTCAGCTGGGACGACCACCCGGACTACGTCCCATCGCCGGGACGCTGCCCACTTGTTGTCGACCCCGTCGTCGGCAACACGAGGCTCTCCAAAGTCCTCATGGACGGAGGCAGCGGCCTCAACATTCTCTACGCTGAGACCCTCGACTTAATGGGGATCAGTCGCTCGCTCCTCCGGGCCACGACGTCCCCATTCCACGGGATAGTGCCCGGAAAGAGCGTGCAACCCCTCGGGCAGATCGATCTGCCCGTCTACTTCGGGACTCCTGACAACTTCAGGAAGGAGCCCCTGACATTTGAAGTGGTAGGCTTCCACGGCACCTACCACGCCATCCTCGGGAGGCCATGTTACGCCAAGTTCATGGCAGTTCCGAACTACGCCTATCTCAAGCTCAAGATGCCAGGGCCAAAAGGGGTGATTACCATCAGCGCCTCCTACCAGCACGCGTACCAGTGCGACGTCGAGTGCTGCGAGTACGCCGGCGCGTTGGTGGAGTCAGAAGCCCTCATGACCGACCTCGACAGGTTAGAAAAAGAGGTCCCCGACCCCAAGAAGGCCACGGGCACCTTTAAGTCCGCTGAGGGGGTGAAGGATGTCCTCCTCGACCCGAACTCCCCCAACGGCAGGGCGCTGAAGGTCAGCGCCACCCTCGACCCAAAATAGGAGGCAGTGCTCGTCGACTTCCTCCGCAAACACGCCGACATGTTTGCGTGGAGCCCCTCGGATATGCCAGGCATCCCGAGGGAGGTCGCCGAGCACTCCTTAGACATCCAGGCCGGATCCAAGCCGGTGAAACAACGCCTGCGCCGATTCGACGAGGAGAAGCGCCGGGCCATCGGGGAGGAGGTGCAGAAGCTTTTGGCGGCTGGATTCATCAAGGAGGTCTTCCATCCACAATGGTTAGCAAATCCTGTTTTGGTTAAAAAGAAAAATGGAAAATGGAGAATGTGCGTCGATTACACTAGTTTAAATAAAGCTTGTCCTAAGTATCCATTTCTATTACCTCGCATTGACCAAATAGTAGATTCTACTGCTGGCTGTGAGCGGCTTTGCTTTCTTGATGCTTATTCCGGTTACCATCAGATCCGAATGAAAGAGTCCGACGAATTAGCGACCTCTTTCATCACTCCTTTCGGCACATATTGTTACGTAACCATGCCATTTGGCCTCAAAAACGCGGGCGCAACTTACCAGCGTTGCATGCTCAAAGTTTTTGGGGACCTCATCGGGCGAACCGTTGAGGCTTACGTAGACGATATAGTGATAAAATCCAGGAAGGCGAGTGACTTAGTAGCCGACCTAGAAAAGGCATTCGACTGCCTTAAAAAGAAAAACATAAAGCTAAACCCCGAGAAGTGCGTTTTCGGGGTCCCACGGGGCATGCTCCTCGGGTTCATTGTTTCCGAGCGTGGCATCGAAGCCAACCCGGAAAAGATATCGGCCATCACACAGATGGGTCCGATCCGAAACTCGAAGGGTGTGCAGAAGCTCATGGGTTGTCTCGCGGCCTTGAGTCGATTCATCTCAAGGCTCGGCGAAAAGGGCCTTCCCTTGTATCGGTTGCTTAAGAAAAACGAGCGCTTTACCTGGACCACCGAGGCCCAGGAAGCCCTCGAAAGGGTTAAGGCTCTACTTTCAAAAGCGCCGGTTCTTGTGCCTCCTACGAAGGAGGAAAATTTCTTACTATATGTCGCGGCTACCAACCAGGTTGTGAGTGCAGCGATCGTCGTAGAGCGGCAAGAAGAGGGACACGCCTTACCGGTACAGCGACCGGTCTACTTCATCAGTGAAGTCTTGTCAGAGACCAAGACACGCTACCCTCAGATCTAGAAGCTAGTGTACGCGATCGTCCTTGCCCGACGCAAGTTGCGGCACTACTTCGAATCCCACCCCATGACCGTGGTGTCGTCCTTCCTCCTCGGGGAGGTGATCCAAAATCGGGAAACGACGGGGAGGATCGCCAAGTGGGCCATCGAGCTCATGGGTGACGGCATCACCTACGCGCCACGCAAAGCCATCAAGTCCCAGATACTTGCGGACTTCGTGGCAGAGTGGACCGAGACACAACTACCGCCACTCCCGACCCAAGAGGAATATTGGGTCATGAACTTCGACGGGTCGATGATGAAGACTGGTGCTGGCACAGGCATCGTCTTCATCTCACCCCTCGGGGTCCGGCTCAAGTACCTACTACGGCTACACTTCACGGCTTCCAACAACGTGGCCGAATATGAGGCTCTGGTCAACGGTCTCCACATCGCCATCGAGCTCGGGATCCGACGCCTCGAGGTCCGAGGCGACTCCCAGCTCGTCGTGGATCAGGTCATGAAGGAGTCGACGTGCCAGAACCCCAGAATGGCCGCCTACTGCACACTGGTGCGGTTGCTCGAGGAAAAATTTGACGGCCTCGAGCTCAACCACATTGCGCGTCGGTACAACGAGGAGGCCGATGAGTTGGCAAAAATTGCAGCCGAAAGGGCCACGGTCCCGACGGGCGTATTCGCCAATGACCTCCACAAGCCCTCGATCAATGCCGATCCCTCGGGGGCTGCCGACCCTTCCGACAAAGGGGAGTCACCCGAGGTCATGGGTAAGGACGGCGACGAAGCCGAGGCAATGGAGATTGAAGCCGAGATGGACGACGACGAACCAGACTGGCGCGAGCCGCTGGTCAGCTGGCTAGTCCGAGGCATTTTGCCCCCGGACAAGACCAGAGCACGACGACTGGCTCGCAAAGCCAAGTCTTTCGCCATGATCGATGGTAGCCTCTACCGGCGGAGTCCCTCTGGCGTGCTTCAGCGCTGTATCCCTTTCAGTCAGGGCAAACGCCTGCTCGAAGAGATACACGCCGGGGCCTGCGGTCACCACGCAGCGCCGAGAACCTTGGTCGGTAACGCCTTTCGACAAGGCTTCTACTGGCCAACCGCCGTGGCCGATGCTACTGAGGTGGTACGCTCCTGCGAAGGGTGCCAGTACTATGCTCGGCAGACTCACTTACCGGCTCAAGCCCTCCAGACGATCCCGCTCACTTGGCCGTTCGCTGTTTGGGGACTAGACCTTGTCGGGCCCCTCCAGAAGGCACCCGGGGGCTTCACCCACTTGCTTGTCGCCATCGACAAGTTCTCCAAGTGGATCGAGGCTCGGCCGATCACCCAAATCAGCTCGGCTCAAGCGGTGTTGTTCTTCACCGACATCGTCCACCGGTTCGGCATCCCAAACTCCATTATCACGGACAACGGCACGCAGTTCACCGGAAAGAAATTTCTGGCTTTCTGCGATGAGTACCACATACGAGTGGACTGGGCAGCCGTCGCCCACCCGAGGACGAACGGCCAGGTAGAATGCGCCAATGGCATGGTTCTCCAAGGCCTTAAGCCAAGGATATTCAACCGATTGAATAAATTCGGCAAAAGGTGGCTGACGGAGCTTCCGGCAGTGATATGGAGTCTAAGGACTACGCCAAGTCGAGCCACGGGCTTCACGCCCTTCTTCATGGTATACGGTGCAGAGGCCGTCCTCCCTACGGACCTGGAATACGGCGCCCCGAGAGTCCGAGCCTACGATGAACAAGGCAATCAAACTTCTCGGAAAGACGCGCTGGACCAAGCCGACGAAGCTCGGGACGTGGCCCTGCTGCACTCGGCCAAATACTTGCAATCCCTACGCAAGTACCATGCTCGGCGCGTCCGAGGTCGAACCTTCAGCGTAGGCGACCTGGTGCTACGGCTCAGGCAGGACAACAAAGGGCGCCACAAGCTCACTCCGCCGTGGGAAGGACCATTCATCGTCGCCGAGGTACAACGCCCCGGCACATACAAGCTCGCGAACGAGAACGGCGAGGTCTACAACAACGCTTGGAACATCGAACAGCTACGTCGCTTCTATCCTTAAGATTCCATGCATTGTACTATTTTGAAAATCTTGAAATCGATGAAAAGACCCGACTTCTGCTCTTTTTAACATGATTTTAGATTTTCAATCCGAGCCTACACTCGGAAGTGAAATGAACCTTTATTTCACCACGCATTAAAAGCGAGGCCCGGCCTATCCTACGGAAAGGCCGACCCTTCCTCGGGGGCTAGGACAGGGGAAACCCCCGAACTATCCCGAGATTAAACAATTTTGGAAACGCAAAAATTTCAAAACTTGTCGAATTCGTTTCTCCCTAAAACACGCTTCCTTCCGGAAATCAAGCATGAACTTATAGAATTCGAAGAATGAGGGAAGCCCCAGAAGACAGAGTCGGTCGAGTCGGAGACCGCTTATGCCCCAGGGCCACAGCATCTTCCCTCGCCACTCCGTGTTCGAAAGCTAACCCGCACTCGGAAGAAAACCTATAAGATCTACGCTCGGCCAAGGGAGGAAGCTCGGGAGGAAACACCTAAGCTTCTTTTCTAAAGGATTCTTTCTGCCAAAGCTCTTAGGACGTCGGCTGCGTCTATGCCACTAAAGCTACGACACCCGAAAAGCGTCCCCCGAGGCTCGATGGCCCGGGCACAGGATCGGCAAGAAAAAATGCCTAAGGAAAAAAGCACGAAACAAAGCGAAACAAACATTCAGCAAATATTTACATAAATGTTAAGGCCACGAAGGGCCATATTGTTTGTTTCCTTTCAAACCACTCCCGAAAGGTTACTTTTTACAAGGGCACTATGGCCCGCTTCTTCTTCACGGCAGGTTCAGAGGAGGGAGCTCGACCTCGGCTTGGAAGAGACCCGCCATCACCGCGCACGCAAACCGCCTCGACTGAGCCGAACCGTCGCGTCCGTCAGGCTTCGCGCCTCAAAAGGTGAGCCAAATCATTACAACCGCGCGCTTCGATTCCACCTACGTTTTCTCAACGAAGAAACCCCGGGCTCGGGCGCCCGTTACGTTCCCAGGGGATCGAAGACTGGCCCTCCGAGGCTCGAACAGTCGCCCCAGGGAAATCGAGTTAGGGACAGCTAGTGGATGGGTCACGAAAACGGCCAGTATCCCGACGCCCGGAACGTCACAAGGGACATCCCATGCTGTGTCCAAGTCCCAGTAGTGAGTCGGTTACGTGGAATCCCTCCGTGGGAGGCATCATGCCCTCGGGACCCGTCGAAGGGACCCGACATCCACTAACTGACCCTCGGGAAATAATTGGAGTGTGCTCAGGCCACTAGCCGACCCTTAACGAATAGGGCACGGACCTCCACTTGGACCAACCCGTTTGTAGCTCACCGGAAATGCCGACTCGTGCCCCAGCGGGGAAGTCGAGCAGGACCAAACCTTCCTCTTCCCGAAAAAAGAGCGTGAAGGTCGAATTAAAAAAGACAGGGAGGAACCCGATCGATCTCCGATACGAAAACGGAGGCTCGGAAACTTGCCCTGCACCTTGGAAAGACCACCGAACGATCTCCCAACACGGTGGGAGGCTCGGGGGCTCCGCTTCTAAGGAAACAACCCACCTAAATAAATCGAAAAACACCCGAGGACTAACGAGCACGATTCTAAGCCTTTGAAGGGATATATCATCCCTCCAAAGCCTCGGGGGCTACACCCGGCGGGTGCGCTCGCGCGCACCCCCCGGAAAAAACAACCCACACTTTATCTTTTTTGACAGGAAGAACCAGCGTGAACCTGTGGAGGAGTGCCTTCACTCCGCCACAGGCTCGGGGGCTACTGTCGGTTACCAAAGTTAGGGGTACCCAACTTCGATGCAAAAAAGCTCATTCCCAACTTGGCCTGGCCCAAGTAAGGCCAGTGGAAGCCCACGAAGGCCGCGTCTACAGAGGCCCACGACATCATTTCACTAATGACAGCCTCCTCTGGAGAGCTCAGGAGAGCGGCGTCCTCGGCGCCCAAATCTCCGATTCGCCCGAGCCTCCTCGGGAGAGCTCGGGAGGCGGCGTCCTCGGCGTCCAAGTCTCCGATTCGCCCGAGCCTCCTCGGGAGAGCTCGGGAGGCGGCGTCCTGGGCGCCCAAGTCTCCGATTCGCCCGAGCCTCCTCTGGAGAGCTCGGGAGAACGGCGTCCTCGGCGCCCAAACCTCCGATTCGCCCGACCCTCCTCGGGAGAGCTCGGGAGGCGGCGTCCTGGGCGCCCAAGTCTCCGATTCGCCCGAGCCTCCTCGGGAGAGCTCGGGAGAGCGGCGTCCTCGGCGACCCAAATCTCCGATTCGCCCGAGCCTCCTCGGGAGAGCTCGGGAGGCGGCGTCCTGGGCGCCCAAGTCTCCGATTCGCCCGAGCCTCCTCTAGAGAGCTCAGCAGAGCGGCGTCCTCGGCGCCCAAATCTCCGATTCGCCCGACCCTCCTCGGGAGAGCTCGGGAGGCGGCGTCCTGGGCGCCCAAGTCTCCGATTCGCCCGAGCCTCCTCGGGAGAGCTCGGGAGAGCGGCGTCCTCGGCGACCCAAATCTCCGATTCGCCCGAGCCTCCTCGGGAGAGCTCGGGAGGCGGCGTCCTGGGCGCCCAAGTCTCCGATTCGCCCGAGCCTCCTCTGGAGAGCTCAGGAGAGCGGCGTCCTCGGCGCCCAAATCTCCGATTCGTCTGAGCCTCCTCGGGAGAGCTCGGGAGGCGGCGTCCTCGGCGCCCAAGTCTCCGATTCGCCCGAGCCTCCTCGGGAGAGCTCGGGAGGCGGCGTCCTGGGCGCCCAAGTCTCCGATTCGCCCGAGCCTCCTCTGGAGAGCTCGGGAGAACGGCGTCCTCGGCGCCCAAACCTCCGATTCGCCCGAGCCTCCTCGGGAGAGCTCGGGAGGCGGCGTCCTGGGCGCCCAAGTCTCCGATTCGCCCGAGCCTCCTCTGGAGAGCTCGGGAGAACGGCGTCCTCGGCGCCCAAACCTCCGATTCACCCGACCCTCCTCGGGAGAGCTCGGGAGGCGGCGTCCTGGGCGCCCAAGTCTCCGATTCGCCCGAGCCTCGCCCGAAGCCTCCTCGGGAGAACTCGGGAGAGCGGCATCCACGGCGCCAAAGTCGGCATCCAAGGCACGGGTGATGTCAGCGGAGCAATCTTGGACCACAAGAAATCTCTCTGACCACTTTACAAGCACTGTCCCGTCAGGCGAGACTCTCGACGCGACTGTGCTTCGCACGCCCCTGATGGCCATACCACCTGTCGGGATTTCCCTGACAGCAGATTTGATGGGCCCACTAGGACCGTCCTCCACGGTATGGTCTACGGTGCGCTGCCCCGTTTCGGGAAAGGCGCCCACTGCGCCGTCCACACGAAAGGATGAGCACGCCTTCAGGATCCCGAGCCTCGGGAAACAACGCCCCAAGATTTGATGGGCCCACTACGATCGTCCTCCACGGTGTGGTCCACGGTGCGCCGCCCCGTTTCGGGAAAGACGCCCACTGCGCCGTCCACACGAAAGGACGAGCACGCCTTCAGGATC
This sequence comes from Eremochloa ophiuroides, assembly GCA_038502445.1. Classification (NCBI taxonomy): domain Eukaryota; kingdom Viridiplantae; phylum Streptophyta; class Magnoliopsida; order Poales; family Poaceae; genus Eremochloa; species Eremochloa ophiuroides. Next base: position 45,941,506 of record JAHLJS010000007.1, read on the forward strand.
CCGAGCCTCGGGAAACAGCGCCCCAAGGTGACTCTCCCTCTTGTCACATCATACGGAAGGATAGCCGGCAGGTGTGAACTCACCAAAGTCGTGCGGACCACGACGGCCATATCCAGAAGACCCAGAGAGCTGACGACAAGACATGGTCAGACGACTGTTTCTACCTTGGAACTCGCGAACCAAGATAGCCATACCCATACCCCGGAGACACGGAGAAAAGGCAGCAGCTAGTCAAACGGGGAACGGCAACTCCTCACTATTTTAATAGGTAGCGTCGTAGCCGCCTTTGCCTCTCCCTTGCGGCTATAAAAGGGAGGGCAGAGACCAGCTTTAGAAGGAGGACAGAAAAAATGGGGAACGGACGGAGAAGTTCCAAGTTCTCACCCACAGCAAACGACTTGTAAACATTTAGACACTCACAAGAGACCTGGGAGCACTTCCCTCTCTCGACTAGCTTGTAACCCCTACTATAAGCACCCCGGTGCAAGGCAACACGACTCTCCTCTCCACTGGACGTAGGGCTTGCTCGGCCTGAACCAGTATAATCCCTGTGTTCCCCTTGCACACCATCCGTAGCCTCAACCGCAAAACACATATTTACTAGCCGGTGTTAGCCTCGCCAAAATTAGCACCGACATATGTGTTGTCCACTAATCTGTTGCAGGCATAATAATGAATGGAGTTACAAGGTGTCATAAGATCAAAGAAGCAAAAGATGGCAAAGAGGATAAGCAACAAAGGAGACAAGATGCTCATGAACAACTCAGGATGCAAGAGAAGGAAAGGACCACCAGTCATCTACCCTTCATTACTTAGTGCCATCACGCTCTAATAATGAAGGTAATATCTTAAGGTAAGTGGTCACTATTTTCCTCTTGATCTCGGTATGCACATAAATAAAGATGCAAACATGTTAGAGTTACAACTTTAATTGATTAACCTAATTAACTCAACATGCTTTGTCCTTTAAGATTGTTCATAGCATCATTCTTGTGATCTCAGTCTTAACCAAATGTGCTAAACATTGTATTCTATCTTTGGAAGATGATAGTCATACTCATGTGAAAACTTATATATTATGTAGAGATGGACAACCTTCCATTGGTTAAGCAATTTAAATCTTTTCTGCCATATGAACTTAAAATGCAACATAAATGCTTAATCTTCTGATTTTACCACTTATGTCATAAGTAAACAAATTATGCAACACCAATTTCGTCTTGTTCAATGTGCCTAAGGATAGAGAAGAATAAATAAAGAAATAGATTTGGTTCTGTTGGTGTTTTTTCACCAACAGAGCCCATGCACTTGATCTCTACCTTGGTTTTGCAAACAGGATAACACTTCGAGCAAAGTTTGTTAGTTCCCAAAATTCTACAAGAGAAAGTTCTGTGAACATGCACACTGAGTAAGATGCTGTCAGATCCAACTATTAATGCTCTACTCCAACCTGCTGGCCAAGCAAAGAACAAAAGTGACATCATCATCACAAGGGGTGCAACCATCAAGACCTCCATCTCTAAAACGGGGAGATACACAAGAGTGTAAGAAAAAGTCCTGTCGGTAGACTTTAAATCCCGCACCTTTGCCATAAGGTAATATGGTAGTTATCTAATTAATTAGTATTCATAATTTACATTAGTAATTTTACTTTAGCATATTCATCTTTATGCATATCAAAAGAAAAAGAAAAATCTTTATTGTCTTATTTACTGCATCACAAAATATTAAAGCCCTACGTGAATAAACTTATGGTAACCCTGTAGGAGTATTTACTATGGTGGCATAAAAAATGATAATAGCATCTGTATTTACTTTCTTGCATTATGAAAATCCTAAGCCTCATGAGAATAAATATTCTCCGTGGTGGCATAAAAATAAAATATATATCATGCATACATATTTACTTTTCTGCATGAGAAAATTAGAAAATCCTAAAAAGAATCCTGCTAAAATCTGTCAATTAAAATCAACTCAAAAGAATAATCAATTACTGATTGGCTGACCGCTAACCCCTTATCACATTCGAGCCTCGAGTTTTGGTTTTCTTGTTGGAGTATAATTATGCAGGATAACACTATGTGTGAGTAGTGAGTTCATCAGTGGAGCCCACTAGGACTACTGCTGACAAGCTTCCTCTAAAGACCATCAACACCAAGTATTGCAAACATCTAGCTTGGGGGAGGAGCATCCCCTAGTTATCAGGTAACTATACCTAGGCGATTATCGAGTCTATTTTATATATAGTTATAAAATACCAAAAAAATGTGGGCACATGAAGGTCCATACTCTTAGAGAAGTTTTCTAATTGGGTAAAGAAGCTTAAATTTCTGCTGGAAATATAAAATCAATCACTTACCATGGAGTGGTACTAAATCTAACCCTTCTCCATGAGATTTGGTATTTTTGTTGGCAATTGAGTTTCACAGGAAAATACAAGATCAAAGAGCTAGTCAACCCGACGCCCTTACATTGCCGATACACTTGCTCCCAGAAGGATCACTCAATTTGCAACATCAAAGACCCTGTCAAATGTCAAGCTTGGGGGAGGGCACCCTCCATTTAAAATCCAGCTAAGTATAAGTTTTCACCTTATTATTATTGTACCATATCGTTTTTTCGTGTGAGTTAGCTAGTAAGATAAAATTTGAAAACCAAATAAATACTTAGTTATATATTAGAGTGGTCTTAGAGTGTGTCTGTAGTCAGTCCAGGTTAGAGTCAAATAAAAATTGGAGAACATTAAAATTTTATCTTGGAGATGATGAATAGTTGCTCTGCCGTAATTCCTTTCAAGTGTCTAGTTTTCAACCTTAAATTCTCCTGAGTTTTGGATACTACTGTTTTGGTTTAAGAATTTACTCTGAACCTGAAACTTGTGGAGGCATATGCTTGAGCTAAGTCTAGGTGATTGATTGATATGATACATGAAGGTTGAGCTGCTATTTATATTATTCCTAGCAATACTAAGTTCTGGAGATTTATTTTAAATTTAAAATCTTACATGATGAGCTCTTGTATGACAAAGTGTAAATTCCTATCAAAGCCATATATGATACATTTAGAGATAGGAAAACCTTTGCACATTTCTGCTGCTTGCTTTGCATTGAGTTTAGTCAACCTTTATTGTATACCTTATGAGAGTCTTGTCATGTTTTTAAAATCGAGATTACTTACACACTCCACCCACATATGCATTACTCCTACTCTGGGAGTAAGCACAATCATTTTCCACTTCCAACCAGATCCACCTTTAAAATGTTAAACACCCAAAAATATACCCTATAGGACAGCCCCTGTTTAATTGCTCTAAGTTCTTATCATTATCTCTCCAATTATTTATATTCAAAGGATACATGTGGCTATGCAAAAGTATTGAAAAAAAAAGAAAAGGGAGTAAAAGATGGACAAGTGTCCCAACAATTAAAACAATGGGTACTTAGATGCCCGCCTCCCTATGAAAAAAGAGAGAGAAAAAGAAAATAAAGATACCCCATGTTTTCCCAAAAAGTTCTAAGTTTCAAAAGAGAGATCTATTTTTAAAAGAGCAAAAGTAAAATTAGGATTATCCACCTTATATACACCCATCCACCATATTTCATACACATGCACATCTTGGTCTGATTGTATGACTTGACTCTCTGAGGATCCATTGTTTGACTTTACAATATATGAATTCCAAGTATGCTCATCCTTGTTATTGTCACTCCTATGAGCTCCACTACAATCTTTAGTTGTAGGAAGGCATAACATCGTTAATGTCTTAAGTGAGATTCATAAATACCACATGTATTAAGAGACTTGAGGATGTCATACAATTAAGCTCTGAGTTTTATTTTGAAAACTTGCAAAACTCCGCTATATTGGTACTGTGAAGAATTTGAGACATAGTACTTAACTTGATCGTTCTATCTTTCGATTGCTCAAGACTTATGCAAAAGCTGAGAAGCTCCATAGTTAAAGGTGTAATGGGTAAGTTTGAAAGTTAGAGCAGTTTTGTCTAATCCGGAGGAGAATTTCTGTTTGAAAGCATGTGTACTTGGAAGGCATGAAGCATTGTAGCAACTCCTGATCCAAGTTTATTAGCAATTAGGCTTAGTTTATTTGCCAAGGGACTGGCAAAGGGTAAGCGTGAGGGTATTGTTGACGGTCGTTAAGTACCAAAAATAACCATCAACTGTATCATGATTTGACACAAAATGAATCACAAAGCATAGTTATAGGTTTTGATTCTAACGAGTTCCACGAGTTTTGGTGTTCTCACTTGTATTATAGGAATACGTAATTTTCCATCAATAAAGTATCTCAAATAAGCAATTGGACTGCACCATTGCGACGGGCTCGTCGAGACGATCAAAACGGACCTATCATTTGCTATATTCGGAGTTCGGAATCAAAATCTGCGGTAACATATGCACCATTGGACTGCAGGAGGCCCAAAAAGACAACACGACGAAATTGGGCCCGAGATCCCGACTTTGGGCGCCGGCCAGCGCCAGGGTGGGGCCGGCCAGCCCCACCATTAGGGTTTTGGCCCTCAGCTTCTGGAATCTTCCTCCCACGCTTCCTTGGCACTCAAGTAAAGCATCCCTACGTCGATCTAAGGTCGGTTTGATCCGACGGTGCACATAACATGAGACGCGGATCGATGACATGGCGGTTCCTTGCTCCCTACTCCACCTCGGCCTATATAAGGACGCCCCAGGCCCCCTCCAGAAGGCATTCTACACCCCGGTGCTTTATATTCTCTACATAAATTAGGGTTAGGGTCCCTCTAGTTGATCTAGTTCTAGTTCATCTAGTTGTAGCAGTTAGGAGAGACTAGTTCATCTAGATCTAGTCTTGTTTAGGGATTAGAGAGATAGAGTAAGAGAGTAGAGATTCTGGAGGAGTTCCGGCCTGTCGGTGCTTCTTCGTGGCTGTATTCTTCTGGATTCAACTTCCTCGCCCGGAGCTGCGTTCTGAGGTACTTTTGTATTCAACTTCTAATTCAAGTAAGCATTTGTTCTTATTCATTATTAAGTTTGCAACTCATATTGAGTGCTTTGATCTTGGTCATTACTTGATTGAAGTAGTATTTTGTAGTGTAGGCGTGGTGCCTAGGCTAGGTTTACTTGTGAATGTCCCCTGATTGGCCGGATAGTGGTAGATCGCGTAGGTGACAGCTGCGTTGAGTCCTCTGTAGTCCACTTCCCGTTGATAGGATCGATAGGTGTATAAGTGTCTGATAGGAGGGAACTCTGATTTCGCCTTTTATTCAAGTCACTGCCCAGTTAGAACAATATTATTCAAAGTTTACCGGTAGTTGGAACTAGATAATCATTAGTTATTTCCTCTTTCTTGATATTATCTAGCCTAATTATAGGGTTAAGTTCATCAGCTTGGTTATTATCACCTACTGTTTCTTACGGATTCGATATTTAAAACCTCCGGGTGAGATGTGACAGCGGTATATTATTTATGTACTTGCGGATAATCTGAATACAATTTTATTTAAGTTGAGTGCAGTTAATTTATACCAACATATGTTCAGGAGCTGGCTTTATATTATGGGCTTGGAAAAGACAAAAACGTTGTTTCTAATGTGAGCGACAATTATGTGTTGGTCTTCTTGTGGTTATGTAGAAATGCAGTAATATTTAAGAACAAACCACAATCATCCTTTCTGCATGTCATTTACTGAACTACACACATCATCAGGAGTCTACTTCCTAGAAGGTGGTAGTGGTTTCTCAAAATTTGCGCAAGTGTCTAAAGATTTTGTTTTCCTTGGACGACATGGGTGACAGTCTATTCTATGAATTAATAGTCAATATGGTGTCATAGCAATGTTTTTGCTTTCTTTCTTTGGGCTGTGTGCAGTGGCGGATGTAGAACATGGTTGAAGAGGGGGCTGGGTCTCTTCTCTCTCCATTTTCTTCTTGGTGCTGGTTTTTCTCCATTATCCACTTTCTACGAGGAAAAATAAAGCAGCAGCAGCTAATCTGTTGCTTTGATTGTCCATTTTGTAAAAATTTTTTACTGTAACAACGTGCTAACTTTTATAATAAATGTCCAATCATGACCTAAGTATGCTCAAAAGATTCGTCTCTGAAGCTATCAAATTAGTTTAAGTTTCTATCAATATTTAATGCTTCATGCATGTGTCTTAACATTGATGTGGTGGAACTTTTGGTATTTGGTGGTGCATCTAAATATGGCCTAATTTGCTTTTTGAATATCGATATGTTGAATATTAGCCGAACCAAACTTGGATGTCAGCCTGCTTCAGCTGGTCTGCTTGGCTTTGCACGTGCGCGATGGCCGACGTCGCGGTACCATATGTCCATATACCAACTAAACCCATATACTCAAGTTAAAGAATTCAATTCATCGATGTGAAATCCTTCAATGATCTGTCCTCCTAGTTTCTTCTTTCCTTTCCTTTTTCTTCACACGTGCACTCCAGCATGCATCAAAATAACGTATATATATGATCTCCATGCTACACATTTTTCTAACTGTTTTTCTTCACCAGCGTCACCATTTAATCCACGTGTGATCTTCTGTCATTAGCTCTTGATATACCAACACGAAATTGCCACCAGCTAGCTAGCTAGCACTTGCTAATCTAGAAGAACACATCTTTCCACTCCTTGTACTTCCTGCTGTTTGAATAGACAACAGATTAATCAAAGTACTTGTTATCAACCGATTTATTGTGCTCACAAATTTAATCAGCCAATGGAGATAGTACAACAGTACACGAACACAGGATATATATATTGCCAAAATTCAAATTACCAAAAAATCCGGCCAACCAAATTATGCAATCAAAAGGTTGGTTAGATTTATTGCTATATATGATGAAACCTGCCCACCTGATTTTGACCTCCAATTTTAGCATGGATATTAGATTCAGTTATATATTATTTTTTGTCGTGGTATGATGACATGTGCCCATTGGACGAAAGGGCCTCTAGCCAGTGGTTAGAGCAACTGAGTAGCATCCAACAGGTCTGGGTTCGACCCCATTGGTAGAGAATTTAAACAAATTTAAAACTAAAAATAATAAAAAAGGGTAGAATTTCCCCTGCCGACTTCAGTGTCATAAATCTCAAAATATACCAACAACCTAGTCTTGGGTGAATTATTCATAAGGAAAATGATATTCTGATTAGAAAGTTTGACTTTTATGTTTGATAACAATTTTAATTGTTCAAGAGAAGTAGGGCCATGTATTGTCTTCAATATTTGCAACAATATTTACCATACAATCCAAAAAACATCTAATCATCACTTTCTATATATACTCTCCTATTCATATTAATTACATGTTGTTTGTGCATTTCTGTTCGTCAAACTTTATAATCTTGGAGTATCAAAGATTTACAATAGAAGAGAAATTTTAATAGGTTTACCATAAAATTAATTAATTTAAAAATACTTAATTACTTTCCTTTGAAATTCATATTTTCATAGAAATTGTGGCAAAAATTCACTTTGTAAACCACGTTGATGTCCTAATAAATGATAAGTATTCTGTATGGGAGGGGAGTACCTGTTCTTTCCCTTTTTTGTATTTCTCCAGTCCAAAGATAAGGACATGTCTTGTACGACTTCTACCTGGCATGCAACACTAGACACCCAATAGCAGCAGCACCTTTAGAGGCTACTACCAGCTAGTTTTTAATTCACTAGACATATGCTTGCCTATTGCCATTGGTACTAGGCACTACAAAATGAAACCTATAATAAAAGAAAAGGAGAAAGCACTACAAATCTACAAGCGCTAGCAAAAAATGCACAAACTTTCTCCCAGCCAACCACATGCCTCCACCGCTATAAATATACCCTTTTGTCACCAACAATGCTCCTCGTGCTCACTCCTTTCCAAACTTACAATCCAAGCAACCAAACTCAGCACATCTCGTGTTCTCATCTAGCCATCTAATCTAAGTAGTAATTGCATTAATTAGCAACCGTAATAGCACTCCAGCTATGCACTAGTCACTAATCAGAACACATAGTTCACACGCTCCACAAACACACACACGAGTTTACCTTAGGTTAACTGTATAGATAGAAGGATTAGCAGCCATGAAGACTGAAGTAATCACTACCATGATCTCCTTGGTCTTCGTCCTGCACTTTGCCATCACCATCATCAGCCCTAATAACGCACAGGCACAGCCCTCATGGCTCTTCTCTCTCCTCTCTCTATCCCTTGCCGTGGCGGCGGTCACAATGCCGTTCATGGTCACCAGCAACACCCGCCATGCCCGTAGGAATGCCTCCACCACCATCCCAGGCCCACGAGGGTGGCCGCTGGTAGGCTCGCTGCCGGCGGTGTCCGGCCCGCTGATGCACCGCCGTCTAGCCGCGCTGGCCGACGCGCACGGTGCGCGACGCCTGATGTCGCTCACCCTCGGCGCCACCCCGGTGGTGGTCAGCAGCCACCCGGAGACGGCGCGGGAGATCCTGTCGGGCGCCGCCTTCGTGGACCGCCCGCCCAAGGCGGCGGCGCGGGAGCTCATGTTCTGCCGCGCCATCGGGTTCGCCCCCGCGGGCGAGTACTGGCGCCGCCTCCGCCGCGCCGCGGGCGCCGGCATGCTCTGCCCGCGCCGCGCGGCCGCGCTCGGTGGCCTCCGCCGCCGCGTCGCCGACGGCATGGTCCGCCGCGTCGCCGCCCAGATGGAGAGGTCCGGGGAGGTCGCCATGAGAGCCCTGCTCCAGAGGGCCTCCCTGGAGAGCATGGCCGGCAGCGTGCTCGGCCTCGAGGGCGCCGCCGTCGGCGAGGAGCTGGGTGAGATGGTGAGGGAAGGGTACGAGCTCGTGGGCGCGTTCAACCTGGGCGACCACTACTACAGGACGCCGTGGGGCCCCCTGATGGACCTCTGGGGTGTGGGGCCCGCGTGCAGGGGCCTGGCAGCTAGGGTTAAAGGGTATTTTGGGAAGATCGTCGAGGAGAGGAGGGTGGCACTGGCAGTGGCAGGGGACTGCCACGAGAGGGACGACCTGCTCAGCTATATGCTTTCGCTGCCAGAGGAGGAGAGGCTGGAGGACTCTGATGTGATTGCTCTGTTGTGGGTAAGTGAACTCTATTATGTTTTCATCTAACGCATTTGTGTTCTGGTTTGGCAAAAAGTGATACACCTGTACGTCCATGTTGCAAACCATTGCATAATATGCAGGAGATGATCTTTCGTGGCGTAGACGTCGTGGCGATACTCCTGGAATGGGCCATGGCCCGCATGACGCTGCACCCGGACATCCAATCCAGGGCCCACGAGGAGATCGCGGGAGCGGTGGGCCCCCGTCCCGTCACCGACGCCGACGTGCCCAGCCTGCGGTTCCTCCAGTGGATCCTCAAGGAGACGCTCCGGATGCACCCGCCGGGCCCGCTGCTCTCGTGGGCGCGCCTGGCGGTGCAGGACGCGGCGGTGGGCAAGCACGTGGTGCCGGCGGGGACGACGGCGATGGTGAACATGTGGGCCATCTCGCACGACGAGGCCATCTGGGGGGACCCCTGGGTGTTCCGGCCGGAGAGGTTCGCGGCGGAGGAGGTGAGCGTGCTGGGCTCCGACCTCAGGCTGGCGCCGTTCGGGTCCGGCCGGAGGGTGTGCCCTGGCCGGATGATGGGCCTCGCCACCGCGCAGCTCTGGCTCGCGCGCCTCCTGCAGGAGTACCAGTGGCTGCCGCCGCCGCCGGCCAAGCCCGTCAGTCTCGCCGAGCGCCTCCGCCTGTCCATGGAGATGAAGACGCCCCTCGTCTGCCGCGCGGTCCCTCGTCGTCGTCGCGGAGGAGATGCTGCTGCAGCCGTTTGACGGACTTTGATGAGAGCATGAGCTAGCCTCTTCGGTGCCGTGTGGCCGCCACGGCTATCCAGCTAGCAGGGGTTTCCATTCAGCTGTGCATGCAGATCGACTAAAAGAGGAGGATGCACCGGCGTAAATTAATCTTTGTGTTTCCCTACTATATACTCGCTCGTTTCAGTGTTGCTGTATAATCAAGATTATTGTATGTATGTGACGTGTATCTGTGCCCGGCCTATATGGCTAGGTGGCTAGATATGAATACATAGTTTGCACTACTACTCTGATATATAGTATATGCATGCATGTGTGCCTGCCTTGTCAGAACGTTTTAGTTTCAACTTGTCACCAAATTTCCTAATTCCCTATATATTTGCTGCATCTTGTACGTGCTGCTCTAATTGTGAGTAGGATATTTTACCCCTTCTTTTTTATACATCTACTAATGAGGGAAAAAGTTCCTGTTTTCAGCTCACCCCCATCTTTTAGTGATTATTAGATGTTCGTGATATCTAAGAAAAAAGGTTCCTGATTTCAGCACGGCCATCTTTTAGTGGTTATTTAAGTGTTGGTAATATCTAAGAAAGAGCTAACGCGCTAGTGATTTATTATACGGCCAGTCTCGGCGGAGGATTTCACCTCCTAGTTTCTAAGACATGAAACTTAACGTGAAACGGGTCTCTCTCAATTCATAATTTTTTTCACAGTTTCATAGGGTTTTTAGTCTTTCATGGGTCCTAACGGTGTCTCTTTTTTCTCTCTCTTCCCCGCGCATACCCATTCTCACTCACTCTGCGCCCCTCCTCTCACTAGTACATAACTGACCTTTAGTCCCAGTTATGAAGGGCCTCTAGTCCCGGTACCTTTAGTCCCGGTTCAATAACCGGGACTAAAAGTCTGAGCAAACTAAAAAGTAATTTGTGCCCCACGAGATTCGAATCTAAGACCTCATGCATAGCATTCGCGTGTCTTGCCACCCCACCTACACAGCACATGTAACCATGTACAGGATATTTGCCTTTTGAACTAACCCGCAGATGACCCTTTAGTCCTGGTTTGTAACACCAACCGGGACTAAAGGGTCTACCTTTAGTCCGGGTTGGTGTTACGAATCGGGACTAAAGGGTCTAGGCCTTTAGTCCCGGTTAGTAATATGTACCGGGACTAAAAATTAACCGATTGGTGTTACTAACCGGGACTAAAGATCTTTAGTCCCGAACATAATAAAATACCGGGACTAAAGCCAAAACTTATTGTGACCAAAAGCCGTTTCTCTAATAGTGTCTCTGGCCAAACGTGTAGCCTCCACTCCCTCGCCTCTCCTCTGTAGTTAGGAAAAGCGTGTTTTGAACTCAAACAATGTGTAGAAATTAGTTAGTGTTAGCATTTTTATTTTGATGCGAAGTGTTGGGGATATCTAAGGAAGCACTATCACAAGCTAGTGATTTGAAAGTGTAAATGGGACATCATGCGAATGTCGTCCTTGCGACCTATTTTTTCATGGCATTAGGCCATCAGGGCCTAATTAACTAGGCCTAGTTAGAGGGCTAGCTATATTGATTCATGACGGCAAGTTGCTTAGGAACATCGGAGAAATGTGTTATTTTGCTAATGCACACGGTCAACTTAGAAATTTGTCCAGTAATATTACAAAATCTTTTGTTGTAAGACACACTGCATTTAATTATTTTATAATTTTTTCATATCTATCGATAGAAAAGGTGGGTGTAATGACCATTTTCCCATTGTGTTCTTCCATTTGCTCTCGATACCAACAATCTTCTCTATCTACCACAAATTAGCACAATAAAACATGTCCCCTGCCATGCACCTCTACCCTCACAACAGTGCGGCCCCTCCTTTGAGCCCCTCCCACGCATAGCGGCATGGTCCCTCCGTTAGGCCCTTCCTCGAGCCTCTATCCAAAAAACACATCAAAAGTAACACTTTCATAATGATGTTGGGCAATTTTTTAGGTGTTGGTGATGTGTATCTATAAATACCACATTTCTTTAATGTCCCTAAACAAATTTGCCACGTTTTTGCAATAGATGTTTTCATGGAATAAGCATATTATGATCATGCTTAGCAAGGAAACCAATGATGGTCCATTATTGGACCAAGCCCAATTAAACCTAACACTACCTCCTTATCATTGCCATGGACAGAAGTGACTAAGAAATAATGTGTTGTTACAATACATGTACATGATTGTTAGTACCAAAAAAGATGTACATGATAGTGGAGTTTCTTGAAAAGAACAGCAAGAGAATTCACTTATTCACACATTTTGTTATTTATGCATCAAAACTTATGTTGACTTTGATTCTCAAAATTTCATTAGGAAAAAGCTAGACAATAAGGAAAACCAATATCTTAATTGATGAATTTGTTTTAATTCGCAAGAAGTTTAGGACCCACCAAGAGTCATGACTAAAAAAACGTAGCAGACCCACGCAAAAGATAAAACAATTGTTATTGGGCTGCATTTTCAGACCTGAAACCGTTAACATGTTGAACCCAAAAGCAAAATTGCTAAGCATAAAACATCATAGAACTAGCTGTTGGATCACTGTTTTTTTGTTGGTTGGATCACTTCTGATATCGTCAATATCAAATAGAAAATTTGTTGCCTGATAACGTAAAGAATTGTATGGTTATGTTTTAGAGATTTCAAAAGGAAACAAAGGAAGATCTTTAGGGAGAAATAAATATAAAAAGATTCAGCGAAACCCCATCTATAATTTCTAAGAACTCTTTCATCTTCTTTTAAGAAATAAATCTTCTGTCTTTGGTTGCATGTTGTGAAATTCTCAAGTGTTAGCTAGACGGTGAGCTTCAACATATAAATACTCTTGTGATGAAACAACCATATGAGTGGATTTCTAGTTTAAGAATAGATTCTTTTGTGATGAGATTTAAGCTAAGAGCAATGTTAATAATTGTTGTAATATGAACTATAAAATATTTTTACCCCTTATATATGAGCAGATTGAGTAGTTGGTTTTGATATTTATAAAACTTAGCAATCTATCAAAAAGTTTCTCGCGAGAAATGTATTTACTATGTTGCAGAACATGTCATTTTGTTTGCCATGTGACCGTTGCATATACAGAATATAAAGAGAAAATTTAGCAGCAGAGTACCATCAGGCCTTGGTTCGGCATTCACCAACATCTTGAATTACTAAACCAAGCGTGCACCCAATGAAACGTTTCGACATTGTTGAATAATCATCTGAATCCATTTTATAGAATTGCATTGCCCATGTCACCACGTGGCAGGATGCCAGGGGCAGATGTAGTATAGGTGCATGGAGGTACAGCTGTACCCCCAAAAATTTTATAGAAACACTAAGTATATATACCTGTAATCTAGAATACTTTAACAAGTACCAATCTCTTAAAGGTCAAGCAGGGTGCTCAGACCAACCGCACCGCCTACTGTAAAACGTTCCTGGAGGAACGCGGTACCAGAAAAACATCCGCAGCGGTCTCCTTTATCCAGTCGTGAACGAGCGACTACCCGGTATACTGAGCGGAGTAGCGATCCTCCTGCATGCAGCGCTGGCCCACCTCCAGAGCCGCTGCGCTCCACCATGCGCGGAGAGAGAAGGGAGACAAAGGTGACAGTTGTGGGCCCCATTAAATTAAATCCAATTACAACAATGAAAAAAATGTTATAAGTCAAAAAACTAAAAAGCCAAATTAAATTCCGATTGCACCATTAAACTCGTTTCAATAAATCTTTCAAAACAAGATCTCATATGGATATATTTAGATAAAATTACAAATGGGATCTACTAATAGTAGTTGGTATAGAGTTTGAGATATGGAGGATGATGGGTGCGGAAGAAATGAGTATAGACGAGATAATCTTGATAACCAGGATGTATAAAGAATGAAAATAGAGGATGATGAATGCGGATAGTCTCATCCAAAGGAGAAAATAGCATGTGGTCCTGTACTAGCACTCTTTCTTCCCTGAACCCAAAATGAACTCACGCACAAAACACAAATCTAAGATAAAAATGAATCAGACAATTTTAATTTGTATAAGAAAAAAGATTGTAGCTTATTCCATTATATTAATTTTACCTTAATGGAATGTCAATATGTCACGGCATTTAAAACAATGATATATCCTTTTATGTATACTACTTTTTGCTCACAAAAGTTCTCTTCGTCCACCATGAATCAGCATAATATGCTTATGAAAACCTTAGCAATTAGCCAATGACTATCTTTATATACTCATGGATATATGTTGATGAACTGTATTATTAGATCCGTATGCTTAACTATTATATTGTTATTATTACATCGTTAGCGAATTATATGTCACTTAGGTCCGTACCCCCACAATAAAAATCTTAGATCCGCCATTGCATGATGCATAAGTATTTTGAGAGAACTTTCAGTCTTGGGAGGCATACTTTTACGAGAGGATTACCTCTTCGGAAAGTAGTGTTTACCGAATTGTGTTTTCTTCTAACCACATTTTGTATCACTTGCCATATTTGTCTAAAATTAATTGTGGTAAACTATGGCCAGAAACCAAACAACTCAGCATGCTCTCATTAGAGTTGCATGAAACCGTTCGTTGAACTATATATTACGCATACACACCATACTATTATATGCATACACCATACTATAGGAAGTTTAAAAAATTAAATTTCGAACTTTTAAATTCAAACATAGTTTTTCTTGACAAAATGAAGTCAAATGAAAAATTAGTCCAGTACAAAGTTCATAACTTTTAGATCTCAAATTTTTATTCTAGTCATATCTTCATCTGCCAAAATGGTACCATACATTGTTCACAAGCTGACATGTCTCCCATATAGGGTCATAGTTACCCTATAGAGAAAAATGTCAATTTGAACCACTTTGGTGGACGAACGATCAAAATAAAAGTTATAGATCTCGATGGGTTCTATAACTTTCATGTTTATGGTTTTTTCAGCTGAAATCATTTACTGCTTCAAAATCTAGTTTTAAATTGCCATTTACTTGATATTAATAATTTGAAATGTTTTAAACAAAGTCAAATGAAAAGATTGCCAAAAATAGCAGTGATAACACAAAAACTTGATAGAGAATAATTTTATAAATTTTAGAAAAAAATCATCAAATTTTATTCACTACGGAGAGAAAAACTAGTTATAAATTTTAGCAGAAATTAAAAAGAGAAATCAGAGTTCTTTAACAACTTGCAAATTGAATTTGAGAATTTTAAACAACATTTTAAAACAGTAAATTATTTCAAATTAAAAAGTTGTAAACATCAAAGTTGCATATTTTTTGAGATCTACAATTTTTATTTTAGTCATTTCTCCATCCAATTGTTTGTAAAATTTAAATTTAGTACTTTAATTTTAATATTTAGTATCTATTTATAGGGATGGCTCTATATTTAGCCGTTTCTACAATTTCGATTTGTAGGGGCGACTGTATATATAGACAAAATTGTAGAGGCAGTTAATAACACATGTTGCCCCTACAAAATGAATTTGTAGAGACGGCTATAGATGCAAATGGCATAGTGTTATTTATTTTACTAATAAGATGAATGGTTAGCAAGAAGACTAAAAGTTAAAAACATCACTTATTCTGGAATAGATGGAGTATTGTTGTTGCAACAAAAGTATTAGATATAGTATTTTAAAAAAACAAATGTAAGACAACTACTTTGTATCACAAAATTTTATATGATTAGACTAATAATTAGTCAAAGTCATGAAGTTTGAAATTTAAAATACAAGGGCGCTTTATATTGTGAAATAGAGAGGAGTAGCTTGGTAAGAGCAACTCTAAGAGATTAGGTGAAATGGTATTCCAAATTATAAGATTTAGCCATTGTGTAACTAGCATAATGCCCATGCTAACGCTACAGTTTAATTAGGTAATGCAAATCAAACCAATAGTCGATTAAAAGGTAAACAGAAATTCTTGTGACACTTTTCACACAAACAAACATAGTTGTGACAAATATAATTCCAATCGGTAGTATATTACAGCTCAACTGAGTATTTTTCTTCACACATATTTTTGTTATCACAATTGATAACCAAGGAAGAAAACGAGAAAAAAAAAGTTATAACTGATAGGTGGGTCCCACATATTGGGTGAGATTATGGTCGACATAGTTTTCCTTTAGTCTGATCAGTGTCATCAGCAATTCAGCATTATAATTACATCACAGACAATATTTACAATTTGTGGATCCCATTATCTGTCACCTATTATGATGCTTACATATTGGTAATCCACATAACAAAAAGGAGTAAACTCCTCTGCCACGGACCAAGAAAGCATTGTCGTCACCTGTCGTCATGAATGTTGCGCCGTGGTGCTCCTCCACTCCACCAGAACTACACCAAATCTGAAAATGTTTCATGATCAAGAAAATAACCAGCAATGTCAACTCTGGATAAATAGTGCCATGCTCCTTAAGTAGCACTATGGTTAAAGTAACGGTACCCAATCATTCCTGTTCTCTCTAAAAAAATAGTGCCCAATCATTTAGTTTTTTTTAACTGGAGAGCAATTATCTCTTATTTGAAAAGTCTTGGCTCAACTGAATTAACTCTAAAATGGAACAAATACAAGTGAGAATGCCTGTCTGCAATATCCTAATAATCAGTCTGAGACTACCCCTCCTTGTTTTTCTTAAAAAATCCACATATGGCCATATCCATGCAAGTGAAAGTTGCTGATCAGTTTATACTGCTATTTTGCTCATAGAATCTTTAATCCAGGCTGCGCTGTGAGAGCAAAACATTAAAAGCATAAACTAAAAATCACAATTTTTTCATGAGAAAAATATACTTCAAAGATGATGAGATGATAACCTGCAAACACCATTCCGTATTTCCCAAACTCACCAACAGCAGCGTGGCGGCAGGTAGAGAGCAGGATCAAACTTTTATTCAATAAAAAAAGGTATTGGAGGGTTCCCATTCAGCCTTGATTTGTATGCAAGAGCAAACTTTTTCTTGATTTGTAGCAATTTACATCTGGAACACGCTCATGCATGCAGAATACTGTCTTCTTATTCCATCATTTTTTTTTTTTTTTGCAGCCAACAAAGAAGACATTGATTTGCAGTGGGAGGGCATCACTCAGAATTTGTTTAAATAAATAGGTTCTAAAAGGCCAATAACATCTGAAATCAAACCATCCTACAAGGAAGAAACACTTCACATGACCTTAAGCACTGGAAAGGCTTGAAAAAAGTATAGTATTAGTTTTGACTATAAAACAGAACTGCGAGAGATATATACTACTGGGGCTATAACTACAAGTAGTTGGGCAGAGGGCATAACTGAGTTTGTTCCTGATAGAAGCAAATATAGAGAATTGTAGAAGAAAGGAGAAAGATAACACCCGAGATTGATCCATTTGTCTCACCAAGTTAAAAAAACAGTACAAAGAGCTACTATATTGTTAATTACATAGCAAGATACAATTAAGTTGAAATTGGATCTGCATTGCATACTGCCTTATGGATGAGGATGCCGCTAATTGTTTATGGCATGTATACCTTTTTAATGACAGCAGCAAAGCTAATTGTTTATGAATTTTGCATATTGAGTACATCACCACTTGTAGTTTTGTTAATAAAACATAGGTACCTGTGTGCTCCCAGGTAACATGGTTTTGCTGCCCAAAGCTATTATGATCATGTTACTTCATGCATTTTGTGAAAGCCTAATCCAAATTAGCTTATCTTGACAGATTAGCTTACCTTGTATTCAGAATCAGCACCTTATCATCGTAGTTGAACTGCTCTTCAACGGACAAGGCATGAGTACAAATACCTCAAACCTCTCCTCCTCAATGGCCTTCTTCATCAACCAGCGTAGCCGCAGCAAGGGCCCCTCCTCAAACGACCTCAGCAAGTCCCTTAGTTCATAAGTAAATAATCAAACCATAGCTGCCAAGAATATTTAAAATAGACACATGCCAAGCAAAGAAGAGTCCAAATGTGATAACCATATCTACCAACAATGTTATCCTGCGAGTCCAGTAATTCTCATTGTAGCCAGAGAAGTAGTACCCATACACCTAAAGTAGAAAGATACATGGCTGGCTAGTCACCTAACCAAAACATCAAATATGATGCTAGTCACCTTCATAGTTGTGCTAACTGTGTTCAATGTTTCAGTCTTTCAGACTGCATTGTAATATCACAACTATATTTCTTTTTCTTTTTCTTTTTCCTCGCAAAAGGAACTGTGTTTCTGCTAAAACAAAAAAATCTTGTATAGAAGGTATTATGAGAAAAAAGAAATCATGAACCTAGGAACTTTGCTTCTACAATGCCACTCAAATTGCCAGTTGAAAAAGACAATGGGCATTGTTCTTCCAACAATTTTTAGAATACTACATTTTCCAGCGTATGGGAACAATAAAAAAAAAGAAGGGGGCCAATTTTACCTTGATTAACTTGAACATGATTTGCACAGGCTAATTGAGGAAGCCGATTCAGGCATTTGTGAGGCCATTGGAGCCCGTGAGCGTTGGCCGAGAGCCGCACATTGGTCCGCCATGGGTTCACCATCTGCTTCACGAACCCCTGCACAACCGTGAAGTACCAGCCGTAGCTGCAGGGACATGGCGAATCAATTCAGAAACACGCAGCAGGAAGTAATCACTTGCACTTCTTGCAAGTGTTACGGATGGAAGCATGCATGCATTGTAGTGCAGTCACAAGGCCACCTGAACTGAAGCCTGTTGTACACGTACTCCTGGAGCAAGGCAAGAATTAGCTAGCCACCAAAGATGGTAATGTAACTGGGAGAATAATCGTGTGCTAGAAAAGTTTCACTGTCAAGAAACAATATATATACAAATGGCGTGAAAGCCGTCGTGCCAATGTTTCACCTTCATCATCCGATGTTTCGGCGTGATAACCATATCTACCAACAATGTTATCCTGCAATTTGTATTGACAACCCATACCAATATAGCATTTGTTTACTGAGGAGGTGTAAAATATAATCAAAATTGAACCTCACTATAAAATTACTAATCTTTCTACCATCTAAAAAATTTTAATATATCTTTGTTTCCTACTTCCTTCGAGCAGTTAGATGGAGCTGCTAATTGATACGCGGCTGCTAAACCACGCATTATAGGACAAAGCGCCGGCTAAACCACAAACCAAACCCTAAATACAACCTGCTAGGCAATAAATCGAATACCTCGATCACGAACAACGGCCATGCTGTGGCAACTAAGCACACGACGGGGAAGTCATCAACTCTCAGGGAAAGAAGCCTAGCAAGACAAGATTGAGGAGGGGTGATAAGGGGAGGGGAATGAACCTCCTAGTTCATGCTGACCGCCAACGACGAATACACCCTTCTGCAAGCAGAGGAGGAGGATGCAGAGGAGACGCACCACGGGTATGCAGTGCACGGCACGTCCTAGCACTCGCATCCGCGCCGCCTCCCGACGCCCAGCCGCCGACACCGGGTAACACTCGCAGTCAGCATCTGGGATCCCTCCTACATTAGTAACACATAAGATTGAAACTCCGTCAGAAAGTTACACGCATCGCTGAGATTTTAACATGAGGATCGGCTCTTTCGTTGGACTGGCCCAATCAGTGCAGGTGAATTTACCTTAATCCAGCACACGTCAAAGATTGCATTGTTGTGAGCAATCCAGTCGGGCATCCTCGTTTCAGCTGCAAAGGACGACGTCAGATTGGAAGGTACCCAACTATTAAATCTTTGGATCGAATCGGGGGAATAGGGAAGGGTTTCCAACCCAGCTGACTTCTCTAGTGAGGAGGATGTGGAAGGGAGGTGCCGAGGAGTTGCGGCCATCAGAGGGCCGCCGTGCGCACATCCAGAGGGCCGCGAGACAAGGCCCTGCCGCGCTATGGCTGCCACTGCGCGCCGTGAGCCCGACATCAGGCCACCACGCGCCGATGCACTCGCGCCGCCATGCGCTTGCTCGCAGCAAGCACGCCGCCGCGCGAGCCCCGCTGCTTGACCGGCCACCGCGGCTCTAGTGCTCGCACCTGGCGACCCCCCTGGACGGAGCCGCGCGCAGGCAAGGGCCGCACGCTAGCGCCGCCTAGGAGGCCGGCCGGTGCGCCTGCTTCGCCTGAGCAGCGCCACCGCAACCGCAGGGGCCGGCCGTCCGGCCGCCGCCGCCTTTCCGAGAGAGAGGAGAGAGAGCGACAAAATTGGGACGGGCGCGGGTCGCGCTGATCGCGGGATCAGGGCGTGATCACCGGTCACCCGATCGCGGTCGCGAGGGGCTTTGCGGAAACGGGGTCGGGGGAGAGGAGAGGGTGAGGTTTTTTTTGTTTAACTTCGAATTACAGCCCATGGATCTTGATTACATGTCCTCGTGGCCTTTGATTTTGACAGAGAGAAGACTCTATGTACACTTTTCTAAGTGCACAAAAATTATAGCTCTCAGCGGGGTACACTTTTTTGGGCTACAAGGTGCCGCATGGCGCCGTGGATAGCGAGCGGGAGCGGCTTGGGAAATATGGACACCGAATTTGACGGGATACTGGAGTTGCTCTAAGGTTCTTTATGTGCTTAGGTTCAAGTCTCTGCCACAGCATGGATTCTTGTATTTTCACCTGACTAGTATAATGTCCGTGCTAGCGCCACAGATTCATTTTAGGGATACAGACAAGAACAACTAAACAATGATGTCAAATTCTTAAAATAAAGAATTTAAAAGTACCATATCATATCCTCCTCGTGAAAGATAGCATAAGGATGAGACAACCAAGTAAATCAACTCAACAAAATCGGTATCTCTACTATCGGGCCATTTGACATTGCACGCAGAGTTGCATCAATCATAGAACATTACATACATGGCTGTGACAAACTCGGAGATGTTTCAATTTACAAGAGGCTATTGATACAATTTTCAGTTTAGTTAGGAATGGACTAAAAAGACTGCCAATCTGTAGGAGAGACAAACAACTTGTTATTCTTTCACAGAACTGAAACACCTGCTTTAGAAAAACGTCCTTTCACTGTAATTAACGGGACAACATGTCACTGATTCTCTACTATGGAGAAGTAATTCGATATGGTCCCTGACATTTCTCTGTCCACCTGTATGGATATAAAAAAATAGCTCACAAATCAGTTAAATGCAGAAAATATTTCATAACCAACACCGTCCACCTGGAAGTGGTTTGTCAGGAGGAAATAAGACAACGCAAGAGTGGACAGTGAGACAACGAGGAATCAAGGTGATAGTTCCAAAAGATTAGGGTAACAATTTAGTTATACCAGCAAAAGCACCGATACGAGCATTTTCTGGATCATTCAACTCCCTGTCTGTAGCAATTGTGTTAAAATACATGATCAATATAATCAATATGTTGTAGTAAGCACTAAGCATTCACTGAGAAGACACCAAATAACAGTCTTGGTAATATAAAAGCAAAAAGTGCAGGTGCTATAAAATGATAAGTGAATGGTAATAGCAATGTCAAACAATAAGCATTGTCTGCTCTAACTTACCAAATGGGCAACGGCACTTAGATTTTCAGGAAGTGTCTCCAGTAATTTTCTTTTAGTTGGCTCATACACCCCGAGAAATATTGCAGTGGCCCTGTCATAAATTACACATTGCTCTTGCTCTCTTGTTTGGAAATTGCAAAATATAATGCAAACACAAGCTACAGACTTGCAGTACCAATAGCAGAGCACTCTCTACCGCTAGATGTGTAACAAATTGCAAAAAAGAAATATCTATTCCCAGCTATCTAGTACAGAATACGTGCAAACAAGATGCTTGCTAATGATAGAATCTATGTATCAGCATCTAGTAGAGAATCTATGTATCAGCATCGTAAGGCACAAAAGTTGTAGCAAGAGCAAGCTGATATTTGGGAGCCTATTAGTTTCAACAAAGTTCAAGTAAGACGACTCCCGAAAAAATAGCACTTTGCATTTACCTTTTTGATGTACAGCTCAATGACATTGCACAGGTCAGTGCGTGGTTTGTAGTTATCTAGAAGGTTCCCTTCTGGTCCTCTCGTTCAGGTTCATTGGGTGTCTTGAATTCGACTTCCTTCTGTTAAATAAAATTTAATCTAAATAGAACATAATGCAAATAATACCAACAATGGATGTGTAAGGTTAGAAGAAAAAAACCAGCCTGTAAGGTTACATGCCAGCAAACTGACTTCATGGATCCCAATGCTCTACTGCACAAAGCATCCCCACCTGCCCAGTTTCTTAAAAGCCAACATGATGGAGGAAGGATGGCACAAGGAAGCACAGGTCCAAGAGGGACACAATTGGAAGTCGAGATCTTAGCTTGCTTGCATAGCAGGACACCACACAATACTCTAATAAACAACTAACTGAATGGGTGGGAGAATGATTTGGAATAGATTATTAACTGAATTAAATGTTAGAATAAAGGAAATCATATGTTGCTGGCTGTTGCCACAGTTATTTTCAACTGTAAAGACCTCACCCAAAACTCCCAACATAATTTGTAACTAAGGCTATCTTGCAGTGACAATATCTCTCAAAACAAAATCTGCAGTGACAGTATGATAAACGAATATTAATCCACATTCTCCAGATTTTGCTATTCATCAGATTTACTAAATAACAAAGTTATGCTTGATTGTTGAATAAATGATGTTGCATATTAATATTCAATTCCAATTGGTTTATCATACCAATTTGACAGCAGGAGCATGGATGGCCTCCAACTTGGCATCCCCTTCCACGAAGCCCAAACAGGAGCTTTTTGCTTGACCTGCAATATAGTGCACATGTTAGAAATGTAAACAAAATAAAGATAACCACCAAGTTTGGGAGGATGAACATCAGAAGCTCTCGGTTCAGTGCAAAGAACATAGATATGCAAGCGGCAGATACAGTAAAGGACATGGCTGTGCACATGTACGCATGGCATGATAATCTTTGGAAGGGATCAAAGTTAGTAGGCATAATCTATGCACACACATATAATTAGATAAGATTCGAATACAAATGGTCATTTAGCTTAAGCTAGGGTTTGGGTGGTCACTCACACAGCAGGAAGGGAAGAAGAATGGACTGGCACACCTGGTGGTCATCCTGCAGGATGGGAGGGAGATGTTAGTGCGGCAGCATCATTGTCATCACTGTCCTCGACAGAAGTATTTGATCTGAAACCCGAGTAAAGCAAAGAAACATTGTTCAAGATCCATGACTCCACATGGGAAAGTGGTAATGGTATTGGCTTCAACTTATGGAAAAACTTCAAAGGAAACATATCAGTACAATCTCCATCTTACGAAGGTGGATCTTTTCTAGGACAGATGAGGTGGGCTTGTGAACTGGTTGCACAGTTGGCCTGAACAATGGCTTCCTCTCTCCGCAATGAACAAAAATGGGATTATCTAAATATCGTTTTGGAGAACAAAAGTCAATGGGATTTGGAAAAAAAAAATCTCATTTTTAACGAAAATCTGAAAGAATCTCAAGCAGTATGAAAACAACTCCATTTTTCAGCTTGAGTAAAAAAAAACTGTTGCTATTGAGCTACTCCCTCCCATGTGATGCAGTCATTGTCCCCAACAATGGCACTAAACAAACACACCTTGAAAACTCTTTTTTTATTGCTTGCTTGTATGAAAGTATATATTTGCAAATAAGACTATTAATATATGTACCTATCAAGATACTCTTGGCATGCCCCTCAGGATTTAGCTCATTCAGATTTAGCTCATTCCCAGAAACAATATACTGTCAGTAACTATCTAACTATATCTGACCCATGTATCCGAGTGCAAAGCAAGCAAATAGATTTCGTCGTCAACTAAACATTGTGCCGAAGGCGTCTTATGATAAAACAAATCCAGAGTTTCATTTAATTGTGCAATCACCATGTGTGCAAGCAGATGAAAACACTACGACAAGACTTTGCGTCCCCAACAGAGGGCATATCAATCTCGATTCCATAGAAAGTCATTCCATCTCTATCTATCTTGAGGACCACTGACGCATATACCAGGCCACACCAAGCCGCCACAGCTTGCAACAAAGATAGGCATGATGCAGCTGCCACAAAACATCGATATAGTCTCCTCTCCTCTATTTTGCAGCGCCAAATGCAAAAAGGAAATGAGTTTTCTTTTTTTTTTTTTTGTTCACTGCAATATTTTAAACCACAAAAAAACTGCACCTTAAGCACATGCGTGAGCTACAATAAACGGAAAAAAGAGGAAAAAAAAAACATTAGCATTTCAGTCATGTCTACAGACGAAGCGGAGAAAACACAAGAATCGCAATACCAATCGAACCGCAAGATTGCAAAATTAACAAGAACGAAGCGAAGATAGCAGGAAGAATCATACCGAACCAAGAGTAGCCCGCAGAGATCCAAGCACCACGAGTTCGCCACCCGACAGCGAGCGCTCCTCTGTTGTCCCGCAGACTCCCCTTCCACGAACCAGGACATGGGAAGCACAGACAGTTCACTGAGAGGAAAGGTAGCAAATCTAGGACATCGACAAAATGACGACAGAAGAACCACAGAACGAATTGAGAGGGAGAACCCTAACCTTCGGATCCAAGCACCATGAGCACGCCGGCAGCCGCAGCGCTGGGGCGCCGCTGTGACAGGGGCCCACGCCAGGCCGCCGGAGCCCTTGCTGAGGGCCCGACACAAGGGCCTGTGTGCCGCCACACTGCCCGCTCATCCGGCACCGCTGGTCGGGGGTGCGCTCGCCCAGCACACGCGGCCCCGACGGCGCCCCAGCCCCCGGCCGGCCAGAGGCCAGACACAGCCGGCCAGCGGAGAGGAGAAGACGGCGGCCGCGATCCGGCGACCTGTACGTTCCGGGACGGGGAGAGGGGTGGGCGCGTCCGGGCGCGCGATGCCCGCGAGATACGATCGGTTCAGGGGGCAGGGGCGCGCGGGATCGCGGCGCGCTGATCGCGGACGCCGTTTCCAACGCGCAGACGGCGTCGGGGGAAGGGAGTTTGGGGTGCGTTTTGGACAAAGTTGGAGTTTTAGCCCTTAGATCTGATCTTGATTAACAGTTCTTGTGGTCGTCGATTTTGATGGAGAGAAGATTTTATGTATACTTTTCTAGATACACAAAGGTTATAGTTCTTAGTGGAATACACTTTTTTAGATGAACATAAATTTGTTTGTAAATCTAATTATAAGAGAGATTGTTGGAAGTTTAGGCAACACAACAGTCACAAAAGCAAAAGCCGCGTGAGGGAGAAGACACGATATGTATATGTAAAATTTGGCATTTTTTCGCACGACAGACAGCAGAATACCCTACCACCACGCCGACTGCATGCTTTGCCTAACTCGCGGACAACATACTAGCATCACCATCTGCTAACATTTCGTTGGCCACCACTAATCTACCATTAAAATCCAAACAACTCTCTAATCATTATCCCTAACATATAACAACTGATTGATAAAAAAATTACAAGCACCTAGCTAGTTTAATTAACCTCACATTTACGCAAGAATTAAAAGCTACCAACATGCATGGCAACATGTAGTGGCACACTACCTAGTACTAGTGTACTACCACTATTCGCAAGCTATGTACACGCCTGACGTTTGCGTTGCGTGGACCAGCCAGCACCCAGCAGCCGGCGTACGTTCACTGCGCGTTCCCGGCGGCGAGCCACCGGCTAGCGGCGGCCGCGCACTGGCCACGGTGCACGCGCTTCCAGTCCAGCGCCTGGCACGCGCGCGAGCAGTAGACGGCGGAGCCGCACGCCGAGCACCGCCGGAACTCGTGCCGCCGCGTCTCGCGCCGCCCGCACCGCGGTTGCGAGCACAGCAGGCGCACGTCGGCGTCGGCGTCGGCGCCGTTGCCGTCGCCTTGTCCCCCTACTCCTCCTGTCTTGGCGGCCTGCAGCGCCGCCCACCACTCCACCATGAACCTGCTGGCGGCGTCTTCGTCGTCTTCTTCTTCTTCTTCGCCGGTTCGTCGGCGGTGGGAGGAGGAGGCGACGAGCTCTCGCGCGGCGGCGTGCAGCAGGAAGCGGCGCCCGGTGGCGGCGTCGCGGCGCGCGCCGTAGCCGTCCTGGAGGCAGTGGCCGAGCTCGCGGAGCGCCGGGACGTGGCCGAGCCACGCGGCCCGCGCGCACAGCGCCACGCCGGCGCGCGGGTCCTTGTCCGCCTTGCCGCCGCCGCTGCCGTTGAAGTGCACCACGGCGAGCGCGTACAGCGCCGCCGCGTGCCCGCCCGCCGCCGCGCGCGCCAGGAGCGCCGCCCCCGCCGCCCTGCTCCCGATGCAGTAGAACCTCACCTGGCAATCATCAACAGAGGAAACAGAGGAATGAAGGGTTCCATTCCAAGGAAGCAGAAGAGAGCAGAGCAGAGGTCGTCGTCGTCGTTCGGTCGGTGACCATCAGCATACCATGCCGAGGAAGTAGCAGGCGTGGATGTTGCCGGCGGCCGCGCACCGCCGCAAGAACCGGTGCGCCGCGTCCGACCATCTCCCCGCAGGCACGGCGACGGCCGCCGCCGACGCACGCGACAGCACGGCGGGGTGCGCCGCGAGGTCCCGGAATCTCCTGCACCTGCCGCCGGCCGGCCGGCCAACACAGACAGAAGAAGACGAGTCAGCACAGGGAGACGAGAGGCGCCGGCGCCGGCGACGTCGGGCGGGCAGAATGAATCAGCAAACGGAGGAACGGGGAGCAGAGACATGCTACGCTAGCTACTCACGGTAGCGCCGCCGCAGCGAGGTCGGCGGGGCACCCGGCGCGCGCCGCGACCCCCGCTAACACGGCGAGCACGAGGTCGTCGGGGAGGCAGTCGAACGCGTCGACGACGCCATCGCCACGGTGGCCGGAGCCGGACGACGACGACACGACCTTCTGCTTCGCCGCCGGTTGCGTGGCCGCCGCCTTTCTGTTATTACCGCCGCCGGCGCTGCTGCCTCTGCCGAAGCTCCTCGTCTTCGGCTTCCTCATGGCTGGTGGTAGATGTGCGTGCGACGCGGCGTGAGAGGAATCTGTTTGGGTTATATACGCGCGGAGGTGAGGCGTGAACGTGAGGCAGTGGAGAAGGGGTTGGTTGGACGGGTTTGCTTGCCCCACGCACGGGCTACGGCGGCGGCGTTTGACCGCCGCAGCCGGGGCGGGGCGGCCGTTTCGCCAAACGAGACGAGTGGTGCGCGCGGCCTGTGGTTGTGGATGGCTGCACACCGCGCGCACCGTTCCTTGCGATCCGTGCCATGCGTCTGTTCGTTCGTTCGTCGCCATCTCCCGAGTCCAAAATTGCTTCCATTTTGACGCGCGGTACGTAGCGTAGCCGCAGATAAGCTCGAGCCTTGCCAGCCGCGTTTGGGCGGCTCTCAACTGCTCGGCTAGTTTTTTTAGGCCCTGTTTGCATTGTGACTTTTTGTCAGTTTTAAAATGCCCTAAACTTTTAAAGTTATATCTGGAGGTTCCTAAACTCGATAAAGTATGTCATCCAGGTCTAAACTTTTAAGGGGATCACCACAGGTTTCTAAACTTGTCAGAGGGTTATAAACACGGTAGCTAATATCGGCACAGATTTTTTAAAAAAATTCTAATTTTAGGTATTGTAGATATCTATAGAATAACGATCTCAAATTGACAAGTTTAGGGACCTTCGGATGTCACTTTGAACGTTCAGGGAACTAAGTGACATCTTAACGCAAGTCCAGGGACCGGTAGTGTATTTTTCCTCTTTTAAGAATTTGGCTTTTAAAAACAGTACAGAATTCAAGTACTCCTAGTTTTTTCTTTGTCAGTTTTTGCAAGATTTGTAAATAAAAAATTAGAAAGATGTAGTAATCTATCTTTGGTATAATTGGTCTTCAAACCATGAAACGACAATAATAGGCCAACGCAGTGTATATCACTGTCCGTTTGTAAGCAACTAACAGTGAACGTTAGTTTTGTAGTAGATTTGATAACCAACATGAATGAGCCGGAACGGATGAGAGTGTTCACACTAGCGGGAGGGACATTCAACCACAAACTAAGGCCCAGACATGGGTTAAAATAGAGTGATATCGCACAAGAATTTTTACGATGGTCCATGAGGAATGGATGGACGTACTCATCCTTGTCTGTGGCCTCCTCGAAGAATTCTTTGCATCAAATGGGTGGTTATCTACTAGTCAGGTTAGTACTTCAATAGTCTAAACTTTTGTGTGTCGTTTTAAACTTTGGGTTTGCTTGTAAGAACTCACTTCGTGTGTTTGGGTGCTGCAAGCCTATGATGATGGCCTGATTCTACGTTATGTAGATGAAGTCGAATATTAACTATTCTTTATCTAAAACAAAATTGAACAAGCATTTGCATATGTGGTATGTGAATGCACGCATCATGTAGCAGTACCATTTCTTACTCCAATGGAAAAGAGAAGGAAGACAATAACTATAAAAAAACTCATTTTTTCTCTTCACTTATTATTAGTCCTCAGTCTCTAATAATTGCTGGAGAGAATTGCTACGGTACCTCTAAATTACTGTGAGCCTTTCATTTAATTCGATCGGACGGTCACGATTAGATCTTACCTTTAAGAGGTAATATCTTAAATATATTTGGCCGAGTGCAGCTGAAAGGTCCTAAATGGCTAGAGGGGGGGTGAATAGCCTATAAAAATCTACAAACAACACTTAACAAGCCAATTAGTAACAATAGCAAGCTTTGCACAACACTAGCTCTAAACTATGCTATGCAAGTCACCTAGACAAGTATACTACACTATGATCTCTAGTTTACACTCAAAGGCTATGTTACTACTTTACACTATTCTTAAGTGAGCAACTAACTAACAAGCTAC
Source organism: Eremochloa ophiuroides (assembly GCA_038502445.1). NCBI lineage: Eukaryota > Viridiplantae > Streptophyta > Magnoliopsida > Poales > Poaceae > Eremochloa > Eremochloa ophiuroides. Next base: position 45,970,107 of record JAHLJS010000007.1, read on the forward strand.
ACAAGAGAGAAGTACACCAATGTAAAGAGTAAAGGTGATTTCAATACCGCCGGTGAAGAGAAGATATGAAGTCCAATATAACCAATCAATCACATATAAGGAAAATCCTCGGTAGAGAGATGACACAAGATTTTTTACCGAGGTTCACTTGCTTGCCGGCAAGCTAGTCCTCGTTGTAGCGATACACCCACTTGGAGGTTCATGCGCTAATTGGCATCACACGCCAAACCCTTCTCAAGGGTGCCGCACAACCAACACAAGATGGGGATCCACCAAGCTACGAGCAATCCACTAAAGATGCCTTTCGCGATCTCCCGCGGGGATAGGCTCAAGAACCCCTCACAACTTCACCGATCGGAGGCGGAGACAATCACCAACTCCCCTCAACGATCCTCGCAGCTCCAAGCCGTCTAGGAGTCGGCAAACTCCAAGAGTAACAAGAGAAACCGCTGCGAAATACCACTACCAAGTGCCTCTAGATGATCTCAATCAATGCAATGCACTTGATGCTCTCCAAACTCACCAAATGATGAACACAATCAAGTAGGATGAGTGAGAGTGGAGTGGGAAGGCTCACAAGTATGTTATGATGTTTAGGAGTGCCAAGAGCTACCCCCCAAACCGGCCAAGTGACTATTTATAAGCCACACACAAAGAACTAGCCGTTTAGAGTTCACTGCGTACCGTCGGACTGTCCGACGGCCAGAGCGTCGGACTAATCCGCACGGTCCGACGCCTCGGATGAACGCCACGTGTCACTAGCCGTTTGAAGTCGAACGTTGGATCACAACGGCTATTTCCTCGCGCCAAAACGACCGTCGGACGGACGAACGTCGGACTAAATCAACCGGTCCGACGCCCTCAGCCGACCACCGTCGGACTCAGTCAGACGGAGCCGTCGGACTAACGAACGCGGCCGTCCGACGTTTCCAGAGAGCTCCCCGAGCCCTGAAAACCGTCGGACGATGGTCCGACGCTCACCGTCGGACTAACGCCGAGAGTCCGACGCTCTCAAAGCTCGCCACGTGTTACCTCTTCGTCGCTCTGCACCGTCGGACGCTTCGGACAATAGTCCGACGCTCCGAAACTGAGCGTCCGACGCTCTCAGCAGTGTTAGCCGTCGGACTGAGGCTAATGGTCCGACGCTCTGTGACAATACGGTCCGACGCTGGTTTCTCTATTGTAACTTTTCCGAAATTCGCCGAATCCTGCCTCGCAAGCTCGGCAGGAGGAAGAGAGGACCAAACCCTCTCTAACCCTCGAACTTCACCCCGTTTCTTAAGTCACTAACACTCCAAAGTGTCTCTCACTTAGGTGCACGTGTGTTAGCCTTTTTCAAAGAGTTTTCCACGGGTCAAGTTAGTATCACTAGCATCTATATGCATATGCAATGATCATGAACACCTAGTGGCACTTGATAACCGTATTTCATCAACGATTTCGCCCCTCTTGATAGTACGGCTATCTATCTTAAATGTGATCACTCCCTCTATGGAGTCTTGATCACCAAAACCAAAAGAGCTCCTATTGGTTATACCTTTGCCTTGAGCTCCCGGTTTCTTATCAACTTCCTTCTCATCTCTTGATGGACCTTGTGGACACCTATGATGATGGACTTATACCATTTGCATGGATGCCGTCAATAGGGCTTTCTCCTTTGTTGATGGACTTACACCATTTTCATGGACGCCGTCATTGTCCTTCACTTGTGACTTCCACCGACCCGGTCCTTTGCTCCATCTTGCCATTTGCTAATCAATTCTCATGAAACACTTAGAGCAATCGTTAGCAAACTAGGTTTCATCAATTACCCAAAACCAAACATGGGCTTTCAGCAGCAGGGCCACGTCCCGAGCTTCGTCGGCTCGGTCCAGCGCGTCTTCCCGAGAAGTTTGATTGCCTTGTTCATCGTAGGCTCGGACTCTCGGGGCGCCGTATTCCAGGTCCGTAGGGAGGACGGCCTCTGCACCGTATACCATGAAGAAGGGCGTGAAGCCCGTGGCTCGACTTGGCGTAGTCCTTAGACTCCATATCACTGCCGGAAGCTCCGTCAGCCACCTTTTGCCGAATTTATTCAATCGGTTGAATATCCTTGGCTTAAGGCCTTGGAGAACCATGCCATTGGCGCGTTCTACCTGGCCGTTCGTCCTCGGGTGGGCGACGGCTGCCCAGTCCACTCGTATGTGGTACTCATCGCAGAAAGCCAGAAATTTCTTTCCGGTGAACTGCGTGCCGTTGTCCGTGATAATGGAGTTCGGGATGCCGAACCGGTGGACGATGTCGGTGAAGAACAATACCGCTTGAGCCGAGCTGATTTGGGTGATCGGCCGAGCCTCGATCCACTTGGAGAACTTGTCGATGGCGACAAGCAAGTGAGTGAAGCCCCCGGGTGCCTTCTGGAGGGGTCCGACAAGGTCTAGTCCCCAAACAGCGAACGGCCAAGTGAGCGGGATCGTCTGGAGGGCTTGAGCCGGTAAGTGAGTCTGCCGAGCATAGTACTGGCACCCTTCGCAGGAGCGTACCACCTCAGTAGCATCGGCCACGGCGGTTGGCCAGTAGAAGCCTTGTCGAAAGGCGTTACCGACCAAGGTTCTCGGCGCTGCGTGGTGACCGCAGGCCCCGGCGTGTATCTCTTCGAGCAGGCGTTTGCCCTGACTGAAAGGGATACAGCGCTGAAGCACGCCAGAGGGACTCCGCCGGTAGAGGCTACCATCGATCATGGCGAAAGACTTGGCTTTGCGAGCCAGTCGTCGTGCTCTGGTCTTGTCCGAGGGCAAAATGCCTCGGACTAGCCAGCTGACCAGCGGCTCGCGCCAGTCTGGTTCGTCGTCGTCCATCTCGGTTTCAATCTCCATTGCCTCGGCTTCGTCGCCGTCCTTACCCATGACCTCGGGTGACTCCCCTTTGTCGGAAGGGTCGGCAGCCCCCGAGGGATCGGCATTGATCGAGGGCTTATGGAGGTCATTGGCGAATACGCCCGTCGGGACCGTGGCCCTTTCGGCTGCAATTTTTGCCAACTCATCGGCCTCCTCGTTGTACCGACGCGCAATGTGGTTGAGCTCGAGGCCGTCGAATTTTTCCTCGAGCAACCGCACCAGCGTGCAGTAGGCGGCCATTCTGGGGTTCTGGCACGTCGACTCCTTCATAACCCGATCCACGACGAGCTGGGAGTCGCCTCGGACCTCGAGGCGTTGGATCCCGAGCTTGATGGCGATGTGGAGACCGTTGACCAGAGCCTCATATTCGGCCACGTTGTTGGAAGCCGTGAAGTGTAGCCGTAGTAGGTACTTGAGCCGGACCCCGAGGGGTGAGATGAAGATGATGCCTGCGCCAGCACCAGTCTTCATCATCGACCCGTCGAAGTTCATGACCCAATATTCCTCTTGGGTCGGGAGTGGCGGTAGTTGTGTCTCGGTCCACTCTGCCACGAAGTCCGCAAGTACTTGGGACTTGATGGCTTTGCGTGGCGCGTAGGTGATGCCGTCACCCATGAGCTCGATGGCCCACTTGGCGATCCTCCCCGTCGTTTCCCGATTTTGGATCACCTCCCCGAGGGGGAAGGACGACACCACGGTCACGGGGTGGGATTCGAAGTAGTGCCGCAACTTGCGTCGGGCAAGGACGATCGCGTACACTAGCTTCTGGATCTGAGGGTAGCGTGTCTTGGTTTCTGACAAGACTTCACTGATGAAGTAGACCGGTCGCTGTACCGGTAAGGCGTGTCCTTCTTCTTGCCGCTCTACGACGATCGCTGCACTCACAACTTGGTTGGTAGCCGCGACATATAGTAAGAAATTTTCCTCCTTCGTAGGAGGCACAAGAACCGGCGCTTTTGAAAGTAGAGCCTTAAGCCTTTCGAGGGCTTCCTGGGCCTCGGTGGTCCAGGTAAAGCGTTCGTTTTTCTTAAGCAACCGATACAAGGGAAGGCCCTTTTCGCCGAGCCTTGAGATGAATCGACTCAAGGCCGCGAGACACCCCATAAGCTTCTGCACGCCCTTCGGGTTTCGGATCGGACCCATCTGTGTGATGGCTGATATCTTTTCCGGGTTGGCTTCGATGCCACGCTCGGAAACAATGAACCCGAGGAGCATGCCCCGTGGGACCCCGAAAACGCACTTCTCGGGGTTTAGCTTTATGTTTTTCTTTTTAAGGCAGTCGAATGCCTTTTCTAGGTCGGCTACTAAGTCACTCGCCTTCCTGGATTTTATCACTATATCGTCTACGTAAGCCTCAACGGTTCGCCCGATGAGGTCCCCAAAAACTTTGAGCATGCAACGCTGGTAAGTTGCGCCCGCGTTTTTGAGGCCAAATGGCATGGTTACGTAACAATATGTGCCGAAAGGAGTGATGAAAGAGGTCGCTAATTCGTCGGACTCTTTCATTCGGATCTGATGGTAACCGGAATAAGCATCAAGAAAGCAAAGCCGCTCACAGCCAGCAGTAGAATCTACTATTTGGTCAATGCGAGGTAATGGAAATGGATACTTAGGACAAGCTTTATTTAAACTAGTGTAATCGACGCACATTCTCCATTTTCCATTTTTCTTTTTAACCAAAACAGGATTTGCTAACCATTGTGGATGGAAGACCTCCTTGATGAATCCAGCCGCCAAAAGCTTCTGCACCTCCTCCCCGATGGCCCGGCGCTTCTCCTCGTCGAATCGGCGCAGGCGTTGTTTCACCGGCTTGGATCCGGCCTGGATGTCTAAGGAGTGCTCGGCGACCTCCCTCGGGATGCCTGGCATATCCGAGGGGCTCCACGCAAACATGTCGGCGTGTTTGCGGAGGAAGTCGACGAGCACTGCCTCCTATTTTGGGTCGAGGGTGGCGCTGACCTTCAGCGCCCTGCCGTTGGGGGAGTTCGGGTCGAGGAGGACATCCTTCACCCCCTCAGCGGACTTAAAGGTGCCCGTGGCCTTCTTGGGGTCGGGGACCTCTTTTTCTAACCTGTCGAGGTCGGTCATGAGGGCTTCTGACTCCACCAACGCGCCGGCGTACTCGCAGCACTCGACGTCGCACTGGTACGCGTGCTGGTAGGAGGCGCTGATGGTAATCACCCCTTTTGGCCCTGGCATCTTGAGCTTGAGATAGGCGTAGTTCGGAACTGCCATGAACTTGGCGTAACATGGCCTCCCGAGGATGGCGTGGTAGGTGCCGTGGAAGCCTACCACTTCAAATGTCAGGGGCTCCTTCCTGAAATTGTCAGGAGTCCCGAAGTAGACGGGCAGATCGATCTGCCCGAGGGGTTGCACGCTCTTTCCGGGCACTATCCCGTGGAATGGGGACGTCGTGGCCCGGAGGAGCGAGCGACTGATCCCCATTAAGTCGAGGGTCTCAGCGTAGAGAATGTTGAGGCCGCTGCCTCCGTCCATGAGGACTTTGGAGAGCCTCGTGTTGCCGACGACGGGGTCGACAACAAGTGGGTAGCGTCCCGGCGATGGGACGTAGTCCGGGTGGTCGTCCCGGCTGAAGGTGATAGCGTCGTGGGACCAGTCAAGGAAGCATGGTGTCGCTGGTCCGGCGGAGTAGACCTCCCTGCGCTCGCGCTTTCACTGCCGCGGCGTAGGGGCGGTCCCGGGCCCCCCGAAGATCATGAGGCATTTGTCGATGGGCGGGAACTTATCGTCCTTCCCGCCCTCGTCCTCCTGATACCTGGCGGGCTTCTTGCCGGCGTCGTCCTTGAACGGCTGCCGGCTGTAGTGCTTCTTGAGCATCACACACTGTGCGAGTGTGTGATGTACTGGACCCTGGTGATAAGGGCACGGCTTGCTGAGCATGTCGTCGAAGCGGCCTCGAGGGGGTTGTTCCCTCTTGGGTTCGGTGGCCGCCACGAGGGAGTCATCACGGAGTGGGGCCTTTCCCTTTCCCTTCTTCTTCTTGTTGTTCGGTCCTCGGGAAGAGGTGCCCTCGGGGGCCTCCTCCTTCCGTTTGCCCTTGGGGTCGGAGAAGAGGGCTCCTACCGCCTCATCCCCTGAGGCGAAGCTGGTAGCGATCTTCATGAGTTCAGAGACACTGGTGGGTGTCCGGCGTCCGAGCTCATGAACGAGCTCTTTGCAGGAGGTTCCTGCGGCAAACGCTCCGACGACATCGGAGTCGGCGACCTGGGGCAGCTCGTTGTACTGTTTGGAGAAGCGCCGGATGTAGTCCCGGAGGGACTCGCCCGGTTTCTGCTTGCAGCTGCGGAGGTCCCAGGAGTTACCAGGGCGTACGTACGTGCCCTGGAAGTTTCCTACGAATATCTTGACCAGATCGCTCCAGTCGAAGATCTTTCGTGGGGGAAGGTGTTCCAGCCAAGCTCTTATGGAATCGGCGAGGAACAGGGGGAGGTTGCGGATGATGATGAGGTCATCCTGCGCGCCGCCAAGTTGGCACGCAAGGTGGTAGTCCGCTAACCAGAGTTCGGGGTTAGTTTCCCCCGAGTACTTGGCTATGTTGGTTGGTTGTCGGAATCGGGACGGGAACTTGGCCCTTTGGATGGCCTCGCTGAAGACGCGTGGTCCCGAGGGCTCGGGTGAGGGTTCACGATCCTCATCCGAGTCGTAGTGCCCGCCCCGATGGACGCTGTAGCCGCGCGCGGCTCCGTCAGTCTTTCGCCGACCGCGGGCTTGTAGGATGGCTCGGACGTCGACGTCCTTGCCAAGCCGTTGGTGGACTGGCGGAGCCCTTGGAGCCTCGGGTCGAACCGAGGCTTCGCGCTTGTGACGTGCTGTGCCACCATGCTGGTGACTTTCGGCGCCATGGTGTCGCGACGCTGAACTTTCCGCCTGGAGGACGGCGGCATCCTCCAGGAGGTCTTTGAGCTGATTCCTGAGCTGTCGCGCCTCCTCGGAGGAGGGCTCAGGTATGCTTCGGAGTAGCATGGCTGCTTCCGCGAGCTTTCGGCTTGCTCGGGGGGCGACCCCTGGTGTCTTGGCCCTGTCGTCAGCGATGAAAAATCTTTTTTTAGATTTATTTGCATGGATGCATGCACTTGTTTTTTTTTTGCGAAGGGCACTTGTTTTTTTTTTTTTTTGACAAGGGCATGCAATCACGTTGAATGGTCCTGTGCTCATCTGGCGCCTCATTAGGATCTGCGTGTAGTTCACTGTGTTGGCCGGATAAGGATGATGCGGTGGCCGAATTGGGGTTTAGTATGTGTGTGGAATGTGCGTGTGTGTTCTTAATAGTTTGTCCTCATGAACAATAATAGTGATTTTTCTTTTAATCTACAACGAAATTTTGTAACTACTCTTTCTCCCTCGTGGTAGCTCCAAATGTGATGATTTTTTTCGTAAATATTTGTAAAATCATGCTCTATCGATTTAAAGCATTCTTTTCTCATTAGACTTTGTTCTATCATTTGAAAATTAGAATTTGAAAAAAATGACAAGTTCGAACAACATTTTGAAGTAGTAAATGATATCTGGTGAAAAATCATAAACATAAAAGTTGTAACTGATCAAGACCTACAACTTTTATTTTGGTCGTTTGCTCATCTGACAAAGCAATAGTAATATTGTTCATAAATTTTGCATCCCTCTAATAATCTCATAAACTCTAAAGGAAAATATAAGATTTGTGAACAATAATTTTATCAGGGATGCATGCGAGATCCAAGGATAGGATCGTGGCTTGATGGTGTCCTTCAACGAAACTGCATGTGACATATCAGGGATGCATGCGACGTCGTGATGAGTGGAGTAAAGAGGGGAAATAGATCTCTCTTTCCATATTTCTTAATTTATTAAGTAATTCAAAAAATTCTAATATTCAACTGTCTAGATTTATTTAACATCTTACCTTAGCATTACCCCTTGCTGGAACATTTTTGTCTACGCGCTCTAGAGACTCGTTGGTCAAGTCCAACCTGCATCATTAGCTTCCCGAAGCTAACAATTTGTCTACACATACTACGTTTGGCCATGCAACTTGGACGTTGTCATACAGCTGCATTATCCGCGGCTAGATCGTGTATTAGAGACACTAGAAAATTATTTTTGTTACGTCTAATCTTCCTATCCATATTCTTAATAACTACTGAAGATGCAGGGATAATATTCGATTTTCCAGTGTTGCTTGCTTAAATGAAGAAAGATAGGAGTGACACGTCATACTCTTTAATCTTTCCTCTTTTCTGGCAGACAAAACAGAAGAAAAATAATCAGATGACACATGCTTTCAAGACAACTTCTGTGCAACACTAAAGATACCTATTAGGATTTGGTATTTAAGAGAGTAACTTGTGCATAGCTACCTAGCTCATGGTTTAAAATAGCGGGCTATTGAAAATAGTGGCACCTTTTTCTCGGAAGTTATGAGGCTATAACGGCGCTATAGCGAAGTTATGCCAGATAGCGTTTTATAAAAATAACATGAAAAACACAAGCAATTGATAAAAAAAACCATGGCAAATGATGAACACATATATTTCTAAGATTTTCCACATTCTCTATAGCATTACAAATATTACATTACAATAGGTGCATAAAACCGCAGTGTTGAAACAAGAGCTTGTGCATTCTGATTTGTTGGGGCAGAGGCAGTGCTTGAGGCAACAGTGCCTACACCTATGCATGAAATTAAAAGTTGAATAAATGTGTAGCAATCTACAGCAAGAACAATATGCAACAACGATTATAGTATACATATCTACACTCTAACTGCACTAATTTGGCCTGTTGACGAAAAATCTGAAATAGCGCTGCTATTTTACCGCTAAAGCTATGTCATTTAGCGGCGCTATAGCCCGCAATAACGGTGAAAGTTGGCATAGCGGTAGAATTAGGAATAGCTTAGCGTCAGGTCGCTCCCATATTTTTTTTCCAGGACCTAGCTACTCCAACTCTTGTATTTGAAGCAACACCATAATATATAAGGAAGAATCAGTATGACCAAATCCATTTTCAGATAGTCAAAAATGATTTTTATAGACAGTTGGCTCCTCTGCTTCCATCTCTCTGTAATCCAGCTGCACCTAAAATTTGATTTCTCGTAAGGTAACAACAATTTTATAGAATACGTAGATTTAGCCGAAAAAATAGTATTTTTTTTACAGAAGTCACAGGTCATGTGATTTCTGTGCACATGTGGTCTAAGGATCAAACTCAGAATCTCAAGTCTCACGTGTTCTTTCCTTGCCACTCCACCACAAACTTATTTGTGACAAAGTGAATGATATTGTCCTTTTGTATTCACTTTAGCAAATATTGCATGAATATTTGAGCCCCTAGATGATTTTAAATGAATAAAAGTTTGAATTAGAAAATTTTTAGATTTTGTGAAGTACTGTAACTTTGTTTTATGTTATCTCTGCATCCGAGTGTTTTTAAAAAACTTCAAAAATTTGAATTCCAAAATCTAAGAAATTAAAACATAAATACCAGGCCTAAATGATTTCAAAAGCAAAAGTCCTTGTAAACTACAAAGTTCAACTTTTATGTACTAAACTTTATCTTCATATTACTTGATTTTAGAATTATAGTTTTTTCATGTTGCACCTATTTTTAGAGGTGGACCATGTTGCTAGCCACCCCTCGAAATTGATTTCTAGAAGTGGGTGGAGTTTCTAGCCACCTCTAAAAATTCTTTCACTTCTACTGCCTAATTTCTAGATGCAGTTGTGCTTTCTAACAGCATCTCCGAGAGTCTTTCTAAATCTCACTTTCTAAATCATCATTTAGAGAGTCATTTTTTTTCATAAAATTCACTTTTTATATCTCTTGACTTTTTAACAGTTCTTTTATATCTCATGCGAACTCTGGAGAGTCATTCTCAATCTTTTATATTTAGCTAGCGAAAAATCCAGAATAGAAAATAACTATATTTAGATAACCATTTAGCTAGACAAGCTGTTGAAGGACATTTTTTTACTAAAATCTTTATTCCTAACATTCAGGAAAGATTTAGAGAGTTTCTTGAAGTTGATCTACCTCTAAAGGCGCATGGAAACACTAATTGTCTCTAAAAAGTGCTTTGTAGAGGTTGGTTGTCGTCTGTGAAACCATTTTTAGAGATGTTTTTTTATTGAGCCGCCTCTAAATCTGTATTAAAAAACTAGTAGAACCAAAATATTTATGTATAGAGATAACAATAAATCATATGAATGGATTTACTAGTAGTGTTCTGCACCATGAGCACCAGCTAGTACTGATGTATTAAGGTAAATACTCCCTCTATCAAAGAAAACATGCAATTTTAGTATGAATATTTTATCATCGAATGAATATCATTATTCAATTATTAAATATATTTTTATAATAAATTAATTTGAAGTCACGAATATAAATATTATTTTATTAAAAACTTAGTCGATTTTATCTAACATGCAATCATGAGATTGTATATTTCCGTGAATAGAGTTTAATTGGCTTGAATAGTCAAGCAAGTCACATCACTGGACGTGATGGACAGCTACTAGCTAGTAGTTATTATTTATTTGGTGTGGTGAAAGCTGCTTTGAGCAGGCATAGTCATCACGGTGATGCCATTGGTTAAGTTATGCGAGCATAATTTCGTCAACCACGCCATGCCGGTTCGGAGGTTCAAGGGTAAAAATGCTGACATAATTACAAGAAAAACCTCTTGCTTACTCTTCTTACCTTTCTTACTTTATATCTTACGTGAAACGAAAGATATTCATCTCTGCTCAGTGTCACAAATTAATTAAACGAGGGATGAAGGGAAGAGTCTAGATAATTATAGTTTGTGTTTGGTGGCTTAGAATCTTTTGTGTCTTTATCATATCCCCAAGGTACGGTTGATATCCGGATGATTTTGTCGGTGCTAATTTTGGCGAGGCTAACACCGGCCAGTAAATATGTGTTTTGCGGTTGAGGCTACGGATGGTGTGCAAGGGGAAACACAGGGATTATACTGGTTCAGGCCGAGCAAGCCCTACGTCCAGTGGAGAGGAGAGTCGTGTTGCCTTGCACCGGGGTGCTTGTAGTAGGGGTTACAAGCTAGTCGAGAGAGGGAAGTGCTCCCAGGTCTCTTGTGAGTGTCTAAATGTTTACAAGTCGTTTGCTGTGGGTGAGAACTTGGAACTTCTCCGTCCGTTCTCCGTTCGTCTGTCCTCCTTCTAAAGCTGGTCTCTGCCCTCCCTTTTATAGCCGCAAGGGAGAGGCAAAGGCGGCTACGACGCTACCTATTAAAATAGTGAGGAGTTGCCGTTCCCCGTTTGACTAGCTGCTGCCTTTTCTCCGTGTCTCCGGGGTATGGGTATGGCTATCTTGGTTCGCGAGTTCCAAGGTAGAAACAGTCGTCTGACCATGTCTTGTCGTCAGCTCTCTGGGTCTTCTGGATATGGCCGTCGTGGTCCGCACGACTTTGGTGAGTTCACACCTGCCGGCTATCCTTCCGTACGATGTGACAGGAGGGAGAGTCACCTTGGGGCGCTGTTTCCCGAGGCTCGGGATCCTGAAGGCGTGCTCGTCCTTTCGTGTGGACGGCGCAGTGGGCGTCTTTCCCGAAACGGGGCAGCGCACCGTGGACCACACCGTGGAGGACGATCGTAGTGGGCCCATCAAATCTTGGGGCGTTGTTTCCCGAGGCTCGGGATCCTGAAGGCGTGCTCATCCTTTCGTGTGGACGGCGCAGTGGGCGCCTTTCCCGAAGCGGGGCAGCGCACCGTAGACCATACCGTGGAGGACGGTCGTAGTGGGCCCATCAAATCTGCTGTCAGGGAAATCCCGACAGGTGGTATGGCCATCAGGGGCGTGCGAAGCACAGTCGCGTCGAGAGTCTCGCCTGACGGGACAGTGCTTGTAAAGTGGTCAGAGAGATTTCTTGTGGTCCAAGATTGCTCCGCTGACATCACCCGTGCCTTGGATGCCGACTTTGGCGCCGTGGATGCCGCTCTCCCGAGTTCTCCCGAGGAGGCTTCGGGCGAGGCTCGGGCGAATCGGAGACTTGGGCGCCCAGGACGCCGCCTCCCGAGCTCTCCCGAGGAGGGTCGGGCGAATCGGAGGTTTGGGCGCCGAGGACGCCGTTCTCCCGAGCTCTCCAGAGGAGGCTCGGGCGAATCGGAGACTTGGGCGCCCAGGACGCCGCCTCCCGAGCTCTCCCGAGGAGGCTCGGTCGAATCGGAGATTTGGGTCGCCGAGGACGCCGCTCTCCCGAGCTCTCCCAAGGAGGCTCGGGCGAATCGGAGACTTGGGCGCCGAGGACGAGACGCCGCTCTCCCAAGCTCTCCCGAGGAGGCTCGGGCGAATCGGAGACTTGGGCGCCGAGGACGCCGCTCTCCGGAGCTCTCCAGAGGAGGCTCGGGCGAATCGGAGACTTGGGCGCCGAGGACGCCACTCTCCCGAGCTCTCCCGAGGAGGCTCGGGCGAATCGGAGACTTGGGCGCCGAGGACGCCGCTCTCCGGAGCTCTCCAGAGGAGGCTCGGGCGAATCGGAGACTTGGGCGCCGAGGACGCCGCCTCCCGAGCTCTCCCGAGGAGGCTCGGGCGAATCGGAGATTTGGGTCGCCGAGGATGCCGCTCTCCCGAGCTCTCCCGAGGAGGCTCGGGCGAATCGGAGACTTGGGCGCCGAGGACGCCGCTCTCCGGAGCTCTCCAGAGGAGGCTCGGGCGAATCAGAGACTTGGGCGCCGAGGACGCCGCCTCCCGAGCTCTCCCGAGGAGGCTCGGGCGAATCGGAGATTTGGGTCGCCGAGGAGGCCGCTCTCCCGAGCTCTCCCGAGGAGGCTCGGGCGAATCGGAGACTTGGGCGCCCAGGACACCGCCTCCCGAGCTCTCCCGAGGAGGCTCGGGCGAATCGGAGGTTTGGGCGCCGAGGACGCCGCTCTCCCGAGCTCTCCCGAGGAGGCTCGGGCGAATCGGAGACTTGGGCGCCCAGGACGCCGCCTCCCGAGCTCTCCCGAGGAGGCTCGGGCGAATCGGAGATTTGGGTCGCCGAGGACGCCGCTCTCCCGAGCTCTCCCGAGGAGGCTCGGGCGAATCGGAGACTTGGGCGCCCAGGACGCCGCCTCCTGAATGATGTCGTGGGCCTCTGTAGACGCGGCCTTCGTGGGCTTCCACTGGCCTTACTTGGGCCAGGCCAAGTTGGGAATGAGCTTTTTTGCATCGAAGTTGGGTACCCCTAACTTTGGTAACCGACAGTAGCCCCCGAGCCTGTGGCGGAGTGAAGGCACTCCTCCACAGGTTCACGCTGGTTCTTCCTGTCAAAAAAGATAAAGTGTGGGTTGTTTTTTCCGGGGGGTGCGCGCGAGCGCACCCGCCGGGTGTAGCCTCCGAGGCTTTGGAGGGATGATATATCCCTTCAAAGGCTTAGAATCGTGTTCGTTAGTCCTCGGGTGTTTTTCTATTTATTTAGGTGCGTTGTTTCCTTGGAAGCGGAGCCCCCGAGCCTCCCACCGTGTGGGAGATCGTTCGGTGGTCTTTCCAAGGTGCGGGGCAAGTTTCCGAGCCTCCGTTTTCGTATCGGAGATCGATCGGGTCCTTCCCTGTCTTTTTTAATTCGACCTTCACGCTCTTTTTTGGGAAGAGGAAGGTTTGGTCCTGCTCGACTTCCCTGCTGGGGCACGAGTCGGCATTTCCGGTGAGCTACAAACGGGTTGGTCCAAGTGGAGGTCCGTGCCCTATTCGTTAAGGGTCGGCTAGTGGCCTGAGCACACTCCAATTATTTCCCGAGGGTCAGTTAGTGGATGTCGGGTCCCTTCGACGGGTCCCGAGGGCATGATGCCTCCCACGGAGGGATTCCACGTAACCGACTCACTACTGGGACTTGGACACAGCATGGGATGTCCCTTGTGACGTTCCGGGCGTCGGGATACTGGTCGTTTTCGTGACCCATCCACTAGCTGTCCCTAACTCGATTTCCTTGGGGCGACTGTTCGAGCCTCGGAGGGCCAGTCTTCGATCCCCTGGGAACGTAACGGGCGCCCGAACCTGGGGTTTCTTCGTTGAGAAAACGTAGGTGGAATCGAAGCGTGCGGTTGTAATGATTTGGCTCACCTTTTGAGGCACGAAGCCTGACGGACACGACGGTTCGGCTCAGTCGAGGTGGTTTGCGTGCGCGGTGATGGCGGGTCTCTTACAAGCCGAGGTCGAGCTCCCTCCTCTGAACCTGCCGTGAAGAAGAAGCGGGCCATAGTGCCCTTGTAAAAAGTAACCTTTCGGGAGTGGTTTGAAAGGAAACAAACAATATGGCCCTTCGTGGCCTTAACATTTATGTAAATATTTGCTGAATGTTTGTTTCGCTTTGTTTCGTGCTTTTTTCCTTAGGCATTTTTTCTTGCAGATCCTGTGCCCGGGCCATCGAGCCTCGGGGGACGCTTTTCGGGTGTCGTAGCTTTAGTGGCATAGACGCAGCCGACGTCCTAAGAGCTTTGGCAGAAAGAATCCTTTAGAAAAGAAGCTTAGGTGTTTCCTCCCGAGCTTCCTCCCTTGGCCGAGCGTAGATCTTATAGGTTTTCTTCCGAGTGCGGGTTAGCTTTCGAACACGGAGTGGCGAGGGAAGATGCTGTGGCCCTGGGGCATAAGCGGTCTCCGACTCGACTGGCTCTGTCTTCTGGGGCTTCCCTCATTCTTCGAATTCTATAAGTTCATGCTTGATTTCCGGAAGGAAGCGTGTTTTAGGGAGAAACGAATTCGACAAGTTTTGAAATTTTTGCGTTTCCAAAATTGTTTAATCTCGGGATAGTTCGGGGGTTCCCCCCGTCCTAGCCCCCGAGGGAGGGTCGGCCTTTCCGTAGGATAGGCCGGCCCTCGTTTTTAATGCGTGGTGAAATAAAGGTTCATTTCACTTCCGAGTGTAGGCTCGGATTGAAAATCTAAAATCATGTTAAAAAGAGCAGAAGTCGGGTCTTTTCATCGATTTCAAGATTTTCAAAATAGTACAATGCATGGAATCTTAAGGATAGAAGCGACGTAGCTGTTCGATGTTCCAAGCGTTGTTGTAGACCTCGCCGTTCTCGTTCGCGAGCTTGTATGTGCCGGGGCGTTGTACCTCGGCGACGATGAATGGTCCTTCCCACGGCGGAGTGAGCTTGTGGCGCCCTTTGTTGTCCTGCCTGAGCCGTAGCACCAGGTCGCCTACGCTGAAGGTTCAACCTCGGACGCGCCGAGCATGGTACTTGCGTAGGGATTGCAAGTATTTGGCCGAGTGCAGCTGAAAGGTCCTAAATGGCTAGAGGGGGGGTGAATAGCCTATAAAAATCTACAAACAACACTTAACAAGCCAATTAGTAACAATAGCAAGCTTTGCACAACACTAGCTCTAAACTATGCTATGCAAGTCACCTAGACAAGTATACTACACTATGATCTCTAGTTTACACTCAAAGGCTATGTTACTACTTTACACTATTCTTAAGTGAGCAACTAACTAACAAGCTACACAAGAGAGAAGTACACCAATGTAAAGAGTAAAGGTGATTTCAATACCGCCGGTGAAGAGAAGATATGAAGTCCAATATAACCAATCAATCACATATAAGGAAAATCCTCGGTAGAGAGATGACACAAGATTTTTTACCGAGGTTCACTTGCTTGCCGGCAAGCTAGTCCTCGTTGTAGCGATACACCCACTTGGAGGTTCATGCGCTAATTGGCATCACACGCCAAACCCTTCTCAAGGGTGCCGCACAACCAACACAAGATGGGGATCCACCAAGCTACGAGCAATCCACTAAAGATGCCTTTCGCGATCTCCCGCGGGGATAGGCTCAAGAACCCCTCACAACTTCACCGATCGGAGGCGGAGACAATCACCAACTCCCCTCAACGATCCTCGCAGCTCCAAGCCGTCTAGGAGTCGGCAAACTCCAAGAGTAACAAGAGAAACCGCTGCGAAATACCACTACCAAGTGCCTCTAGATGATCTCAATCAATGCAATGCACTTGATGCTCTCCAAACTCACCAAATGATGAACACAATCAAGTAGGATGAGTGAGAGTGGAGTGGGAAGGCTCACAAGTATGTTATGATGTTTAGGAGTGCCAAGAGCTACCCCCCAAACCGGCCAAGTGACTATTTATAAGCCACACACAAAGAACTAGCCGTTTAGAGTTCACTGCGTACCGTCGGACTGTCCGACGGCCAGAGCGTCGGACTAATCCGCACGGTCCGACGCCTCGGATGAACGCCACGTGTCACTAGCCGTTTGAAGTCGAACGTTGGATCACAACGGCTATTTCCTCGCGCCAAAACGACCGTCGGACGGACGAACGTCGGACTAAATCAACCGGTCCGACGCCCTCAGCCGACCACCGTCGGACTCAGTCAGACGGAGCCGTCGGACTAACGAACGCGGCCGTCCGACGTTTCCAGAGAGCTCCCCGAGCCCTGAAAACCGTCGGACGATGGTCCGACGCTCACCGTCGGACTAACGCCGAGAGTCCGACGCTCTCAAAGCTCGCCACGTGTTACCTCTTCGTCGCTCTGCACCGTCGGACGCTTCGGACAATAGTCCGACGCTCCGAAACTGAGCGTCCGACGCTCTCAGCAGTGTTAGCCGTCGGACTGAGGCTAATGGTCCGACGCTCTGTGACAATACGGTCCGACGCTGGTTTCTCTATTGTAACTTTTCCGAAATTCGCCGAATCCTGCCTCGCAAGCTCGGCAGGAGGAAGAGAGGACCAAACCCTCTCTAACCCTCGAACTTCACCCCGTTTCTTAAGTCACTAACACTCCAAAGTGTCTCTCACTTAGGTGCACGTGTGTTAGCCTTTTTCAAAGAGTTTTCCACGGGTCAAGTTAGTATCACTAGCATCTATATGCATATGCAATGATCATGAACACCTAGTGGCACTTGATAACCGTATTTCATCAACGATTTCGCCCCTCTTGATAGTACGGCTATCTATCTTAAATGTGATCACTCCCTCTATGGAGTCTTGATCACCAAAACCAAAAGAGCTCCTATTGGTTATACCTTTGCCTTGAGCTCCCGGTTTCTTATCAACTTCCTTCTCATCTCTTGATGGACCTTGTGGACACCTATGATGATGGACTTATACCATTTGCATGGATGCCGTCAATAGGGCTTTCTCCTTTGTTGATGGACTTACACCATTTTCATGGACGCCGTCATTGTCCTTCACTTGTGACTTCCACCGACCCGGTCCTTTGCTCCATCTTGCCATTTGCTAATCAATTCTCATGAAACACTTAGAGCAATCGTTAGCAAACTAGGTTTCATCAATTACCCAAAACCAAACATGGGCTTTCAGCAGCAGGGCCACGTCCCGAGCTTCGTCGGCTCGGTCCAGCGCGTCTTCCCGAGAAGTTTGATTGCCTTGTTCATCGTAGGCTCGGACTCTCGGGGCGCCGTATTCCAGGTCCGTAGGGAGGACGGCCTCTGCACCGTATACCATGAAGAAGGGCTGTGAAGCCCGTGGCTCGACTTGGCGTAGTCCTTAGACTCCATATCACTGCCGGAAGCTCCGTCAGCCACCTTTTGCCGAATTTATTCAATCGGTTGAATATCCTTGGCTTAAGGCCTTGGAGAACCATGCCATTGGCGCGTTCTACCTGGCCGTTCGTCCTCGGGTGGGCGACGGCTGCCCAGTCCACTCGTATGTGGTACTCATCGCAGAAAGCCAGAAATTTCTTTCCGGTGAACTGCGTGCCGTTGTCCGTGATAATGGAGTTCGGGATGCCGAACCGGTGGACGATGTCGGTGAAGAACAATACCGCTTGAGCCGAGCTGATTTGGGTGATCGGCCGAGCCTCGATCCACTTGGAGAACTTGTCGATGGCGACAAGCAAGTGAGTGAAGCCCCCGGGTGCCTTCTGGAGGGGTCCGACAAGGTCTAGTCCCCAAACAGCGAACGGCCAAGTGAGCGGGATCGTCTGGAGGGCTTGAGCCGGTAAGTGAGTCTGCCGAGCATAGTACTGGCACCCTTCGCAGGAGCGTACCACCTCAGTAGCATCGGCCACGGCGGTTGGCCAGTAGAAGCCTTGTCGAAAGGCGTTACCGACCAAGGTTCTCGGCGCTGCGTGGTGACCGCAGGCCCCGGCGTGTATCTCTTCGAGCAGGCGTTTGCCCTGACTGAAAGGGATACAGCGCTGAAGCACGCCAGAGGGACTCCGCCGGTAGAGGCTACCATCGATCATGGCGAAAGACTTGGCTTTGCGAGCCAGTCGTCGTGCTCTGGTCTTGTCCGAGGGCAAAATGCCTCGGACTAGCCAGCTGACCAGCGGCTCGCGCCAGTCTGGTTCGTCGTCGTCCATCTCGGTTTCAATCTCCATTGCCTCGGCTTCGTCGCCGTCCTTACCCATGACCTCGGGTGACTCCCCTTTGTCGGAAGGGTCGGCAGCCCCCGAGGGATCGGCATTGATCGAGGGCTTATGGAGGTCATTGGCGAATACGCCCGTCGGGACCGTGGCCCTTTCGGCTGCAATTTTTGCCAACTCATCGGCCTCCTCGTTGTACCGACGCGCAATGTGGTTGAGCTCGAGGCCGTCGAATTTTTCCTCGAGCAACCGCACCAGCGTGCAGTAGGCGGCCATTCTGGGGTTCTGGCACGTCGACTCCTTCATAACCCGATCCACGACGAGCTGGGAGTCGCCTCGGACCTCGAGGCGTTGGATCCCGAGCTTGATGGCGATGTGGAGACCGTTGACCAGAGCCTCATATTCGGCCACGTTGTTGGAAGCCGTGAAGTGTAGCCGTAGTAGGTACTTGAGCCGGACCCCGAGGGGTGAGATGAAGATGATGCCTGCGCCAGCACCAGTCTTCATCATCGACCCGTCGAAGTTCATGACCCAATATTCCTCTTGGGTCGGGAGTGGCGGTAGTTGTGTCTCGGTCCACTCTGCCACGAAGTCCGCAAGTACTTGGGACTTGATGGCTTTGCGTGGCGCGTAGGTGATGCCGTCACCCATGAGCTCGATGGCCCACTTGGCGATCCTCCCCGTCGTTTTCCGATTTTGGATCACCTCCCCGAGGGGGAAGGACGACACCACGGTCACGGGGTGGGATTCGAAGTAGTGCCGCAACTTGCGTCGGGCAAGGACGATCGCGTACACTAGCTTCTGGATCTGAGGGTAGCGTGTCTTGGTTTCTGACAAGACTTCACTGATGAAGTAGACCGGTCGCTGTACCGGTAAGGCGTGTCCTTCTTCTTGCCGCTCTACGACGATCGCTGCACTCACAACTTGGTTGGTAGCCGCGACATATAGTAAGAAATTTTCCTCCTTCGTAGGAGGCACAAGAACCGGCGCTTTTGAAAGTAGAGCCTTAAGCCTTTCGAGGGCTTCCTGGGCCTCGGTGGTCCAGGTAAAGCGTTCGTTTTTCTTAAGCAACCGATACAAGGGAAGGCCCTTTTCGCCGAGCCTTGAGATGAATCGACTCAAGGCCGCGAGACACCCCATAAGCTTCTGCACGCCCTTCGGGTTTCGGATCGGACCCATCTGTGTGATGGCTGATATCTTTTCCGGGTTGGCTTCGATGCCACGCTCGGAAACAATGAACCCGAGGAGCATGCCCCGTGGGACCCCGAAAACGCACTTCTCGGGGTTTAGCTTTATGTTTTTCTTTTTAAGGCAGTCGAATGCCTTTTCTAGGTCGGCTACTAAGTCACTCGCCTTCCTGGATTTTATCACTATATCGTCTACGTAAGCCTCAACGGTTCGCCCGATGAGGTCCCCAAAAACTTTGAGCATGCAACGCTGGTAAGTTGCGCCCGCGTTTTTGAGGCCAAATGGCATGGTTACGTAACAATATGTGCCGAAAGGAGTGATGAAAGAGGTCGCTAATTCGTCGGACTCTTTCATTCGGATCTGATGGTAACCGGAATAAGCATCAAGAAAGCAAAGCCGCTCACAGCCAGCAGTAGAATCTACTATTTGGTCAATGCGAGGTAATGGAAATGGATACTTAGGACAAGCTTTATTTAAACTAGTGTAATCGACGCACATTCTCCATTTTCCATTTTTCTTTTTAACCAAAACAGGATTTGCTAACCATTGTGGATGGAAGACCTCCTTGATGAATCCAGCCGCCAAAAGCTTCTGCACCTCCTCCCCGATGGCCCGGCGCTTCTCCTCGTCGAATCGGCGCAGGCGTTGTTTCACCGGCTTGGATCCGGCCTGGATGTCTAAGGAGTGCTCGGCGACCTCCCTCGGGATGCCTGGCATATCCGAGGGGCTCCACGCAAACATGTCGGCGTGTTTGCGGAGGAAGTCGACGAGCACTGCCTCCTATTTTGGGTCGAGGGTGGCGCTGACCTTCAGCGCCCTGCCGTTGGGGGAGTTCGGGTCGAGGAGGACATCCTTCACCCCCTCAGCGGACTTAAAGGTGCCCGTGGCCTTCTTGGGGTCGGGGACCTCTTTTTCTAACCTGTCGAGGTCGGTCATGAGGGCTTCTGACTCCACCAACGCGCCGGCGTACTCGCAGCACTCGACGTCGCACTGGTACGCGTGCTGGTAGGAGGCGCTGATGGTAATCACCCCTTTTGGCCCTGGCATCTTGAGCTTGAGATAGGCGTAGTTCGGAACTGCCATGAACTTGGCGTAACATGGCCTCCCGAGGATGGCGTGGTAGGTGCCGTGGAAGCCTACCACTTCAAATGTCAGGGGCTCCTTCCTGAAATTGTCAGGAGTCCCGAAGTAGACGGGCAGATCGATCTGCCCGAGGGGTTGCACGCTCTTTCCGGGCACTATCCCGTGGAATGGGGACGTCGTGGCCCGGAGGAGCGAGCGACTGATCCCCATTAAGTCGAGGGTCTCAGCGTAGAGAATGTTGAGGCCGCTGCCTCCGTCCATGAGGACTTTGGAGAGCCTCGTGTTGCCGACGACGGGGTCGACAACAAGTGGGTAGCGTCCCGGCGATGGGACGTAGTCCGGGTGGTCGTCCCGGCTGAAGGTGATAGCGTCGTGGGACCAGTCAAGGAAGCATGGTGTCGCTGGTCCGGCGGAGTAGACCTCCCTGCGCTCGCGCTTTCGCTGCCGCGGCGTAGGGGCGGTCCCGGGCCCCCCGAAGATCATGAGGCATTTGTCGATGGGCGGGAACTTATCGTCCTTCCCGCCCTCGTCCTCCTGATACCTGGCGGGCTTCTTGCCGGCGTCGTCCTTGAACGGCTGCCGGCTGTAGTGCTTCTTGAGCATCACACACTGTGCGAGTGTGTGATGTACTGGACCCTGGTGATAAGGGCACGGCTTGCTGAGCATGTCGTCGAAGCGGCCTCGAGGGGGTTGTTCCCTCTTGGGTTCGGTGGCCGCCACGAGGGAGTCATCACGGAGTGGGGCCTTTCCCTTTCCCTTCTTCTTCTTGTTGTTCGGTCCTCGGGAAGAGGTGCCCTCGGGGGCCTCCTCCTTCCGTTTGCCCTTGGGGTCGGAGAAGAGGGCTCCTACCGCCTCATCCCCTGAGGCGAAGCTGGTAGCGATCTTCATGAGTTCAGAGACACTGGTGGGTGTCCGGCGTCCGAGCTCATGAACGAGCTCTTTGCAGGAGGTTCCTGCGGCAAACGCTCCGACGACATCGGAGTCGGCGACCTGGGGCAGCTCGTTGTACTGTTTGGAGAAGCGCCGGATGTAGTCCCGGAGGGACTCGCCCGGTTTCTGCTTGCAGCTGCGGAGGTCCCAGGAGTTACCAGGGCGTACGTACGTGCCCTGGAAGTTTCCTACGAATATCTTGACCAGATCGCTCCAGTCGAAGATCTTTCGTGGGGGAAGGTGTTCCAGCCAAGCTCTTGTGGAATCGGCGAGGAACAGGGGGAGGTTGCGGATGATGATGAGGTCATCCTGTGCGCCGCCAAGTTGGCACGCAAGGTGGTAGTCCGCTAACCAGGGTTCGGGGTTAGTTTCCCCCGAGTACTTGGCTATGTTGGTTGGTTGTCGGAATCGGGACGGGAACTTGGCCCTTTGGATGGCCTCGCTGAAGACGCGTGGTCCCGAGGGCTCGGGTGAGGGTTCACGATCCTCATACGAGTCGTAGTGCCCGCCCCGATGGACGCTGTAGCCGCGCGCGGCTCCGTCAGTCTTTCGCCGACCGCGGGCTTGTAGGATGGCTCGGACGTCGACGTCCTTGCCAAGCCGTTGGTGGACTGGCGGAGCCCTTGGAGCCTCGGGTCGAACCGAGGCTTCGCGCTTGTGACGTGCTGTGCCACCATGCTGGTGACTTTCGGCGCCATGGTGTCGCGACGCTGAACTTTCCGCCTGGAGGACGGCGGCATCCTCCAGGAGGTCTTTGAGCTGATTCCTGAGCTGTCGCGCCTCCTCGGAGGAGGGCTCAGGTATGCTTCGGAGTAGCATGGCTGCTTCCGCGAGCTTTCGGCTTGCTCGGGGGGCGACCCCTGGTGTCTCGGCCCTGTCGTCAGCGATGATTCGGGCCTGGACATCTCGGGCTCGACGCCGAGCTGCTCCTCCATCGGTTTGCCGCTCGCCAAGCTCCAGCGTAGCTCGCAGCTGGGTGAGGCGCAAGCGGTCCTCGTCCATCCGTGCCTCAAGCTCCCGGAGCTGCTCTAGCTCCGGGGTTTGAGGTGCGGAGCGAGAGGTTCCTGCCCCCTGACCCAGCGGCGGGGCTGACCGCGAGGGCTTCGGGGCCGCTGGAGGGGGCGTGACTTGTTCGTGCTGGGGATGCGACGGAGGGGGTATGTCGTCGTCACCCCCCGAGTGGACATCCTCTACTCGCCCCTCATCAGGGTGCATCAAGTTGTAGCACTCCCGAGAGGGGTCGATGTAGGTCCTCTGTGAGCTGGGGACGACGCTCGGTGCGTTCTCCCCCGAGTCGTTGGTGTGGGCGGCGTTGTCCACATTTGCCCAGAATTCGTCATCATCGTCGCTGTAGCTGCGACGAGGCGAGTTCCGGTCATAACGATCCCCCCCTCCGAGCGTTGTCGAGGGGTGAGGTTGGCGGTGGTGTCTGTTTCCCCACCGCCGTGTGTCCTGGCACTTTCCCCATGGGATGGCGGTGAGGATGCCACGTGGTCTCCCACGAGGCTGTCTTGGCGCTCGAGGCGCTGGACCGGAGTGTCCGACAGTTCGTGCAATAATGCATGAACTGCACGCACGTGGGCGTCCATGGCGGTCTGAAGCCCAAAGAAGGACGACGGCGCCGTTCCCCTCTGCCGGTGAGGGCGGAGAGAAAAATCGGCTGGCGTCGCGTTTCCGCCCTCGCCCGTCCCTCGGGCGGTAAGCGGATGCGTGACCGCTGGTGCCGGAGATTCCGGGACCGCGGTCGGCGCAGTATTGGCTATGCCCGTTGGGGTTGCCTGGTGAGTCGCATCTCCCGCGGCGGGAGGCTTGTTGGCGCCACTGCGCCTCCTCCTCCTGATTCGCCGAGGGCGGCGTGCAACATCTCCCCCGTCCTCCGAGGCGGGCGGAAGCGTGGCGGGGGTCCTTTCTCCGGCCGTCTGCGGGGCCAGAGTCGGGACGACCGTGACACGGGGCCCGGTCGGGCGCAGGTTCATCTCGAGCCCATGGCCAGTGGCCATGAACTCGAGAGTCCCGAACCGGAGTTCCGTGCCAGCGGGAAGCGTGGTGGAGCTGGTCGCCATCCGAAACCTATGTCAACGCGCAAAAGGCCCCTACCTGGCGCGCCAACTGTCGGTGCTAATTTTGGCGAGGCTAACACCGGCTAGTAAATATGTGTTTTGCGGTTGAGGCTACGGATGGTGTGCAAGGGGAAACACAGGGATTATACTGGTTCAGGCCGAGCAAGCCCTACGTCCAGTGGAGAGGAGAGTCGTGTTGCCTTGCACCGGGGTGCTTGTAGTAGGGGTTACAAGCTAGTCGAGAGAGGGAAGTGCTCCCAGGTCTCTTGTGAGTGTCTAAATGTTTACAAGTCGTTTGCTGTGGGTGAGAACTTGGAACTTCTCCGTCCGTTCTCCGTTCGTCTGTCCTCCTTCTAAAGCTGGTCTCTGCCCTCCCTTTTATAGCCGCAAGGGAGAGGCAAAGGCGGCTACGACGCTACCTATTAAAATAGTGAGGAGTTGCCGTTCCCCGTTTGACTAGTGCTGCCTTTTCTCCGTGTCTCCGGGGTATGGGTATGGCTATCTTGGTTCGCGAGTTCCAAGGTAGAAACAGTCGTCTGACCATGTCTTGTCGTCAGCTCTCTGGGTCTTCTGGATATGGCCGTCGTGGTCCGCACGACTTTGGTGAGTTCACACCTGCCGGCTATCCTTCCGTACGATGTGACAAGAGGGAGAGTCACCTTGGGGCGCTGTTTCCCGAGGCTCGGGATCCTGAAGGCGTGCTCGTCCTTTCGTGTGGACGGCGCAGTGGGCGTCTTTCCCGAAACGGGGCAGCGCACCGTGGACCACACCGTGGAGGACGATCGTAGTGGGCCCATCAAATCTTGGGGCGTTGTTTCCCGAGGTTCGGGATCCTGAAGGCGTGCTCATCCTTTCGTGTGGACGGCGCAGTGGGCGCCTTTCCCGAAGCGGGGCAGCGCACCGTAGACCATACCGTGGAGGACGGTCGTAGTGGGCCCATCAAATCTGCTGTCAGGGAAATCCCGACAGGTGGTATGGCCATCAGGGGCGTGCGAAGCACAGTCGCGTCGAGAGTCTCGCCTGACGGGACAGTGCTTGTAAAGTGGTCAGAGAGATTTCTTGTGGTCCAAGATTGCTCCGCTGACATCACCCGTGCCTTGGATGCCGACTTTGGCGCCGTGGATGCCGCTCTCCCGAGTTCTCCCGAGGAGGCTTCGGGCGAGGCTCGGGCGAATCGGAGACTTGGGCGCCCAGGACGCCGCCTCCCGAGCTCTCCCGAGGAGGGTCGGGCGAATCGGAGGTTTGGGCGCCGAGGACGCCGTTCTCCCGAGCTCTCCAGAGGAGGCTCGGGCGAATCGGAGACTTGGGCGCCCAGGACGCCGCCTCCCGAGCTCTCCCGAGGAGGCTCGGTCGAATCGGAGATTTGGGTCGCCGAGGACGCCGCTCTCCCGAGCTCTCCCGAGGAGGCTCGGGCGAATCGGAGACTTGGGCGCCGAGGACGAGACGCCGCTCTCCCGAGCTCTCCCGAGGAGGCTCGGGCGAATCGGAGACTTGGGCGCCGAGGACGCCGCTTCCGGAGCTCTCCAGAGGAGGCTCGGGCGAATCGGAGACTTGGGCGCCGAGGACGCCACTCTCCCGAGCTCTCCCGAGGAGGCTCGGGCGAATCGGAGACTTGGGCGCCGAGGACGCCGCTCTCCGGAGCTCTCCAGAGGAGGCTCGGGCGAATCGGAGACTTGGGCGCCGAGGACGCCGCCTCCCGAGCTCTCCCGAGGAGGCTCGGGCGAATCGGAGATTTGGGTCGCAGAGGACGCCGCTCTCCCGAGCTCTCCCGAGGAGGCTCGGGCGAATCGGAGACTTGGGCGCCGAGGACGCCGCTCTCCGGAGCTCTCCAGAGGAGGCTCGGGCGAATCGGAGACTTGGGCGCCGAGGAGGCCGCTCTCCCGAGCTCTCCCGAGGAGGCTCGGGCGAATCGGAGACTTGGGCGCCCAGGACGCCGCCTCCCGAGCTCTCCCGAGGAGGCTCGGGCGAATCGGAGGTTTGGGCGCCGAGGACGCCGCTCTCCCGAGCTCTCCCGAGGAGGCTCGGGCGAATCTGAGACTTGGGCGCCCAGGACGCCGCCTCCCGAGCTCTCCCGAGGAGGCTCGGGCGAATCGGAGATTTGGGTCGCCGAGGACGCCGCTCTCCCGAGCTCTCCCGAGGAGGCTCGGGCGAATCGGAGACTTGGGCGCCCAGGACGCCGCCTCCCGAATGATGTCGTGGGCCTCTGTAGACGCGGCCTTCGTGGGCTTTCACTGGCCTTACTTGGGCCAGGCCAAGTTGGGAATGAGCTTTTTTTATCGAAGTTGGGTACCCCTAACTTTGGTAACCGACAGATTTATTCACATCTTTCAGCTGGGTTGTCTTTATATACACCACACACGTTTCTCACTGTTGGAAAACTTCATTAATAATAATAAAACGAAATAGAAAAAATAATGGCAAAAGAACCAAAACATAAGTTTTATCCTAAGTTAAGTTTTGCTAACTTAATTTGGTCAATAAATTTATAGAAAAATGTATGAGTATATAGGATATCAAATTAATTTTGTTAGTTTTTCTATAAAATATGTACAGATAGTGTAATTTTTTATAATTCTGTAGATGTTAATATATTTTTTTATGGACTTGGTTAAAAATTATTGGAGTTTACATAAGTAATCTACATACCACAGAGGAAATACTAGCAAGATATATATCTCACTTAATTAGCTTTTTCTCCACTACAGCAATTTACCGGAGCTGATCCAGTGCTGAGCTGACCCCTGGTAAATTGAACAGCTTTGGAGCAGTTGGTTTCTTGACCTGCAAGTTTAGTGCAGCATCAATCGATTGATGACCATCACCACACAACAACTTAATCCACTAGTTAGTGGCAAGGCCTTATCGTCGTTCAAATCAATTAGCACTACAAGTGATGGTATGCATTATATTGGCGGCGCTGCGAGATGCAGCTCGCTCGAATCAACGCGATTATTATAATAATTATATTAATATCATTGATGACCCCTGCAGCCTGCAGGCGAGGCTGTCGCTTTCGCACGCTACACGAGTGTCAAAGATTTTGACGGCCGGAGAAATGTACGATTTGGTTTTGGTTCCTCCGATCCGCGTTCTTCTCACGCTCATCTGATTGGGACAAGGTGCATGCATTGCAGCGGGTGACTTGCTTGGCCAGGTATGTACGTACGTGGCTTCAGAAAGCTTCTCGCTTAGCCATTACTTATATTCCACTCGATACTGATATACAATACTAACAGTTAATTTACATAAACATGCATTGTCTAACTATCTTGAGCATGGACAGTATTATTGTTAATTAGTCATGGTAGACATGGGAAACATTCTTAAAATGTAAGCTATATGTCATATGCATGGACATATCCTAATATAACGTTGTTCTTTGTTAACAGTGTGAAAGGATTAAGGATGCCCAAGATGGGGTAAATTAGGCTTCTAATAAATTTTACGAATTACAAATCAACCTATCGAAATTTAGCCTAAATTCACCCCACAAGTGCACAAGTGATCATCTATCCTAAAACAAGTTATGCAACCTAAAACCAAGTCCTAAATAAGCAATTCTATTTTAGGAAAATGGAGAGCGGAAAGTAAATACGAAATGGAAATGCTCAAAGTAAAGAGAATGAGGGACAAGGAGGTTTTTCCCGAGATATCGGAGAGTCGGCACTCTCCACTAGTTCTCATTGGAGCACCCTCGCAAGGGTGTTGCTCCCTCTTGATCCGGACAAGCATCAAGTGCTCTCTACGAGCTGAATCTTTGACACTCCATCGCGGTGATTTGCCCACAACCGCTCACAAGCTTGACTTGGGTCACCGACAAGCTCTCCGGGTGGTCACCAAGCCTCCGATCGCTACCAAACCGTCTAGATGATGCCGATCACCAAGAGTAACAAGATTGAATCACTTGACCAAGAACAAGAATAAAGAGATGGATGGACGCACACTTATCACTCTTGATCACACTCTAGGGAAGATTGCTCACTTGGATTAGAAATCACCCAACCTCCCTAGTGCTCTTGCTCTCTCACAAGATCTCAAGGTGTTCTCAGCTGTTAGGAATGGCAAGAGACCACCCATGGACGAGTACAAGGAGTATAAATACCCCCTACATAAACCCATGACCGTTAGGCACAAATTGCCTAGACCACGGGTGTACT
This sequence comes from Eremochloa ophiuroides, assembly GCA_038502445.1. Taxonomy (NCBI): domain Eukaryota; kingdom Viridiplantae; phylum Streptophyta; class Magnoliopsida; order Poales; family Poaceae; genus Eremochloa; species Eremochloa ophiuroides. The sequence goes on from JAHLJS010000007.1 coordinate 45,997,684, forward strand.
GGACGCTCTCAAGTTCACACCGAACACGTCCGGTGGTTATCCGATGTCCCTCCAACGGTCACTGTACCAGTAGAGTTTTTGAAGGCAACGTCCGGTGGTCAAAACCCCTCTCTGGGCGGTCACCGGACGCTCCTGGCTTTGTCCGGTGCAGCATTCGGTGCTCAACCCTAGGGTGAGTTACACACCAGACACGCGTGCACCAATTGCTGCGCGTCCGGTGGCACTAAACTCATGTCCGCTGCTCTCTGTGACTGCACCGGACACTCTGCCCGCGTCCGGTGCATCAAATTGCTCCAAATTTTCGCCGAATTGAAAACTTTCCAAAGCGAAGTTTGTTCAACTTGATCACTAGACTCTCTCTGCAGAACCTAGAACTATGTTTAACAAGTGTGCACCACACTACCATCTCCAAGTCATGTATAGGTCAAGCTACTCATTCAAACCCTCTTAATAGTACAGGTAAAGGAGAAAACAAAGCCTATAACTAATCTAAGTGGCTCTCAACTCCAATCAACACTTAGAACTAGCCTATCGAAGCCTTATCTTCCATCTTTTGAAAACCACGAGGGCTTGAACCTATATGTTATTATAACCTAACCGCTATGTTCACTACTACAAAAAATTTAACCGTGGCGGTTAAAAACGCTTAACCGTGGCGGTTATCTCAACCGACTCGGACCTAAGGTCACGGTTAAGTTGGCCAACCGCCACGGTTAATCATATTAACCGAGGCGGTTGTTTTAAGATAGCCGTCACGGATAATCAAATTAACCGAGGCGGTCATCTTAACACAACCGCCACTTTTAATGGATTAACAGTGGCGGTTATCTTAATATAACCGCCACCGTTTTTATTTTCCAGGAATACAAAAATGTTTTTGCAATATTTGAATTTAGATTTGAAACCGAAATTTCTGAAATTCACATACATTCAAAGTAGAAAAATGCACGTACAAAGTATAAACACGTAAATCATATTTAGTCTTATATCATCCGTATGTACATCCCCCATATGTCACCGTCAATATTACGAAACGTTTACTTCTAAACAAGGACATGACATTATAGTTTCAGCACGGCATAATTAAGCTAATCGAAGATGTCCGGTAAATTGTAGGCATCCACGTTTAGACCACTGGTTCTCCAGTTACGCAGCTTCTCGTACTTCTCCGCTGTCGCGAGCTCGCTTGTAGGATCGAAGAACTTACCCCCCACATGATAACATTCGTCCGTGACGTACTTGCAAATGTCAGCTATTGTTTGCTTGATGTCTCTATCATCCACTTTTTCCTTTTTCCACCTTTTTATTGATTTTCTAAGCTGACGCCAGCCCTGGTGGTAACTTCCGCAAGTCCTGAGGAACTCGCAAACATAGTATCCACACAGGACTGAGCCAAGTGGTTGCTTGGCACACTGCATGGAAAATAGAAGTAATGTAAGATACATGATATTATCCGTGGCGGGTAGCAGTGCATGGTAAGTACTCACACCGAGAATTCTCTCCTCACGGCCAAGTGTGTGCCAAACTTTTTCTTCTTTCTCTCGGACCTCCGATCATAGGTGGTGGGATCTTCCACGTACATTCTATATGCGCTATATATATGGCAAAACACTGGTGTTAACTTATATGACAAACACTAGTAATGCAAGCATGTGTTGTTATCACTTACTATCGCAGACAGTGCTCGAAATCCTTATACCCTTCTTTGTCGCTCGGGTTCCGTAAGGAATCAAATATGACGGCCTTTCCATCCTGAGGATAGATGACAAATAAAATCCAGTGGCCGCTGACTCCCAAGCTACACAATTGAATCAATGTGGAAAGATACACCCATAAGTTATAGTACTTTTGACCTATAAGTTATTGTATGTATCATTTTGACATACCCAAACTGGTGGCATGTAAGAGGTACTACCCCTTTCTGTACTTGATCTCTCCTATCAATCTCGCACGGACTTCCGCTTTCTGCAACCCTTCCAAGTTCACGAGTTCAGGATGCGTGTCCGGTATTCCGTGGCCAATTATTGCCCTCTGGCTAATATGCATAGGAGATAGGTACAAAATACCTTTGCCTTGTTCCTTGCATACATATACTTGCATCCTAAAGACATAAGTTGTCGTCATGACATTGTTAGTTTGATCGTCTTCAATTAACATATCTATAGCGATTCAAAGATACGACATAACTTACATGGCAAAAAGAGTCACTTGGACGACGTCAAGATCCTTGCGCCGCAGCATCCTATGCATGTCGTGGAATTCAACAGGCATGTAACTTTCAACATCCTCCAAGTGGAAGTACTCCTGCGGGACCTTCACAATGAACTCCTTCATGCCCAGCTTTGCAGCATGCATATACCAGATGTGGAACCTCCGAACCTTCCACGGCTCCTCCAAAAGATCGCCCAAGGTCAACATGAATTTGCCATTCTCGAAGTTATCTGGGCAATCTGGACTTAGGGCCAAAATTTAGGCGGGTTCGCTCCCTGTAGGGGCAACATGAAAAAAGAATGTTACATGCATCTACGCGTATTTAAGCTGTTGAAAATGTTTAGTTGCCATAAGCATACATACCTTTCGAACGTCGTAGAGTACTTGAACTCTTCGGCTAAGTTGGACGCCGCCCATTGTTCCGTGGTGAGGTGGGGCGGTTTGTTCGTGGTGAGGTCGGCAGGTTTGTCCCCAGCTTCATCATCCGGTTTCTTCGGTGCTGAAGGACATTTCCCACTGCCCTGGGTTGGGGGAGGTGTCTCGTTGCCCGATGGACCCCCTGTACCTCCTTGAGGGCTGCTCTTATCAGGACGCGGTAGAGAACTGTTGTCTGGGCCTGTAGCGTCGTACTTGTTGTCGTCGTCATCAGAGTCGTCGCCACCATCCGGTGGAGACGAGTGTGGCTCCGTTGCCTACGATGGCGGAGACGACTGGAATTCCAAGTCGATGTCTTCCTTGTTCCACAGAACAAACGACGCGATAATATAGCCGAGGTACCTGACTCCTTCTTCAGTTGGGTAGTCGAGTTCTTCTTCATCGTAATTTTTGTGGGTCCAAAGGATCTCTACCTTGGCATAGTCATGCGGGATCGGCCTGTTGTTGTATGTGGCGCCGCTTTCCGTGGGGTACACTAGTCCATTAGCAACAGCCTTCTTATTCGTCATCTTGCGTCCGATTGGAATATAGAGCGTGCATTCCCTCAGCTCCACGATGTCATCGACCAGGTACCTGCGGATTCCTCCGACCGTCGACGAGCCTGGAACTATTTGCTGACTCGCTGGTAGTTGTACACTAGCCTGCACAAACATCTGTGCCCGCAACTCCACCATCTTGGGGTCGGTGCTAGTGAAAGCCTCCTGTATTGACTTGCTGATCATCTCTTGCATTGCTTCATCGCGGCCTTTTTGGATGAGCCCTTCCTTGTATACCTGCCTCGTGTGCTGTGTCCCGGCGTCAGACCGCCAGGACTCCACGTTCTTCCAGCTCTGCCTTGAGGACACGCCCCGGACGCGGCCCCGGTGCTCAGGGTTGCCCAGTGCCTCGGTCAATACATCGTGATCCCTACGAGGTTTGAACTCCCCGGTCTGAGGAGCCTTAGTGATCTTGAGTACAGCCTTCTCTGCTTCCTCGGCCTTTTCCTCATTGTATCGAATCTTGCCCTCCTTCAGCTTCTTCGTCCTACGGGCATATAAGTAGTCGCGTGACCTCTCTTTGATGCCTTGTAACGGGTAGCTCTGCCCGATCGCTTCTGCCTCCCTTTCTTCCTGGTGCCACTTGGGCCTCTTACCGGCATACCCGGTCATGCCTAGGTGGTGGACGAGCTCATTCTTCTTTGCGAGCTCCGAGAACTTCTCGCCTTTGCGCTTTGCTTCATCGGTGGTCATCTTCTCGACAAACTCATCCCAGATGTGCCGCTTGATGAAGTTGTAGTCTTCATATGGTGTCTTCCCTTTCTTTACATACTGGGTGTTGAGTTTGGACCGAAAGTTGCGAAGAGCTTTGCCTGCCAGGAACAATGCATGGCCCCTGCACACGGCTTCATCGTATTGTTCGGGTGGATACTAGAAACGTCTCTTCACGTCAGCCCACACTTTGTCCTTCAGAGTCTGCGGCACTTTCCTCCAATCTGAATAAGTGATAGGCACATGTTCCCTTACTATGCAAGAGCATTGGTTGCTGAAAGTGTCGATAACTGTTTGTGGCTCCAAGGGCTCTCCCTGTGGCCCTATCTTGGTTATGGCATGCACCTTCTTCGAAACCTGGTGCCTTCCGTGCTGGCCCCTCTTCAATTCTGACTTTCCACTCTTGGAGGTTGTCTTTTCTGATGAAGCGCCTGGGGACGGACCGGATTCATGCCTCTCATCACCAAACTCCAAACGCAAAGGCGGCACTAGAATCTGTATACACGACAGGAGCTCACATTAGCTGTATACATAGTACATGCGAGCCCGTCGACGGCGTGTTAGTTGGACACTTACGGGGCCCTCTGCATCTTCTGGTCCGTGACCTGGGGTGCAAGATCCTTGAGTTGACAGCCCTGTTCTTTGTCCCTTTTCCGGTGTATAGGTCCGATCATCTTCCTCCGTACGTGCTTTCTTCTCCGGCCTAGGTGTTAGAACCTCCTCCTCGTACTCGCTGCTCTCATCTGATGATGATGAGGAGCCTCCCTTATCACTCGGGCCCAGGCTTGGCTGGCGCCATTGTCCTTCAGACGATCCCGCCATTGGAAGCTATGAATAAGATAGAGTTATACGGACATCTCACAAGTGCGAGTAGGGCATACAAAGTAGACAAGAAAAGTACAAAAGAAAAGAATAATACATCCTTTTTCATTGCAATCGGAGATTACATCATTTTTCATTTACACTGCGAGTAGGTGTACAATGTAATTGAGAAAAGTACAAAAGAGTAGGAAAATTACAAAAGAGTATAAGAAAAGTACATATTTGGCTCAGATTTGCCCTATTGTAATAACATCGCTTCTAACCGGTTGCTTGTATATGATATACATGCCATCCTAGTTTAGAGGCTCATAAGCAATATGGGGACTTTCCATCATCATAGCCGCTGCCTCAACATACAAAGTTTCACATCATTGCAAATGCCACTGCCTAAGGACATTACTAGAATCAAAACCAATTCATCATCGAAAAAGCCATACAATAGGGTTTCAATTAAAGTAGTAGAGTTAGAGTAGTAGACAAGTAGTAATGGGATTAGGAGTTAGAGTAGTTGTAGGAGTACAAGTTGTAGAGTAGTAGTAGTATAGCTAAGAGTAGTAGTTGAGTAGACAAGTAGTAGTAGAGTAGTAGTACACAAGTAGTGGTAGAGTATATGCCAAACAATTCATCATTGCATTTACAAATAAATTAAGAAAAGTACAAAAGAGTATAACAAGAGTACAAAAGAGTATAAGAAAAGTACATATTTGGCTCAGATTTGCCCTCATTGTAATAACATCGCTTCTAAATTGGTTGCTTGTATATGGTATACAAGCCATCCTAGTTTAGAGGCTCACAAGCAACATGGGGACTTTTCATCATCATAGCCGCTGCCTCAGCATACAATTTAAGTTTCACATCATTGCAAATGCCACTGCCTGAGCACATTACTAGAATCAAAACCAATTCATCATCGAAAATGCAATACACAATAGTAGTAGAGTAGTAAGTAGGAGCACTAGTAGAGACAAGTAGTAGTAGAGTAGTAGTAGGAGTTAGAGTAGTAGAGTAGTAGTAGTAGAGTAATAGAGACTAGTAGTAGAGTAGTAAGTAGGAGTAGTAGAGTAGGAGTAGGAGTAGAGTAGGAGTAGGAGTAGAGTAGTAAGTAGGAGTAGTAGAGCTAAGACTAGAAGTATGAATAGGAGTAGTAGTAGTAGAGTAGTAAGTAGGAGTAGTAGAGCTAAGACTAGAAGTATGAAAATGAGTAGTAGTAGAGTAGTAAGTAGGAGTAGTAGAGCTAAGACTAGAAGTATGAATAGGAGCAGTAGTAGTAAGTAGGAGTAGAGTAGTAAGTAGGAGTAGGAGTAGAGTAGTAAGTAGGAGTAGTAGAGCTAAGACTAGAAGTATAAATAGGAGTACTCGTAGTAGTAGAGTAGTAAGAAACAGTAGTAGTAGTAAGTAGGAGTAGGAGTAGAGTTAAGTTTCCCCAAGTGCCTCGTAAAAGTTCACAGTAAGTCAAAAGGCAAGAAGAATCCAAAACAGATGGCAGGGAAAGCAAAAGGACTTATGATCAAAAGGACTTAACTCTCTCTGGTGCTTATGAACAATTGCTAATAGTACTTAACTACGGCAGGAAAAAAATACTATTGGTGATTGTTGAAGGGGGGAAACCCAAACAGAGCCCTTTATTCCCTGTAAACTCAAAGTATTATTACAAGAGGACAGAACAAACACCAAACAAAAAGACTTGATCAGCTGCAGCAGTTGAGTGCCAATGCTTGTGTGTATGACTAAAATTCTCAATTCATAGATTTAATGCACAACAATCTGCCCTGCTAGACTAGAGAGAGAGAGAGAGAGAGAGAGAGAGAGAGAGAGAGAGAGAGAGAGAGAGAGCATAGAGCACGTAGCAGGGCTCCACTCGACTCGAATGATTAGGTTATAAGTCCAAATGCATAGCTCTAGCCAAAGTCCAAGGGGGAAATGAAAACTGATGTGCTCGTTCAAATAAATATTGTTTTTTTACCTGGAAAACAGCAGGGAGCCAAAATATGAATGGATGATTTCAAGAAATAAGTAGTGCTTCTCATGCTTTCTAAAGTTAGCATTTCAAATATCAATGGATGATTTCAAGAAATTAGGTATGACACAGAGTAGTGCTCCTGCCATGAAACTGCAGAGGGATGCGAGAGATGGCTAGAACTGATAGATAAGCACAAATACATATTATATGCCATGTAATCCCTTCTAGTGATCAAAGCAAGCTCACAAATCTATTAAACAATGGCAATATTGTTTAATCCCTTCTTGTCAAACGCATAATCATAGGCAGTGGCAAATTCTCAGTTAAGAACTTTACTCATCATAGGCAGTGGCATTTGCATATCCTCAAATTCTTGTCGAACGCATCACAGGCAGGTTAAATTCAACTCAAAATTATCGAAAATTGAAACAATTGAAACAAAAAAAATGCACCACACATATATCACATCCAGGCAACCCAGGGAGACAAGCTAAGGTTGGCTCACGGCAGCAACAAGTAGGACGGAGACCTAGGCACGTCAGTGAGGTCGAGCTCGCCGGCGAACACAGGGTCAGGGAAGGACCACGGCGGCGGCGCACTGAGCTCGGGGAAGGAGCACGGCGGGGTCCAGGAAGGACCAAAGCGGCGGCGCATGGAGCACGGGGTCGGGGAAGGACCACGGCGGCGGCGCACGGAGGTCGGTGTCGGGGAAGGAGACGGAGCACGGAGAGCCACCGGAGAACGGGCGCGCGTGGGTGGCGGCGCTAGGGTTCCGACGGCGGAGGCGGAGGCGGGTGCGGGGGAGGGGCGGAGGTGGAGGCGGGTGCCAAGGAGAGGCGGAGGCGCAAGCGGGGGTCGAGGAGAGACGGAGAACGGGCGCGCGTGGATGGCGGCGGCGACGGCGGGAAAATCCGGCAGCCCTTCGGGATGAATTGAGCGGCGCGCGGAGATTGAATTTTAAAGCGAGGGGCAGCGGGTATATATAGATGATATTAACCGTGGCGGTTATATAAAGAAAACCGTCACGGTTAATATTAACCGAGGCGGTTTCCTTACCACGGTTAATGGTATTAACCGTGGTGGTTACCATAAGGAAACCGCCTCCATTAAGCCTTTTTCGCATTTTTGAGCTTTTATTAGGTTTGTTGTAGGAGTGATATAGAGTAGTAGTAGAATAGAGTAGTAGTGGTAATAGGAGCAAGAGTATTAGTATGAGTAGTAGGAGGAAACGTAGTAGAGTAGTAGGAGGAAGAGTAGTAGAGTAGTAGTAAGCGTAGTAGTAGAGTAGTAGAAGTATATTACATTGGTGAGTACATTGTTACATAAATATGCGACATACATATCATTTTGGTGGGAGTGATCCTATGACGGACTTCTTCTCACCGTCGGGGCGGAACCAAGGCTTCATCTTGTTCCTGCTCACGTGGTTCTCAACGATCTTGATCTTGCGTGGATGATCGATAAATAGAGAGAACTCTGCGTGGTTGTTGTATTCTTCGGGACTCTGGACTCCATTGGCTCCCACGATCCTCTGCTTTCTTGAGACAACCACATGCTTGTTTGTCTCTTTGGGCATCAGATAGTAGGCTACCTGCGCAACGCGGTTTGCGAGTACCCACTCATCATCTCTGTAGGCGACACTTTGAGGATCAACGGTTGTTAGCCCATACTCATCCACGACCACGGACTTTGGCTTGACCCACTGGCACCGGAAGATGGGTATCTGTAGGTCATCGCCATAGTCAAGTTCTCATATCTCTTCGATCTGCCTATAGTATGACTTGGTGTCCCCTGTCGCATCATCGATGCCCTCATATCGAACACCGCAGTTTTGTGCCGCACTCTTCTTGTCCTTCTCTTTTGTGTGGAACCTATATCCATTGATGTCGTACCCTTGCCACGTGGTGACTTGGCTAGAAGGGCCGGATGCTAGATTCGATTCTTCAATGCAATCGTTCGATATGTACTGATTTTTTATCCATGTCGTGAAATGCATCTTGTGCTACTTCTGTACCCACGCCTCCGTGCGTCCATCACTAGCGCGGCGCATCTCCTTCAGGTGCTGCTCAACCCACTTGTCCATTGACACTAACTAATTGAGGGCGGCGTGATGTGCATCTTGCACGATGTCGCCGTCTATATCAGTTTGTACTTTCCTCCCGGTGCACCCCATCCATGTTGTTTTGCCTTCATGCGGGTGGACGGGCATCCCAATAGCATTTTCATCCCGGACGTATCTCGTGCAGCAGTTAACAGCCTCCTCTATTGTGTACGCCTCAATCATTGAGCCTTCTGGGTAAGCACGGTTATGAACATATCTGTTGAGGGTGGACATGAACCGCTTATACGTCCACATCTGATGCAAGTATATAGGCCCCAATTCCTGTATTTGATCGACCATGTGCATCATCAGATGTGGCATAATATCGAAGAAAGAGGGCGGGAAGCACATCTCAAGCTGGTAAAGAGTCTCTGCAATAAACTCTTTTAGGGCAGGCAATCAGCTTCATCGATGACCTTCTGTGTGATGCGGTTAAAGAAGTAGGACAAGCGCGTGATGACCATCTTCACGTACTCTGGATGGATAATCCTGATCACAATCGGAAGGAACACCGTCAGCATGACATGGCAGTCATGAGAGTTGAAGTGGGTCATTGTGAGGTCTTTCATCGAGACCAGGCTCTTGATGTTCGAAGAGAAACCGATCAGCACCTTCACGGCCCGAAGCCATCGGAGGAAACCCGTGCTCTCATCTTTTCTTAGGTTATAGCTCGCGCCCGGAAGGTCCACTTTATTTTTGGCTTGTGACGACGTCGGGTGGATTTCGTGCCTGATGTCATGGTTCACAAGATCCAGACGTGACTTGAGACCATCTTTCATCCTAGTCTTGATGTCAAGCAGGACCCCGATCGTGCTCGCAAAGACATTCTTCTCCAGGTGCATGCAGTCAATTGCATGGGTTCTATCTAGCTCCTTCCAGTATGATAGGTACTTGAAGAAACACGACTGCTTCTTGAATGGAACGGGGGCCGGGGCAGGCTCTGCCTCTTCCTCTTCTGCATCCCGCTTCCTCTTCTTCCTCCGCTTCTTCGGCCCATCTTCCTCCTCTTTCTTCTTCTTCTTCCCAAACTCGACATTGATCCCCTGCACCATGTCAAACACCTTTTGCCCGTACCCTGACCTATCCAGTGTGTCAATTTCAAGCTCGTCACTGTTGTTGAAGTACATATTCATCGACGGATTCCTGTACTGTGCTTCTTGGGGAGGAATCGCCTATACCTCATATACACTATCTTCTTCGATGCACTAAGGTAAGTGTAGCAGGTGCCATCAATGCAAACTACGCAATCGCTCTTCCCTTTAATCTGCCCCGATAGTGAAAAAGACCAGGGTAATCGGTGATGGTGACAAAGATGATGGCATATAGAGTGAACTCCTTCTTGTCGGACGCATCCATCATGTCGACCCCTTTCTCCCATAGTGTCTGCATGTCATCCATCAAGGGCTCCAAGAACACGTCTATATCATTGCGGGGCTGCTTCGGTCCTGAAATAAGCATGGTGAGTAGAAGGTACCTGTGCTTCTGACATAGGTGCGGAGGTAGGTTGTAGATGGTGAGGGTGACCGGCCACGTGCTGTGCGTGCTGCTGAGGTCGCCAAAGGGATTCATCCCGTCGGTACTCAACGCGAACCTGAATTCCTAGGCTCGTCCCCAAACTCTGTGAACTTGGCGTCAAAATGCTTCGACTGCTTGCCATCGGACGGATGCCGCAGCTTGCCATCACCCTTCACACGTTCAGGAGATGCATGCCAGGACATAAGTTTGGCATCCTCTGGATTCCCGAATAGTGCACGCAACCGATCGATGACGGGCAGGTACCACACCGACAGGGCAGGACTTTTCCTAAGTGTGTAACCCTCTTCTTCTTCGTCCTCAGGAGGCTGCTATTTGTTGGCCTTCGCCTTCTTCTTCTTCGGCCCTCTCGAGGGTACCTCCTCATCACCCGTGCGACAACCAGCATTTTTCTTGTAACGACTCGCGCCGCAGCGCGGACAGCTCTCCAACTTTGCAAAGTCGTCTCCCCAAAATAGAATACAATGGTTAGGACATGCATGAAACTTTCTAAGCTTCATTGCCACTGGCCGGATCAGCTTCTTCGCCCGATAGGTATCGGCGGGCACATTGTTACCCTCTGGGTAACTGTCACCAAGGATACGTAACAGGTCGTTGAAGCAAGTGTCGGTCATCCCATGGCAAGCCTTCAACATAAGCAACTGGAGATTGAAACGAAGCACAGTCCAATGCTGTGGACATTTCCCCCCATCCTTGTATAGGGGATCAATTGTCGCCTGCTTCATCACTCTGAAATTCTCGAGCCATTTTGGATCCCCAAACAAAATATCATCGTGATCCTGACAGTTAGCAACCTGCTCAATGAACTCTGCATCCTCCGGCAGCAACGTGTCAACGACAGGGTCACCATCCCCATCGGAAGCGTCGGCGTCGTCGTCTGCCATGTCCTAGAGCAGATCACTGATCGTGATGTACTCACGTCTCGCATTATCGTCATCGCCGGCGGCAGATGATGTCTGTTGTTGCTGTTGTTGGCATTTCTTAACGTCGTTACAAAAGATAGACTAAAAGTCCATCCCCGGCAACGTCGCTAGAAATGCTTGTTGGCGTTTCTTAGCATTACTACTAAAGATAGATTAAAGGTCCATCCTTAATAATAATACTTAGAAACATAAGTTGACATTCCCAACCACCATTACTTCAGAAAGGTAATCCTTGGCCCTTAGTGGCGCCGGCCTAGGTAATCCAGTCTGGTAATAGCAGTTAGAAGTGCCGGATTGGCCTTCCTAACCGTCATTACTTACAATATGCAAAACTGTGGCACGGTGCCGTGGGGTGCAACAAGAATTACAATCTTTAAGTAACGGTAATTAGGTACGCTAATCGATAGCTCAGTAAGGAATAAGATTACTCTGCAAGTGCACAGAACTATCATTGTAGCATTTTAATCCGTAAGTAGGGTGTCGTATTTATAATTTCCCGTAGGAGGGCAGTATGCATCAAGCGTGGTGTAAACATGATCACGTATTGAGTGCAATGGTAGGCATAGAGTAAATAGGAATAAAACATGATTTCAAGATAGTGGACACACATATGGATCAACCTCAAGGATAAAAGAAAAATAAAGAATAAAAGAATATATCTAACTGAACAGGCATTGGTCATATATAATTATGCAAAGAACTGTTAGCAAATCATCTCATTAGTAGTTCTAGTATCAGGACTAAGTCTGGGGTGATAGGGAGATCCCCGCAGCTGGTCTACCAGCTGATAGAGACTTTACGAACTCCTACTCAATATCCGAACGTGGGGGAATGCTAGGGATGGACAGGGCTGTCACCACCTGTCCACCTACCCCTCTGCCCATGGGATACCGATATATCCGCCGATCTCCGCATACCCAAGCTCCATGCTTGCATACTTGGAAACAACTCCTAACCATGACAGCACGACGAACCATCACCTCATTTCTAGTTCTTCCTCTATTCATACTAATTTGATGAACAATGAAGAACGATGATGAACGAGTCAAGAACATGATACATAAACTATGTTCTAGCTCATGTACTATGCTCATAGCAAGATCATAACTAGACTCTAGTTCATATGCATAATCATATAAGTATGATAAGAACTTGCTCATGGAAGAAGACCGAATTCAATTCATACCAAGATGATCCTTTTCTTCCAAGGAGACAAGCTCTCCTTGATAGCTCTTGCCTTGCTCACAAACTACTAATACTACTCTAAAGATACAAGTGAGAAGTGTGAGGTAGCTGACTCCAAAATGATGTGTGTGTTGAAGGGGATGGAGCACCATCTATTTATAGTGGTAGTATGACGGTTTGGCGCATCTAAACATGGAAGGAGGTGAAACTGCCATCAGCAAACCGCCATCAGCACCGCCTCCAAAGATGGGCCCGAGAGGCCCCACCTGGGGGGCGGTCGCCCCCGGGGGCGGTCGGTCCCTAGTGAGCGCCATCTGGCCACCGCCTTCGGGTGGTCGGTTGCTCCCTGGGCCTGGGCCTCTCCCGTGGTTTTGGATGGATCCAATTACGCTTTGAATGTGGGCTTCTTTAGTATTCTTTGTTTGCGCATTTGTCGGATTCGTCATTTGACTTTGCGCTTTCTCCATATTGATGCGTATTTCCACTTGTTATGCCATAAAACCTGTAAAACATGAATGCTAGGGGTACAAGTGGAACTTGTTAGTAGTAAAGGCATATGTGCTAGAATATGATTGTTGATCCTCTTTTTAGTCTTGGTTGGTGGTATAAAATTTATCCATAAGAACCACCAACAGCTGTCTGCCGTCATTCACCGACGAGGAGCTTTCTGCTTGTGCATCTGCAACACTCGGATCTTTTTCGCCGTGATATTTCCACACAGTGTACTTTGGGTCCTTGATGAACCCATACGGTACCAAGTGTGATTGCACAACGTTGTCTTCCTGGGCAAGCCGATTCTTGCAGTCATTGCACGGACAAATCATGCGATCTCGGCCCAGACTCAGACGATGCTTCTGCGCAAAAGGAATGAACTTCTTTCTCACATTGTCCAGGAAAGACAGATCCAGCCTTGGTGTGTTGTACATCCAATTCTCCCTGCTCTCCATGACCTTCACCTTATATACAAACACAGCAAATTGAAATGAAGTCGTATTAGACAAGCGGTAAATCCAACTCTACAACTAATTGAAAGTATCGAAAAAGCATCTAAATACTCCCAAGTGCCACTCTTCACAAAATCTAACTCTAGATTTACTTACTCTCTCTCATCTTTTTAGATCTATATCTAAACCGGCCACATTTCGAAAAAACTCCTATAAATCATGGAAAAGAGAGGAAAAGCAGATTTGGAGAATAAGAATCAACCTCTAACGGTGCCACCCTTCACTGAATCCAAGGATAAATTCCTTATTCCCTCTCATCCATTTAGATCTAGATCTAAACCATTTGGAAAAACACCTAAATAATGAAAAAGAGAGGAAAACAAGATTTGGAGGGTAAGAATCAATCTCTTACAGTGCCACCCTTCACCAAATCTAAGGGCAAAACCTTCCCCTTGAAATGGCTATTTTTAGGGTTTTGAGCTCAAAACACCTAAAAATAGAGGAGAGGTCACGGGGAGGAAGAAGGGGAGGGTGCCTGTTTTATAGACCCAGAGTTACTGGAGGCGGTTATCCTAACATAACCGCCGCGGTTAATCTGTTATTAAACGTGGCGGTTGCGTTACGACAACCGCCTCGGTTAATGCCTTTACCGAGGCGGTTATCATAAGTCTATTAACCGTGGCGGTTATGTTACGATAACCGCTTCGGAAAAGGCATTAACCGAGGCAGTTGGGGATGGCCAGCCCAGCCTTCGGCCGGCCCGTCTTAACCGAGGTGGTTTGCTGGGCTGACCGCCACGGTTAAGATTTCAGAAGTGCCTCCCAAAAGATTTTCTGTAGTAGTGGTTATCCTGCAAAACACACGTTAGTCATAATAACCTCTTGTTGTCGTTAATCACCAAAACCACTAGGGTCTAGATGCTAGACGGTGCTTGGATGTGCTCTCTTTTTGTCTCTAAATAAACTAATTATTTGATTTGTCTTAAGTTAAAACTTTTTAAATATTTTTTATTGAATTTATAGCAAAGAGCACACATATTTATGATATCAATTGATACATTATAAAAATATATTTTATGATTTATCTAGTGATACTAATTAGCTATCATAATTTTTTATGTTCTTTTCAATGAATTCAATCAAACTAAGAAAGTTGACAATACAATTCTAGGAATTGATTTATTAAGGGATGGAGTATTAACTTTCTTGGCTCGACACCGAAAGTTTCACTTTAATAACAGATTTCTTGTACACATATGATTTACATGTACAAAAGCAATAATACACTATTCTTCTAGAGATATTTTCACAAGATATAAATATATTATTTAGGTTTCTCGTGTCCCAATCTATCTCTGAGATTTTCCTCAGAATTTTAGAAGCTTAGAGATATTTTTCATGGTTCAAAAACCTCATTAGGTATTTACTGGAATTATTTTTTAAACAAAAAGGCAAAACAACTTTTGCAAATCACTTATAGCCAGACCAGGAAGATAAAATGAATGGTTTTAATAGTTCTGAGAGGTAGTTTGCCTGGTTTCAGATATCTTTTATTTTAACAAAAAGAAATACAAAAATTGATTAGCAAGTACAATTATTCAATCTTTTTTTTGTATTTTAATAAATCTATTTTTAACTAATAACTAGATATCAAAATTCTTTGATTCACCCTTTGAATTTAAGTAATTAAACTTATTCTTAATTTTGGAATATTTAATTAGAGAAATCTGAAAAGTCCATAATCTAGTTTTTTTTTCTTATTTTGTTTTTTAAGTCCTTTAGAAAGGGAAAAGAACAGGTTCGGTGAATTGGAAACAATTTTTATATAAAATAGAATTATAAATTTAAAAATTGCTGTTTTAGGGAGAAACGTAAACTTTGACAATAGTTCTGGAGGTAAAATCTAGGAACGGCGTAGTACAAATTAAAAATTGTTTTTTTAGAGAGAAAAAGAAACTTCAACGATAGTTCTGGAGGTAAAATCCAGGAATGGAATAGTACAAATTAAAAAAATGCTAGGAATAAAAAGTAAACTTTGATAATAGTTCTGGAGGTAAACTCCAGGAACGGCGTAGTACAAATTAAGCCCGAAATTATTCAAACCCACGTTGTCGAAATGACAATATGGGCTGGCACCCGAACACAACCATATTTATTTTTGTCAATTTTATACTTTTATTATAAAACAAAACTCCACTAACAATCTATCATGACGTGTAAAGTGTCTACATCAACTCGCTGCTGGGGCACGCGTCGTGTGCGTCATGGCCAGGGGCGAGAATCGCATCCAGAGGCGAGCGGCGCGGCAGCCAGAGGCGAGTAGCATGACGGTTGAGGGCGGTGGCACCGCAGAACGGGTGCGGCCGCGTAGGTGAGCAGTGACGGAGAAGAACGAAAAAAGAAACATGGAACTGTTTTTTCCCACTAATCAGTAGTATGGTGGTAATTTTGAGCAACTCCACTAAACTTGGATTTGATGAAACACCTCCTGATCTGCTTCACCAATTTGGTGAATCTGTGTTCAGATCCAATTTTTTGTTTTACCAGATCCATGGAGTTGGAAGTGTTTGGCAAAAAAAAAAAAAAAAGATCTCACTGGTGAATTGGAGCTGGTGAAGCTGTTCCAAAAGGCCATCACTATGATATTTATTTATTTATGTATATTAATAAATATAAGTTGTATAATTTCACAATTTAATAACGAGCGCCGCTCATCCACTCCACTCTTTCCTTGCAAAGATAGAAGAAAGTAGAGACATGGCACGGCCACAAGCCCACAATCCGAACCAGAACCACAGGGCCCAGACTGAGACTGCAGGAAGCGGGCGCGGCAGCCGGCAGGAAAGAAACGGACATGGCGGCGGCCGGCGGCGGCGAGAGCATGATGACGAGGGAGCAGCTGCTCTACCTCTTCTCCCGCTTCTCCTTCCTCACCTCCCTCCCCGGTCAGTCCCCGTCTTCGCCGCATTTCCGGTTCGGTCCCAATCCGGTTTTCCCTAATCTTTGTTCCCTGGCCCGCGTTCCAGAGGTCAAGCAGCGCATTGCCGACGCCGTCAGGGACAAGCAGGTGTGACGCTCGCCCAATCCGGGCGCCATTCCCGGTTCTTTACTAGTGAGGGATGGGCTCGCTCGCCGGGGGGCGATTCTTCAAATGTTTGGTTTTCTGCCTGGCCACATCTTTGGCCGATTAGCTTGACGTTTCAATTACACAGTTCGATTGCCTTGGGTAACTTTAAAAAATTAGTTTGGACTCTGCGATGTGAGAAATTGTGAAACGATTATGCAGTCTGTTTAGTGCAAATTTGCATAGTGCAGGTGAATGCCTGGACATGTATGTGAAAGTTACAGTATGTTTGTGCTTTGCTCTCCCTGTAGGAGGCCGTCGCTGTGACCACTGAAATACAAGAGGAGATTCTTCGCGAGATGGGAGTAGGTACGCAAATTGCATTCACCATGTTGTCTCTCGGAGGTTTTATGTAGGCTGTAGCATGTAAGCATGTACTAATTTACAATGGTTTGATGAAGATGAGTAAGAACCAAATTGAGAACGATGATGCATTTACTATAGGTATATAGAAAGAACTGCAGTGCAACACCCTGGACTATTGGCGATGTTTGACATATCTACAGCTACTGATATCATGATGTGACACCATGTAACATATGCTGATGTATGTGCATTTGGCAGATTCACACATATAGAATTAGCTGGGGTATTCTTCTTTTGACAATGTTTGTTATGGCATTCCATGTCATACAAGTGATTTAGTAAATAGCACTCTTGCCCGCCAGTTTGGTTCTTAGTCATGATATGTTCACATGTTGCCATTGATTTATTGATTCATGGATCAGTTTATTTGGTTATCAGGAACGTTAGTCCTTGGGTCGATTATATCTTTAGTCTACTAGCAATTTTATTACAATAAGTGAATAATTGATTTATAGTAGACAAGGATAGAAGAAAATTTCAACTATATATATTACAAGAGACAGAACACTTGTTTAATGATAATGGGGTGTCTTTTTTTAAATCAGTTACTTCTATTTCTTCTAAATAGAGCTGACCAGTTTTGTCTTGATTGAAATTGGCATGTCCATGCGGTAGTAATTTAGAAGAACCATAAATAGCAGTAGAAATATAGAACCATAAGAGTTAGGCTATGTTTTACCAATCAAGAATCTAAATAATCTATCATTCTATTTCAAGCAGCCAAATGGTAAAGGAAAAACCGTATATATTCGTAGTTGCTATTTTGATTGTCTTCAGAAATTGGTTTGCTTCAGGATCGAACTCTATTAGATATTACCAATTTCAATAATGTTTTGTTGAAGGATTTTTTTTCATTTTTTTTGCTATGGTTAAATCAATATTTAAAATATCTACGGCACATCAAGGTATATCATCCACTGGTCTTGTCTATTCATGCAGTCATGCTCAGATAAGTTAAATGTTGTATAACATAAAATCCTTTTTTTCTCGAATACGCAAAAAGTTTGCACATCTTTTGTATTAAGATCGAGAAACAGTGAGAGTTATAATGATCCACGCATATGACACATTAGGGGGGTTAATATTATAAAATCCTTTTACTCTGCCTGCTTTGACATGCCAGGCAGACCTACTAGTTTACTATGCCGGTCATTGCTTTTGTATCAAGTATTTTTACTGATTACTTGATGCTCGTTGGTTTAGGCCAAGATCCAGGGATATAATGCCTTCTGCATTTAAATAATCTAAATTTCTAGTATTGCACTTCTCAAAAGAATGTTGTTTATTCCCTTCACATTTCAGAATTGTTTTTAAAAATGATTGTACTCCTCTTTTCCTTGGTGTGGAAATCAACAATTTCTGACATGATGCATCTTGACATGTTATTTCTGCATGTCAGATCCAAGTTTTGGTATTGGCTGCCTAGGAAAGGTCAACGTTGTTTATGAAAATGACAAGGACTTGATGATTAAATTCTATCAATTTGTTGCCAAGTAAGTGTCTTACATGTTCGTCCCAGTAAATAGTATACTGTAAGAAAACAAGAGGGCAGTGATGACTGTTACAGTCAGCTTAGCATTTCCCTTAGTCAGCTAACATAATGCTGATGAGCAGCAATTTTATTACACTTTATATATTTTGGGTTGACCTGCCTAGTCTTGTAGTTATCATACATGGTACTTTATTCGGTTTCAGCTATTAGTTCACGCTTCCATACACATTTAATGGTAGGGAGAGAGCACTAGTATCAGTATACTTATATATTAGATATAAATATCAACATGAACCACACTAGTGATTTTGCATTATAGGTTAGTTCTTGATTCATTTTAATAGGAAATGAGCAATCAATTAGATGAGTAACCTTCACTCAGAACAAGATACATAAGAAAAACCATGTGAAAACTGGTGTTATAACAAGGAAATGTGGCAATTCCTAGAGTAAACTGTGGTCAAAGACTCGCATTTATTTATTTTGTCATTTTATTTAATAGAGAAGAAATGGCTATTGATGAAGCTGAGCTTGAACCCAGAGAATTGGCTGAAAAACTACATGCTCAACAAATAATACAAGAACAGGTGAATAGACACCTTCCACATTATTCCTGTTGATACATTTTTGTTGCTTATTGTTTTGCTGATCAAGATGCTAATTACTTGGTGTGAGTTATTGATCCAGCAACTGAACATGCTAGTTGAGATGAGGAAATATAGGCCAGAGAGCCAATGTGTCATACTTGGGACTGTATGTGCATCTTCCTCATTCCCTCCCCCCCCCCCCCCCCCCAGATTTCATTAAAATTAGGCATACATGTTTACTTGCCTGTAATCCACTTGCAGCTGCACAAAGAATTGGAAGAAGCTCATTTTGACATCAATGCATCAATCTTGAGTCCTGAGCAAATCCAAGAGATTGTCCACAAGTGATATATTTCCAACAGATGAGATCAGTACCTGCCTTGCATATTGTGCTTGTGTATAAATTGCTGAAAAGAGCGAGCGGTCCTGCAGTCCTGTCTATTTGATTTCTGGTGATTACACATTGTATGTTGAGAAGTGTAGCTGTTACAAGTAACCATGTAGAACATACTGATTTTGCAATTATACTACTCGTGGTGGCTCCTTTCTTGGCCTTTTGGGAGTTACACATATTGACGCACACTAGAAGTATTGATTCTCGCTATTTGAATTCTTTATAAATTCTGGTTTAAGGCTGAAGAATGAAATGAGTGCATTCTTTATGAATTCTCGTTTAAGGCTGAATAATGAAATGAGTGCATAACCTTGCTTTGTTTATATTGTATGTGCTGACCCATTAGCAATATTTAAACTTGAAGAAGACATATAATAAAACAATTCGTCATAAATCATCTTAGATTTATTCTGTCTTGCATCATAGATAACTTTCTGACTAATCCCATCAAGTGGTTATCCGGGAACATGCAAATAGACTATGAACTAATTTTCACATCCAGATATAGAACAAATAAGCACTTTGGGTAGTCATGCAGTCCTGAACGAGAGCTCAATCCATCCAATGATACTAAGATAACTTTGGCCAAGATTCTAGCAAATGAATTCTGAAAAAGCCTGAGATTCCTCAAAATAAGAGAAACGTCAAGCAATAAGTTCAAAAGGATCTACAAATATCTTTACAGTAGCAGCAAAATTGAGGAGCATATTCACATCAGAAAACATAACAACATGAAATCAGCTAGCGATGGCTAATCCCTAAATCAGCAATCCTGCAAAGTTTTGATATCTTGGCCAGGTCATCAAATTTTACCCCAAAAAACAAAAAACAAAACAAAAAAAACCTCATCCAATGGAAGTTACACATATGGTTAGCCTGACAACTATTGTAGCACCTTCCAACCCTATCCTCCATTGCTATTCCAGATGCCGCTAATCAAGCCATAGTACGATAATGGACCTGATTGTGCGTCAGTAGACCTGTCTGATGTTGATATTTATCCTAGAATTCTTGATATAGTCCAAAATAAAGACGTCATCTCCACTAGATAGTCGTGAAATCAGTTCAGAGATTTCTTGCTGGTCACTCTCTGTGAAGATCCGTGGTACACCTGTGACATGTAAACCAAAGGTCAAAATAGAAATGAAATTTTACGTTCTATGGTGTTCTAATCTTATTTACAAATAACTTGCATTTCATAATGTAAAATACCATGGAAGCGTTCTCGTGCTTCCCCAGCCATCAAAACTATATCACCGCTGCGCAGGAACATTGCTGTTGGTACTTCATCTCTTGTCTTTCCTCCCAGAAGAAAGATGCATTTGCAGCCCAAACTAAGAGAATAAGCTGCAACTGGTAAGATGCTATGTTTAGAAGAAGTAAAGACCACGAAAAAGGTTAGAAGCTGGACCATCATACCTTATGCTTACAATAGGTTTTGTCCAATCTGCTTCCATGTCATCGACATGGCCACCAAGCATGTCACCTACATCAATCAAAGCTTAGTATTTCAGTACGGAAATGAAAAGGAGCATGAATACAGCTCATCAAGACAACTCCAAAGAAAACGTATCAATCTAAGGCATTCGCTATCTTAAGAGACAAGCTATACATACTTGGCCCATAATAGTTCACTATAGCAGCTTCTGCTTTGAATTCTTCTCCAGAAGGCATAGCTGGAATAGCCATCTTTTTGGCAAGACTAGCTAGAGCATCTGGAATCTCGTTGTGTGGAAGTGATACATCGTAGTTGCGCTGCCAAAGCATAAAGAATTTACAAAAGAAACAGGAAAATGAAGACATAATATGCTACTTCTAGCAACGGTTTGAGGAAACTGTGCAGTCAAGCAAGAATCGAATACAATATTTAACCTAATGTCATAACAATACAGGTTATATCCACCATGATGGATAAGTCTTTGTTGGCTGTTTGTATGCAGGCTGCAGCACTTGGTGCTGTTGCTGCCCTTTCAAGGACAGCATTTAGGACTGGCTGTTTGCATCTTTAAGGAAAGCATCTAGGACTGGTTGTTAGCATCTCTAGGACAGCATATTAGGACAGCATCTTAGACTAGCATCTTAGCATCTTAGACTAGCATCTTAGCATCTTAGCTTGGCTGGTTGGCAGCCTATAAGTATGTATCCCCAACCCCTCAGGTTGGTATGGCATTGTGTGAGTGTGAGAAATAAACCCCGAAAATTGCCTCAACTCTGAGTGTCATCCTCTCGATGAGAGTAAGGATCCTGCTCACACCAAGAGCAAGGATCCAACGACTAACAATTGGTATCGGAGCCGTCCTATCCTGTAGCCTGAGCATCTCCTGCTCCATCCCTTCTCCGATCCCGTCTCCTGCCTCGCAGCAGCCCTAGCCAGCAGCAGCAGTAGCAGCTCCGGCTGTTTCTGCTCACCCCTCTTCTCCTGTTCAGACGAGCAACAGCTCATCGGAGGCAGCTCTCTCTCCACGCAGCAGTCCACCGGTGGCGCACCATGTCCGCAGGACAGTCTCAGCGCTTGGTTGCCTCGAGCACGCGGCGACGGCAGGATGCCGAACTCGCAGCGGCAGAGGACCGCAGGCGAGCGGCGGCACAGGCCGCTGCGGCGGCGGAAAGAGCGTCAAGATTGGCAGCAGCGGAGCTGGCTGCAGCCAGAGCACAGGTGGAGGCAGCAGCGGCGGCTGATGCAGCGCGTGCGGCAGCAGAGGAGGTCGAGGTCCTGCGCGGCAGCAACAGCAGCTCCATCGCTGGTGATGACACCGCTGACGCGGACCTCGAGCTGCTGGAGAGGGAGGCAGCGCGAGGGCGAGCAGCGCAGTGGGTAGCCGCGTACGCCCACGAGCGCGGCGGCAGCCCAGACAGGCGCGGACGCGCCGGTGGCGCTCCTGGAGGAGGCGCGCAGGCCGGTGGCGCCCCTGAAAGAGGCGCGCACGGCGGTGACGACGGCCACGGCAAACGCGGCGGGGGCGGACGCGGCTTCCCTCACGACGAGGAGCCACGCGACTTCGACCACGAGCGAGACCGCGCCCCAGACGCACGCGCACGTGGTCGGGACGGGCGGGACCTGCAGCGGGAGGAGGCCCGGCGTGACCGCTACGGCCGCGACAACCACGACCGGGACGACTGGTGGGATCCACGCGTCGTACAGGCACTGGACGAGCAGCGGCGCCGCGAGCAGGCGGACCTGGAGCGGGCGAGGCGCGACTTCGACGCTCGGAACCGCGACGACCGCGGCCGCGACCTTGCGCTGTACGGGCGGGATTTCGACCGAGAGCGGGGAGGACGGGATGCGGGCGCACGCAGCCCTCACAGGCGGCGCGCCTCCCCTTCCCCGGATCGGCGCCGCGGCCGCCATGGCCGGCGCGACTCCCCTCCTGCCGTGCTGACCGTCGTCCGTGACTCTGGCATCGGCAGCAGGTGGCCCATGCTCACCAAGACCAACTACTCCGAGTGGTCCATGGTAATGAAGGTGAAGATGCAAGCACGGCGCATGTGGGACGCTGTCCGGTACGGCGACACCGACTTCACCGAAGATCGGCGAGCGTTGGAGGCCATCATCGCCGCCGTTCCGCCGGAGATGGGGGCCACCCTCGCGGACAAGGACACCGCCAAGGATGCCTGGGACTCCATCGCCGCGTCACGCATCGGCAGCGATCGCGCACGCAAGGCCACGCAGCAGAGGCTTCATCAGGACTGGCACAACCTCGCCTTCAAGCCGGGTGAGGACGTCGACGACTTCGCTCTCCGCCTCACCGGCTTGATGCAGCAGATGGCGCGTTTCGGAGACGTCATCGACGAGCAGGACACTGTCGAGAAGTACCTCTACGTCGTCCCCGACAAGTACACGCAGATCGCCTTGTCGATGGAGACAATGCTGGATCTCGGCGAGCTGACGATCGAGGACGTGACGGGGCGGCTCAAGGCCGTCGATCTGCGCGACAAGAAGTCCTCGCAGACGGCCACCGCGGGTGGCAAGCTTCTCCTCACCGAGGAGCAATGGCGCGACCGCCAGAAGGAGGCGGCTCTGGGATCATCGAGCGGCCGCAAGCGCCGGCCTCATGGGGAGCGCAAGGACCGGGCGCGTGGAGGCGCCGGTGACGACGCTGGTGACGGCGCCAATGGCGAGCGCAAGGCTAACCGCAATGACATCTGCCACAACTGCGAGAAGACCGGCCATTGGGCCAAAGACTGCCGAGGGGCGAGGCCCGGCGGTCAGGCACACGTCGCGGAGGCTGAGGAGGACCAGGCCGAGCAGGACCAGCCCGCTCTCTTCCTGGTACACGGGAGCGTCGAGCTGCGACCACCGACTTCCACACCGGCCGCGGCTGCCCTCCTCCACCTCGACGAGCCACGTGCGCACGTTTTCCTCGGCGACGGCACGGGCGGCGACAAGGTCGACGGGTGGTACCTCGACACCGGCGCGACCCACCACATGACCGGGCGGCGGGAGTTCTTCTCCGACTTGGACTCTGGCGTGTGAGGCTCCGTCAGGTTCGGAGACGCCTCCGCCGTGGAGATCAAGGGCGTCGGCTCCGTCCTCTTCACCGCCAAGACCGGCGAGCACCGACTGCTCACCGGTGTCTACTACATCCCCGCGTTGAGGAACTCCATCATCAGCTTGGGGCAGCTGGATGAGAATGACTCGCGCGTGGAGATCGAGCACGGCATGCTGCGTATCTGGGATCGCCACCATCGGCTCCTCGCCAGGGTCAACAGAGGGAGCAACTGCCTCTACGTCCTCCACATCCAGGTAGCGCAGCCCCTCTGTCTTGCAGCCCGCCGCGACGACGACGCTTGAAGGTGGCACGAGCGCTTTGGGCACCTTCACTTCGAGGCCCTAAAGCAGCTCGGCCACAAGGAGATGGTGGAGGGCATGCCGCACATCGACCACGCGGAGCAGCTCTGCGACACCTGTGTCCTCACCAAGCAGCGACGGCTACCCTTCCCCCGCCAGGCGAGCTGCCGTGCCCAGGAAAAGCTGGAGCTCGTACATGGCGACCTCTGCGGGCCCGTCACACCAACTACACCCGGAGGCCGGCGCTACTTCCTCCTCCTCGTCGACGACATGTCCCGCTACATGTGGGCGGTCCTCCTCGACTCGAAGGCAGCTGCGGCGGATGCCATCAAGCGTCTTCAGGCTTTTGCGAAGTTGGAGTGCGGCCGCAAGCTTCGGGTGCTGCGGACGGACAACGGCGGCGAGTTCACGGCGGCTGAGTTCGCAGCGTACTGCGCGGATGAGGGGATCCAGCGCCACTTCACCACGCCGTACGCCCCGCAGCAGAATGGCGTCGTCGAGCGCCGCAATCAGACGGTGGTTGCCACTGCCCGTGCCCTTCTCAAGCAGCGTGGGATGCCGGCGGTCTTCTGGGGAGAGCGGTGATGACGGCCGTCCATCTGCTCAACCGCTCGCCCACCAAGGCTCTCGAAGGCAAGACGCCATACGAGGCTTGGCACGGGCGCAAGCCGGCGGTCAGCTACTTCCGCGTCTTCGGATGTCTCGCGTTCGTCAAGGAGCTCGACCACATCGGCAAGCTCGACGACCGGAGCACGCCGGGAGTCTTCATCGGTTACCCCGACAGCGTCAAGGGGTACCGCATCCTCGACCCTACCACTCAGCGTGTGCACATCGCCCGCGATGTGGTGTTCGACGAAGGGCGAGGCTGGGCGTGGGGCAAGATGGTGGATGACGGCTCCACCTGGACGGTCAGCGACTTCTCCATCGACTACGTCCACTTTGAGGGGGCAGGGGGAGCTAGCAGCTCTTCTTCTTCGAGCTTGCCTTCCCCGCCACCACGCACACCACCGGCTCCTGCGAGTCCTCCACCGGCTCCAGCGAGCTCCTCTCCGGCTGTGGCAGCTTCTCCGACACCTACACCACCAGCCGCGCCCCGCTCTCCTACACCGGCTGCATCTACACCACCGGTTTCGACACCAGCAGCTCCGGTCCACGACGAGCAGCGCACAGTGGAGTTTGCCACTCCGCTGTCCAAAGATGAGGATCGCATCGACGCTTGCCAAGACGGCGAGCCCCTGCCCTACCGCCGCGTGGACGACATCCTCGGCGAGCAGCCCGTCCCTGGAGAGGCGGAGCACGACCTTGAGGGGGAGCTGCACATGGCGCATGAGGACGGCGAGCCTCGCTCCTTCGCCGAGGCGGAGGGAGATGCGGCATGGCGCGCCGCGATGCAGCAGGAGATGGACGCCGTCGAGCGGAACCGCACTTGGGAGTTGGCTGACCTTCCCACCGGTCATCGCGCCATCTCGCTCAAGTGGGTTTTCAAGCTGAAGAAGGATGAGTCCGGGGCGGTGATCAAGCATAAGGCGCGTTTGGTGGCACGCGGCTTCGTCCAGCAGGAAGGAGTCGACTTCGACGACGCCTTTGCACCCGTCGCACGGATGGAGTCCGTTCGGCTCCTTCTCGCGCTAGCTGCCCTAGAGGGCTGGCGTGTCCACCACATGGATGTCAAGTCCGCCTTCCTCAACGGCGACTTGATTGAGGAGGTCTACGTCCGCCAGCCGTCGGGATTCGTCATTCCCAGCAAGGAGAGCAAGGTTCTCCGCTTGCGCAAGGCCCTCTACGGCTTGCGGCAGGCACCACGAGCTTGGAACACCAAGCTGGACTCCACCCTCAGGCAGATGGGGTTCCAGCAGAGCTCTCACGAGGCAGCCGTCTACCGGCGGGGCAAGGGAGGCAATGCCCTGCTGGTTGGAGTCTACGTCGATGACCTCGTGATCACCGGTACCAAGGAGGAGGAGACTGAGGCATTCAAGGCGGAGATGAAGGCCGCCTTCCAGATGAGCGATCTCGGGCTTCTCTCCTTCTACCTGGGGATAGAAGTCCACCAAGACAGCACCGGCATCTCGCTCCGTCAGACCGCCTACGCCAAGCGCATCGTTGAGCTGGGCGGCCTCACCGGCTGCAACCCAGCCCACACTCCCATGGAGGAGAGACTCAAGCTGAGCCGTGAGAGTACGTCGGAGAAGGTGGACGCGACGCAGTACCGGCGCATTGTGGGCAGCCTTCGCTACCTCGTCCACACGCGCCCGGACTTGGCGTTCGCCGTCGACTACGTCAGCCGGTTCATGCAGCAACCGACGACGGAGCACCAGCAGGCTGTGAAGAGGGTCCTCCGCTACGTCGCGGGCACCTCCGACTATGGCTTGCACTACCCAAGGTGCCCCGGCGCGGCGCACTTCATCGGATACAGCGACAGCGACCACGCCGGCGACATCGACACAAGCAAGAGCACCAGCGGGACGCTGTTCTTCCTCGGCAAGTATCTGATCAGCTGGCAGTCGGTCAAGCAGCAGGTGGTGGCATTGTCTAGCTGCGAGGCAGAGTACATTGCAGCCACTACCGCTTCTACTCAGGCCCTGTGGCTGGCTCGGTTGCTTGGCGATCTCCTTGGCAGAGACGCAGAGGCAGTAGAGCTCAGGGTGGACAGCAAGTCCGCCTTGGCCTTGGCAAAGAACCCTGTCTTCCACGAGCGCAGCAAGCACATCCGGGTGAGGTATCACTTCATCAGAAGCTGCCTGGATGAAGGGAGTGTCCGGGCCAACTACATCAACACCCAAGACCAGCTCGCCGACTTGCTAACCAAGTCTCTTGGGCGGATCAAGTTCCAGGAGCTTCGCACCAGGATTGGGATGGTTCTGATTCCTCATAAGGAGCCACATAAGACTTAGGGGGAGAATGATGGATAAGTCTTTGTTGGCTGTTTGTATGCAGGCTGTAGCACTTGGTGCTGTTGCTGCCCTTTCAAGGACAGCATCTAGGACTGACTGTTTGCATCTTTAAGGACAGCATCTTAGGACTGGTTGTTAGCATCTCTAGGACAGCATATTAGGACAGCATCTTAGACTAGCATCTTAGACTAGCATCTTAGCATCTTAGACTAGCATCTTAGCATCTTAGCTTGGCTGGTTGGCAGCCTATAAGCATGTATCCCCAACCCCTCAGGTTGGTATGGCATTGTGTGAGTGTGAGAAATAAACCCCGAAAATTGCCCCAACTTTGAGTGTCATCCTCTCGATGAGAGTAAGGATCCTGCTCACACCAAGAGCAAGGATCCAACGACTAACACACCAGCTGAGGTTTTTTTCAATACAGGTTATATGGCCAATGGCAGATATTGTTTGTGGTAGACAGTCATGCCCAAATATGGTTTCACCTCAACAAATTATGAACTGGGAGAATAGCTCCTTAAGTCAACTGCTACGTGAATGTCCTTACAGTTGTAATATTCTGTTATGTGCTCTATCTTACTAACCCTGGGGTTGGGGATTTGAGAGAATGATCTCCATTAGTGGAGATGACAACTATATATAGAGCCATGGGCCCATAGCATGGGCCTTGTGACATACAGTTAACGGCCCCTTCTAACTCAAGGTTGAAGCAAAGGATCTGAAGTGGATGCTGTGCTTTGGAAAAAAAAAAATCTGCCACTTGCAACTCTGACTCTGAGGACACATACTGAACAGAAATTCTGATGACAGTGACTAGGTGAAAAAGGCATCAACACCCATACGCGTAATCAGTTCACGTTTCTTAGGATCATTGGCAATCTCAGGTCTGGGGCACCACAGGAAATACTAAAATCAGCTAGCAACCATCGAAACCATACAACCTCTGCGATGGTAGTAGCAAGTGCTCGAAGTTTTGCCTCCGTACTAGAGCAGGAATGCGAGATACAATGGCTTGTTTTTTGGACTTCCATTAAGAGGAGAAGAACCAAGAAGAATGCAATAGCCTATGAGAGCGGTGATCCGTGAGGTCAATCACCCAAGTGGAGTCCAAGTAAGCATGAAGCTGAAGCGGATTACCACGAGCACAAGCCTGTTCGGCTGGCGGTTTTGCCAGCGGCTGTTGCTGCTTTTTTACCGTTTAAACAATAGATTGTGTCAGGTGTCCAAATAAGCAGCGGCGGCTGCGGCTGCGGCTGCTGTTAAGGGCTGCCAACACTGAGAAGATGTCCCCCTAAATCTCAGCGCACGAAGCAAATGACCAAAATGAATGGAAGTATGGGCACTCACAGACTGACTTAGACTGTGAAGAGCGAGAGCCATATCAGGTTTAGTAACAGTGAGATAAACAAGGCTATCCATAATATAATGATAGCAAGAAGGATCCTCAAGTGGCATACCATCAGTAGCATGAAGCTGCAAGTGCAGATCTATCGGTGTTGCAGCAGTGCAATTATCAGTGAAATCAAAGGAATTGCACATTAAAAAAATAGATAGATTACAGAGCCATGGAGTACATGTACATATATAGGCAAGGATCATCTAGGGCTGGTTTATAGAAGTATCACCACCATTGGATATCCTTGCCTATCAAGATTATAGAAAACCATATGGGCTCAAGGCCCAGGCTCGACCAATAGATACGACCAATAAGGCCTGGCTGTCTATCTGTCTAACAATCAGTAATGGCTGAATAAGCAATAAGTTCTTGTATGCATTTGGACTGAGAAAGATAATATCCCTTTGCAGAATGTATAAACTCAATTCCTAAGAAATAACTGAGAGGACCCAAATAAAACATCAAGTTGTTTCTTCACATGAGAAAATGTTCCAGATCATCTCCAATAATGAACATGTTATGGACGTCGTTGGGGCTGCGTGGTTGCAAGGGAGTTGAGGGAGCGGCGGCCTGGTGCGCTGCTACAGTACACACGTGCTACAGTGCCGCAGGTACTGTTCACTCCGTGGCGGCGGCTAGGGCTGCGAGGGCGAGAGGAGGCCAGCCACGGGTCTTTGCCTACGGCCGGGCAAGAGGGAAGGGGTTTCCTTCTTAATTCTTGCTTGATTCTAGATTGATACATCTCCTCTCATTATATAGAGAGGTCTTAATTGGCCCCTAAGCAAGCGACTAATTAACCCTAACGGGCTAAGGCCCAATAGGCCCTTACTCTTCTAACAGAACAGCAAAGTACATCCACGTGCAGAGAGGTGAATACATAGAGCACAATCATGAGTGCTAGGTGAAAAACCAGCAGCCCAAATCACATAAACAAAGAGATCCACACAATGGTGACCATCGACTAGTGATAGCAGGACAGAGATCTGCAACAGGCGGCTGACCAACAGGCCAAAAGCCAGAAGAAATCTGTGATGCGTGTGAAGAAATGGTCACTGAATTGATTTGGATCATGGTTGGAGGAATGAACTAATCCTAACCTAACCCTAATTCTTGCTGTTATACCATGTTACTAACCTTGGGATTTGAGAGAATGATCGCCACTAGTGACGATGACCACTAGTCCACTATATACAGTCTCATGGGCTGTATGGTCCTATAGGAAGGACCTTTGCATACACTGAACACTCTAATGGAATTCTATATTCATAACAAATAATATGACTGAACAGAATTGAACACTTCTGCAATAATTGTAGAACCTTTTGAAGATTTTTTTTTATTGCAGTATAATGTATCTGAACATGATACGGATTGGCTACGGTAGATGGATTAGCAAAGAGACCCCAGATAGCCACCCTTCCTCGGGAACTATCTTAGGATCTCTTCTTGCTTGATTCTAACTGATACATGATGGTCCCTTTTATAGAGACAACTTACTTGACCCCTAAGGAAATATCCTAACTGAATCAATCTAACTTATCTCTCTTTCCTAACAAACCAAACCAATCTAATCTAATCTGCTGGGCACTGTTCATGCGGTACTGTTCATGCACTACAGTACCGCGTGGCCCCTGGGCCAGCTCCACTTGCCATAACAGAACATATCAACAAAAATCCAAGTACTAATATAAATAATCTTATTGTTAGCAGTTAGCATTACCATGGAAACAAGCGGATAATACCTTTGACCAATCAAATTGCAGACCAAGGGTGCTCCACCGGAGCTTTCTCACAAGGGTGGTTGCTGCAATTGACCTACGCTCTTCCCTTTTATGGCTCTCTGAGTCCTCCACAAATTTGAAGTATTTGGATTCTGTTTCCCCTCCACAATTATTCTGTTCATTTCTTTCTTGGATATCTGGATTTTCCACTTCAACCAATATCTTTTGATTTTTAGCAGCGATGAGTAAGTCAAAAATTGAACCATATATTGCAGTCAAATTAGTCCTATTAGGTGGCTGTGGAAATGTTTTCAAGCTTTCCCTGATCCAACAGCATTGTTCCTCAGTTGATAAAGCACCAGGAATGAAATAGAACCCTACAGAGTTACAAAGATGAATACTGATGACATATCAGAAACATATTTTCTGTATCAGCCTGTTCTTTTGGCTGAAAAATAAGCGCTGATTTCGGTTCGTGCTAATTTGTTGTGAGAGAAAAAATACTGTTTCGTGGCTGAAAATAAGCGCTGATTGGTCAAAAGAACAAGCTGTATAATGACATGATTTGTGGGCCACACGGGAAGAACTGACTTGCATATTTGATGTTTATATAGAAATCTGAGCAGGAACGTTGTCTTGTTGTAAAACAGTGCTAAAAGGATATGATTTGCTATGCACATAAGAGCAAATATAATAAGAGGATGTAGGTGGACTGGATGCTGATGTGGAGGAAAGTGGGGAGGAGAGAGAAGAGAAACAACTTATGTACAAGAACCAAGAATTTTTGTAAGAGAAAGTATGATATGTGATCACAGGACTAAAACAACATTTACATTGCACAGAGAGGGCCAAGGTATGCAAAACCTTCCCCTGTTCAAAGTGTAATGTTCAGATTCGCAAGTGCAAAAAAAATTCAAACCGGATGATATAATTTTATAACCTGGCCGGTCCAAGAAGCAGAACACGGGGCGGTCGAACCCGGCACAGTCACGCCGACCGATCCCCACGGGAAGCTCCCCGTCGGCAGCAAGCAGCGCGTGGAAGTCAACTACCGCTGACAGGTCAGCGCCACCTCCCTCTCCGCCGGACGGCTTGCTCCTGCAGTGTTGGATGACATCAAGGTTGGGGGTTCGGGAGAAGAAATGAATATGGCACCCCAAGAAGGGGAAGAAAGTGGGATCAAGATCCTGACCTGGACCTGGATCTGCCCTTGAGGCTGAGTGGCTTGTAAAGCTTGTACTGCTTCTCGGCACGCCGGAACGCCGTGCGCTCCGTAGCTGTGGGGTCGGAATCTCCATACATCGGTGGCAGTGCTGCGGGTGGTCGCCGCCGGGCGCGGCGCTGGCCGCTGGGGCTAGGGCGCTGCCGCGCTGGTCGTGAATCGTGAGATAGCAGCCGCACAGGGCCCAGAGGGCGAGCAAGAAGAGGACTGAGCACCGGGGGGCGGGGGAGACTGCCGCCGCTCCCGTCCGCGGTTTCCCCGCGCCGCTCCCAGGTACGCGAGCCGCGAGCGAGCGAAGAGAAAATTGGTACATGCTGGCTTTCGCTAAAATGCCATTAAAATTATAATCTTCGCTAGATTACCCTCATATAACCCGCTAAAATACCATTTCATGATTTTATATTTATTTAATTGCTTTTAGGGGAGAAAAAAACCCTGACCAAAGCTTCCGATTCTGCCCTTAACTCCCGTTCTTCTATCTTCGAGTGGGACCAAAGCTTCATGATTTATCAAATTACATAAGAAATTCTTTTTAGGCATATCCTGAGATACCGTCCCTGCAGGCACGTTGTGGCTGCCGGCTTGCTGTGCGGAGCCGCTGGCCGCGCAGGCATGGGGTGGCTGAGGCGAGAAGCGAGAGCTAGTAGTGGGAGCCGACAAGTCGTCGACGCCTGTGCGCAATTTGTGCACGAGCCTGGGTGCTGGTGCAGCATCTCCAGCATGCTCAGCGCTACTTCCAGCTGCGACGCGCTTTCACTCGTGGATTGTGACCAGTGTGACCGATTCGCTGGAGAAGACCTCGTCCAGGCTTGTGCCTCGCGTCCACCCATGCCACAATAGCCTAGTGCCACCGGTGGAGCAGCTTGGCCAAGGGGCGTGTGCGACATTGGAGCTAGCGCAGACGGAAGCGCTGGGGCTTGTACTTGCATGCGAGCGCGTGGACCATGGCCATCGGTGAACCTGGGGACACGAGCTGGCGACGTGGGAGGCGGGCTGCGCAAACCCACAGGGAGCGGCGGCGTGCCTGGAGACGGCCGTCCTGTGGGCGGCGGCGGTCGGCGGTGCCGCCTCGCCCATACCGTGAGAAATTGATAATAGAGAGAGACGGAGAGGATAAGGTAAAAGGGACAGGGCAAATACGTCACACCAGATAAAAAAGAATGGCTTAGATATTTTCAAAGTTGTAAAAAAAACTTGAAATAGCAGAATAGAGAGAAGTCCACCTTTCATAGAGGCATTCTGGCGAAGCGCACAAACTCAATGATATTCTGATGAAGCCTATCTCCCATGAGGGCAAATTTCTAATTTTCTCGTCAGTGAGAGACGACGAAGAGAGTAGAGCATGGATGGGGTTTGTCTTGCTGGGCTCTTAACAATGGTTTCTATTGTGCTAAGGGTGCATTTGGGAGCGCTCCATGAGCAGATTCTCAGGGAGAATCACTTCATGACTGCCAAATACATTTTTCAGCGAGAAGTGATTGCCTATTGATTCTATGAATGGATTCTCTGAAATAAACTAAAGGGCTGAGAGCGGGAAAAAATAGCTTGTCCTAATTTTGTAGAGTGATTCTCCATCCTAATTTTGAGAGTTTGCTAAAGAATTAAAGAGAATTAGTTTCATCCACATAATCACTTCATCAGAGAATTAGAGAGCACAGCTAGAGAATCAGGGAGCACAGCTATACCAAACGGGCCCTAAAACATATTATTATGTGCAATAGAAACCTAGTAGCACTTGCCTCAAAATCTGAACCTTTGACCCGTATCACTCGAGCATCAATTTACATACCTAATCTATACTAGTTCCTCAACAAATAATATCACGAATATAGTTTTTTTTAATTTTTAATCTTTTAAAAATATATTTTATTATTAACCCGTCCTTATATTTTCAATTTGAAATCTAAACTTTTTATCATGACGCTGCATATTGTGCTGCACAAGTGCATGTGCAGTGGTGAGGATACCAACATGGCAATAAATACCTATAAGGATCTTCGCCGTCTAGAGGGAGTTCAATTGGCCTGCCAAAACACAACCTTGAAAACTTCTGTCTGCGCAGAGCAGCACTGCCGGTCTGCCGCTCACCTGCACGGCAGTGCCGCTTGCGCGAGGATGCCAATATGGTATAAATCCCTGTAAGGATCTACAACACCTAGAGAGGGGTGAATAGGCATACCAAAACACAACATTAAAAGCTTCTTTCAGTTCAGAGTGTCACTGTCACTTGCTCCTGCGGCATTGCCGCTCGCACAGACACGAACTGCCATAGTTCAAAAACTACTTAATGAAATTTAGATTGAATAAATTACTAAGCTTCCTAGGTAGTATTGAACCTATTTCACTACTTAAAACAAGTTTAAAGCTTATGCACAAGTAGATCGGAACCAAACCCCGCACATCACAAAATAACAAGAGTAGAACAACACAAACAATTATAATACAAGAGACAAACGATTCATTTCGTGGTTTAGTTTGTCACCAAGGCTTGTCTAAGTTCACGTTGTTGGGGCACCCACTAAGGCTTAGGATTTTTCAACTCTTGACCTCGTTCCCAAGTCAAGTGAATGAACTCTTGAGATGACGAGTATTTTACTAGCTGAATCGAGTGGTTACAACCTCCCAAGGCTGCCACACGAGTTGGCAAGCTCACTAGGCGATGCTATTACCGGGTAGGAGCAAGCTTCAAGAGTAAAAGATTCAACCCACAAGCTTGAACGTGAACCACGTGCTTTTGAGAGTTGAAGATCAGAGGGAGCAGCTCTCAATCAGATTTGGAGGCTCATTCTCACTTGGATTTGCAAGAAAATCAAGGTGAGAGAAGCTTGGGAGCCTTGCAATGGTGAGGAAGAAGCTGCTATGGCTATTTGCTTGTGGGAATGGTTGAGATGACCATTGGAGGGATGAACGATGAGATAAATATCTCACCTCAGCCCTAACTGCCACTTAAGTCGCTGTAGTGCGGCTTGGGTCTACGGTACTCCCGCTTGGCCCAGACAAGCTCTAAAATAGGAAACTCAAACATTGTTGTCTTAGCTAAGGTTTTGAATATGTTTGGTGGATAGATTTTAACACATGGTTCCACATTAAAGCTTGCATATTGTATCCCCTTCCTAGTACGGATTTCCTCAACTCAATTTCTAAATGTAAAAGAATTTAAACACCATTGAGTCGATCACCACGTCCTTTTGTAATTAGGGGCTCCATCATCATATGTATAATCCTTATTTGTGTTTTACCTGCTTATCATTTTGTTAAATATCATTAATTATCTGTATGTGTAGCATTATCACCAGAACCCACGGTAGGGCATGCTACCTGCTTATCATTTTGATGAATCGCATTACTTATCCACATGTGTCGCATTATCACCGGAACCTACAGTAGGGCATGCTTGCACTGGCTATTGTGCTGGCCACCGGCATCAACTGTCTTGGCACGACAGGGGTGAACATAGGGCCTATACCGAGTCCTTTCCTCTTTCTCCTCTTCCATGTGCCGCATACGCATTAGTTGCTGCTGCACAATTCCCTACCCAAATCCATCAATTTGGGTCTAGGATTTGGTGGGAGTGGGACCTCCCCCAAGGTACACTCGCACTCAATTTCGCTATGCACTTAGAAATATATGTCATATATCTAGATATATATTAAAATAACATATCCAAAAAAGTTATTAAAACGTATTATAGTTTGGAAGAGGGAGTACTTGATACAGTCTGCACTTTTTAAATCGGTAGTTTAGCCCTTTTTCATGAAGAAAGAGTTAAAAGAGATGGAGAGTTTGAGAAAATGTAAGATAAAGTTGAATCATGTAGTAGTAATGAGATATTTAACAGCGCCATTTACTTTTATTTTCTTGTTCGATGTAGACCCTTGTACTTCCCTGTTCACTTGTGCAGATTTTAGCACAAACAAACAAGCCGTACCTCTCGGCTCCGATCCTTTGCTATATGACCTTAGCGGACCACGCGTTTAAAGGTTCTGTGGTCGCTGCTATCCCAACATCAACGATAGAGAATCTATGTAAACTATACAGATGAAGCATTTATATTTCTATAAACCTGCAACCACAATTAGCCACGCCACTAATTTCTAATCCGTTAGATTGTTAATATTGAATCAAATCTATTTGTCTAAATCCCGCGAATGTTTTTGTTTTCTCTTTAGGCCGCCTACGATTCTTGCTGAGCTAAGCTGAGTCAGAACAAGCCCCAAAATAGAGCCAAGTCGTTTGGTTATAAATCAAGTTGTAAGAGTTAAATCATACAATAAATGTCTTCTATTTGTCTTAAAAAGTTTCTCTTTTCTATTTCTCCGCACAACACTTACTGTTCAGGTCTACTTATACACGTACTTCCGTATCTAATTTGGTGTTTGTATAGGAGCCAAGCTCTCTTTTCTCTCTCCTTCATGGTAGCATCTGCTTGCTATGAACCCCTGCTTTTGTGAATTCACGCTCACATCTTGCTTCCCTACTGATGAAGCCCCATCCATAGTTCCACCTACTGATGTCCGTCCATACCTGAACCAAGGACATGTCTCTCTCCTCCGTCCGTGTGTGTTCCTAGTCTATACTCCATACCTGAATTAAATACTACTACATTCGTTCTAGATTATAGAACGTTTTGGCTTTCTTTAGATTTAGATGAGTGGTTACCTGTTGTGGTTAGGGTGTGTGTACGCGTTTAGCTAGCGTGTACGGGGTTAACGTGTCCAAGTATGTTAGTGCAGACAACATGTTACCGTGTCCAAGCATGTTTGATATAAACGTGGGTAACATGAGTGGATGACGTGTTACTGTGTTAGTAATGTTTTATTGTTTGTAACTTTTATATCCAATAAGCTTTTTCTGTATATAACGTGTCATGTTATATACATATAATCCACTGATAAAAATTGATTATATTTTTTCGGATATAGATTGAATATTTGTGAAATTGGATAGCAACATTTGTTCGACTTTAATTCAAATTCACATAAATCGCTTCTGCATCTCACATGATTAGTCCATGATTTGGGGAATCAACATGCATATAGGAAGCGCCGAAGCGGCCGGCATGCATGTATAAATTCCTCTGAAGCCACACACATGAGAGAGGTAGAACATAGAATCTGCGCTGCTCAAAAGCCGTAACTTTTTGGTTGATTTTATTTCCTTGCATTGGTTGGATACATATCCATCATGGGGCTTGAAGCCCGATCGCCCCGCCGCTTGCGTGCTCCTTGACAGCGAGACATAATGATGGGGCAATAGAAAACGGCGGTCACGGTGTGGAATGATCACAGCACCATTCACCCGCGATTCTACGTCTAGTACAAATGCAACTACCGAAAGTGTAAACATTTTGAACAGGACTACAAGCAAAAGCTAGATCAGGCAACTTATTGAAACTAACTTATCACTCAACTCTCATCATGCATGGCATGGGTAGACCTCGAGTCTGTGTGATTTTGTAGTCACTCTCAACTTATTCAAACACAAGCTAGACAGAAACCAACATTAATAATATAATGCCCCCTCTCTCAACTCTCCTCATGGGTAGACCTCGATGATTGACGGGATACCTCGAGTGTGTGTGATTTTGTAGTCACGAAATCCAGCTGCCAGGAAGATCCTTCTCCACTCGTGCTCCTCTCGCTCAGCTCCGTTCAGAAAACTCATTATATGAAGATCCAAAACATATGTTTCGTTGCATGTCATGTCATCATTGGGCCTATATCCAAGCACCGTATCTATTATAATGACTTTCCCTCCCCCTTCTTTGCCACTAATTGCTTCCTTGCACCGTTCCATTATCTTGATGCACTTAGCATCATCCCAGTCATGCAGAATCCACTGCAGAAATAAATTAAAGATGCATAGAATTGAAATTAAAACGGCATACTGGATGACAATTTATTTATCGTAAAAATAGATAAGACGATTGTATATATGTAGCACGGTATATACTATACACGTATACCTTGAGCAGAAGTGCATCAGCAGGTGGGATGTGCTCAAACATATCGCCGCCGACGAAGGACAGTCCAGTGCCGGCGGGCGCCTCGGCGACGACGTGCGGGAGGTCCATGACGGTGCACCTGATGTGTGGGAATGCGCCGACGATGGCGAGCGAGGCCGTGCCACGGCCGCCGCCGACGTCGACGAGCGACGTGACGCCGTCGAAGACGGCGGCGCACTTGCGCACCACGGCCTGCATGACGAGGCGCGTGTCGGCGTCCATGCTCTCGTAGAAGCTCGCCCTGGTCGCGGCGTCGTCCTGCACGGACACCCACATGCCCCGGCGATGCGCCGTCTCGTAGAGGGACGCCTCGGCCGCCTGCTCGTCCTTCATCCACTCGCTCATGCCGAACATGAGGGAGACGGCGCCCTGGCTGACGAGGTGGGAGATGTTCGGAAGTATGCTCAGATTCGAGGCATCTTGGCCGCCATTGCCGCCGCCGCCGCCATTACTGATGAGCAGGCGGGATGCCGGGGTGAGCTTGTACGAGACGGCGGCGGGGTCGTCGTCGTCGTTGTCGGGATTATGGCTGAGGGCGAAGATGCGCATGGCTACCAGCGTGCGCATGACGCCGCGAAGGTAGGGGAGGCTGGACGCCGGGAGGTCGCTGCCGGCGACGAGTTCGCCAAGGGTGGCGGCCCCTCCGCAGCGCTGGATGATGTCGGGGATGTGCAGGTCCAAGGCGCATTTGAGCGCCATGGACTTGACGTAGCCCAGGGCATGGCACCACAGCTCGCGGTGGGCGACCAGCAGCTCCTCGGTGGTGTCCTCCGTGGTGTGCAGCGCCTGGTGCCCCATGCTTGTTATGGATTTGATACTCTCTTTGTCCTCCTGCCCATATTCAGCATCATATATATGGACACCGGGAGCGGTGGGGAAAAATCGCCGTACTAATAATGCTTAAACGGTGTGTACCACAGTAGCAGTAACCAGAGCGCGAAGAAGGTATATGCTGAGCGGTCACCTGATCTAATCCCCCCCCCCCCCCCCCAACACCCACCCACCACCATGACCTAGGGATGAAAATAGACGGAAAAACCTCATTTCTACTCCCATTTCTATATTTTCTTTGCGGAAAGGGAATCGGTTCGGAAAATACGGGTTCGGAAACGAAAACGGAATACATGGATATACGGAAACGAACAAATACGGACGGAGAGCCGGAAAATTAATTTACAATAATATTCTCAAGTATTTATGAACAAAGTCACAAAATAATATAAAAATACGAAGTTATCGGTCAAATATTCACTATCATTACATGTGTTAACATGCATAATTGGTGATTAGTTGGCTTATAAACATATAAATTTTTAGACATGTCTTATATATGTTGAAAACGGGATGAAAAAACGGAATAAATACGGGTTAATTCCGCATAAATACGGGATTATGCGAAAACGGACGGAAAAACCCTCTTCTACTTCTGTAAATACGGAAACGGGATTAATAAATATGGAAACGGTTCGGTAAAATGTAGAAATATGGACGGATCGGGGCGGGAAAAATTCCGTCCGTTTTCAACCTTACCCCCACCCCTACCTCCCGGGGCAGCTTTCACGTGTGCTCATTTTTCGCATTACATTAGGTGTATTCAGTGTTGTCATTTTCAGGGTGAGTTCATCAATGATATCAGCACAAAAAGATAAATGGTTGATAATT
This sequence comes from Eremochloa ophiuroides, assembly GCA_038502445.1. Lineage (NCBI taxonomy): Eukaryota > Viridiplantae > Streptophyta > Magnoliopsida > Poales > Poaceae > Eremochloa > Eremochloa ophiuroides. The sequence continues at coordinate 46,036,692 of JAHLJS010000007.1, forward strand.
TTTTTTACTTCTGCTATTTTCAGTGTTATATGCTGAGCTTATCCCTTGTAGCGTACCGATGTTTTATGTTAGCATCCCAAGAGTTGTAATCTCTTTATTTTCAGTTTTCCATCCCTTCACATCCATCAACTGCGCCTCCAGCTCATTGTTGCGTGCCTCCAGCTCTTGATGCGTGCCTCCAGCTTTTAATATTTCCTTTCTTCTTGTTCCAGTCAGGCCTGTTATATTTCACTTTAATTTTTCAGTAATGCAAAACTAATTAAGATCAATGTACAACGACTAAAATAGAAATAACCTCGAGTTATTGGGCCCACTGCTGTGTCCCGGTCAGCCGTGGGTGTATGGCCAGGCTTGCGCTCGTGCTTCGCGCTCGGATCTAGGAGAGTGAGGGAACGGATGTCGAGTCGACAACGCCGTCGCCAATCCACAACCGTCCGCGCTTCTTGTGTCCTTCCAACATCATGACAAGTTCTACATCAATCTCCTGAGTGCCCGGATCATATTCAGGCCCATGGATCAACCTTGCCGCCGACGTGTAGTCACTGATGCAAGTATGGACTCTCGGGTTGTTGTACGTCTCAGGTGGGTCCTCTAGGTTTTAGGAGACCTCGGATGTCGCCCTGCCCTTCAATTCTGACATACACCATGCCTGAAAGTCCGACCACTCCTAGCCATCATGTGACGCCGACTGCGAAAGAGACAGCAAGAGATGATTAGAGCTCAGGAAGAACTGAGCGTCAGAATACATAAATGGAATCATGTACCCATGCTTGTTTGTATGCGGCAAGCCTGCGGCTGCCTTGATAGTGTGCTGGGGACCTTACATCATCAAACTCTGGTCCCGGGCAGCGTTATGCGTCTCGACATACTTCTCCATGAATCGCTTGTCCAGATCATCATCCAGCACTTGAGATACGCTTGGCACCACCAAGGAATCATCTACACATCATCAGGTTGACATAAAAGAAGATCAAATTGAACCTACCTAATCTCAAAACTAATCAATATTAATGTTATTCATCTACCTCAAGGTACTGGTCCCGGGTCAGTGTCATCAGTCTTGCGTCTTTCTTGGTGACATTCTCTCAAAGATTCAAACTATGGTAAGTTACGAAGGCCTAGATGGGCACCTCGTGATGCATGTCGGTGATGAATTTCTTACAGGCTTTGGTGGCCACCATATCCGCCATGCCGTTACATCCATCTTCGCATATGAAACAAAACTACATGTAAATATGATGTATCCATTCATTATTTCAAGAAGAGTCCAATGAATCAATGCATTAACAATATTATGCGAGAGAGAGTTACCCAAAACTCCGCCTTTACCCGCGCAGTTTTGTCGGGGTACTCTACATCTGGGGTGATGGCGTAGTCGTCAAACGAGTAGGACGGCTCGTTCTCCCTATGGTACGCGACACAACCAGGGTAGTGTTGCCTGCACAGTAGACCCAGGATGCCATTGGGGGACCGCGCGCTACCACCCGACACAACCTCCCAGTTCCTGAACAAGTGAATAAGAAAAATTATTAGTTTCTCTTTTGATTTTGAACATATCATATGAAGTAGTGGTGATAACATCTAAAGTTACTTACTTATTTCCCATAGGGAGAGTCACTGGGTGTCGGTGAGGGAGTGGAGCCTGAGGAAGGCTCGCGGGGTATCACAAGTAAACACTTGATAAACCAAAGGAAGCGAAACCTTCCTCCTCGTGCACCGCCTCTGCCTCCTCGTCCGTTTGCCGAACCAGCTCATCCACCGACGAGGATGAGTCCGTGGCCGTCTGCTGCTCCTCTGGCACCTCCTCACGCGGCATGGCAGGTGGAGACGTCTGCCTCGTTCGGCGGCTGCCCCTAATCCTCCTCGTCCCGCCCAACGACCCCTCAGCTTCATCGGAATCTTCAGTGGGTGCTCTTTGGTACACCGAGTTCACGTTCCTGTTCCTACGGTTGGCCACCATCTTTACTCAATCACCTGCAAATAAATAGAATAAACAAGATGTATTACCACATGTATTAGAAATAGATGCAAAACATAAATAAAAAAGGTAGTATTACATGTACTAGAATAATCTTCATGGTTTGGATTACCTGGATCATAGGTCTCGTCATCACTATCAAATTTGTTGAAATAATCAACAATATCCGAAGGAGGAATGTTACCTTCATCGTCATTGTCTAAACATAATCAATCAAGCATTCTATGTCCTTGGCATTTTGCACCTCATCTCCAGCGTCCTCATCATCAACCCTTTCATTGTCTACTTCTATTCCGATCGCTTCGGTTAAGTCTATCTCAAACCTCCCTGGTGGCCCATCTTCTTGAACGAACTCTCCATCATATGTGTTTGGATTGAAGTTGTAATCTTCATTTTTTGCGATAGGTATTTTACTGTGTCGAGATACCTGGTGCACAATATTCCAACCCTTGGGATACTCTTTGTCTTGGCACGCGTATGGCATGTAATAGACTTGCATGGCCTGTTGAGGTACAATATAGACATCTTTTCCTGGATTGACATAATCCTGCCGAATCTCAACTAGCCCAAGATTACAGGTCTGTCTCATTACTCTAGGATGAAACTAGTGGCATTTGAATATGACAGTATTCAGAGGTTTCGAATCATGAAATGAAAGTTCATAGATTTCTTCAATTCCTCCATAGTAGTCGAGGTCATTAGTGCCGGGTGTAAAAACTACATTGTTTTTGTTTTTTCGATTGGCCCGACTTTGCTCGTAACTTGTTGTGTGAAAGTGATATCCATTGATCATGTCATAACCAATGAATGGCTTGACCCTAACATGATAGTCATTCGCAGCCTGTTTGACTGTCTCAGCTTGGCACTTGTAGGCGCATCGGTTTTGGCCTGCAAGAGCTCAAGGATGATAGATCATTATATTATCAACTTGGAATGGCAAACTAAGTACGAGCTAATTTGGCCAATACTTTCTGTTTAAACCAAGAAATGAAATCGGGCCTCCCTGCTCCCGCACCCCGTGAAAGAAGAGTTTCAGTTTCCTATTCCTTGATTCATGCCAGGATTGATAATAAATTCCCTGTAGCAACTTGCGGGAATGAGATTGGATTCAGAATGGTAATGGTGTACTGAAACAAGTTCGTTGAGAAAGGTTATCAACTATTTTGGTAGCAACATGCAAAAAGGTTATCAACTACAAAGTTTCGTAACTTTTCAAGATCTGACTTCTATTTTGGTAGTTTCTCCATCCGAGATCGTTTACAAAATTTGAATTTCAAATTTAATAAATCTAAACATTGTTTTCCTTGATAAAATGATTTCAAATAAAAAGGTTAACAACTACAGAGTTTCATAACTTTTCGAGAAAGAAAAACTGCCTCTAGAAAAAACAGCACCGTAAAAAATGCTCTTTTACTCGTGCGTGCAATATACTTCCTCCGTCTCAAAATAAGTGCCGTTTTAGGATTTTGACTATCTCCTTTTGATCATTCGTCTTGTTCAAAAATTTATGAAAACATTAATTATTTTACTATGAAATGATTCATTATTAGAAGTACTTTAATCTTGATTTGTTTATTTTTTATATTTTTACAAGTTTTTTTAATAAGATAAATGGTCAAACGCAGAATCAATCCTGACATTTTGCAGGTAAGAGATTGATGGCATATTTAATTTTCGGCGCGTCAAAATCTCCAAAATCAATCCTGACATTTTGCAGGTCTGAGAAGGCCTTATCCTGACATTCCTGTGCCCTCAAAATAATGCGCCCATGCACATTTTTTCGTTTTTTTGAAATAAATGCTCAAGAGGGACACTCGACAAGCTAGCGAACCAAGTCGACCACCTCATCTCATCATTCTCACCGACCAGCAAGACTGCATGGGAAGGACCGTTCCATTATTATCCTATTACAAAAAATATCTCATCAACCATAAGTTAGATTTTAAGTTCGTTTCAAGCACGTCATTCGAAAAATATGATCAAAATGAGGTCCATATGAAGGCTATTTTATAAAGTTTCTTAAAACAAATATTTGTAGTAGTTCCAACCAGTCACAACCCAATTATCTTGAATTTAGTCCGAACTCGAGTTAGAACCTCTAAAAATTTGTAAATCTGTCTTGTGCTACCGCGAATTTATTTTTCCTATGCATAGCACCATGTTCATTACTACCGGTAAGAAACACTAGCGTGATTAATCATCTGCCGACAGGTTAATTTTATTTCTTTTGTCGCTATTAATTTTCTAATTTTCTTGTCAGTCATTTGTATTTTCTTATCAGTTTCGCACCGAAATTTTCAGTTTCCCGCAGTGGATGATATGACATCACATAGGCGACGTGGTTTATGTTACAAAATTCTGTAGGAATCTGAGTAAGTAGATCTGTAAGTTGAAAATTAGAAAGCGTAATCTAGATTGATGAGGAAATTATACACTGTCAAATGGTCTCCAATAATAGGCCTTGAACAACTATCTAAAATAATAAACAGAAGTAGACACCTTAAGACATTTCAGCTTTTTTATATATAAATAGCATTTTCTATACACTTGGTATACACAATATGTCGCGTTATACAATAAAAGTCATATATATCTGGATGCGAATACATGATTGATATGTGCCCATGCATATGTGTCGATTGATGATGGGAGATGATCAAGGTTTGGTTGAGTTCCGAGATTAACCTTAGCATGAGTGTGATGTTGTGCAATATATCTTTTGGCTTTATGAGTGCACTGGTATGAAGCACTAAGACAATCAATGACAATGGAGAAGGTCACAAAGGGTCATACCATGTCGATGGACTGGAAGCGGTGAAGGACTAACGAGAGGCTTGGACTTGTTGACAAGCAAGTGTAGATGTGGAGTAGACTGTATTGACAACGTCAACATGACATTTCACCAAGTCAAGTGGGGATGTGAAGGACTTTTTTGATCGAGTGATTGAGAACCAATGTACACACGCATAGAGATCGTGGAGGAGATGTAGCGGATACGCTTCTCAAGTTGGGTTTTGTGGTTTGGGTACTAGAGCCACTGGTGTAAATGCCAGGTTTGGGCCTGAAAACCTAGCATGGAGTTGGAGGTGGCACATGTTGTTATCAGCAAGTTCGTGTCAGGGTGAAGCTACTATCTCGAGAAGGGCTCATGCCCATCAGATGAATAAATCTCTAATTGGATCATTTTAATCCTAGGGTGTAGTGGTCGATGCAAAATATCTAAGGCATGTTTGGGATTGTATAATAGCTTCCTAAATAAAAGGGGAGGCTGCCCAAATAAGTCCATCTATTCGAGTGCTTTTGCTTATGTCTCTAGGTAGTTTCTAGTTCTAGTTGTTCTGCATCTGAGAGAGATTTGCAGATGAAGTAAGTGGCTCCACTATCTATGTAATTTTATCCTCTTGGCAAAGGGCCTAGCCTTGAGAACTTGCTTTAGATGGAAATAAACCAATCATTCCTCTGAATCGATTCGGTTTCCCACCCTTCCCTAACCCCTCTTTGAGTTTTCTTGATTTGTTTGAATATGATGTTTTGAGAGAGATTGGGATGGATGAATATGTGATATGACCCCAGAGTAACATGTCTATCAACTAGATTTGGTAGTTTCCTCACGCGCACAATGTTTGGGGATTTTGATGAAAGTTGAGAAAAAAACAAATCTTGGAGAGAGTTTTTTATTAGCGTTAATCATTTGATCTTTTACAGTTGATATTTCGGGGAATACTTTGTAAGCATTCTTAGAAACGTCTCCAGAAAATTTGAGCTCAATAGGAATTCATTTAAATGTTCATCTTGGAATTTCATTTGGGACCACTAGAACCGTCAAAGTAGGCCAGGGCGTCCTACCATCCCTACTAGGTCAACATAGCATCCTGTCTAGACTCGGTTTGCCAAGGGCAGGGAACCTCTCTGAGGTGATTTTGAGTTATGTGTGTCCATTCTTTGATCCGCTCTCCCATCAGTTTTCAAAGGTGTTACTGCATGTTTTAAAATCATCAAGTCACTGGTGGGTTTGTTTGATTTCACCTTGAGAACTTGCTTCGGTTAAGTGGTGCTTGCGATCTTTGTATTTATCTCTTGTTGCCTTTCACACCAGTTCTCGTTCCTTCTCATTTTTTGTGTGTCCTGTTATGTTCTCAGATTATCTTAGAGGCATCCGGTCACTAGTTGAATTGAGAGTATCTCATTTGTGGGTTTTGTTAATTTTTTTGGGATTGTTTGGCACAGCTGTCTATCAATTCAAAACATTTTTTATATTTACTCCCGACACCTGTTTTTCCTTTTGGAGCACTACTTCCGAGCGTTTTTTCGATTTATATTCTTCTTTCGTTCGGATATTGATTTCTTCCTTGATCGTTTCTTTTTTTTACTGGGAGACCTTGTTCTTTGATTGTTTTCCGGTCCGCCAGAGTACTTGAATAGTCCGATCCCATATTTTTTATTTATATCAACTTAAAACATATATTTTTTTTATATATATTTGTTACCCCAGACTCTTCTTGAAGAGTCCGATCCAGATTGGATTGTGTTTTTCTTTTTTTTCTTTCGGAAATGTTCCTATTTAAACGTTCGGTAATTATCCGAACTGTCGGACGGTTCCTGAGTTTCACCGCGCGCTTCTGTCGCTCGCGCCCACACCTCGTGATGCATGCCTCTGCCCTCTTCCGTGCGTCGCACATGCATGTGACCCCCCTGCCTGCCGTGCCTCGAAAGCTGCGGCACCTGCCGCCTCGTGCTTCGTGTCTACCTACAGTCCGAGTCCCTGTTAAGTTTTTAGTTATTTTGACGGCATGTTTTAATCCATAAATCTAACAGCAACAATAATAATAACGGAATCAAAATAAAAATCGCATATGCATATCTGCTACTATAACAGATTTCACCAAAACCTACGCATAACATCACTATGCATATAGGAAATATTATTTGGATTAGAATTAGATTATACCATTGTGTGAAACTCGAGTTGGAACTCTGGGCAGCACCACTGTCGTTGTTTCCAGCGCCGGTCCTTGTCTACGTCATGGTGACGAGCTCGGAGCAGCAGTCGATGGTGGTAGGTGTTCGCGGGGTGTTCGTAGTGCCGACCCGCGAATGCTCAGAGAAGAACGAAAGCTCAAAGGCGAACAGCGAGCAGTCGTGCGGATGCGCTCCCATAAACAGTATCGCCCGTCTACCCGTGCAGGTACGCTTGACGGACGGAGTTCTGGAGGCCTACTCACCGAGACCCCTTGTGCGCGCAAGGAGCTCGGCCGGAGATGACAGAGAGCAGCTCAACTCAAGAACACAGTGAGTAGTGGAGAGAGGTGTGGCGGCTGAGTCTGGGAGGAGCCAGGGGAGGGGCCGTATTTATAGTGGCTAGCGCTGGAAGACCTAGCCGCCCAGGCGCAGGCGGTTTTACCCCTTTGCCCTTTGGCGCTAGTGCATTCCACGTCACTACCACATGTGACCGTTACACATGACCGTTGGCCCTTGTGACTGTTGTGCTGAGTGGCAAAACATGGCCTAACACATCACGTCCGACCAAGACCAAGGCCAAGGCCACGGCCCACGGCCCACGGCCCGGGCGCGACGCGGCTCGGCTCGGCACGGCACGGCACAGCGGCGGGCGCGTGGTCTCCCCGCTTTCCCTCTTTCCTTGCACATGTGAGAGTCAACTAACATCCTATTTAAGTTAGGCTCACTCTTGAGTTTCCAATGTGGTACTATACTATTTCCACTTAACACTTAATTATGGGCCTTTGGAATTCTAGTGATTAATTGCTAGACTAACTATGGGCTTAGCCCAATTAATCCAATAATCTCCACCGAATTTCTAGGGCACACAGTTAGTGTTCTCGGTTCATGAGTTGTTTGATATATCAGTATTTCAATGGAGACTGTTAAGTTGAACATCCATCTAGGAACAGGATTCCACTTGGTCACAACTGTACAATGGACTATGCCTTGAATTGTCAGTTTTGCGCGACGTAAACTTTGTCCAGTTTCTAAACTGATACTAGGCTGCCTAAAGCATCTCCTCTGGTTCGAGCATATTAGTCACACTCCGGGCCTTTTCATGAGTATCTAGAGACCACCCAAATCTCATAGACTGTGATTAGCAGTCGAACTCATATAGGTGTGTTCCTTTGAAGATGCCCTGTAGGTCGAAATCTTTGCTTATCTATAAGCCACACGGATCACATTAAGGTATTTCACCAACCTACCATACAGTACGGAAGAGAAGTGCATTCTTCAAGAGAGGGACATAATAAAGGATCTCTTCCCTCAGTCTACTCATAGCTTGTTTCGCCACTCTAATTCACGGGATCTCCGATCACATAGAGCAAGTTGCCACTATAGTAAACTTCACGGGTCTCAATCCCATCTCACTCGATGCACTATCTTTCATGTTACGTGATAGTCCTTTTGTGAATTGATCTGCCAGATTTTTAGACGTATGGACATAGTCTAAAGCTATCACTCCGGAGTTTCTCAATTTTCTGACAGATTTCAACCGTCTCTTTACATGTCTAGTGGTCTTGAGATTATCTTTAGAACTGTTTATCTTGATTATGACTGTCTAGTTATCACAGTTCATGGAAATTGCGGGCACAGGTTTTTCAACCACCGGCAAATCCATCAGGAGTTGCCGAAGCCATTCAGCCTCAACAGTGGCGGTATCAAGTGCTGCTAGTTCTACTTCCATAGTTGACTTCGTTAAGATAGTCTGCTTGCAAGACTTCTAGGAAGCAGCATCACCTCCAAGTGTGAAAGTATATCCACTAGTGGCCTTTAAATCATCAGCATCGGATATCCAGTTAGCATCACTGTAGCCCTCAAGTACTTTTGGGTACCCGGCATAGTGAATTCCGTAGGTTGCTGTTACTTTTAGATAGCGCAACACTCTCTCAAGAGCACGCCAATGATCATCTCCCGGTTTTGAAGTGAACCGGTTAAGTTTGCTCACAGCATACGAGATATCGGGCCTTGTTGCACTAGCTAAGTACATTAGCGAGCCAATGATTTGGGAGTATCTCAATTGATCCTTCATTATCCTTCGGTTCTTCCTCAGAACTAGACTTGAATCATATGGAGTGGATACAGGCTTGCAGCCACTATAGCCAAAACGACTTAGAATTTTTTCCACATAGTGGGACTGCATGAGAGTAACCCCACCATTTTCTTCTCTCAGAAGTTTAATGTTTAGAATGACATCAGCCACTCCCAAATCCTTCATGTCAAAATTTTCAGATAGAAAAACTTTGACTTCCTCAATCACATTGAGATTTGTCCCGAATATGAGTATGTCATCCACATATAGACACAAGATTACTCCTTCTCCCCCACCATAGCGGTAGTATACACATTTGTCCGCTTCGTTTACAACAAAGCCAGCGGAGGTCATGGTTTTGTCAAACTTCTCATGCCATTGCTTAGGTGCTTGTTTTAGGCCATACAAAGACTTCAACAATCTGCACACCTTTCCCTCTTGACCTTCTACTACAAAACCATCAGGTTGATCCATGTAGATTTCCTCATCTAACTCTCCATTTAGGAAAGCCATCTTAATGTCCATCTGATGAACGAGAAGACCATGACATGAAGCCAGGGCAAGTAGTACTCGAATAGTAGTCAATCGGGCCACTGGTGAATAAGTATCGAAGAAGTCCTCGCCTTCTTTCTGGGTATAACCCTTAGCCACGAGTCTTGCCTTGTACTTTTCAATAGTACCATCAGGTCTATGCTTTTTCTTAAACACCCATTTGCACCCTACAGGTTTGCACCCATATGGTTGGTCAACAAGTTCCCAAGTTCCATTGCTCATAATTGAACCCATCTCACTCCGCACCGCTTCCTTCCAATAGTCAGCGTCGGGAGAGGAATATGCCTCTTTAATGGTAATTGGGGTATCATCTACGAGGTATATGGTAAAGTCATCACCAAAGGATTTTGCAATCCTAGGCCTCTTACTCTTTCGAGTGACCCTACCATTGTCCTCCTCAGGACTTTCAATAGATATTTATTCAATATTTTCTGTTGGCACGGAAGTGTCAGGAGCATCAAGAGATCCAGTGACTAGATATGCTAGGTACATTCCTTCTCATAGGAAATTCATTCTCAAAGAATGTAGCATCTCTGGATTCAATCACTGCACCGACTCTCATGTCAGGCACTCCAGATTCTATTACTAAAAATCTATAGCCCACACTGTGTAAGGCATAGCCGAGGAAGACACAATCTACATTCTTTGGCCCAAGTTTGCGCTTCTTGATGATAGGCACGTTTACCTTGGCCAAGCATCCCCAAGTGCACAAATATGAGAGAGTCAACCTTTTCTTTTCCCATTCCTCAAATGGCGTTTTCTCATTGTTCTTTGTAGGAACTCTATTCAGGACATGACTCGTAGTCAATAAGGCCTCACCCCACCATTCTTTGGAAAGTCCCGCAGTGTCCAACATGGCGTTAACCAAATCAGTTAGAGTGCGGTTCTTTCTTTCAGCAATCCCATTGGATGGGGGGGGGATATGGAGGCGTCCTCTCATGAATAATTTCATGTTCCTCGCAGAATTGAGTAAACTCGTTTAAAAAGTATTCTTCCCCACGATCAGACCGCAACCGTTTGATTTTCTTCTCAAGTTGGTTTTCTACCTCAGCTTTATAGATTTTAAAGTAATTTAGTGCTTCATCTTTTGTTTTCAGCAAATACACATAGCAAAATCTAGTACTATCATCAATAAGAGTCATGAAATATTTCTTTCCTCCTTTGGTCAACACGCCATTCATTTCGCACAGATCAGAATGGATAAGGTCCAGTGGTGCCAGATCTCTCGCCTCTTGCACAGCCTTGTAGGGCTTGCGAGGTTGTTTCGCTTGCACACATGCATGGCACTTAGATCCTTTGACCAAGTCAAATTTAGGGATTAAGTTCATTTTTGCTAAGCGCGTCATGCAACCAAAATTAATATGGCAGAGTCGTGAATGCCAAACATTAGACTCATCATCATTTGAAACGTGGTTCACAACCTTGTTACAAGAATCCATCAAAGAAAAGCGGAACAAGCCTCCACTTTCATAGCCTTTACCAACAAAAGTTCCATACTTGGATACAACACATTTATTGGACTCAAAAGCCAGTCTAAAACCATCCCTACATAGTAGAGATCCGCTGACAAGATTCTTCTTGATAGAGGGGACATGCTGCACGTTCTTCAGCTGCACGATCTTTCCCGAAGTGAACTTTAGATTGACCATACCAGCACAAAGTACAGAGGCATGGGTACCATTTCCCATCAAGAGGGAGGAACCTCGCCCTTCCTGATAAGAAGAAAACAGAGAAATGTCAGCACACACATGAATATTAGCACCTGTGTCAACCCACCACTCAGGCGAGAGACATACTGAAAGAACAGTTGGCAAGTAATTACCGTATCTTGATCCTCCAGATTCGCTAATCACCATGTTTGCTGCCTTCTTGGGTTTGTCCTTGCGGTCTGGGCACTCCTTCGCCCAATGGTCAGAGCCACCGCACACAAAAAAATTACCTTTTTCTTTTTCCTTACCTTTCTTCTTAAAAGTTGCAGGCTTGGGTTTGACTGCAGGCTTATTTTTTGGTTCTTTTTCTTGTGGGCAGCTTGAGGCTTCTTCCTCTGCACCAAGTTGGCACTAGAACCTCCCTCATCATACACTTTCTTGCCACGAGTGTCCTTTGCCCTCGCATTCTCCTCAACACTTAGTGAAGCAATGAGGTCAGTAACAGTGAACTCTTGCCTCCTGTGCTTCAGAGAAGTGGCAAAGTCCCTCCAAGTAGGTGGCAGCTTAGCAATAATACTGCCGGCCACAAACTTGTCAGGCAACACACACTTGTTGTTCTCAAACTCCTTGGCTAGCATCTGTATCTCATGGGCTTGTTCAACTACAGATCGGTCATCGACCATCTTGTAGTCATAGAACTGCTCCATAATGTACAGCTCACTGCCAGCGTCAGGAACCCCGAACTTGGCCTCAAGTGCATCCCACATATGTTTGCCCGAAGGCAAGTCCATGTACAGTGGTACCATACCCTCGTCTAGTAAGCTGAGTAGAGCCACCTTGAACAAGTTGTTCGCGTTAGTAAACTTGCCCTCTTCCTCAGAAGAAAGGGGCGGTTCAATGCGCTTACCATTGATCACATGCTCACAGCGCATTGCGGTAAACCACAATATGGACCTCGAACGCCATATCTTATAGTTTGCGCCGCCATCTTTCAGCATGGGTGGTTTCAGTGATGCAGCAAAGCTAGCAGCCGAAAAAGACCTATACAATTTTTGGATTGTTAAGTTTTTAGTCATTTTACGGCATGCTTTAATCCATAAATCCGACAACAATAATAATAATAACGGAATCAAAATAAGCATCGCATATGCATATCTGTTACTATGACAGATTTCACCAAAACCTGCGCACAACATCACTATGCACATAGAAAATATTACTGGGATTGGAATTAGATTATATCCTTGGGTGAAACCCGAGTTGGAACTCTGGGCAGCACCACTGCCGTTGTTTCCAGCGCCGGTCCTTGTCTGCGTCATGGTGACGAGCTCGGAGCAGCAGTCGATGGTAGCAGGTGTTCGCAGTGCCGACCCACGAACGCTCGGAGAAGAACGAAAGCTCGAAGGCAAATAGCGAGCAGTCGCGCGGAACCGCTCCCCAAAAACTGTATCGCTCGCCTACCCGTGCAGGTACGCTTGACGGACGGAGTTCCGGAGGCCTGCTCACCGAGACCCCTTGTGCGCGCAAGGACCTCGGCCGGAGATGATAGAGAGCAGCTCAACTCAAGAACACAGTGAGCAGTGGAGAGAGGTATAGCGGCTGAGTCTAGGAGGAGTCAGGGGAGGGGCCGTATTTATAGTGGCTAGCGCTGGAAGCCCTAGCCGCCCAGGCGCAGGCGAGCACATCACGTCCGGCCAAGGCCAAGGCCCACGGCCCGGGCGTGGCGCAGCGCGGCATGGCACGGCGGCGCGCGCGTAGTCTCCCCGCTTTCGCTCTTTTCTTGCACATGGGAGAGTCAACCAACATCCTATTTATGTTAGACTCACTCTCAGTGAGTTTTCTATGTGGTACTATTCCATTTTCACTTAACACTTAACTATGGGCCTTTGAAATTCTAGTGATTAATTGCTAGACTAACTATGGGCCTAGTCCAATTAATCCAACAGTCCCTTCGTTCTGTGTTTAGATTTTTTTCGACTTTCAATTAAACTGATGACATCAATTTTTTATATTTACATCAAGCATTAAACATAGATGAAAACTAAAACTGAAACTAATTTAATAACTTGGTAAAATTTGACATATGTTTCATCTGAATGTTGCATTTGTTTTAGGTAGAGGTTTTAAAAGCAAATCTAATGTTGCATATGTTACAATGGATATACACGTATGTTGAAACTGTATGTTATATATATTTTCAGTTGTTTCAAACGTATTTTTCTTTTAAAAAGCGTTATGTTGTATCTATTGTAATGACTATAAACATATGTTGTAAGTATATGTTTTCAAATGTTTCGGCTATTTTTCAAACATATATTACAAGTATTTTATTTATATGTTACATATGTTGCATTGGTTGTATATGTATGTTGCAAACATATACTACTTTCAAATGTTTCATTTACGTATTTTATAGATACATGTTACAGTAATATATGGGCGCAGCTGAATCAAAAAAAAAAAAATATATGGGCGCAGGCGAGGTGCTCTTCACGGGCACAAACAATGGTGCTCGAGAAACGAAGCGGTCGCAGCAGCACGAGCCGGCAAACGCGGCAGCAGCAGCAACGTGTCGGAGACGCACCAGCAGCGTGAGGAGCACTGGATCAGCGTGAGGAGACTGGCCGGGCAGTGAGGAGACTGGCCGGGCAGAGTCAGATCAGGCGTTCGATTTCTCTTTTTTACGCTCGGACGTTCGTGCGCAAGCGGTCGTTTTTCTTTTACCGGAGAGAGGAGATTTGGTTCTGCCCGTTGAACGATTGCAATGGAGCCTTTTAGGAGTAAGAAGATATTCAGCTGGCTATAACAATTATCGCTACTCCAAAGCACTGAACATGGTCGTTGTGCTCCGGATCAATAACTTAATAATTTTAACCTCTCAAGAACATCACCATGACCATTGTGATCCGAATCTAGGTGTCGTACTATATTCTTTGGACACAAAAACGTGCTTCAGGATGGAGCGGACCAGAAATAATGCGACAAACAAAGTGCACAGAGGTGCAGAGTAAAGATCTGATTGTTGATTGCCACATCCAGCAGTGCACAAAAAGACGCACAAAAAGATCCAGTTGCATGCATGATGGATTGATGTGGGGCTCAGATAAGGTTGTCGCAGATATACACGTGAATGGACACGGAAATAATGTAATGCAACAAGCCAACAACAGTATATATACATGGTGCATGTGCGCGGGGGTGGACCAGAGTCAAGATATGGTTACATTTTATAACGGGATCTAGCTCATCTTGCTATACTCCGGAAGTAAAGTTGTTGCACACTGAGGCCTTGTAGTTTTACGGTAAAAACATTACACTCAATTGCATTAGATATTTAGACGTACCATGTAATACTAAATATAGGAAAAAAGTAACTAATTAGACATATTAAGTGTAAATTGTGAGATGAATTTTTTAAGTGGTCTAAAATTATCATTTTATTCACCCGAAAGTATTGAGGGTATCATCATTTATATTTTCCCATAGGAAGACATATAATTTTAACATAGATATGCATCATAATGACGTTTGTATGAATAATAAATGATAGTTCATAACAGGATAGTGATCGTAGACAACCATAAGCTTAAAGATAAAGAATAAAGAATAAAAGAACGATCCTACGGGAGCATGCATGATCTATTACGGTTGTCTTATGAATAGTAGATGATAATATCCACTAGTAGAGAATAGACCTTTTGTCCAACATCAGGATTGGACTTTACTCCTGGTATTTTTTTTTGTGTTTGGGAGTAAAGGGGTCTTCAGTCCCGGTTCTAGTCACCAACCAACCGGGACTAAAGGTCTCGATTCTAACCACCAATTAGGACTAAAGGTGTCTGGCCAATGGCAACTGGCGCGCGCTATTGTGAACAACCGGGACTAAAGGTCGCTCTTTAGTCCCGGACGTAGTCCAATCCCGGATGGAGGCACCACCCAGGACAAAAAATGGGCATGTAGTCCCTGTGGGTAATCCTAACCGGGACTAAAACCCCTCGTATATAATCTTCAAGCTCCCTTCTTCCTCCTCTAGCCCGATATAGCTATGTTCTTCTACTCCCTTGTGAGTTCTTACTTTGTTCTTCGGTCCTTACACGATTTCTTGCGGCGCTACATCGATTTTTTGGTTTTGAAGGTAACTAACTTCATTGTCACACCTCCATCACTACTATATGTCATTTGCAATATCTAGAAATAATCAAGGATGCAACATATTGTCTTTTGTGGTGCATTTCTTGATTTATGGCCATTTAAGCTTATATTCACTTGATAGTTTGTATTTTTGGATGGAGAAAGCTTATAGTTATTTTTTTAACTAGAATGCACCTTTTATTAATTTGCATATATAGCTTATATAATGGTTTGAGAAATAGGAGAATTTAGTGTTTTTTAAATATCTTTGTTTAGAAACTGAGGGTTTTATGGCACCTTTTATTGGATTTCTTATTTTTAATCCCTTTTAAAAGAAAAATTAAAAATAACCCTAGCAGTGTTTTCTAAACGAATTTATGGTTGATAGTGTTTTGTTTGTAGTTGTGCAGGACAAGTGCCGCTGGAGCCTTAATCAGCGTAGCTCGGCGACCCAGCGATCGTAAAATTTAATCGCTCCCACATGACAATCTTTGACGCACATGAGGTCCACTTCCATAATCCTGATTTGTTAGGCCTCTTAATACTTGTCAAGGTCCTTGTGCAGGCATACCCTGAAGAGCACCCATATTTCATGAATCGCATAGCGATACAGGAAGCACTGCACTAGCAGTCTGAGATCCTGGTCCCGATATGCAATATCTCACATTATCTTTAGGATTACCTAGTGCTAGCCCCATCTATTTCTGATTCAATTTCCATCATGAGGACATCATATCTCGATGTTGTTGGTTATGAGCTTGTCATCCTTCTAGGGACATCTGACTATGGTGCAACTACAGTTGGCTTCGATTCCACCTTACCCAGCTTCAATACAATAGAAATGATCTCACAATCCACATGCACACATATGCACGGAATTCAAGTATACCTAAAGTTGCACATATAGACATCTGCATACAAACGCCTTCCGGTGATTTCCTCCTGCACATATGCCCAATTTGGATTACTGTACAAACACAACAACCGGGTGATCAACAGGCGCTCCTTCGTCCCATGGCTGGTAGGTGCACTTACAACAGAACCATGTTGCATATATGTTACACCGTTCCCTCTAACAATTATCACTCTTACTGTAGAACGGCCTAACTTTTGAGTTCGATACACACTGTACAATCAACGCATGGGTCACCACGGTGCGGGGACTTCTAGATATAGAGGTGTACAAGGATAAGGTCATCGGCAAGTAGGCATAGGTACAAGCACTCTATACATCTCCATTACCTACATACTTGTGGTTTACATACAATCAAAAAACTACATTACAGGACGCATAGGTTACTTAATTGAAGGACCTAGCGATTCATCAGAAGAAGGTTCGCCTGGACACGAGCCGGGAACTAGTTCCACGGAAGTACTGGATACACCACCGGGACCCAACGATTCATCAGAAGATGGTTCACTGCCTCTGGAGCTGGGAGCTGATTTCGAGGAAGTACCGCAGATGCCACCGGGTGACCTCGAAGGTTCGACCCAACCACTTTCAAGATAATTTGCACCTACATGTTTGGTAACACGACTCATTTAAACGCATACTAAATGCAAAGATGATGAGGCAAAAGAAGCGTGAACCACTCAACAAAGTTGTGCTTGATCTCACAACTACAATTTCATCCTCCATTCAGTTTGTCGTGATGTTTGATTGTGAATTTGATGTGAGAAACTGGGGCTGTGTACTTATTGTTGTGAATTATGGTTATGAAGCTTGTGAACTTGCGGAGTATTTGAACTTGTTGTTGTGAACTCCTAATAATTTTGTTACGAATGCTTGTATTATTTCTATCGCATTTTTTATATGTAGAAATTTAATTTATGTTTGTTGCGTGCCAGATCGATTTGAACGATAAGCGATGAAAAACCACATTGACAACGTTCGAATGATGCGAAAACAAATTTACTATACAACACTAATAGTTTAAATAATTTTTAATGAACAATACATTTTTTGCATTAATGAAATAGAGATTTTCTATATTTACAATGCACATTTAGAAGAAAAAAGAAAATATTTTTATCATGTGTACATGAAAGTAAAAGAAATATCAAGGTTATTTTTCAAAAAAATTATGTCAAGTAATTAATTTATTATGCAATTAAAAAGACCATGCACATTTAAAAAGGAACAAAATAGGAAAGACCAAAAATATGAAAACATGAATGGGAATGGAGCACTCGAAAAAAATAAGAACCAAAAAATAAAGAAACAAAAATAAAAAACCATGATCGGGAAAGAGGCGCTCCACGAAAAACAAGAAATAAAAAATAAAGAAACTGCCTAGTATCGCATGGGCGGGAAACGAAAATGCTATTAGGCAGAAATTTCGTAGCGCGCCAAATTTGGCTTTAGTCCTGGTTCCAACTATCAACCGGGACTAAATATGACCTTTAATCCTAGTTCCAACTTCCAATCGGGACTAAAGATGACCTTTAGTCCCGGTTCCAACTTCTAACCGGGACTAATACCCCAGATGTATATATAACGTTTGTCACCCTTCCAATCTTTTCTGTTCATTTCATTTCAATCGTCGCCTAACGCTATCTCCGACCTCACGCTCGCGTGTCCTCGCCTCTGGCCACTCCCGTGCCTGGCCACGACCTCGCTGCTGTCTCGAGACTTCTGAGCCATGTCCTCGCCCGCATCCTGCCGCAGCCTCGGACCCCGCCGCTCCCTTCTCCGACTCCGTCGCCGCCTCGGACCCCGCCGCGCCCATCTCCGACCTCGCCCCGCCTCGTTCCCCGTGCACACCATGGAATCTCGCAAGTGAGAGCGCAACTACAGACATACTATCAGATGTGTTTGTCAATATGAGATATTAATAAACACTAAAATCAAAGAAAAGGAAAAAGAAAAACAGATAGAAAGAGAGAGAGAGAGTACATCATACATTAGCATTATAAGGACCCGTGTACATTAGCATTATAAGGGCCTGTGTACATTAGAGGACTTGTGTGGCCCACTTTTTAAAAACAACCATTATATTCCTTACATGGCTTTTAAAATAATTTTACATGTAAGGAAAATTATGACAAGCTATTGGAGTATAGTGAACAAATTTGAAGAGTTCGACTCAAGTCTAGCTTCAATCTATTATATCCAACTTATATAAATTTTGATATATGTGGGGGGTGTGTGTGTATACTGTGTGGGGGGGGGTCTTGTTAACGGTAATTATACTGTGCTTTCTATCATCATAACCGGCAACAGAACACTCTTTTTAGAGAAGAAACAAGCAAACACATAGTGATTTAGGTGCAAATAACTTGGTTCCACATGTACATTTCATTATTTGTTTACAGGTACTCAGAACAGGTATTTTCAGGGTCCATAAGCCTAAGATAAGGATACTAAGCAAATCAAAATATGGCAAAGTGACAAGTGATGTCACAATCATCAATATTTTAGCTCCAGGAACAAGTGGACCCTTGGGGCCCACCAACCATGGGTCGGCCGACCCATGGTTTGGGGTTCCAAGACATGTCCTTCAAAGGCACAATCTATTGCAGCATGAAGGAGAGAGTAGAGCTCAAGAGGAGCTCATACATGGGTCGGCCGACCCATGCATGGAGCCCTCTTGGCTCACGAAGGAACCGACGTGACAACAAAATATCCAACACATGTGCAATACTCTATGACATGTGGGGAACAAGCACATGGGTCCCACTTGTCATAGGTGGGTCGGCCGACCCACCCCCGGTGTCCAATTTTCGGCAACCGACTTCAAGCATGAAGTTAGGCAACGTGGTGAATCCAAGCCGTCCAAATCAAGTAGGTTCAAGGTCAGTGGATCCAAGGGTAGAGATGAAAAAGCACATGGATTGATGACATGGCACTACCCTTCATTCCCCTATAAATACCCCCTAGTCCTTCACTCAAATCATCAAGTGTATCATAGGAAGAAAGACTACTTAGTAGCCTTAGTGTTAGAATAGAGGAAAGAGAGTGAGGCAAGTCTTAGGAGAAAGGCCTGGGGCTGTCGGGAGTCTTCTCCAAGGTATACCTCAACGGATGCAATCTTCTAGTAAGTTTTACATTTGAGTCCTTCTAGTATTTGATATTCTGGTTCTAGTACCATAAGTATATACTTGCTTTACTTGTATATTGCTTTACTTAGTGAAGTGCTCTAGTCTTTTGCAACACCCCTTGTGTTACGGCTAATTAAAACCTGCCATGTCATCATCATTGCATGTAAATCATCCGGCATAAACTCATTTTTACTATGCATTAGAAAAAAATGATTTTTCTTGCAACATATGATTATGCATAAGTTCTTGAGAATGATTTGTTATGTAAATGTTTGGGTTTGTATGTTATTATTTAAATTAAATGGGGTAACAAAAAGAAAATCAATTATAAACCTTAAAGCAGACCTAAAACTCTAAATCAAAAACTAAGCATAATTAAGTGTTGGGCCTTAAACAAAAGTTGCAAATCTTTAAAAGTTAAGCAACTTCTATTTTGGGAAATTTTGAAGTTATTAAAAATAATTTCAAATAAAATCTTAATTTAGGTTTTAAAGTTTAAACTTGAAATACGAGTTCAAAAACTAGTAGGAATCTGGTGATAGTCCTTTAATGAAAGTTTTAGCCCTTACAAAATGGAACAACTTTCATGTTTATAGATTTTAAAGTTTACTTGTAGAAATTTAAATTTAAAACCCAATTAGTGTTTGTTTAATAAAATTTAAAATGCCATTTCAAAAATATCAAGAATTAGGGCAAACTACGTTAGTGAAAGTTGTAAGGCTTTTTAAATTGAATAACTTTTGTATTTGGGGATTTTGATGTTATGCAGTGAGATTTCAAAATAAACTCCAATGAGTGTTTTGAAATTTGAAATTTAAATGCTATGTCAAAAATTATGAAGAATCTGACAAAACTCCTTTAATGAAAGTTGTAGGGTTCAACAAGTAGAACAACTTTCATATTTACATATTTTCATGTTGTTGAGAAAAGTTTGGAGAATTTTATTGAATTGCAAATCAATTTCAAATTCAAGTTTTACCCCCTTTTAAATAGTTTCAAAACTGAGCAGAATTTGAATATAGACCAAAAATAAAAATTGCTCTACACAAAATTTCCTACAACTTTTATTAAGGACATTTTTCAAGTTTGTATACAAAATAAGGGGTAATTTTGCAAAAAAGGGGAGAGGGGTGTACTGCTACAGTAGAGAGGGGGGACCGGCTCTGTTCTTGCCCAGGTGCAGGCGCGCGTGCGCGCGACGGCCGCCGGCGATGCCCGGGGCCGGCCGGCCGCGTGTCGCCGTCGGGGCCGGGCCCGTAGGGGCCATCTCCGCGTCGTGCGTCCGTTTCCTCTATATATATAACCGGTCGTCGCCGTTTTCTTCTCCCTTTCATCCATTGCCGCCGCCGATCGAGCTTCGGTCCACGGTCAAATGGGCGCTGCTCGGAGTCTCACCACCCAATTCCGCTTGCCACCAGTTTCACCACACCATAGCACATCGGTTGAGCCCCTCCTCAGTTCTTTTTCTTCGCCGGAGTAGCACAGACGCCGCGGTCCTTTTCCTCTGCGGCCGGAGCGCCGCCATGGCGACCTCTCCTGTGCCTATCCTTATGTGGTAAGCCATATCTCTTTGTTTCTTGTGTTCTAGCCTCCCCATGCGTCCATGAAGCTCGCTGACTTGTCCGTTTTTCGATTGGTGCACTGAGGTCGTCGGAACAAGACTCTTGCCGTCGGGGCTCTCTGTTAAAGCCGCGGTGAACGTCGCCGACGTCGTCTGGACCACGTCCATCCCAACCAGCGCGAGAGTCGTCCTCAGCGTGAGCTCCTAGCACTCCAGGTCCGTTCTCTTTGAACTCAACCGGTGCGTCGGGGGCGGAACGGGTTAACCTCGTCGCCTCGTCAACCGGCAGTTCACCGGTGAGCCGCCATGGCTGGCCGAGAGCTCACCGATGTCGTTCGTCCACCCAAATGAGCCCCTAATCAAGTTCGCTGATCTGTGGGCTGCATGTTGGAGTCCCTGCACTCGCCGGAGAGGTCACCGTCGGTGAGCCGCCGTGATCGCGCCACCGTGCGCGCGCTCGGGACGCGCCAGAGAGAGAGAGAGAGGAGGGAGCAGGCCATGCACGGGCCTAGCTGAGCCGCGAGTGGGCCGGCCCAGCCGAGCGTGAGAGCTGAGAGAGAGTGGGGTGGGAGCTAGGCTGTGTAGGCCGGCCTGCAGGCGTTGGGCCGGCTTGGGCCAAATAGGGTTTTCCATTTTTCCAGCGAATAAATTTGTTTTTCTGATAAGGAATAGTAATGCACTTTAAAATTTTTGTGTAGAAATAAATGCAGCTCATAAAATCATGAAAATATTTTCATGTACTCTATGAAATGTGTAGTATTTAATAAAAATATAAGTTAGCGCTTTTGAGCATTTTCTGCAGGTACTAAAAATCTAAAAATTTATTTAATACATACCACTTTGAGCAATTTTAATAAATTCCATATTAGTCCAAAAATCATGAAAATTGTTGTGGCACTGTTTTAGGGCAAGACCTATCTGTAGGAAAATTTTGAGCTCAAATAGGAATAATTTAATTATGTCTTATTTATTACTTGATTAATGGATTAATTAAGAAAAGAATATTGGAATTAACTTTTATGAATTGTTAGATCTTTTAAGGTTTGGTTAAACCCCTTGTAGCACCTGAACCCTACTGTTCCAGGTTTTGATGATCATTTACTTTGTAAATATAAAATGAATTACTCTATGTAGTGATTATATGCCAAAACAAAAATCCTAATTGATGAATGGATTAATAAAATTGAGTAAAAACCCTAATTCACTTTTGTGTGGTGTAACATTTGGATCGAGTGATATCCCTGGGTCATTAACTTGAGATGATCCTTGGCACCATAATTAGTGTTTGGGTTCTTAATTGAATTGTTAATTTGGAATGCTAGTAATTTATGTTAGTCACATATAATGATAGGGTTTAATAGTTTGTTTAGGCAATGGGTTAATAATGTTCTAGGGGAAGAACTAGTCCGACTTTCAACGACTATTAAATCGATCAATAAACCAAAGTAGTTAATACTCGATAGTAATTAGTTTTGTTGACTTACAACTTTATCGTGAAGGAAAGTTGTACTCAACTTTCAAATTAAGTTTACTTACTATTGATCGGTGATTTTGTGCATCTCCTGCATCATGGCATACATGTCATCATATAAGTGTTGTATTATTATTTCGTGTAGTGAACGCGCGGTGATTATTATCTGAAGCGTGTCCCGAGTAAGGTCTCCACTCGGTGGACGTGGATCCTTCTCGGTGGTTGACGTCAGGGTTTCGTCTACTTCAAGCAACAGGCAAGCCCCGGTGCATTTGCCCCTCCTTGTTATTTAAAATATTTATCACTTGAGTAAATCTACTGCATTAGGTTAATAGGAGTTGAGTGATAACCTATTGATGCATTACCTTTCCTTGACCACATATTATACCTGAGACCTTGATTTATTTAAAGTATTGAAAAATGCTTAGTCATGCTTAATGATAGAGTTGCAAAAATGCTATTTTGAAAGCTGTGATGATATGAAACAAATGAATCAGTTTATGGGATTGGTATTGTCCTCGTTTGGTGATGGTGTACTTGGCCAGTCCATTATCATCAACGTGGATGGGTTTTCCAGTTTGGATGGCCAACTGTTTGGGTTAGAGTCCCAACTTTCGTCGCCATCGGGAAAGGGATGTGAAAACCGGGTAGTTACCAGTGTACTTGGGTTAGAGTCCCAATGCATGGTTTCTAACGGAAAAATATTAGGGACCATTCGTTGTCGGCCTGCTGTGATCATGACTTTGCAACTAGCCACATACTACGGAAAGCCTCTGACTCCGGTGGCTCTACTGCTGGAACCGACAACCACGCACTGGGAGTGGAGAGATGGCGAGAGTAGCGTGTACCCTCGTGGCCGTCGTGCCTGGAGACTAGAGGGGTACTGTGCTCTCGGGTGGCGCAGGACCGGTTCCGGGGTATGAAAAGCCGTGGTAGGCGGGGTTGGCATATGCAAGCTTAAGTGCTACATATGCAGTGTGGATAGGGATCCCCAGCTGGGTACTTCTGGATTCGAATCGACGCTGCTCCTCGGTTAATGGAGACATGATCCTCACACTTACAGCGAAGAGTGGTTCGGAACTAGGATTTTTTTTGAATGGATTAAGTAAATGAAAGGATGTTGATAAATGAGAAGGAACTTGGAGATATGGTTAATGATTAATAATATTATTGAGACAAAATACTGAAATAGGATTAGTATTGCTTTTCCGCAAAATCCTTTGACTCTTGCTAAGCCTTACCTTGACTCCCCTCAGCCTGCATTCCTGAGTCTAATTTTACACCTTTAGACGGGTAAGTCTTGCGGAGTACCCCATGTACTCAGGGTTTGTTAACCCCCTGTTGCAGGTAAGTTGAGTAAACAGTTCTACGAAGGATCGTGCCGGTCATCGGATCGTACATGAATGAAGATGTGTATATAATGAAACCCTTGGGCAGGGTGTTTAGTTGTATACCGCTACTCCACTGCGAAACTCTGGTTTGGGATAATGTAATTGTAATATATGTTTAAGTAATACTTCCGCACTCTTTACTCTGATTCAAATTATTTGTGTAAACTGTTGTAATACTTGCAAGGTCTTTACAATGAGATCCTCGGGGAAATTAGGGTTTCCTATGAGACCCGACGGGCCACCTAAGTAAAAAGGGAACTCGTGCAGACTAGTCAAAGGTCCTTAGGGACGATGACAGGGCACGTGGGCCCTATGATTAAGGCGGTTCCGTCACATCTTTCGCGAAGGTTAGAGTAGTAAGTGTAGTGTAGATATGGTGTCTAGGCTATATCTTACCATTGTAGGCCGCTTGTCACATGGATTGTTTGTAGGTACCAGCGAGTGGTGACAGCTTTGTCTGGTCTTAGTATCCCACTACGAGTGTAAGACAAGTTATTAAAATGGCATGGCATCAATACAACTGCATAGTCACCTCGGGTAGGAGTTTGTCTCCTACAGTTTCGTCTATCGCCTCTCGTAAAAGGAGGAGGTGGTAAACCACTTTATACTTAGAATACCAAAACCAGATATCTTTGCTACATAGAGACCTCTCTGTACCTACGTCCTAACCCCTTGATCACCATCTAACAGCCTTAAACCTAGTTAGTTCACTTCACGTTCCCCGTGAAAAATACGATACCTGGAATACTGCCGGTGAAGGCTACATTGACTACCTTGCGGTAAATCTGTTTGCCACTTCAGGTGTCAACAGCGGGGTGGGTGCATTCAATATATAGAATGCACCTAGGTGTAATATATAAATTTTGATATAATGACTATTGTGATTAGAGATGGCTAGACGTTGTCTTCCTGAACCAGAAGTGATTGGCCACAGCGGCTATGTAAATGCCTTTGGATTCGATCCAGAGTTGGTTAAATTAAATTGGCCCTATCCAATCACTGTAAGCAATTCTATAAGCTTGTATAATTATATTATCTGATATGTATATATGTATATAATGTGCATCTATTGTAGGTAATTGATCCAATTGTTTGGCTGAAACATACACTGTCAAAATTCAGTGTTCAGACAGTTCATGTTGAACCTTTTGAGTAGATAATGGCCAATTAACACAATGTTGGATTAGCTTTTCCATCGTCGCCAGGCGTGGTAGAGGAGTTGAACAAATCTCTGAGGTGAGTCTAAAGGAACCATTTTGACGGTAATTATTGTATGATTTTACCCGTCAACTAAATATGAAATAAGGGTATGAAGGCAAACAACACCTTATAATAGGGCTTTAACTGACAGAATTTCACAGTTTTGGTAAATCAATGTTTTGCAGGGGGTTAATCAGAAAAGAATCAAGGGAGACCCACATGTCGGATTAAAATAATGAATTCCGCCGCGAAAGGAGATCAAGAATATTCTAGAGAACACCAGAGACACGTCAAACGAAGCGGGGCCCATATGGGAGTCAGTGGAGGTCGGCCGACCTCCCTGACAGGTCGGTCGACCCAACCAGGTGTCCTTTTCCCCTGCGTTTTGACGTGGACCCACATCTCGATTTTCACGCAATCTCCACCGCTCGTCGAAGTCAATTTGATCCAAGGGCTACGGTTCATCCCACCGGCCTATATAAGGAGCTCCAGACCCCCAGGGTTTCATATCAATCAATTAGATATCAGTTCAATCCAGTTGTAGAGAGCCAGAGACCCTAAAATCATTCGAGCTTCACCATCTAGAGCATAGATACATAGGT